>JBAJFG010000473.1:0-600246 GCA_037903475.1 Ancylostoma caninum | reverse complement strand
TGTGGCCGGTGACTCATCGCCTGAGCGAGTCGAGGGAATGCCGATTTTTTCCATTTTACAGTAGAACACTTGAAGAAGGAAGCATAAACTCGGAGAAACAATAGGTGGGATGTTTAGTGAAGGCTTCCCACGCACGTGCACTTAGAAAAATTGAGTGATATTAGTTGGAGGTGGAACCGGAATAAATCTTTACGTATTTTTTCTGTTACAAGCTAATTGTGCCCGAATCATAACAATTTCGATTTTCAGCGTTATATTATAAATAAAAACGACTTGACCACATGAGGATCTGTGCTGCTACTCATACAATGGACCATGTAGAAGCTCATTATATTGAACATAATAAGAGTTAACCTCCAAACCGTTTAGGAGCTATGCAGTTTCGCAGAAAATCACTGTCATCCGCGAAGCGCGGCGAAGCTGCGCTTCGGGTGGATGACAGTGATTTTCTTGAGTTTACCTAGCCCGGAGGTAACGTGGCACACGGGTCCGAGTCAGAGCGCCGCTTCGCGGCGCTCTGGCTCGGGGTAGTTTTTTTTTTCAGAGTTTACCTAGCCCGGAGGTAACGTGGCACACGGGTCCGAGTCAGAGCGCCGCTTCGCGGCGCTCTGGCTCGGGGTAGTTTTTTTTTTCAGAGTTTACCTAGCCCGGAGGTAACGTGGCACACGGGTCCGAGTCAGAGCGCCGCTTCGCGGCGCTCTGGCTCGGGGTAGTTTTTTTTTTCAGAGTTTACCTAGCCCGGAGGTAACGTGGCACACGGGTCCGAGTCAGAGCGCCGCTTCGCGGCGCTCTGGCTCGGGGTAGTTTTTTTTTTCAGAGTTTACCTAGCCCGGAGGTAACGTGGCACACGGGTCCGAGTCAGAGCGCCGCGAAGCGGCGCTCTGGCTCGGGGTAGTTTTTTTTTCAGAGTTTACCTAGCCCGGAGGTAACGTGGCACACGGGTCCGAGACAGAGCGCCGCGAAGCGGCGCTCTGGCTCGGGGTAGTTTTTTTTTCAGAGTTTACCTAGCCCGGAGGTAACGTGGCACACGGGTCCGAGACAGAGCGCCGCGAAGCGGCGCTCTGGCTCGGGGTAGTTTTTTTTTCAGAGTTTACCTAGCCCGGAGGTAACGTGGCACACGGGTCCGAGTCAGAGCGCCGCGAAGCGGCGCTCTGGCTCGGGGTTTTTTTTTTCAGAGTTTACCTAGCCCGGAGGTAACGCACACGGGTCCGAGTCAGAGCGCCGCGAAGCAGCGCTCTGGCTCGGGGTTTTTTTTTTCAGAGTTTACCTAGCCCGGAGGTAACGTGGCACACGGGTCCGCAGGCCGCTCTCTGGCTCGGGGTAGTTTTTTTTTTCAGAGTTTACCTAGCCCGGAGCTCGGGGTAGTTTTTTTTCAGAGTTTACCTAGCCCGGAGGTAACGTGGCACACGGGTCCGAGTCAGAGCGCCGCTTCGCGGCGCTCTGGCTCGGGGTAGTTTTTTTTTCAGAGTTTACCTAGCCCGGAGCTCGGGGTAGTTTTTTTTCAGAGTTTACCTAGCCCGGAGCTCGGGGTAGTTTTTTTCAGAGTTTACCTAGCCCGGAGCTCGGGGTAGTTTTTTTTCAGAGTTTACCTAGCCCGGAGGTAACGTGGCACACGGGTCCGAGTCAGAGCGCCGCTTCGCGGCGCTCTGGCTCGGGGTAGTTTTTTTTTTCAGAGTTTACCTAGCCCGGAGGTAACGTGGCACACGGGTCCGAGTCAGAGCGCCGCTTCGCGGCGCTCTGGCTCGGGGTAGTTTTTTTTTTCAGAGTTTACCTAGCCCGGAGGTAACGTGGCACACGGGTCCGAGTCAGAGCGCCGCTTCGTGGCGCTCTGGCTCGGGGTAGTTTTTTTTTCAGAGTTTACCTAGCCCGGAGCTCGGGGTAGTTTTTTTTTAGAGTTTACCTAGCCCGGAGCTCGGGGTAGTTTTTTTTTTCAGAGTTTACCTAGCCCGGAGCTCGGGGTAGTTTTTTTTCAGAGTTTACCTAGCCCGGAGGTAACGTGGCACACGGGTCCGAGTCAGAGCGCCGCTTCGCGGCGCTCTGGCTCGGTGTTTACATAAAGCAAAAATGGAAGGTCACATGACGTTGAACTCATTCACGTCTGGTTATAATCGTGCAAGCACCGATAAGGAGCCCAAGATGGGATCGTTCAATGGATTCTGGCATCAAGACTTGTTAAAATCGTGCTCAAACGGTGCACATCCTGTGTAACTCGCGTGTCAGTGCCAGTACATGTTGCATGGAGTTTACAAAAAATTTATACAATGCAAGCTTGCACAGCGAAAAAGGGTTGTGAACTCCGCGTCGACCGTAGTTTTTTTTAATTTCCTTGAATCCAGAATTTATTTCTCACAGAAGAACCCATCTTGGTTCAGTGCTCTCTTGATGGGAATTTCAGAGAAGGGGGAGTCAGAGTTTAGCTTTCTAGCAATTCAGATTCTGCGACGCGGTGACATTGCTCACTTCTCCAAGGAACAAATGCTATGAAGTAGTAAAAACATCACACCCGTAAATTTTGTACACATTTTCCTGTTTTTGAGGTTTATTGCAGATTTGGAAGTGTTCAAGTTGGCTTCTAGTCCTTCTCTACGTACTTTTTGCCTCTTCCTGCAACTCGATAGGGCACGATGTTAACCATTCAAATCTTGGTGACCGTCTAGACGATTCATGAAACCCGGAAAGTGCTCGTGGCGCTCACCCTGTAAACTTTGATGGATGGGAGACCACAGACCAGTCAGCTTCCTCCAGCTGGTGAGACAAGACAAAGCAAGGTCTCTCAATCTTGCAACTGTCATGATTCCCGTTTCTTCGCCTCTTTTCTTTGATGGCGGAGGTGAGCTGGCACAGCTGGCAGTCTAGGCGCCGGCGAAGACCGTCCAGCAGTTCCCAGTAGAGCTTCAGTCCAGAAAAATTAGACACAGTCATTAAGTCCAAAGAAGTTGATCATGGTCTAAAAACAGGCATACCCCCTATCTCACCACCTCTTCCATTCCTTCCTAGCAATCATTTATCCTTTTTTTCATTCCATGCGCGACTTTATCTCGTGCTCTGTTGTCCTCTCGAGGGGCACACAAATAAATGAATAGATAAATAAAATGGTAGGAAAGACTGACAGGTCAAAATAATGACGATACTGGATAATTCAGTAATGTTTACTGAATTATCCAGTATCGTCACCCACGCATTTTGCCTCTATCTGCACAAAGTTTGAGTAAGATAAGGGAATACGAGGCTATAAAAGACCATTCTAGCTTCTTCCTGATTTTTATGGTGCCCTCATACGTAGACAGTGTATTTTTTGTTCTACAGCATCCAGAATCTGCTCGGATTCTATTATTTGTTGTTTCTAGTTAGGATTTGCCCAATTCTATGAATGCTCTCCAGTCGCATTTACTCGCATCACTATGAAATCATTTTTTAGTTGCACTTACACAGTTCTATTGTAAACAACCACGTCATAATGATGTTACGAGTTTCTTCGCATTCAGTTCCTCGAACGACACAGTTCCTATTTTGTTGGTGTGTCTTCATCAATCATGCTGACGTAGAAGTATTTGCGCAGAGCACTCAAAGCAACATCCATGCGTTCTCGACACCATCTCTCACATTTCTGGGACCTTCTCCTCGTTCCAGATTCCTATGCTCCCCGTAGTGGTTCCCTTTCGTACTTAATGTTAGCTCCCCCACTACTATTCTGATAAAAAATGCTGTTTTCTTTCTGACTCGAAACGTAATTCATCAGTATTTGAATGAAACCAACCTTAGTCAACAATGCCAGTGAGAATGGCGGAAAGTTAAATCACCTGTAAGTTGGGGAAAAATGGAAATTTGCAATCTGTTTTATATAACTTGACACTAGACTCCTATTTCGACCCAGCCCAGCCTCGAGTCTAGTTCAAATCCCAAGGCAATCGAAGCTGCAGTTAGTGAATAGAAGCACAAAAATCTAGTAATACGAAATATCAATGTAATAAGGAAATATATTAAGACCGGGGCTCGGATTAATTTCCAATTAATTGTGCCACGGAGGTAATGAGTCTAAATGTGATATGTAACTTGGTTTATGTTGGAATATACCATCCCAGAGAAAAAATACGAAGTGAGCTACTACGAGCGCAAAGATAAGGACTCCATTTCTCGATTTGCTTTTCTTACTTCTTTACAATTCACCCTTTTATATCTTTCTTTGCCTTTCTTATCTATTCCTCTCTTACACCCTTTCTTCGTCCTTCTTCCTTGTTTTTCATTCCTTTACCTAGTCTCCACTCAATTGAAGAGCCTCTTGGTGACTAGGGTGAAATGAATCACATCTATTTTTGATCCCTTTATTTTGCTCGGGTGTTTGCTTCGTATGTTTCGATTGTAGACGGTCCGCTAGGACTAATCAAACTTGGCATTCTGAATCTCTGAATTGTTACGGAAATAGCAAGTTTTCTTTCTGGATGCTGACCAGTGAATTGCATTGCTCCACCATTTCTTCCTTATTAGTTTAATAGACAGGTCTGACTTCTAATTTTTAGGGGAGGGAACACCTAACATCTGAAGATCTATGGTCATATTTCCCACGCATGCCTATGTATGTATATACTCGATAGGAAGTGAAGTTTTCTGCTTTCATTTGCCCAGATATAAGCCACACCGCAGTTATGGGTAACATGCTACCCACTGGCAACACCTAGGTTTAAGTGCTAGCAATAAACCCGCCCTGCGCATGATACAATGACGATTTTTCGCAGAAAGGTGACGTCTTTTAGCTAGCCTAGGAGGTTGCTTACATCTATCATGTTTTTCGTCTTTTTTTTCTTTTCCTGGACTTTCCAGTACTATACTTTTTGTTCTTCTTCGAGATATAACAGCACTAACCTAACCGCTCGTGATATGGTAGCTGCAGCTGGAGTGCTGCAAATAAATTAGGAAAATGACGCCACCAGAGAACGTTCACCTAATTATCTCGGGTCGCCCTCATACGAGTTTCTCTGACATCTTGACACTTAGCCTACCTCTGCGCTATGCTTCGGATTCATGGAATGTTGATTCCGCAGGTGCAGCCAACATATGAAACTGCGTGCTAAAGCATCATGTTCTGCTAGAAAGCACGTGGCTCGCTCGTGGATCTATCAGACACTTCTATTCTTCATCACGTAGTGCATGCGACACTTTCGCTGATATTTTGGTGCCTATATTGTTATGGCTATTTATCTGTATCAGGCACTTGCTGGACACGCTTCATTTTTGCCTTAAAACGGAAAATTGAGGAATTTCGTGTTAATGCTTGTTTTTTGGCGGGAATAGATGTGATCCTCACATTTCACCTTTCAGAGGCACATTTTTTCATTCCTCACCAAAGTTGTGCTTTGCGCTTTAGTAGAAAAAGATATGAAATAGTACGAAACTTTAGTAAACAAAAAAAGAAAAAATAATAAAAATTAACATACATACTCGCAGCGCTGTGGAAGATCGTCGATGTCGTGCTTTGTTGTCGAGTTATTGTATTACTCAGTGTCCACGGATAACTCTCACCGGTTGTTCAGTGAGATCGTGAGATGATTCAGCGCCAGAGTCACTTTTCTGGATCTGACGAAGATCTTTTGTAATAGTTGGCATTGTTTCTTCTTTTTCTTCCCTACTCTCTCTCTCTCTCTGTCACTATTTCACTGCTTAGATTTAATAAGAGAATTCGTTGGAGACGGAGATGTTAGATTGATTGGCCATATATTAGCATGCTCTGCTATCCTGAAGTTGTGCACAGAACCTCAAGTTACGGGGGATTTGAGGGAAGTCAATCAAAGCGTTGAGTAATTTTACATGAACCTCATAGATACTCATCATCTGTCGTTAGCATGATGATAGCAATTACTTATGTGATTTTAGAAATAACTTGCAGAATGTTGTTGGATTAGGTGGTATTCCGACATGCTCACCTTGATCAGATTTCGTTATCTACATTTACTCTGTGAATGAAAATCACTGCAATACAGTTGAAATAACCATCTAACATCCATCGAAGCAACTGCATTAGAATCACTTGCAAAAGCGTTACTTAGAATATTGCCTTCTTAGACTGGCAAAGCATGTAAATAAGTGGTATAGTTGAACATGAATCTGAGAAACAGGTCTAAAATTTCTCTTGTATGATTTTCAAAATATTTAACCGTGTAATTTTCTCGTCCAATCGCCCATGTCGGCCTCTGACCAGGGTTTGCATGCATTACCCAGGATAATCGTGTCGACGTCACCGATAACGAGTGCTCGGTTTACAGGGGGGCAGCACTATACTTGGGACCGAATAAAAACCGAATAATTTTGTTACTTTAATTTACAATTCAGAAAACAATTCACAGATCCAGATGTCCGAGGATGAAAGGGCCAAAAAGTTCTTCTTCTCTTTCGTACAGCACTGTATTGGACCCCGATGCTGGAGCATTTGAAATTTCCATTCATTCGAAATCGAATATTTTTGCTACCGAGTATCGAATATTTCGAATAAATGGAAATTTCCAATGTTTCAACATTGGAGACCAATGAAGTGCTGTATGAGAGAGAAGAAGAGCTTCAGGGCTTCCATATTCTCGAATGTCTTGATGTTGAAACGGTTTCCTAAATCTTAATAAAAGTAATAAAATTATTCGGTTTTTATTCGGTCCCAAGTATAGTCAGCACGTTTACCGTTTGCTGTTTGCTAGGAAATATAATTACAATATAATTATTGTAATACTATGCACTTAGTTTGAACCCATGATAAATAATTGATGCATTGCTTTGATTAAGCCCCTTATGAGACCAATTTTCTGTTTTTTTTTTTCAAAACTGTTCTCATTATTCAACGTTTATTCGACAATGGCCCGGTGATCTCTTGCAAATCCTCAAAAGGAAGCGATTATATAAATAAATATTTTTGCGCTCTTCAACAACCTTCTCTATCTCCCTTTCTCCATTTCTTTTTCTTTTTACTTTTTTCCCTTAGAAGTAGTTGGGATGTATTTTCAACATTAGTATGAAATTTGCACCATGCTCTTTCGTGAGATGAGTCGAAACTTGGCCTTTCTGAAGCTCGGTCTCCTGAAACAATTATTCTACCACGTGATGGAAAAACCACAATTTCCTTGCCTAGCAACACTTCCATTCCTGTTCCCATCTACGTTCCATTTACGAGAAAACTCGCGCTAACATTCCTAAGGTTCATCGACCCATTCGACTGTCGTTTCCTCTTGTAAGTGCACTGTTTGTTCAATTTCTTTTTAAAATGTAAATCACTTGCACAAACAAATAGTTCGCAACGCTGGTAAAAAGAAAGACGCCGTTCGTATCAGATAACGCTCACTATCGAACGGTGCTAACGTGCGGACTTTCCCCAATGGCGACACCTTCAGCGTAGTACAGCACACGAGGTCAACAATGTCACTCTCACTTACGATACAATTAATGTTTTGTTGTTGTGATTTAGTCATTTTGAACATCCTTCTACCTGATTTTTTTTTGTGAATTTCCCCTTTGTATGTAAGGTGCCAACCCTGGCAATACACTTGGTTACGGCCTTCTTCGCGCATGAAATTCGTTTTCAGGATCTTATGTGTAAAATCATCACCTTCCTACACAAGATGAAAAGTAGAGGAAGGTCGGCGAACAGTCCCGATTAATGGTTCCCTCCCTCCCTGGCTTGTAAAAAAATTCATAGGACAGAAATTATGGATCCGAAGATCCACAGAGTAGTTACACCACTGGAAATAATTTTTTTTCAATGCTAATGTCTTCTAAGTATAGAATTATATTCCGCCCATCTGTTCTCGACGCATTCGTGTTGTAAAGGAGAAATCTGTTCATAAAGCAGCAAGAACACATAAAATCCTCAAATTTTAGCTGCATAGAGTCAAAAATTCGAATTTCTCTCCTCGCCATCACGTTCTGTGCACTTTCTGCAATTTCGGAAAGGTAATTTCATCTTACGACACTAAATGTACGGTAAGGCAGCATACTGACCGTCCTTAAGTTTTCGCCTTGTCTGTTCTATTACCATACCTGTACTTTTCTAGCTAGTTACTAATTTGTTCGTCCTCGCCTTGCTACAGTAACCACGGTAATTGTTGGACAGAAAACGAAAAAAACGCAAATCCGCGTTTTTTTCGTTTTTTCTTCATAACGCAGTTCATTTTGCTCCTTATCAGAAGTTCTACCCACCAATCGATTTGTTCAAACGAGTTCTACAAGATGAGCCTAACGTCTTTTTCAAATATTCGCTCGAAAAGCGTCTACTTCCCAAAGTACCTGCGGGTACGAATTAGCGAGCGAGACTCTGCGATAATTGTAACCTAAGGATACATGCTACTTGACGTGTATATTATGTCAGCAACGCAGAGTAAAAGTTATATTTTCGTAATCTAGAGCTCATCACGAGCATTTTGGTACCGCTTTCCGCTACATTTCCGGTACTTCGGAATTTTTCAAATTTTTCGAGAGGTGCTGTTTTTCACCAGTCAGAAATGCATTGCTCGCCTAGTTAAGGAAATTCCCTCTAGAGATTCTACAAGTAAGCTGTAAGTTTTAGAAGCTGCTAGAGTCGTACACTGCTAGAATAGACGCAGTTAGTGTTTCCTGAGACCGAAAAAGGCTACTTTGTGATATCGCGTTCATACAGTGTTCTGCTCCAATGTTCACGTGCCCCGCAACGGTTATGAAATGAAGCACAGTCGCTGCCACTAAAGCAGAACGTAGTATGCTTTCTATGCATCAAGGACAGCAAGCGCATTTCGTTACGAACACTAGCTAAAGCCAAAATTCGAGGGGTCCAAAATTGGAAACTTTTCACATGTGCTTGGTATTTTCATTTATTCGTGATTTTCACAGTATCTCAAATCTGTCGAGAAATTTTGAATACACCATTCCATTCGTTTCGACATGGTCTATCGAATAATGCCAGTTTCGATGAAATTCATGGTATTCAAAATTTCGGCCCAAGCCCCGCCCACATCCCTGGTAGGCTATTCTCGTGGCCTAGGAATTCTCCGCTGGACATGCTATGCCACCGAGCGGCGCCCCTCCCAATAATTTCGCGCCACATGGACCGCCACCGCATTTTGAATAAGAATTAGAATAGACAGGATCAAAGGATTAGAAAATGAGAAACAACGTTCAAAAGAAAATTTATTGATCGATGCTTTGAGAAAAAATCAATTTTTAAATTCAATTATGTCGGAGAGAAACAAAAATGCTCCTTTTCAATCAAACAAGGCCACATCTAGGCGCTCTTCTTCAGCGTACGAACTCCACATCAGCTGAAGTGAGGGCAAGATGAAACTTCTCCCATCAGTTTTTGCAGCACGTTCAAATTAAAGAGGAACAAAATTGATTGCCTCAATATCGGTACGAGGTGATTCACCGAAATATCATTTTCCCATAGAATTTCCATAATGTTAAAAATGTCATTGAAAAATTGTAGAAATAACGTAAAAGTGTCATAATATGAAAAAAAATCTGCTCCATCTGGCTCAGGAATTCCAACTTATCAACCGCAGTGTAGCCTAGCAGCGAAATTCGAGCCCGAAAGCGGAAGGAGAGAACGGTTTTATGTATCCAAAGCAGTTGGAATCGTAGTACCTGTGCAGGTGAAATAGTCTCCGAGATCAGCGGAGTAATGACTAGGGCTAATCATAAGCACTAGCTGAAGTCATGTCAATCCTCCAGGCATTTCCCTGTCAATTACGGGACTAGAGAGGTCGTAACCTTGATCTGAATGCCTGCAAAGCAGCATTCTGGATCAGACATCAAATTCGTGCGAAATAACGCAGTGGAGATAGGAAAGAACAAAAACCCACTTCTTCTTCAATTTCTCATGATGCACCGGTTTTCATACACGTAGTTCCCACAGAGTAATCTCTTAAAAAGACTAATGCAGTTTAAATAATCTTTCTTTGCCATTTTCTAATCCTTTGATCCTGTCTATTCTAATTCTTATTCAAGATGCAGTGGCGGTCCATGTGGCGCGACATTATTGGGAGGGGCGCTTCTCGGTGGCATAGCATGTCCGGCGGAGAATTCCTAGGCCACGAGAATAGCCTGCCAGGGATGTGGGCGGGGCTTGGGCCGAAATTTTGAATACCATGAATTTCATCGAAACTGGCATTATTCGATAGACCATGTCGAAACGAATGGAATGGTGTATTCAAAATTTCTCGACAGATTTGAGATACTGTGAAAATCACGAATAAATGAAAATACCAAGCACATGTGAAAAGTTTCCAATTTTGGACCCCTCGAATTTTGGCTTCAGCTAGTGTTCGTAACGAAATGCGCTTGCTGTCCTTGATGCATAGAAAGCGTACTACGTTCTGCTTTAGTGGCAGCGACTGTGCTTCATTTCATAACCGTTGCGGGGCACGTGAACATTGGAGCAGAACACTGTATGAACGCGATATCACAAAGTAGCCTATTTCGGTCTCAGGAAACACTAACTGCGTCTATTCTAGCACGCGTACGACTCTAGCAGCTTCTAAAACTTACAGCTTACTTGTAGAATCTCTAGAAGGAATTTCCTTAACTAGGCGAGCAATGCATTTCTGACTGGTGAAAAACAGCACCTCTCGAAAAATTTGAAAAATTCCGAAGTACCGGAAATGTAGCGGAAAGCGGTACCAAAATGCTCGTGATGAGCTCTAGATTACGAAAATATAACTTTTACTTTGCGTTGCTGACATAATATACACGTCAAGAAGCATGTATCCTTAGGTTACAATTATCGCAGAGTCTCGCTCGCTAATTCGTACCCGCAGGTACTTTGGGAAGTAGACGCTTTTCGAGCGAAAATTTGAAAACGATGTTAGGCTCATCTTGTAGAACTCGTTTGAACAAATCGATTGGTGGGTAGAACTTCTGATAAGGAGCAAAACGAACTGCGTTATGAAGAAAAAACGAAAAAAACGCGGATTTGCGTTTTTTTCGTTTTCTGTCCAACAATTACCGTGGTTACTGTACTGCACGTGCTCGCCTTTTTTTCCCAAGAAAAAAGGAAGAGAAAACAAAAAGTTTGGGCTTTATTTAGGTGCCACAAGATGAAACGTCGTGCTAATAGCGCTCTTCACAGTAATCTTTTTAAGGCGTCGATTAAATTGTGCTTGTTGTACGTTCGATGTATTGCACGAAATTTCACAACTGCTCCTCCTTAAACCTCATTTTTGGGGGTTGTTGAACGTGCTGATCACGAATGTAACCACTATTTCGCACATGTTGTCGTTATTATTGACTTTATCGGGTCTTATACAGGATTACCCTGGGCTCTTGCGTGTTTTGGTATCTTATCTTGTTTTCTGACTGTTCCGGAAAACTCACGAAGATTTTGATGGATTTCATAGTATTTCGCTGTCTCTGCATCTCGTTAGTGATCGTGGTTCGTTACCAACACTGTTGTTCCCCCTCGCATCGTTTTTTTTTTCTTGTGGAAATTGGCCAGTAAGATTCTTTATAAGTACTACATTTAGACACATCGGTGAAAAGCATAATTCCGGGCAACAGCATGGATCACGGCTTCGATAAGAATCGTCGAGAAGAATCCATGGCAACACCTTCGTCATCAACGCCACCTCCTCGCAGAATTCGGATCCTAGCCCAAAGCCAGAATCATGTAAATATGTCAGCTTCTAGCTCTTCAACCAGTTCCATACCAAAGCTGTCTCGGAAGGCCTTGGACAGATCCTGCATAGCGAAACAAATCCCAGCTCCAAGATCTTTGACGTTGATGCTGTTAACCTTCGCAGCTTCTTTCACAGTTGGTGTGATATCAGCACAGCAACTTGCTCGTTACATAGAGCATTGCTGTGTGGACAATTCTCCTAAGTGTTGTTCATACTTCTCTAATGAGTATGGATTCGATTGTGCTACTGGTTCTTTAAGGGTTTAATGCAGAAAATCATCGCTGACGTTGTATCATAGTTTGAATATGCTGTTTTGTTAATTTATTGTTATTAGGGAGTGTTTATAAAGATATTGGACTACGCTATTCACTTTCATTTAACTGGGTGGTTTCAATCATTTTTTCATGCTATTTATTGTCATTTTCTTCATCGAACTTAGCAGCTGCCTTTTTGTCTTAGTAGTACCCCTGAGGATGATTTGAATATCATATCGTTTTTTTTTTCAGATTTATTTCACAAATGAAGTTGATAATGAAATCGATTGTCAAACATTAATAATACAAATACCTCTATGCGAATTTGAAAATTATGACCTTGTTTGCATGAGAAAGTCACGTAGTCTCAGGATTAATCCTCAGAATCTGTTCATAGTTAAGGGAACTTTGGAGGAGATGCGTGCGTACGTGAGACGTGCGACCTCATGATGATTAAAGATAGGCTGGGATGCACTCCCAACAGACTCATCACAAAAATTTGCAACATGGTTTCCGCATCACACTTCTTTAGTTATCGTGCGCTTGACACACGCCTGACGCACACGCACCTTCGATACAAATTGTGCGGAAACCACCATCTAATATCGCATATGTAGTGAAACATGTGAACCTGTGACCAAGCTAATGCCTCTAGAATGTTGTGTCATTGTGACAGTTTTTGCGACCGACTGCATGAACAATGGACTTCGGTCGGTCCAGCTGGTCCAACATCACCAATATTGATTCCCGGAGTTTATTCTGCCCAAGAATATTGAGTAAAATAATCCATCCAGCTAATCATAGAAAAATATGTATAAACGTAGCTACACATGGGTTACAATAGGTATGGATGACGCCTGTTCAAGATATTTTGCCAGGAAGTCTCTGGGAAGTCAGAGTTTAGTTATCCAAGAAGTTATCCAAGAAGAAGTTAATCCAAGAAGCCAATTTTACTACTTCGTCACGTTTGATGTTCAAAGGAAGAATCTTGGGATTTCATCCTTAAATGTGGATTAGACATTAGGTGGTAGTCTAATCCTGATTTATAATAATTCAGAAATGTCTAATTAGATCAACATTAATGCCAGAATTAGCACTACCACTCTTTTGTCGTGGTTCTGCAAATTTCATTTTCCGAATACTTTGTGGAACAAATGAATTGATCTATTGAGGTGCCCTACAACATATGTTTAGATCGACAAGAAAGTGTAAATATAAATTCAAACCACTTCTATACACCAAGCAAGAAGTCCGGAAAACCAGCCTCCAAAAAAAGAGAACATCGGGAGCGGTGCAGCAACATGTTTGCAGCTTCAACCAAGCAGAACTATTTACATTACACCTGTTGAAATGTAAACAATCACAGCGAGGGCACGCAGGTGTTCAAAGTTTAAAAAAAATCAGCTGTAATCGAACCATAGCTGTTCAACTGTGAATGAGCGCTGCTGTGATAGAAAGTCTGGAAGACTTCTACACAAATTAAACTGGGAAGCCTAAAGAGTATAGATACCCTTTTCCTGGAGAAAAAGCCGGCTGTTGTTGCATTTTTGGTCTTTCAATTCTATCCCGACACTTCTTGGATCTATTCTTTTCTTAAAGTGCATCAGCCTTTGATATCAGAACCATGATTACCAGAAAGTGATTCACTGGTCGTTCATATCGCTGAGTCACTGAAGAGCAATGTCATTTGCTCGATGAGTAGCCAGAGAAAGGAAATGAAAAGAGAAGTTTGATACAAAGACCAACACGAATAAAGATTATTTTAGAATTTTTATCACGTTAAATATGGAACAAAATTACGTAAAAATTATACCTACTCTCAAAAAAGAAAAACAAGAAGGTGGGCAATGGTGGCGCTGATTGGTAAGGCAGGTAATAACTGAAAGCACAACGTAATCACAGAGATTGTCAGGAAAAAGATCGATTAGCATATGGCTATGTTCTCCTAAATCCTTCGCATGGATCCTCGCCTTCCGTGTATTCCCGAATTTGGGTTGTTCGCACCACATTGTCTCGGGAGCAAATTATTTGGACCAGGTGCTTTTTCTTTTGTCCCTCCTCGAGTTCTTTCAGTTTCTCCATCCACATCTTCCGTTCTTGCTCCAATCTTGCAATCTCTTCCTTTCTTTGCTCTTCAAGTTTTTTGAACTCCTCTAATCGACGATTGTGTTCTTCTCTACGGTGTTCCAGCTCCCGCCGATAATCCTCTTCACGTCTTCTTTCTTCTTCTCTACGAATTTCCTCTTCTTTCCTTCGCTCTTCTTCACGAAGCCTCTCTTCCTCCCTTCTGAGTTCCTCTTCTCTCCTGCGCTGTTCCTCATATCGTTTATCTTCTTCTATGCGGAATTCCTCTTCTTCTTTCAGCCTTTTTTCCTCAGCCAAGCGTACCTCCTCTTCTAATCGCCTCCGTTCCTCTTCTAGTCTTCTTCTTTCTTCCTCGTCTTTCCAATGCTGCTCTCTCAATCGAGCTTCTTCCTCTAGCTCTCTATCCTCCTCTGCTTCTGTCAGATCATCTTTACGAGGCTCGTCTTCTTTTCTTTTCTCCTCTTCTAAACGACGCTGCTCTTCCAGCCTCCTTTCCTCTTCCAGCCTTTTCATCTCATCAAGTCTTCTTTGCTCTTCCAACCTCGTTTCTTCATCCAGCCTTCTCTGCTCCTCAATTCGTTTTTCTTCATCTTCGTGTCTTCTCTGCTCTTCCACTCTTCTCTCCTCGTCTATCCTCCTGTGTTCTTCTAGCCTACGCTCTTCATCCAGTCGTCTCTGCTCTTCTCTTATTCGCTCCTCTTCCACTCTCCTCTGCTCGTCTTTCCTTCTTTCTTCCTCTATTTTTGCTTCTTCCTCCAATCGGCTTAACTCATCCTCGCGTTCGAGTTCCATCCCGTCCTCCTTTTGTCGATCTATGGGGACCGGGGTAACCTGCTCATAAGTTTCACTTTCAATATGGGTGCGGTGATCTTCAACATGTGTATGGGTATCTGTACGAGTGTGCACTTCTTCGACATGAGAAATTCCTGGTGGTGAAGGCGGAGGTCCGGTTATTTTTCGCACGAGGTCATCCCATGCCTGCTTTTCGAGCTCTGTTTTGTTATATTGCGAAGTTCCTCCACTCACGACTACCTGAAACAAAAAACAAAAATGAAACCTTTAGGATAGAAAATTCAAAATACAAAGCAAAATTTATTTACTTGGGCAATAGTAAACATACTTAGGCAATAGTGAACATATTCATACATATCTTTGATTAGCAAATTTCATCGTAAAGTCATGATGGATGGACTCCACTTCCCCTATAAGCAAACTACAAATTTACTGGTTATTACGGATAATAGATGGCTAATTTTTTTCCTTAAAAAAAAAGGAAATTGGTCTGTAGATAGAGTGTCTTAACAAAAATGTAAATACGATGTTTTGCTAGCTCATTTCTGACTCCTTTTAGAAATTATGATTAATTGAATGCTTAATTTCAACAATTTCAAGGCTTACTAGTTTTTAAAAACTTAGCCAGAGCCATGCCCCTTCTAGTCGATCGCTTCCACCTTTCCCGAGAAATTTTTGACATGTGCTATGCGTGAACGTTGTAACCGGCAGTATCTTTGGGTCAGATTGAGAGAACGTGATTATGATTGCCTGGATTGGTCACTATGAGCGGAAACTAGCTGGATTCAAGCGGAAAGCAAAGAATTATTCTCGTTACAGAATCTTTCAGTGGTTAAGCAGAGAAAGCAATGGTGGGCAGCAATGCTTACTGAGCGAGACTAGTCGTTTGCACTGAGTCGTTTGCACTGAGTCGTTTGCATCCTTGGGATTACCCATGGCAAGCGTGTCCAAGCTTACCCTTACTTGGTATTCGCCAGCATTCTCACACACACTCACCCATACGTGACGTTGTCTGGTATATTCAGCTACCCGTTGTCATAATAGCAATGGGTGTGAGATTATCCGTCTTTACAATGATGTGTCCGGGCCCAGGCGCAAACCCAGTGGGACCAACGTTCACCTGAGAGGATCTAGCGCTCCTTCCCAGCGCGTCATGCCGACTCCATTTCTACAACTCTGTGCCTAGATGCTAACCAAAGAGTGCTCCTGAATTCTTTCACTTCCAGGCACTGAATTTCCGGGGTTACACACTTTCATACTTACCCTACACTCGCCACTCCGTCACCACCCTTGCCAGAAAGTTCCACCGAACCCGCCCTAGGTCTAAAACCACAAGTAGTAGTTTACTCAGTGATACGGTCACTGTTTCCTATCGTTATATGACTAATACGTTTGGAGATAGGAGACTACAGCGATCTAAACCCCTCGACCGCACTGAACCACCTGCATCTTGGCCCTCTGACTGTCTGCGCATACGCACATACCACTGATATTGCAGTTCTCGTTCCCAGTCGATTCAGTGGTGCAACTCGCTGGTCTGGACCACTACGGGTCAAACATAATTGTCTCTACTGTTCAATTAGGCGTAGCAGCGGTTCAATTGTGATTTCACCGTTGCTATTGAGTGCTAATTTCGGAGAAATTACTTGCGTTTTTGGTTTCATAGTTTTTTATAGTTCCAAGCAGAAGAATTGTGAGAAGTGCAGCGACCCCAGAAGACCAGGCTTTTCCATGTTGCAAAACCATAGTTCGCTTACTTTTTCGTAGTAGTCTTTATAGGCGACATAATGCGGGATACACTGCATGACTTGCTGATGTAACGACAGTGGTCCATGTGACGAATGGTGGTGATGAATAAGCATACGACGCTGATATTGCTGCACAGGAGCATCTGTGGAAGCACAATATCATTACATCAGTACAAAAGTTGCTAGCTCTAGTCCAATGAATGGAGAACATAAATCGTCGTTCACTTACCTTTCGTAAGAAGCTCTATGTCGCCCATATGATAGGTTTTTTTCGAGAAATTACCTTCCATGATGAATTCCTTGGGAACAGCTCGGATGAAATAGTGCTAGAAGCTGAAGTTCTGTTGAAATATGGACAAGATGTAATTTGAAATTCTCACCTTCTGGTCTAGCCCTTCATACCCGCAATTGTGTTCGATGTAGATGTATGGTTCGATATCGGTGACCTTCAAAATTTTGAAACTTCGGCAAATGACTTGTATTCTATTCTGTGAAACACTAAAAGCATATAAAAAGGAACAATGCATGTACTTATTCCCAATAATGATTGAAAAGCCTTGCTTTGAACAGTGTAAGATGCCCACGAAAGCAGAAAAATTTCATTTCATTCTTGCAAAACCTGTTGTTAGATAATGAAACTGTTATATTACTTTTCATTTCCTGACCTCAAAATAAGAACCACCGCTTATATAAACTGGAATGATTGCTTTAAGAGTTGGTCAGTAAAGCAGGTTCAATACGCACTTAGACTAGAAACGATTAAAATAATATATGCAAAGATACATGAAAGCATATGCTAAGATAGATGAAAGCATTATTTTTTCTTTAAAGTCCGGAGCTTCCAATAAATATTTGAGAAGTAACACGAGCAATCGACAGAAGAAATGAAAATGAAAAGGATGAAATGAAAGAAAAAGCAGCGATGCATCCATTTCTTCTCATTTTAACTGAAGTGAAACTTCGTATTCTATTAATTTCACGTTCTCAATCCCTATTATATAATAGACCAAACAAGCACCAATGAGGGGCAGTAGATCGGTTTTGCTTAAGAATCCATTCAGTCAGACTCAAAAAGGAAATTGTTCTGTATGATAAGTATGGGCTTTAGCAATGAATGAAAAAAATAGAAGTTGACGAGAGGCCCCTGAGAAGGTGAATGGGCTGAACTTCAATTTCTGGGAATTCAACAACGGCCGCCCAATCATATGGCACACGCATGCATTTGTTGAATCCTGCGCTCAGATTTCACCTCTTTTCGCCTAATTTTCGAAATAATTGTACTTCACGAAACGAATAAAACTTTTGTACTAGTTTTTTTAATGATAACATCAAGAAGATTGTGATGTTCTGAGAAATAATAATTGCAAAAAGTATAGTCAGATCAGATATAATCAACTAATCCATGGAATTTTCGCGGTCAGAAGCATTTTCATGCTTTTCATCCGAATGGTATCGAGATGCCCCAGCATTGAAGACAGTTACTTCTCAACTTCCCACCCATTCATAATTGTTCGATAGTCTGCTAGGAATAACATTTTGATTCTCGGACAATAGCCAATGACTAACGCTATACAATTCTGTCAGGTTAGAGGCTGTGCAATGATGTTGAATCAGGCGGCATGACTCGTACCTCTGTGGTAGCACCACGAACACAGAAAATTCCTCGATCGTCTGCTGTGACTGATCCGAGCAAGTCGTCATTGTCGAGGATGGGAACTGAAAGTTTTGTTGCTGTCGGAAAATTCAAATGAAAGCGTAAAACAACCGACAATTATGGAAGTTTTAAGGTGCACAGCTAAAAGAATAACATCCTGGAAGTACAACAACTTCCCGTGTAGTGTGTGGTTTACCACAATTACTATAGTAAGAATCTGCAAATTCTTAAGTGTCATTGCGACTAATTTTTGAAATAATCCTAGCGCCTTCATTTAGCTCACGACAGTAGCTCTAGTTTTTCAGAACTCTATTACGTATGTTTTTCAGCTCAGATCGCAGTCATGACACACCTTCACGATTTACTAGCGGCTCAGTCGAAATATGTAACTACACTTTACTAATCTGATGAGCTTCTTCATAAATCCAAGGGCTTCTACCTTAACGCTACTCCATTTTTCCGACACTGCTTTTCCCAGTTGTTCAGCTTCGATATTGAAGATCACGTGCAAAAGTGTATTGTAAGGTTCCAACTATGAGGTGAACAAAAGGATTACTGGCATGAAACAAGCCAAATCACTCTTGCCTGATGACTTTAGTGAACGATCGAGCAGGTAGTGACTGATAAACAATATAATACTTCGAGTCTAACACCAGGAACAGCTTCCCAGCAATTTCTTCCATTTTTGTAAGAAAAATGGCAATGGGTATACAAGCTTGAAGGTGAAAATGCAACTACATGTAAAACGCCCAAGTATTAGCCTCTTAGGTGATCACTTAGCTATGTGCTAAAAGAGCTGGTTGCTGTACATACTTCATTTCTGAAGAAGAACTTCAGGACTCCAAAACCACGTACATTGGTTCGAGCACATACTCAGACATTCGGGCGTTTGGAGCGGCTGTGATCCTGCTACGGGATGGCAGTATTAAGGCAGGTCATGTTCTATTGCAACCGATGACTACGAAAATAGTTCAAAAATGAGTTCGTCGGCACGTACGTGTTCTCTGCGCCAGCGCTCGACGAGCCGGACATCTGCGGCGAGCTGGATTTTCCCGTCCGCGCCGCGTCGGTACGCAACCGCATCCCACGCATCTTGTCTGGCCAGATGGTGCACTGGGCCACAGTTTCAACAGGGCCTCAGTTGGCCAGACAAGTCCCGTAGGGCTCTTCTAGTCTCCGTCACAGCGGAGACTAGACTAAGCTTTTACAGCGGTCTGCCGGCTTATATACACTTTGGCTGCCACGTGGCAATGGAGAAAAAAACAGGGTGCAGGACAACCTGCATATTCCCTGCCTCATGCGCGCTCACAGCAGGTTTTCCGGCTCTATCCGCACCTTCAGCAAGTACTCCTACTCCACCGCAACTACCTGCCGGAAGCCTGCATCGGCCAAAAGTGGGCGGGTTCACCTGCGCTCCAAACGCCCGAATGTCTGAGTGGTGCGATTTCGTGAATCTAGCCGCTCAAAATGTATTTTTCAACCTATCATAAGAATATTTGTCAATAGTCCATGCACACGATACAAGTAGTTTTCTGGCGATCGATCACCTAGCGGGGCATCATTGGATGGATAAAGATAACATTTCAATCCAACAGCTGCCTAAAACAGATGAGTATTTCATGAGCTGCCCCTGCCACCTCTTTTGTCGTCTGAATTTCCTATTTAGAATTTTTAAATAGACCTTGGAACAAAATTTCATATTTCCTAGTAACCGCATTTCTCAGGCATAGGCAAGAAATCAAAACTCGTATGAGAATCGAGCGACGAAGCACATGACCCAGTGCACTTTCGGTTAGATACTAAAAAAAGCACCAAATGCCTCCGCCAAAAAGTAACGTGTAATGGCTAGCACTGATCTTCCTGCATAAAAGCATGTGTGTTATTTTTACAACCATCTGCTCATCACTACAGTAAACACTTCTGTGTAGGCCGAAACCGCCTCTCTCTTGGGCAGATCTTTTAAGCATGGTTCAATAAAATGAGCTTAGAACTCTGCAAGGACTTCCTTTTCCAGGCAATGGTAAATTATGCATTCATGTGGCACGAGCTCCATTTGAGCAGCACCTGAGATTTGTTAGACTCGCTCCAATAGCGCATATCATGAAACCAAGTGAGGAAAAGCAAAGCGTCGCTTTTGAAATTGTAATTGGAATGAAAAAATACTGAAAATAGAGAACAAGAAACTACTCGGAGAAAAATTACCCGGATTAGAATATTTCGCTAAGAAAATACATACCAGTCAAAAATGGAATAATATTGTCTTGAAAGACATCCTATGTTGGGTCACCCTACCGGCGAATACCTTTTTCGAGCTTACCCTTACCAAATCCCATAGGAATTTCTAGCATTCACAATAAATCCATGTAAATCAATATTCTGGAACCGATAAGGCCATTTATATCAGTAACAATTCTAAGATAACGACTTTCCTAATTGTACGTTCCCATAAAATATCTACGTAGCAGCTTAATACAGGGTGGGCCATAAATATAGTAACAAGACGTGTTTTGCTTTCGAACGAGCATATTCTCCCATGAAGTCATGTTTAGCTGTCTCCGGACGTCTTACCAGGACAGTGCTCAGGAACTTGGGTTTCGTCAGATTCAGAACAGGGAAACAATGAATTTTAGGACCTACTGGTTTTGTCGAGCAGCCACTCAATTACACAGAACCAACTCAAGCGTGTTAGTAGGTCTTCACGACACCTGAGATATAAGCTCCCTCAAAAACCCTTAGAAGTCGGCAAACTCTAGCAAGGAACTTCAGAAATAGGAAAACAAATTTTCGCGCAACCACTTGCGCGCCTAGGCTGGCGACTTCGTTTGATATCTAGGGCACTAATTCCTAGTAGATGGAGGACACTTCTAGATGTTTTCTTGCATTATATCCGTTGGGAGTTAGTGAACATAAACCATGTGACGTGGTCCAAATTGCTCTGAGAATCTTTTTTTTTAATTGTCCTTTTCTTTGTTACTGTATTTTGGCCCACCCTGTATGTTAGCTCACGCCAGGCTCATCATGTGGAAATGTATGCAGTCTCGAAACTGAAATGCGTATGCATGTTTCACTCACTTTTTTGTTGCGAACACACGTGGAGATGTCTAGGGACCGAAATTTATGTGATGCAGCTGCTGCACAAAAAATTATTCCTCACTACATGTTTTTGTACTCGGAGGTTCTTATGCAAAACTCTTAGGAATTGCCACAAAACCTTAGCGTTCATGGGTCCAGTATTTAGAAGAAGCAGACTAGGCAGGCAGAGTATACATACTAACAAGTAAGAGAATTTATCCACAGGTTCACCAGAAAATAATTTGGAGCGGCGAGATGTTCGAAATTACACACTGTGCGACGGTATTGAAGACAGTGTCTCATTTCTAGAGTGGTTCTCAGATTTTGACATAAGAAGCTGCAGGCGACGCTGATTGCAATGGTAAACTTCTGAAGGGGTTTCGCGTGTAGCCATCGCAGCGCGGACAGCTCCTCTATAAATGAGAGGCTGAAAAGGACATCTTTGGCAATTTCATGAGGTCTTATGTACATATTTGATCTTGATCAGCGTCGCCTGCAGGTTCTTCTGACTTTCATCAGCCGAAGGCTTGAGATTGGCAGAACCTTATAATAGCGGAAGTGGCGGTGAATTTAGGGAAGGAATATCAATATTTGTGAAACACCCCTTGTAGTAACTGAAAGAATGAACAACACGGACTTTGTTGATTTGCAAGTGAGTTGCTCCAAACATGAAAATAGTCATCGTTGATTTTATTTTTTCTTGCAGGGCATTACGGTACACGAAATACATACATAGTCAAGAGACAGCGCAAACAGCTAAGCGTGGACAGCTATTCCCCAGTTGACATACGCTGCACCACACTATCCGTTATACGAGAATAGTATTCAAAAAAAAAACCAAGAGAACAAAGCGCCTACTTTCCTTAAGTGCTATATGTATATGAATGGATATAGCTCTAGCAAATCCTATGATTGGTCAGGGAAAATTCCTCCGGCTCAAATCTGTTTATAAATGTTCACACTCTCCAAATTCTGTTGCCCAAGGACTAATATCGAAGCTATTTTTTGCTTATTTGTGAGTTACTGAGAGTTTTTGTCAAAGGCTTTGATTTGACTCTTTTTTGTTTTTGAATTTGTTGTGTTACCGAGCTTAAAATTTTTTAAACAATGGCACATCTCGTTGTGTAATAAATAAGTCAATCAATAAAATGATCAAATGTGAAAACCAACAACCATACAAACATGTGGAAATCTCAAAGGTTACTTCATTATTTAAACTAAACCATCAAAGCAAACAGAAGGCATAATTCAGAACTCAGTGAGAACGGTTATATGTATATATGTAATACCTTGTAGTGGATGTTTCCTAAAAATCATCCCCAAAGCTCAAAAAACAAACAGTAAAACATTGAACAAACTGATTCTAATTTTACACTGTGCGCATTTTGCAGAAATGCTCGAGGGCGTCACAATTGAGAGATATCCAGAGTTCATATGGAAAAGTGCAGTTTCAAATAGTCCCACCAAAAGATATTCACATATGACGCTGCCAACTAATTTGTCCAAGTAAAAATGCAAAGTAGAGGATGAGCGGCCAAATCCGAACCGTTCGGGTTATGGCAGAGCGAAAGTGAAATAGTGGCATAACTCGGATGGTTCGGATTGTGGCCACTCATTCTCTACTTTGCATTTTTACTAGGACAAATTAGTTAGCAGCGTCATATATGAAGCGAAATAATGCTCGAGGCGAAATGAAAGAATTTTTTATATTGAGCATGAACATAAAAGGTAATAAATTGCAGTACCTGCAGACCACTGCATATATTACCTGGGAACCTGAATAACTCAGCAGAATAGAACTTGCAGCTGCACAGCTATACTACAGGTACATACTAGTAGATTACCAGTAAACTTTGGAAGCAATGGAGAAAAACGTCGAATAGGCGTGGGAACTCAGGTAAGGAACACTTACCAGCGTCTTCGTCGTACAACTGCACGAAGGCTCCCGGCTGGCGGACACCTCGACAATTCACTATACCTTTTACAGCAACGCTTTGTTCCCGAAATGTTGCATGAATGAGAGGTAGTAAGAATAAAAAATAAGTCAAGCCAGTCCAGCACACGATCATTGCCCTGAATGAATGCGCCAGCAGTATTCGAACATTAAAAACAAGAAATTTAGAATTACGAGTATTCGGACATTAGAAACAAGAAACAAGAAATGGAATTGAAAATAGTAGCTCAAAGAATATTTATATTGAAGACAATAAAAGGGACAACATTATACAATAGAAAGAGTTCCGTGACAACACGAAGGCGAATGCCAGCTCTGACGAGTCATCGTCTTATATACGACGGCGACGGCACAACGTCTGTCTTGAAATTCGGCATTTTAGTCAAGCCAAAGAAAACAACAGCAAGCGGGCAGTCCTTAGTTGCCCTAGGTCTGTGTGCGAACAAGGATGAAGGTGCAGCAACTCATTTTCCACTGTAAAGGCTTCGATGGAAGAATACATGCAATTTTTGCTTGTTTCTTCAGATCCCATGTTCGACCATCTTTGAATCTTGGCATTGTGGAGCGTTCATCAGTAGGATTAGCTTGAGCAGTCGACCAAGATTGGTTTTTAACTTTATTTCGGCTAACGTTTTGGCGTCGTCGCATATGACTTTGACTTTCCAGGCTCTGACGAAGGCGACAACGCCGAAACGTTAGCCGAAATAAAGTTAAGCAACAATCTTGGTCGACTGCTCAAGCTAACCCTGTTTCATTAGTTTAAAGTTATTAGGTTGATGCAAAAGAAGTTACACCACTTTTTATTCAAAATCATTTAATTCTGTTTAGATAAACTGTGACATCTAGATATGGCAACTTACTTGTAGAGGGAAGAGAGCCCTTTTATTCAGTGGGTATAATATTAGGTTGTTGCGAAATTAAATGCCGAAATGGATACACTAGTTCAAAGTGTTGTAACTTGGCTCAAACACAATATTTTTCACTAATTTAGTGACCATTCAATTTGCAAGGTCTCCTCGATAATATAGCGAGGACTACATGCTTCTACGGCTAAAGCTGGGATCACAAGGATTCGCAAACTTTTCGAAGACGACTTCAGCATGCTCCACTCAGACAATTCCAGGGGCAAAGCTCGATTCGCTCCACTAAACTTTACGGGCGAAAGATTTGACCGAGGGTCCACAGCGGGCCAACTGCGCAGGAAAGTTGGGTGTGTTGAGGGCTAATAGCGGGTGTCGTTCGTTTGCGGGCCTTAAGAGAGCAACAATCGGGTTGATGCGCTACATCCGCTGTTCAGCACGGAACATGCTAAGTCGCTTACATGTGACCGCTCATGCATGGAGGCTGACCGCGCAATTTTCTTGTTGAAGTAACGGCTCGAAAGACACCTCAGATCGGTCAATGATGAAGTTTCGAAATTATGCAATTTCGAAGTTCGTCTTCATTTCCACTTTTTCATTTTTAAATTCCGATATTTGTGTGTTGTGATGTTCGCTCATTTCGTGTAATTGAGAATTTGCATCATTTTCCCCGTCCGGTCGTTGCACAATTTGTTTCATATATGCATTTCCATCTATCCAATTTTATTTTAGGTGTAAAATGCCACAATACATCAGGAAGCATGGTTTACGCGGCTACGGAATTAAGTACCTGAGTACATCGGTGAGAGTTTAACGAGTCAACTTTCTTTGTTTAGTATTGATGGAAGAGAGGATTAGACAGAGAAGCATGATGAGGGAACATCTAGATAGACTGTCTTCACGATCATGCTCGAGAGATCTGAGTGTGGAAGCCGGCAGACAACAGATATGTGAAGGTACCGACCTTTTATAAGAGTTCAACAAGAAGTGTACGAAATTCTTCGAGCGTTAGTTACGCTTAGCATTTTCTATTATTAGAGCAAATCTTACTCGGTAACTGCAGTGATGCTGGTTTGTGGTAAATGAGCAGATGGAAACCTCAATCACATCCGAAATGAGTATGTTCAGTCATAGGAGACCTATTTTTATTTGGGAACGAAAGGCTGGTTTTCCTAAGGTGGGAATAGAAAAATTCTTTATCACGCTTCTTACATTCATCACTTTGGCATCTCTGCGGAAGAGGTTGGCATGATGGAGGAACTGATGACAGTTTTGTACGGATTCCCGCCGCCTATTACAGTGAGTACATTGCAGTGAGTACATTCGGTCCTACGAGTATGAATATTACGACAACATGCAGAACTGACTGCCGAACAATGTACGTATAATCTCCATCTGTAAGCCCTATAGCCCTTCTCTAAAGTACTGCCTTTTAGCGTCACGCTAAACGCGACCGTCGATCACGTCAAGAAGAACACGAATGTGTCGCTTCTGTCGGTGAAGACTACGACGCAAGCTACGACATCGTCTTCGAGGATAACTGACTTCACCACCGGTACCCAGCACTTTCCACACTTTCGATATTGTTGTCTCCTTGACTCATTTTCCTCCCCATGATAGAATTGTTTGGCGGAGTTATGCCCTTTTTCTCTTTATCATTCTGAACAACATTTTTTGGTCATGACAAATGTTTCGCAGACGTTTTGGACTAAAACTTCAGTTAGCAAACGTTTTGGCCATTTCGAGGACAGAGACTCACAAAAAATTTGCTGTGTTATCGCTTAGTTTCTCCAGAAGGAACAAAATTTTGCCTACATCCGCTTGTTTTGTCTTCTACGAAAGAAACGGAAGTCAGTGGA
Organism: Ancylostoma caninum; assembly: GCA_037903475.1. Classification (NCBI taxonomy): domain Eukaryota; kingdom Metazoa; phylum Nematoda; class Chromadorea; order Rhabditida; family Ancylostomatidae; genus Ancylostoma; species Ancylostoma caninum. The sequence goes on along the minus strand of JBAJFG010000473.1, from coordinate 574,350 downwards.
ACGTCCGTTTTGACGAGATTTTTTTGCTACTTACTGCTAGCTTTTTTCCTGAATCTAACTGCACACTAGTGCCGACATTATCATCAATACGGAGAAGCGTTTTTGACGATGACGATTTCAAACTCACACATTTTTAAGTAATGTGACTACTTTGCCTCATTTTGCTCTGACATCTGAATGTCTTACCTCATCTCTCGCTACAAAGCAATTTTTGGGTTCTTTAAAATATGAAGTACCTTTTCCAGTCGAGCTTTCCTTCACTACTAGCTTCATTAACTGTTTCCATCTCCAGTCTGGCGCTGCCTGTGGTTCTCATTTGAATATTCACCCCTGGATCATCTACCTTTTTAGCTGCATGTGCAGCCCATCTTCCCTCATATTGTTTAAACAATATCGTGTCTTTCCAACTTGAAGTTCTTGATTAGGTACCAACTTTTTTCTTCCCCAATTATGCACTTATTTTTAGTTAGATGTGTAGTCATGTGGTCATAAGTTTCCAATGAAGTGCTTTTCTACTGTATTGAAGCATCTTTTAATAAATATATTTGGTCGTATAATCGTTTAATTGTTTCAGGTGTCATTCGCCAATGGTGTTAACCAGTTGACTGCACTGAAACAGAACAGTCAACTGATTAATAGCAGTGACGAATGACGCCTGAGAACAGTCTAAAGAAGCAGAATTAGAGGGCCTAAAGAGGGCCAATACCAGGGCGTTCCGGCCCAAACGCGCGAGCGACATGGGCGAGAACGGGGCTTCGCTCGTTTCTTGCGTCGCCCCCCGCTCGTTCGGAACTCTGCTTTCCAGATTCTTGCCCCTGGAATAGTCTGAGCAGATCAGCAATCTGCCGCTGTCGCAGGATTGCATCTGGAGCCCCGAAAAAGGATATGAAGTAGGATAATGGTCTGAGGTATAAGGCCAACGAGTGAGAGCCTTGATGCCTTACTACATCAGTTTTGTCGGATGAATTTTGGAAGGACCCTGCTGTCCAACTAGGTTGGAGAAATCTGCAGTGGATCTTACTCTCACAGCACCACCAAATTCCCGACACAACCTCCTTGGGGTGAAGATCTGGTTTCGGAGACTCAGAGATGGGAGGACGAGTCTACCAATACAAATTCATCCTTCCTCTTATAGTACAGGAACCGTGCTCCATCTATGGCTTTTACGCGGTAGAAATGGGTAGTACTTGGGGCGAAAAATCAAGTTAGAGAAGATGTCACAGCGGGTGAGATGCTAGTCGTCAGTCAGATCGTGGGATGTGTAGTTCAGCACCCTTCTTGCCATATCGATTGAAGTCAAATGTTTTGAAACTGTAGTATAGTGAGCCCCCATCCCTGTCCTCACCGTCCAAATGGTTGGACCCAGTTTAGGTTCCACGACTGTTTTCAACGCTCCATCGTCAGGGAACAACCTGCGGTCATGACCATTGGTGCTCAAATTCGACGAAAGAAAAATTTGCTATCGAATAGCTCACCGCCCAGTGTGAAGGAGATTGCAAGCCAAAACAAACGCAAGAATATCGCTCACCTCCGGCTGAGAATATCTGAGTTTGAACTCATCAACCATAATCACCCGAAAATCACGTCAGCTCATAATTTGTTCGTGTCTTCATGTAAACCCTCATGAAAGAGTCAGCCAGAAAATTCAAGAGCATTCGAAAGAGGAGGAAAAGCTCTACCAGAAGCTCAGATGAGTTGGGCTGCAGTTGCTCAAATTCGGCAGAAGTGAAGCGCTTGTTTGTGCATACCCCGAAACGGCAATTAATTTCGCAACAACCTGATATAATAGATTCCTCTGCAGTTAGCATTAGTGAGATAACTGAAAATGTCCATGGACCTAATTCTCAATTTTTCATATTTCCTTGATTTTTCTGTAACACTGCAAGCAATACAGTTCAAAATATAAATAAATAATAATATAATAATAATGTAATAATACCTTCTTTGTATTTGGCAAGGACGTCACAATCCACTCCACGTGTGATCGCCGGTGAAACTGTTTCGCTTCTAGGGAAACGTAGATGAGCACTTTTCAAAGCATTTCCTTCGTTGTTTCTAGGATTTTAGCTGGATGATTCCCTTCAAGTTGCTTTCGGAAAGTACAGATCCAACAATACCCTTTGCTCTTATTGGCCCCGAAAAGACGCGAACGAACGAAGTTAACGTTCATTAATTTTGTGAAAAAAAAGAGTCTACACAAAAAAAAGTAATTTCGTTTGCATCAACGTGATACTCTTAGTAGCTGGTTGCAACTTAATAAAGAACTTCTCAAAAAATGAGCAAATCCACAAATAAGAACACAATCAGACACCTGGGAGTTGTACTGTGCACGCGGAAATTCTCAGCTATGGTAATAAATGTGAGGAAAATAGGACGACCATCAACTTCTGGAACAGTTATTTCTTGGGAATCTATTACACATCTGTGGTGTTCGTTTTTGAGGAGTGTTATTGATTCCTTAATATTAGCCATTTGAGGTGAAGCGAGCGATTTTTACTTTAATGTTGTATTCAGAACTTGCTGAAATAAAAATCAAGAAAAAATGCTCAAAGTAAGCGGTTCTTTGGTTCTTTTTAAAGTCTTGCTGTTATTAGTTACGGAGATTTAAGGACCATTGTAGTTTTGACTGAACGGCAGGTTCTAGGATTGGAAGAAAATCAGAGCATCAAGGTTTCAGGAAGTGACAAAAATTTACAGAATGCCTGCAAAACTTCGAGAAGGAGGGAGAGGTCGGTGACGTGTCAAAAGAATGAAAAGTTCTAAAGAATGGAGATGAATGTGTTTTGTTGTCCGAAGTGAAACGTGAAAGAAAAGTTCGATTCCATTTGCAACAACAAAATAAACCAATTTCTCACCCCTACCTCTCCGCGCTTCTCTATGGCGCCCTTCCCTACGAATAAGGGACAGATTCTATTAGATGTCATGGAACTTTCTCATGAAGTAGCGCGGATAAATTTATCCAAAGGGTCAATAATATCCCGAAGGTAAGTTGAAACCGCTCGATTTTGTGAATATAACTTTATTAGTGTTGCTTTACAAAACCACAAGGGGTTAGGGCTTCATGCTCGGCTTATGTTTAAAGGCAGCAGGAGCTGAAAATCTCGACTCTGAGCTGAGCTGCGGGTGGTGAAGTACAGACTCAGCGCATTATAAATGTGAAACGAACACAGACAACGATGGCTTACCTGCGAGAGAATAGAACATTCGTCGCGAACCCGCCTGGCCGTGTTCGTGCGCGGACGAGTTTTCCCCGGCGCGAAAGCCATTGCGGCGCGTGGTTTTGGCCGAGTCCCGCCATGAAACCCTGTGAATTGAATGCATTTCGTTTTCCCTTTGCGTCAAACCACGCACCGCAATGGCTTTTTGCGCCGGGGAAAACTCGTCCACGCGAGAACACGGCCAGGCGTGTTAGCGACGAATGTTCCATTTTCTCTGCAGGTAAGCCATCATTGTCTGTGTTCGTTTCACCTTTATGATGTGCTGAGTCTGTACTTCATCACCCACAGCTCAGCTCGGAGTCGAGCATTTCAGCTCCTGCTGCCTTTAAGGGAGCAGCACGAAATGTGAGAATTACCTTCTTTCTTCCTTCTCAACGGTCAAATTTAAGTTCTAACCACTCAGAATTTAATGATTTACAATAGTCTTGCGAGATTCTTGCGCAACATATACGTTATAGAAGGCTTTGAGAACATCTAATAGAAGTGGGATAGCCCTTCTGGCTGCAAGTTTTCCTACGGCATATGAAGCCCCTTTTTGAATCAAACCCAGTGATAATCCTACTCTTATATGGGTGTACTTCCGAAAGGAAGCAGCAGAATATAAGAATTAGAGCGATTGAAACTTGGACTCCGGCCACTGCGACCGTTGCCAGAACGAGACTGTTGGCGAGGAACACGTCTCCACCATATACGGAAACTAATATTTTCCGTTGTTTCCATTCTTCGTGAGGCGTTGTTCTTGGATGTGTCCCATTAGTCATACGCCTCAACGTCCCTGAAGATGAGACTTTTTTTGCTATTGTACGTTCACGCTGTAAAATGTTCATGAACAATGGTTTTGGCGAGCATTTGCATATTGGCAAAACAAAAGCCGTGTGAACAGCTTTGAACGTTTCTCTTAGACTTGAAGGCATTCGCACAGTCATCCGGAGGATATGCAAGGGGTTCGACAGTCACTCATTCAGGACATGATGATAGACTCATCAACGAGTTACTTTATATAGTAATTCAGGCTTGTATAATAAGCCACTCGTATCGTGCAGGGGGTTTGAGAATTCAAGCAAGAGGATTGGAAACAGGAAGACAGTGTTCAGCAGCTGTCCTCCCGCAGATATCCTGAAATTCTCCCTTTTTAGTTTTTTTTTTGTATGGGATTTTCTACAAGGCATATCTCAATCGAATACTGATGTCTGAGATCCAACCAAATTTCAAGATTTTGAGGGTACAACGTTATGGCATCCGGCAGGTATGGAAAATTAGTAGGAGTATAGCCGTATGTTCTGCAGTTATTTTCACAATTCTCTCTCACTGGAGCTAACTAATATCGGAATAGAGTGCATTTGGAGTGATAGTAAACATCTTGCAGCAAAAGGCGAACGCTGAACTAAAGGTGCCAGTGGAGTGTTGGCTCTATTTTAAAACCACCACCAAACTGCAACCGTGGTGGTTGAATGATTGACTTCTGCAAAACTGTCGACGAATCTGAGGTTTCAAACTTTCAGCAATTAAATAATGGTTATGCAATGTGCATAATATGAATGCCTTATGCAGACATATAACTGCACCACGGCTAACCTCAAAATGTTCAACTGTTGTAATCCAACCAATCAGTGAACTTCGTCCTGCAGAGGTATACTTTGATACGATAAGCTTAAGAACAAATCTCGTTCTCATAAAATGTTTATTCATTTATGAGTGCATGGAAAAAACGCATAAAGCAGGATCTACTAGCCATAACAACGAACACAAACTATAAGCGAAAAGTCTTCTGAGGGATTTCTTTTTTGCAAAACGGCGACTTTTTACGCTGTGTCTAGTGCTCTATGCACTCTTCCACTCTCCCGCCGCAGTTGGCCCGTTAACTGAGAGCTCATAGATATATACAAGGTTGCGATTTTATGCTGATATCCAACTAACACTGCCGCTATACAGGGTGACAACAAAGTCTTAGGCCAGAGACTTTACAACAATTATTTCCTGTGCTTTGACGGAAAACCCATGACTCTGTATTGACTACCCAAATATCTCGAACAAATGCGCAAGATTTGATAACCCATAACTCTTTTTAAACCTTGTACGACCAGCAAATATGAAAAGAGGTAGAGATTGAAATGGCCGCAAATAGGGCCTCGAGGTCATCTTTTCCAAGAACTTCTTTTATTTGGCTCTCCTGTTCACCAATTTTCTGTCCAGTATTCAAGAGGGTAGAAGCTTTCTGTCCTAAGGAGATCCGTGTGAGAACTAGTTTTGTTAACCAGGAAAGGTCAATAGATTGTTACCTCTACTTTTCCTACTAAAATTCACAAAACAAAGGGCAAAAGAGGGCAGAGCGAAATCCTAAGAGGTATGTGATCTCGTAGACTTAAGCACATCTGATAAAAATAGGGTGGGCATTTGACAAAAGTTTTTCATCAAGTTTCAGAAGAAAGAGCAGCAGAGGAATGGTTCAGGCCCCCAATTTTTGACTTCACCTAATCCGTCATATTTGCTTGATAATTAGCGCGCTCCCTGAAACGAAGACATCTGGATCTCCGAGGTGCAGTTCTTAGAATGCAGGACTAGTGCTAATTTTCATTGAAATACCAGCTCCCTTGGTGTAGAATTAAGGAGAAAACGGGACAATAAAAGCTTGACCAAATTGCATCCCTTGTGCGTTGCAGTCGCCGACGGTTTGGTCGACTCTACAGAAAGGCCAAGGGAGAGATCTACAAGCCAAGAGTGGATTCCTAAAGCACATGGATTCTACATAGCCCAGACAAATTTCCAAATTGCTATCCCATCTAATCCCAGTTTTACAAAATGTTATATTCGGCCAAAGACTTCGTTGTCACCCTGTAGTCCTCGAGGACTGTAGCACCTTGGCACCTTGTGTCGCCGTCAGAGGCGACTGTGAGGCCGATGCGCATCGATTGTGGGCGAATCGGCGACGGCCGCCGAAGTTCGCGAGTCGCCAACTTCGGCGACGAGCCACGCTTGTCGGTAGATGGATGAGCGACGATGGCATCGGATGACAACGACGTATGAAGTACTCCAAAGGTGAGCTCTTCAAGTTTGTAAACTTAAAAATCATTTTTTAATGAATGATATTTGCTTTCGTTCAACCCTCCCCACCGTACTGATGACCCCGGGGAGGGCTGTTTCTGCTAGTAGTGATTTTGTGTCTAGGGTTAAGGGGCGAATCACACCTTTCTGTTCAGGTGTGGCTTTTTTTGCAGGTTTTTCTTTTTCTCCAGTTTTGAGGATGAAGTATTAGTCGCGGTAGACCTGAAAACATGGAGTGCGACATATAGGCGAACAGGTATGCTTTTCTTTAGTACTGATTTTATATGCGTACCATAATTTTCTTTGTCTTTTTTACCCTTGTATATCTTTTCGATTTTTTTGACTTTTGACTTGATTTTTTTGACTTCACTTATGTATGCCCGTCCTCATGTATGCATTCTCAAGCCAGTGAAGGCTAATTTATTCGCAACTCAGCGCCAACTACGACTTGTCTCCTTAACTAATCGTTAAGTTAGCTGTGACTTAATTCTCACTGTTGTTTGCACCGCACTAATAAACACTAAATATCATATAAACCTTTCCATAGCCGCACGAATCAAACAATACACTTCAGCTGTGTGTTTAGAGTGCGCCAAATTAGCTACAACAAAGATAAGCGCAGACATAAAATGTGTTTCAATGAAATTAGAAATAACGTCATAACAGTTATGTTTTTTACTTGCTGGTGAACAAAAACAGCACGAGATCACAAAACACCTTTCATCAGCTGGGACACAGGATTTTCCACATGAGATTGCCTCCACAGCGCCGGAATAGCTTGCATCTTTAACGTTCTTGATGTTGCTCCATCAGTGGCTTCGGGGAAAGTCGCTCTGCTCATCATGTATTCCTGGATCTCAAGAAATTGTTCGACTGACTCTCACATAAATCACAAGAATGTCCGTTCAATATCGAGGAGTACCAGAGGAACAAGTGTATCGGTTCAAGCTGCCTCACCAAATGTTGTCATGGTGAGATGCTCGGAAGAAGTCGTCTGAATAATGTCATAAACGTCAGCGATCATTGGAGCTGAATAGTGCACGTAGCAATCATTTCTGAATATAAAGCCCACTGACTTCTACACGCCGAGCCACACTTCGTAATGGCCTGAATAAAATGTACAAAAATCCAAGCATGCTAGAAACAGAATGTTTCAAATTTAAGGAGTAGTCTGATGAGATAAAGAGACCTTTTGTTGTTCATTGAGGTAAAGACATCCTTAAGAGGAAGCACTCACAGATATCTTGAAGTCCAAGAGTGCGCCATATCCACGAAAACGGAGCTAACGCTTTTCAAGTGCTTGATCGCGCAGCCGAAATTTCAGCAAATGCCGTGTTTAAGGCTCCTTTAGCAGTATTATTGTAGTGACACTAGCGATCATGGGATCTGAATGGCATGCTCAGAAGATCTTCGTAAAATCTTTGTTAATAAAGAGCGTGGTAACATTTGGCAGTTTTTGATCAATCTGGAATATTGCTACAGATACGCTACAGTTGAGGGTTTCACACGTAAGTAAAACAGGATCGAAGCTACCCTTACCAATTTCGTATGACTTTAAAGCTGGCTTACACGCAGGCCAACTAGTACGAAAACATCCAGCAGGGAACGTGAATGGTAACGCAGAAAAACTGTAGCACTAACGAGCACACATCAGTGATATGAATGACATCATTGGAACAATGAAAAAATGCAACTGTTCACTTGTTTTTTTTTTAAGGAGCAATTTTCCGTGAAACGTTAACCTTTAGAAAGGGCGATGCTTACATCCAAAGACGACAAAATAAGGCAAATAACGGTAGTATTGTAATAAACATGAAGAGCTGAGACCTACTTCGAAAAGGTGCACACAACAAGAATAGCTAGTAAGCTGCGGTGATCATTCTCACTTTGTATAAGATGGGAGCATTAGGCACTCTGTCCCATGTTGTGAAAAACTATCAAAATACCCAGTTATACCTCTTAAATATCCATTCAAGAGGATTAATGAGGAATAATTCATTTGCACGCTTATTGAGACAGCCGTGGAAGGTTCAAAAGGGATGCGATAATCAATGAAACATGAGTGGAATTCCTGCATCCGCCCTGAAACTGGTAATGTAATTGAAGGTTCCTCCAATCCGTGACGATTCGAGAAATCGCTCCACTCATACGAGAGATGGAGTGATTCCACTTCGAGATCCTTTTCCCATAATCAGAGCACAACTGGTCGAATTACTGATAGCAGGGTTGGACTATCAACTTGACCCACAATGAATGAATTCACACGTAATCCTAGCCGAATGGACTGAGAGAGCTTACCATATGGAAATGAGTTAGTGAATATGAGTTTCAAATACGGAGTATTACACGAGAAGCAAATGTAATACCACTGATCAGCCTTCTACTTCCTGAGCTATACAATTTTAATCATCTTTTCCAGAATGTTCTTGAGCTACTCACATACTGTTACCACATCCGTCTCACTTCAAAGATTTCGTTGACGTAATCATGAATGCAAACCTTCAGAAGGTGATGTAATGTCGAGACAAAGACGAGAGACATTGCAGGACATATGAGGGTGATAAGAGTGACATAATTGGGGCAATGAACGTCTGATGACTACAAAGTATTCTATCGAAAATTGTTTTCAATCAAGTACTATAAATAAAGAAGAACCGCGGACCTTCTTGAACTGTAGATTCTCAGCCGATTCTCTGCAAGGCTACGTGGCGCAATACCGGATGGCGAACAGAGGACCAGACGAGGATCGAAACGGAAATGCGCCCTACGACACAGGTCACTCTTGGGGATGAAATCCTCAGCTTTGTAGTGCTGAACTCGATTCGTACGGATGGCACATGAGTGTGAACGTACAGCTAAGCTTGTGAGTGTGAGCAAGAGCTCATTTCGAAGGCAGCACCCACAGAAATTTTCGCTTCTTAGATTCTCATACAATCGTGATCGAATCGATTGTGGGGTCAATTTTGCAAGAAGAAAATCAGTTATAACTCCTTCCATCACGAGTTATAACAGGTAATACCTGGATCAGCAGAATCAATAGGCAGTAAGTTTTACGAGTTTTCATGCTGGCACTGATCCTCAGAATCTTCCTTGGAGCGCGCAAAATGGCAATTATCAGCTGATGGGGAGCTGGTTTCAAGTGGCAGTCTCGTTTGTTAACATTTTCTTCAATTATTTCGGCCAGTACTTCATTATTATTACCTGGTTTCTCCAATTTGCTTCCATTTCACCTATTATTGGTCTATGTAATCCCTTCTTCACAATGAACATTCAGTTTTTTGAACCTTTTATGGTTGCGTTGTTTGGTATATCATATTCTACCATAAAGCTTCGTTTATCCTTCTGATTTACCTCCGTACGCTGAAAATTTTATTTTCTTTCTGTTCGCGCCAATTCCTTCCCCAGAAAGCTGCCTCACTAGTAAAATATCCAAGTGCATCAAGAAAAAAGGTGATAGTGATGGCACCGTTATCGACGTTTTTGCTCGACCCCAGCCCTCGACCACCCTGCTCTGACCTAGCAAAAAGGAACCATCACAGACCGAGTTTTCGTGTGTTTTGGCAAATTTGAACACTTTACTTGTGCTCCTCATAGTTAAAGACCTAATATTACGCTAAAATCCCCGTGACTAAATTTCCCGTAGGTGCTGCCTTTGAGCTATACTTTTCACAAGAGGTCCTGTCCTGGTTTCCTAAAAAGCCCGCACTCTGACGACTGTGAAGCACATGAGAAGTGAGTTAGGGCTGCCTCTACCAAATAAATTCCTTGCCTCCTCCATGGAGGGAATCCCTTCCCTTTGCTATTCAGGTGCCAGTCTTCGCGAATAGTCGGCTGAGAAACACTATGTTGCGTCAGAAGAAAATCATGTGAGACTGCAGGATTTGTGTAAGAAGCCAGGACGTTCTTCCGGGCGACACACTTCACCAATACGATCCGTGTGCTGCGAAAAGTAGTGAAGGAAGTTGGAGGTCACTCCGAGGAGCAGAAGAACTTGAGTCTTCGACCACTTTGTGTTCATCAAAATAGCCAAAGGAAATAACGTGCTAGGAGTTGTATGTGCATACCCATTTAAATGCAGAAGTAGCAACCATATAAACGGGTGCGTCCACCGCGATCTCGAAGCACTCCTGCAAGGTTTTGAAGAAAATAGGAGCGTAGTCATTGGTGGAGACTTCGAGGGTACGTCGGACCTACTAGAGGTTACGAGAGATAGCATGGCAGGCAAAGCTACAGCATACGGAACGAGGAAGGATCAATGCTCCCTGACTATGCCGAGGCTACATATGTGGCTGTGTGAATACGTTCTTCAAGAAGAAGAACGAACACGTTGTTACATACTGCAGTGAAGGCCGTGCGACGCAAATTGACTGCATGCTAGCGCGACGTAGGAGCTGGAGGATATCATTGATGTCAATGTGATAGCTCCATATGGTACAGAGTGGCCGAAAATGACCCGTGCACCAAAATTTTGATGCTGTAACTAGATCATCAACTGCAGAGAGTCCAAATATCCATGAAATTTTACTGATGGCTCAACATATAAAAAAAAACTCATTGAACTTCAGAATAGCCATCTCTAGTAGAAACGCTGGTTCTCAATGTCTTCATGGTGCTGCATATAATTCTCGCAAATACTCTTCACTCATTTCGTCCCAGATCTTCTTTAGGGCTTCTTCCAAGTAAACCAGATTCTTGTGGTGGTAGAGCAGGTTATCTATTCAACAGCGGCAACGGCTAAGAAACCAAAAGATTCAAACTCGGGCGGTACAGAGGCCATTTTCCATGCCTTACAAACTCAGACGAACGCTTACTACTCCAATCATTAACGATTTTTGCCTCCTACGCAATAGCGGAGCACTGTCCCGGGATATGTTCACTAATTTCGAAGTTGAAGCCCTTCATGACTCATAAATATGCTACAGAATTATCACCTTGCACAAATAAGCGGAAAATTTCAGCATCGGAGTCCCACAAAATCCACGTGAGCCCTCTAACTGGACATTATATCGCCCCACTGCGGGTTAACCTATCCTAGCAGCAATTCTGCCTCGGAGTAGGCCCACGCAATAGATCCACCTCCTGTCACTACAGGCGTTTCCTACAGTGGAGAGCTTCTCACCAACAAAGACGACCGAGTGGTAGCGAGAATGCCGAAATCCCTTCAGCATCTGCCTGCACAAATTCTTCCTGTTCTCTCTCACAGCATCGGGTAAGATGTGGGTTTTTGAGCATGGTAAGGGTAGATGTTTAGATTCTCTCATACAACTTCTCTCAAGGGAATGCGGACGGTTCTGACCTCTTATGGCATCTGTCGCTATTTTTTGCAAAGAACTTTTAGATTTTTCCGATCCCGCACACAACTACCCTCACTTTCTTATGACTGGCTGCAGTAGTAGAAAGACATCAACCCATTCTGGCCTCCCTCAGTGTTTCCGAGCTCTTCAAATCTTTTTTTGTGTCTTGAACGGTCATTCTGTGCAGATATGACACATTCGCAATGTACGCCACAGATTTTTGATCCCGATGAAGTTAGATAATGACAGTGTTCAAGATGTTGGAGGCAGCCATCATCATGGGTGCAGCTTCTTCACACAATGTCACAACTTCTGTAGAAATGCCGCGCATACACCTCCCCGTTCGAAGTCCTGTCCGAGCTCATCAAGCTGTGCGTTTTCAGTGCTTCTCTCCATTCTCTGCATGTATTAGGTATTCAGAAGGAATAGAGCACATTACGGAAAATGGCAATGTTGCGGAAAAAATTGCAACAGAAAAAAAGCGCAAGGTTTTACGTTAATACCTCATACATTGTATCTAGTGATCTGCAGTCAAGACCACCATGAAAGCTTTTCCATGCGGACGTTGTTGTGAATGCCGCAAGCACCCGGGAGGAACTCAGCTGCAAGTGAAGGAAGACTTGAAAAGACCAGCTTGAACCACATGGTATGGAACTTAACATTAGGGAAACGGAGTGCTTTGAATAAAGAGAACAAATATCCTATACGACTGCCAACGACGGTGTAGATGTTCCGAAGGTTTCTTACCGTATTTAGGCACCCCGGGCCTCGTAGCTCACCCAACGGTAACTCCCTGACGGAAGCTCAACGTCGACCAAACCACTGCATGGAACAAGTGGAGACAGGTAGCCAGTGTGATGTGTGATAGGAAAATATCGTAGAAGCTGAATTTGAAGATGTATCGCAAAGTCGTACGTCCCGGCTCGCTGTGTGTATCAGAACTCTGGCCGATCACCTTAAACACGAGTAGACCCTCTATTTCTACATATAAAGGAGAATGTGTCTGTGTCAGGAGTAGAAATCGTGGAGGACAAACCAATCATTATCAAATTTCGCTCACATTGCCCCCTCCCCCACTTCCAAGGGCCAGCGAAGGTTCTAGGCTATTTTATGCGGGAGTTGCTGATTGGCTCATCAATTATATCGATTTTCATTGATTTCCCATCATTTTTATGCGGAGGCTAGTGAAGACATGTTCACTGGGGTTCAGCAGACGCTGAACCCAAATGTGACGATCATTCAGCACGAGGGTTTCTATTCGTTGATTTTATCACTTTTTCCCAATTTTGTTTAAGAGCCAGTGAGAACACTTAAGTGTGGTGTGCCAATACGCTGAATACGAATGTGACATGCGTTTTGGACTTGAAAACGTGATAATCGATTTATTGATTCCATTCATTTTTCGACACTTTCACCCACCAGTTTTTGGAGCTTCAGTCTTCAGTGTTGTCGAGCCTTCACCATATATGAGTCTTCTTCACTATTTATGAGTCTTCAATACTCTTGTTCACTATGAGTCAGAGCGAGTCAATCTTCACTATGCTACCACTGTGAAGAGGTACCACGCGAATAGGAAAAAAGACTTCGACCCATCATGCCGTTGGCTGGAGTGGCACTCATTATGCAGATTGCATATATCTAAATACGTTTGTCATCAGTTCTGTTCAAACTTCACTGCTCATGGCTCGTACGCAAGGTCTGATACTATCGAGTCATCTGCAGAAAGAACAATGAGGAAACGTGATGGAATAGAGACAGCTAGACAACATGGAAACCTTCTAAGGAAGAGCTAAACAGACAATCTGAAAGTGGGCAAAACTGGCAAATGGAAATACCGAGGGGACTGCGGAACTCTTCGCAAGTAAGGCCGGATCTTCTTCGTGCTGTTAGGTTTCGATATGCATAAAGATGAAAATTTACCCATGTAGAGTTTCGATAAAGATAAAAATCTACCCACTAGTCTTTGAAGGCATGTCTACTGATGTACCTCAAGACGCCGAGCACGAATGCGACAACCATTTTGCCCGAACTATCGATTCATTGGTTACATTGATTTTTTTCACGCTTGATCAGGGGTCAGTCAAGACATGTTTGCTGGGGTTCTCCAATATGCTGGACACGAATAGAGCATGCTCTTTGGGCCTCGAAACCTATCCATTTGTCGGTTTTTCACTATTTAAGCGCATTGATCGTTGAGGAGGTGTCTACTAGTATTCGCACACGCTGCACACGAATATGACAACCATTTTGTACGGAAATATCGCGCTATTGTATTATCGACTTCTCTGTTCTTAACAGGGACGGATAAAAACATGTCTACTGGAGAATACCGAATAAACAGAAAGCGAACGTGGCAAAGAAATAAAACACCCGAGTGAAGCCGGGTACATCGTTTAGTACAATATAAATGAGAATGCTCCGCTGGACTCGTGGGATCGCGTGCTTCGACAAAGTGCGAAACGACGAAGTATGTAGGCAAATTGTTTGGAATGGCACACACTGTGACGAAGATGCAGGAGTCTGTGCTGGTACAGCAGCTTACTCAGGATTGACGACCGCTCAGTTGCGAACACTGCAGTGAACATCGCTGTGGAAGAATGTAGACCGGGCGGAGGACCCAACACTAGGTGGCTACACAGAATTGAAAATGATACGCGATTACTGAAACTCAGTGCAGGTGAAATGTTCGATCGAATAAAATGGTGCAATTATAAGTGAAACGGAAGTCCATAGGGGAATGGAGATTAGAAGTGAGAGGAAGAAAAAGGATGGAAGAAAATGAGTGGACATGATTTCAAAAAAGTGTGGTACGCTCTGCGGTATAAAAGGAGGCTGCTGCAAACGTACTCTTTCCAAAATTGTCTCAAGAAGAGCTCAAAATGTTATCTACCGCACCGGCCAACGCACTTCCAAGGAAACATGTTTGTTTCCATGACTCTATGAGTTTCTTCCATACGCAACATACATAGTTCTGCTGGCCTTCATATGAGACAACTCCTTTATGGATCAACTCTGCTGATTCTCTTATCTTTTTGGGTGTTCTAAGATGACGTTGAAAAGCACATGATTCTTATTATTCCCTATTCATGGGCGTTGTCCCAGATAATAGATTGAAAAACTCCACAAAAGGGTAGACAAATACTGAGAACTCACGTATTATCAATCAATGTCTCAAAGTGCCTTTGTGTTGCATAAAAACGTTAACTATCAGGGGCGCTCTGAAATGTGTACGTGGCTGTTCGATGCCTTCCACGCCATCCGGCACGATCACTGGCACGATAACTTTCGCAGAAGCCGGACATTTTTAGGAGGAGGTTTTCACAAGCTCTCTGAGAAGGCAAAATGATTTGAATTTCTGATGCCTATTCATTATGCTTTCAAACGGCAATTTTATCAGCTAAAACCACTGCTGCATGGGACTTTATAAAAAAGTTTTTTTTCTTGGTTTTTTGGAGGGCCACTCATGGCGATTCTAGGACGGTTACGCATATCAAAGACTCAAAAAAAGAGGGAATTCCATTGCTTCCAGTCTGTTCTGATAAGTAGGTATGTGCTGCACTGATAATTACATATAAAGCCCTCCTTGTTCATTGGGGCATTTCTCATCGCACCTACAGCACTCCCGCACAGAATGGTTTAGCACCTAGCTCTAGTCTGGCCTCTTAAGTTGCAGCAAAGCTACCGCTCAGTACATGGATTGCTGATCCTAACCGGAATTTGCGGGACATTCATGCCCTCTATTTGCAGCAGGAGTCTTACACGCGATGATATGCTACAGTTTTTGGGAAATTAAAAACTCCAGCGAATTTTTTTGCACTAACCTGGCCCACGTATACCAAAAGCTGAATCTTTTCAGCAGATGTCACTATTCAATCCTATATTTAATCACCTGCCTGTTTTGTTGTTCCTATGTTTTCTCTTGTTGAGAAGTACAAGTCCAGTTAAACCTAAGAACAACAGTTGAAACCCATAAAAGCATGTAGACTTTCGCTTGTTGGCTACATACATGATGGGTGTCACAAAGCCGTAGTGTTTTAATCTTCCCGGGCCATCCAGAGAATTCCTTCATTTTGCTTCATTTCGTCTCTATCAAACTCCAGCACTACTTTCGCCTTCAGCATGGGGTCTGTCCTCCAATGATCGTCCTTTTTCAGCCCAACATTGTCGCCATAATATCTACTAGATAGCGCCTAAAATCACATTTTGCAACGTTATCGTTCAAATGTAGTTTTATATTCCATTTCTGCATCAATGTGATCCATCATATGCAAATAAGCACAACATCGATTCAACGGTGCAGTTCGACGTCTATAAAAGCACTTCTATTCCTGGATCGTCTTTCATTCTTCTACTGAATAGCTGGCGATTACTAACACTCTATAACTCTTGCTGCCTTATAGTCGCTTCCTCGAATTCGTCATAGTTTTCCCACATAAAAAGAGAATGGTGCACATACGGCGATTAATATTTTTGTCGGCAATTCATGCACCAGTTGTTAATCCCCTCGTGCAATGTGTGGACGTTTTGAACATGAATCGATTTCCATACGGAACATGTAGTTCGTATTTCAGACGACAAGATGTGTTTCTCCATGTGTGCCCAGGTTATTTACGGTATCGTAATGTTTGCGTGTCTCGTGCTAACTCTTGGAGCAATGTTTACATCAAGTATGTCTTTTTTCGATGTTTTACGAGTAGATTCGTTTGTATGTGTTCAGCGGTGATTATGGAAATGTCCCGCAATACCGCCTATTTTACATAATTTTGTATGTATACAGCAAGGAGAGCGTCAATTTCACCCAAAAAGCAATGAAAACAAAGACCTCTCATTCAAACGTTTGAAAAAAAAGAAACAGAGTTGATTAGGCAATCATTACTGCATAGCGTTACTTCTATATGCATAGTTTTTGCAATCTGTAATCCTTCACCTTCGGTGGAAATACCTATAGTGCTAGAGATTAACGTGAAAAGCATAAAAATTTGCGCGGATTTACTCGTTAGGACGGGCATAAAAATTTCAACCTCACATTCATAACTGGTCCATTTTGTGTACGTGTGTGCATTCAATGAGAAAGATGCTACCAGAATCCCCATTTAAGAAAAGTTCACTTATAAGGAAATAAGAAACTAGAATGATATAAAGTAATTAACAAAATTAGAAAAGAACAAATAAGAAATGTTACTCTAATTGCCAGTTTTGATACTTCACTGTCGTGACAATCACGACCTTCAATAAAGCCATCTCAAATCTGGCGCCATATTATGCTTGACTACTATACTGTTGCTTGAGTACTTAATCTATTCGACAATGCCATCATCCCTACAGACCCGCATGCCTTCCGTCAACTAGGCCTGTAGGCCTTTTACGTTTTGTTGCTCATAATTGCTTTCTTGTTCATAAACTATTGCTCACATTGCGTTAAAAAAAACTATTCGTGCAACATTAACCATATGCTGAAATTGTGGTGAAAAACCATACTCTTCCGGGAACTCGTCAACATGGTGGGGAGGACCTTGTCGAACTTTTACAATTGGACAATGAAAGACAAGTTAACTAAGCCAAGGCTTCTCCTATTGCTGGCTGTTAAATTGTAGACGCAATTTATAAATGAGAACAAGGTTAGATGAAAGTGGAGAAATGTGACTGAAACCTAATTCTATCGGTTCGTATAGGACGTTTGCGCTGATACTCAGCCGAATACTCCAGAAGAGATCTATTGGGTGTAGGAAGAAGCCAAGCAGAAAATGGAAGATACTCTTTCTCACTCGTTTGGACTCTTTCTCACTCGTTTGGCGCTAGGAACTGAATAGATCGGTTGATTGGTCAGTGAGGGTCTTCCAGGTAATTAGTTCTTAGGTCAATATTCCCGAAGATTCAGCACTTGATGAAGCTCCTAAATGATTACTCATCAATATTGAGATTTTAGCACGTATGATTCGACTATTTTGGCTAAATTAGATGCGTTGATGCATCCTTAATTTCGTGCTGCGTCGGTGCATGATTGTCGAGCGTTCTTTCCTCTCCATTCTTCTCTTACTAGAAACTGACTTAGTTGCTTTTCCTCTATCTCTGATAACTGTGCAGCACAAACGCAGCCCAAACGGCGTAATGGTTCGAGTAGAATCTCTAGCAGCAACGGTTCACAGTTGCTGCCATCCTCCTCTTGATTGCTGCCGTCGGCAATTGCTGCTAAAGAGCACAGCTTGAACAGCAATCGAGGGAGGATGGCAGCAACTGGCAACCGTTGCTGCTAAGGTTTCTACTCGAACCATTACGCCGTCCGGGCTCCGGTCGTGCTGCACAGTTATCAGAGATGAATACATTCTACAGCGTTCACTTGAAAAAGGAATCTGGTTAACTATTACATCCATGCACGTGACACTGTGCCACACATTTTCCATAAATTGAGTATCGCAATGTGCGCATTCCGCGATATCGTTGACATTCACAGCTTCAACGTCGATTCAGCACTGGTAGAAAACTGGCTCGACTTTTTCCAAATTTGTTGCCAAAGTTCGCTTCACTAGAATGCACATTTCAACTCAGTGGTTGTGCCTCCGCAGCAAGCCTCGTTGAGATCGTGGGTTGAGGATTTTGCAATCCCCACATTCTCGTAGTTGTAGAGCCTGGTACAGAATATGATCGTATGTGAAGAAGTCAAGAAATGACGTGACATGCTATCCTAAGTTGTTATCAATAAGTTTGTCATTATAAACAAGCTGGTATTTAAGGATAGGATATGGTAAGATAGCACTCCTTGTTTGCGCCTGTCTGTGGAAGAAGGCAACTAATAAAGGTTGTCTCTGCGGTCGTCTTAAGTACACAGCGAACAGACCGGACGCGGGTTTGACCGACGCTTAACTAAATTCATTTTTCAAATGAAATGCTTATTGTTTTTCTATGGAAGAAAGATATCCAAACCGTCAGTTTCACTATGAGGAAAACTACGAAAAAAGGTCCCATAGTCATGCGCCAACCTAATACAGTACTGTGAAAGTTAGTAAATACAAATGAATTCTCCTTGACTTTTCCAGGGGAGTAGTAGAAACCATGCTTTCGTAATAGGAATACTCTCTGTTCAATCACTCTTTGCAAGGGAGTTGGTGGTGCTTATATAATCTGCATTGATTTCATCTGGATGTAATGCATACTACATTATCCACTCCATTCACTTCATATAGATGTTATTCATATTTCTATAACTCTATCTTTGAAGTCCATATGGCTACTATGAGCTCAATCAGTGATAATAAACGTTGTCGTGGTCCTGCTTACAATTATACCTCAAGCTAGGCCAGCATTTGAATCAGTTTATTTTATCATATCGAATATGTTATTGCACGAAAATAATGGATACTGTCGCGCATTGCGAATTTGCTCAAGTACTTGCGAGCATTGAGTTCTTCCTGGGATTTTTAAAATTTTCCTACAGCAGAAATCTTCCACTTTCTGCTAATGCTACTCATAACGCATTCGGGGCCCGCGAAAGTGTGCAAAAAATTTGTCTACAGAATTATCCATGCATCAAGGCATTGCTCACAAATGGTGACGGTAACTTACTTGCGGAGGATGCCTTTCTTTAGAAGCCCTGGCCTGATTAGAGAAGAAGCTGGTTTCTTGGAGACGTATCCAAATGTCTACTTCCCGTCAAATCTCGCATGAAACGTATTATTAGATTGGTTTGTAATTAATGCGGATTTTTTTGGCGACTTCTTTTCCTGATAAAAATTAAAGCCTTTTGAATTGTTTTTCTATAAAAAACGATCATCTCAATCCATTCATTAAAAGTTATATCCAAAGTCGTCTCCACATTCGCCATAATATGCTCTATCACTTCGGGAAAGATTAGAATGCAACACGGTCATTTTGTGATCTTAGCGAGCCTTTTAAAGAAGGGCCAGTCTGTAAGGCCAAATTGAAAGGTTGTTCATATCCAAAGGGTACTAGCCTTACCAGCTTCACAGATGAAAAAACGAGAAGTAGAGCCATAAAATTCCAAGCACCAGGAATTACGGGCGGCTTGGAAAAGGACGAAAATTCAACAACAAGAATGCTGCTCAAACACTTAACATAGACGATTTGACCGTTCCCCTCAAAAGGCTCCTAAAAGTAAGAAGAATAGCTGGGTGGATTGCACGAACACTCAGACAGGCACAATGTTCGAATTTTCACCGAATTTTGCAGCAAAACGAGTACGCTTCGTTTCTGAGGAATCTCGTCAATCCAACCTACTTCCTTCCACTACTGCAAAAAGTTGCTGGTCGCCGAAATCTGATCTTCGAGCTCTTCCTTCTTCGTCTATGTATATTATTCTACCTCCCTACTTGAACTACACAAGTATTTTTCTACTTGGCTTTAATTATTTTTCTGGAGCCAAAATTTCAATGAGATCGCAAAGTGACTGTGCTGCAATCCAAACTTTCCCGAAGTGGTAAAGCATAAGGTGGCGAATGTGGATAAGATTTTTTTATTCCCATGGAGAAACCTAAAAAGTGTTAGTTTTTAAGGAGAAAAAGGAGTCGCAAAAAAGCCGCATTAATTATGCACCATTATGAGGTAATATATTATGGAGCAGTTAATGAGAACATTTGTGAGGAAACAATTGAAGAGGAGCTTCAAAAATTAGGGCAAGTATTATCCTGATGTGGAGCTTGCGAGAACATCACGACTTGTTGCTAGCAAAAAATTTTCAAATCATCCACTTCAATCAGTGGCCCATCGAATACTCCGGCCTCCGCTAGCTTTGGTGCTCTCAAGGCAGTCCTCTACAAAACCTCGAGAAAGATAGTGACGATTACCTGCGTGATGCCGACAACATCTTCTTGATAAGTCCGAGGGGCCTCCGTCGACACTGATACGGTAATATTCAAACTGAAATGTGATTTCGTTGCTGTGAGAGTAGATAACATAACTCTTAAAAATCTCCTCAAAAGTGTAGCTTCATTGTTCAGGGCAAGTGAATTTGGGGTACCTACAATTTTGGCGCATTCTGTAGCTCAGTTTTGCACGTAGAATAGCAAATCTCCTGGTTATAAGGAAACCTGTGCGAATTTGTCAGAAATTCGACCCAGTTTTATAGGTTTTGAATGAAAAACGCATTGTGATATAGCCACTAGGGATAATAAATTCCGCTCCATCTCGTTGTAAAAGCATGAAGAATCCAGACGGAGCTACATACTCGAGAACGATGAAGAAAGGAGACAAGTTTTTTTTTTCGGGACAGCACAGAAACGTGAGAAGGAGAAAAAAAAAGAAGATCAATATTGGAGAACCACGTCCTGGCTTTGAGACTCGCTTAAAAACGGAGCCTTCTTGTGTCATAGGTTTCTCTGGAACACAGCTTTGCGTGTAGAAGATCTGTATAAGCTTGTACTGCTACAAGTATCTACATAAGCACACGTGTGAGCTAAACATCTGAATGCAGATTGGCGATGAGCGCATCACTTAAATACGTAATCTCTGGAATACGTCGATCCATAGAAGTGCAAAAATCCCAGGGCTCGAGATTTGAGGAATCCTTTTTTTTAAATTTCGAACCAGCATTGGTCCCAAAATAAAGGATTCCGGGAGCTTTCAACCTTTGTTATCCGTTACTTTTTCTCCTCTAGACAAGGAAGCTTTCTAAACCCATCTATGATGTTTTACATGTCTCATATGCTTCATGGCGCTATTGCTTCCCATACACCATCATGGCTTTTTCATTGGATTGCTTACTTTTTGCATTTTAATGTGCCTAGCTTTTCACTTTTCGATCACATCAATTCTCATAGTTGGCGCATAGTAGCAGGGTTTTCCTGAACTTTCGTGACAAGTCCTCTTCTTAACATGTACTGAAATTAATCGAGAGGCAAACCTTCACGCTTCCATTGGAATGAATTCTCACCGTACATCTACTGCGTTGTGTTTCTCTTCGGTGGTGGTTTTCTTGGAGACAGTGTCCGAATCCATTCTGTAACCAGGGTTTACGCAGAATGGCATCGCCAGGAAGCGATGATCAGGGTGGTATACGTGCTTATATACAAAAAAGTACAAAAAAGGGGCTTCTGATCCTTTAGCTCGGATATTTAGGCAGCTGTTAGACGTGCAACTGTCACAACCTGTAGAAGCGCTTGGTACGTGGCAGTTATCTCAAACTCAACGTATGCCTCTCACAAACTCTTTTCGAAGTGTGGGCTTAAGATATGGGTCTGCTCCATTCTGCCTAAAGATTACTATGACCAAAGCTTCCCTGTAACTCCAACTGCATAAATCATCGAAAAAAATGCGAGGAGCTCTTTATTTTACCCTTAAACACACTCAAGCAGTTATAGTTCACCTTAACTGATCAGTAGAAGTTCAATCCTCTGGGTAAATCATCATCCCCATTATCCCATAAGGAAAATAACAAGGCGCTGTCTGATTTCCTGCTCTCCGCAACCACAATCGTCATCGTCATTTGAGAAAAACAATCCAATCTTCTCGAAACATTCTGCAAATAGTCCACCATTTGTTTTTTTTTCATAAGGTGTTAGTCATGTTTCACTGAGCTCTACTTCAATACAAATACATATTGCCTGAGATATGAACGACGTCACCTAATATCATCCTTCGTTTTATATACCCAGTGACTCATCTGTATCCACGAAACCTACTTGAATACTGTGAGCATACGGTTACATGGCATGACAAGGCGGGAAAGGGAAGGGCATGCTTCTGTGATTGGGTTCTCCGAAGAAACAGCCAATCACAGAAACATGGCCCACCCCGTAGATGAAAGTAACACCAACAAAAAATTCCAATCCAATTTGCGTCAAGTTATGCTTGGTATTTCGTAGACAGCCATTTCTGTTCATTGTTGTTGTGTCGTGGACAAAGCACTCGCCATCCAGGAAGCCACCATTTCATGAATCATGCAAATGTTTCGAAATCTTCCCGACACTATCAGATGATTTTACAGTAATGGCATTTATAATCACTCGTGGCTGACATTTGCTTGTAAGCGATAACGTTGTACCGCAATTTTTATCAATTGTGGGGCAATGCGGAATTAAACTATTTGGTCATAAATTAGCAGTGAACAATTGTGAGAGTCGATGCTCTTACTGGGTGCCAAGTTTATTCGATGAAGGAGCTACCTACTATGAGGTAGGTGCTCGCGGGCATTACAAATGCACGAAGAGCTTCCTGTTGACAGTCACGAGCTTCATCGCATCCGGACGGCACGCATCTGGACACAATATTTCAGAACAAGACACTGTTTCGGCAAAGTTATGTGGGCTTCCCTCCTCAATAGCACTGCAGCACGCCTAGCCTACACCACCTTC
Source organism: Ancylostoma caninum (assembly GCA_037903475.1). Classification (NCBI taxonomy): domain Eukaryota; kingdom Metazoa; phylum Nematoda; class Chromadorea; order Rhabditida; family Ancylostomatidae; genus Ancylostoma; species Ancylostoma caninum. The sequence goes on along the minus strand of JBAJFG010000473.1, from coordinate 551,493 downwards.
AGATCGCAGCAACACTTCTACAATCCACATAGTCAAGGGCAGCGTTCACTGAATTTTGCTTTCCGGAAAAATTGTGTAATCCTAGCTCTCGAAGTTCACAGCGCTCAAACTAAAAAAATTTTTTGAAAGCCAAGGCTTTTGACTAGGCACTTTTTTGAATGATGTTGGACGAGTTGGTATGCTCTAAGATTGCAATCAGCCTTAAAAATAACCGAAACCCTTTGATTCAAACATTCCTACAGACAATTTATATTTATCTGACTCTCCTTATTAGTACTAAATTCTCTTAAAGTTTTTGAAGAAATTCCTGGAAGAAGAAAGGAGCTAGCAGATCAAGAATGTAACCCCATCACAAATGAAAAGGATGATTCTATACAACTAAACAAAGCTGCTGACAGTGTCCATGTTTCATTCTCCATCCTACAACTCGTCCGAGAAGGTCGAAAATGATAGCATATCGCTGTTAGCTTTACTGACATCTGAAGTGACTGACGGTTTCGCTGATGAGAATACCAGGAACGAGAATGGTGAGTGTAAGCATTTTGTAGACGCTCAAAATCCTTGCTTTAAATGACCTGTGTGGTGTTGTCCGTGAAAAAAGGAGAAGGTAAAGCACATTCCAAAAGGAAATTCCCACTAAAACGAAAAACAATGAACTGCCTGGAAAATCTAATCTGGAAATCGCCTTTAGACTGGAGACAAGTCACTGAAGTTATCGAAGGTAGCATCCGCAATCGCTCGCTACCCGGCCACATGGGCTTGTTCCCATTCGGGTGCAAAATGCCTGGAGAAGAAGGAAATGGCACAATAGGAGGTTTCAATCTGAAATATTGCGAGGAGTGGTGGCTGGTAATAACCTTCGTTCTCTCATGACAGAAAAATGCGTAGACTGGAAAAATTATTGCATCAATTTTCACAGAATCTTCAAACCTGGGAGAAAATCGTGAGTGCTGCGATGGTGCTAGCAGCTTTAATAGAGGCGTTTGCGCTGATATGGAATCTCTTCACATGGTAAGAACAAACCGATGTTTACCTTTTTTATTCTCGGCATAGGAATCATCATCTTGTTTAGGTGCGCTTGTTGTTGTAAGCAGTTCCTCTTACATCCATTGACTCTAGCCTCTCTTTGTGCTGCTATCTCCCTCGGAGTAGCTGTCGCCTTCTATGGTATAAATAATCAGTCTGCATTTGGTATGTTTTGAATGTTTTGAACAGAATTCGCAATGTAATACTATTTTTGAAAATTTAGGAATGAAATAAGTATTTCAGAAGGAGTTCTGAACTGGAACGATGTCAAGGATAAAATTGAAACAGAGGTGAGGAAAAATATATCCGCGAGAGAAAAGTGCTAAATTTTGTTCTAAAGAAAATGGTGACAGAGGCATATCAAAGCACGATATTTTTAACCTAGCTCCACTTATTATAAACGTAGATGGAAAAAGTAATGTTATGGAGAGGTTCTCTGCCTATTGAAGGAGACAGTTCGCGTTGCTCAGGTCGTCGAGAAACTGCTTTACCCAATGTCATGAATATTTCATAATATATCGGGCCATATTCCTTGTCTTGTTTCCGTATAGTAGTAGGAGCGATTGTTATTTCTCATTGTTGCTCTTCCTTCGGGAAAGTTGCAATAATCCTGCGGAACTCGGTCATCATACTTGATAGGGTCATTTGAGGTAGCTTTTGGAATCTATGACACTTCCAACAGAAGCATACGCCAACTTCATCAAAGAGTGATGAAAAAGTGGTGCGCTCAACAGATTAAAAAAATCTAGTTCAAAAACAGCACCTATGGTAAATTCGCTTTCACAGATTTTGCTATATTCCTAGCTTAGTCACTATAGTGAGGACATTCGATTTCGCCAGATGCTACAAAAAAGGAGGTTTTCGTTGCCACCAGTTCAGCCCGTTTGCAAAACATGACCATGGCTCGGAATCGAAAAATATGGGTCTGAAAACACGCTCTATCATAAGAAAATAGAGTGGTCTTAAACGAAAACACCAGATCATTTCATATTACAACTTACCATGTTTGAATATTCTACACGCTTATAACCACACTGCCCAACGCATAACTACCAGAATTAAAACTACATCACTTTTCAATTGTATTTGCAATTCGCCGATAGGTAAAGCGCTTTAATGGGTACTAATGGCATGGCTCATCAAAAAAATCATCGATCACTAACTATCAAGACCAAATTCCGCTGCACTTCGAAATCTTGGAGATAATTCTGTTGAAATTTGAAATATAGCATGCACAAGTAGACCTCGGGAAAGGTGATTTTCGGTGCTCACCTCCTCCACGATGAGGCTATCATCAATCAATCATTCAGGCTTCATTGAAAACTTAAAAATTCGTAGTAATTCAATTTTCGTTTTCCGGATTCACATAAATTCGTCGCTCATGGCGACGTCTTAGGCGGAAACAATAGAAAATTTCTATAAAACAATAGGAAAAGTCCTACAACTCACTGCTTCTACTGACAAATTTTGGTACACCGTTTGCGCATTTGCGGAGTATATGCTTTCAAATAACGCTACATTGCAAGCATCAGATGCTATCTTTTGTTAGGTCGTAGGACAATATTCGTATAGGGAGGACTGTGCATAATACCATTAATGATTTTAGCAAGTCTTCATTAAACTGTATGTATCCACGCGAATCGCCCAGCATTGCTCATTGTGCACGGCGCACTCTTTGTCAGCTGGAACATGCTTTTCCAGAGCTACTATAATCCTCAAACATTTTATCCCATACCTTGCGACAGATTTTATAGCGTACCGTCAAGTATGAAATATGTGCTACACAGGTGATCTGAATTCCATAGAACAAAAGACTTGGATGGGTGGGATTTTGTCCGGACCTTGCCTTTAATGGCTGTAGGTCCGCGCTCTTCATTACACGTAGGTTCAGTCGTTATTTTATTGGAAGTGGGTAATCTTACAGTGAAACTACAGTACCTACACCTACCATCTTTACACTCGGATTAGTTCCATTTCGCAAGATTTTCGGAAACTGCATTCTATGATATTGTTTCAGGTCGGGTACTCGTTCTGGTTAGCATGTGGAGCTCTGGTTCTCGCAATTGTGGATACAGTGGTAGCCGTTTTCGCCACATGTGCGGGGAAGGCTTGTCTCTGAGATAGAAATACTTACGACTTTCCTTGTTTGTTCGTATGTTAGCACTCTTTCGGAACACAGCATTTCAGTCAACACTGGTCATTCACTCAACATTTTTTACATTTTCTCAGCTGTCACCGTGTGTATAGCATTTTCTTTCCGTTACCATAATGACTAGCTCATTCTGCGAGTCACTTGCCTTACATGTATACAACTATAAAAATTTTCCTAACATTGCCAACATCAAAATATTACTTCTTTTATCAATGATATTAATCCTTCTGAAATGTCCTGCAGTACACGCATCTAGTTCAAAAGTCTGCCGACTTCAAAGCCCCAGCGAAGATGACTATTTAGATTTACTAAATAGGAATAAAACCGGAGAACATAGCACCACGGATTTAGGTATTCATCCACCATGTTCTTGCAAGATCCTAGTTTCAGAGTAATCGGAAATGTTTAGCTAAGCGCTAAAAGTGCTGAACTATGTACAATAGCACAATTATTGAACAAAATGCTACCTATGGTCTTGGTCCTAGAAATCACCTCTATCTGCTCATGTTGGTACTGTTCTTTTGCTAGTGTGATTGAGGCATTCTAGGACAACTGGGGTGATCATCAAGCTCTGTGGTCCAGGGCGACAATCCACACTGCTCAATTGCCGGCTGATCAGGGCTACTCATAAATATGTGGACTTCTTCTACTTCTAAAAAGGCTCTGACAGTGCCCACTATCAATTGATTCGCCTTAGCTAAGGTTAGGACGAAATCAAGGGATCCTAGCAAACACTAGGATACTTTTACAATAATCCTACGATTTTGATGTGCTGCACGAAGTTTGCCACCAGTTTGAAATCAGCGTGCAGGATTCCTCATCTCCATAGTTTCTCGTCATTTTGGACATGCATATTACATTCAGTCGTCCTCAATTTCATCATGAAGGCTTCTCATTCTACAGTGCGGTGGTTCCTGTGAAGGTCTAAGAGTGTTTCAGCAGGAGTTACACCTCTTAGAATAATTGGCTTAGGTTATTTGAATTGGTTGGGACGCTGAGCATCGGTGAGGTAGGGTAACCTGGAAGCGGAAAGTAAGCACTCAGATAGAATTTGATCAATGCTCAAGCCTTGAATCCTGTATGTATCTGCGACAATATTAATTTGGGGAATGAGTTCGTGCGATTTTTTTAATTTTGTTTTTCAGATGATTTGATCTTTACTTGGTTGCGTTTCATAGCTCTCATTTTGTTTTTCACCAATATTATAACCCGGTTCCTCAATCCCTGCTAAATATTGTTTTCTACTGCATGGAATGTCACACTCCACTTCGACAACAGTGAGCGCTTTCGCCACTGTCTACCATTCAACTTCAATCGTGAATCAAATGTGACACAAATGGACGAGGATAGCAACGACTTCTGTTCAGGAATAGTAGCAGCACAGAAGTGGTATGCCCGTCTCAGACAAGGCAATTTCGGCCCTGAAGATGCACCTCGTTCTGGACAACTTTGCGGACACAGAGAGAATTATCCGTTAAGGTTGCCATAAATGTAAGGAAAATTCACTACTGATGTTAACGCTCAACAAAATGTAAAGTTTGCTCATGGATTCAGTGCAAAACGTAAGGTGCTCAAAATGAGGTGATCGTTTGCATCGGATATGCTCGGTTTCTTCACGCAAATTTCACCAAAATGACTAACAAGAAACCCGAATGTAGAGGATTTCAACTATTGTAGAGTTCTTGAACAGTAGTGTGTCCATTAGTTAAGCTTCTAGTGCATTCCATGAGGTTTCATGCGAGAGTTCCAGTGTTGGGCTAAAATTGAGGCCTCTCAAACAAAGCGACTTTTCGTAGACATGGAACTGAGAGGCTGCCTTGTCTCTTGCACTTTGAAGAAGAAAAGAAAATGAGCTATTTAACCCGTGATTGATATAATTCTTACGTACAAAAAGCCGAGCTAAGGCTGAAATCAAATATACATCCAGGAGAACTGTAATCTTTCACACTTCAGTCTTCCATACTCACTTATTAAAAGCATGATAATGAAACAGAGGCAATATCGAAACATCCGAAAGCAAATGGTGCCATATTACATAACAATTTATACAATGCATTAAGTCAGCTGCATCGTATGGCGGAAATTCCATGTAGAATATCAAGGGCAGATCGAATTTCACATCATTATCTGCAAGCATTTGAAAATTCATTCAAACGCCCACTAGTTCTTATAAGGGATCAGACGAACATGCTGTGCAAGTGCGAACATTTCCAATGATGTTTACAGGATTTCTGAGGACGCTGCCAGAATCGAGGCAGTCCTCAAACAGCGTACCGTCAGAGGGAAGAAGGACAAATGAACATGAAGGATTCAAGGAGAACAATAGTCATCTGGTAGCAGAGAATGCGAGAAGGCCTAGGATTGTGCTAGCAAGACTCCTGTCCTATCAACAATCAGGGGTCTCTGTATTTGGAGCCATACCTTGAGTCACGGCTGTTCTAATGTTTAGTTCGAGTGTGACAGAGTTTCAGAATTTGCAAAAAAATTTGTCTGAGCTACGAAGTATTACAATTACATCTCCGACACTTGGAAACACTTCTTATGACAAAAGGAAACCGGAACTTCCACTAAAACTGAAGAAATTTGTCCTCAATACTTGTATTTAGCAACGATGATTTTCTCTGCAACTAATGTTTCGTCTATTTGACGACTGTCATGGAGAGCCATGTTTTCCCTTTATTGAAACGTAGCTAATCATCTCAGATCCAATATGATACATACCTCACAAAAATGACGACTTCATATAAGTAAAGAGAATCCACTGTGGCAGTAATACTCACGAAGCGATTATCCTTTAGATACGTAGACGATTTTTGGGAGCTCACGTTATCACCTCAAAAAAAAAAACTGCGAACTTGGTAGAACCTGGTACGACATTAGCAATGACGATTTGCTAAGAAAATTCTATCGTTTGTACAGCACTGCCTAGGATTAGAACAGTATCCAATGTTTTTCGGCGAGAAACAGTTCATTGGTAGTGCGTCGAGTTTAATGAGCTGCAGCTATGTACAGACCGATTTATTTTACTGAAATCAATCCACATCCGCGCCAGATTTGATTGCCCTTTTTTTGCTACTATGTCAACAAATACGGTGCTTTAAGCAGCTTTAATATGTCCGGTGCTCAGAGAGGTGACGGCATTCCGTACAGTCAACGCGGTCATCTGACATGGGCATGCTGAAAGTTGTATCACTCACCTTGCCAATTGCGGTACTTGTACTGTCATTTTTCATTGCGGTAAGAGTTTGCAGCATGGATTAATTGACTATACGATTTTCTATGAAATATTGTGTGCAAACCCAGTGTGATAGCCGTTCATTGCTCTATTATTTGTGTAAACGTGGTAATGTATCTAAAGGACCATGCAGCTTCAAATCTATGCGCTCGTCTACTAGAATGAGTTACGTTTACTGACAAAAACACATTTCTGGGCTACTCTCTATGAACTGTTTTTCTTTTTTTCACTCCTCAGGATAACCATTTCTGTCTCTTTTCTTCAGCGACTTTCCTACGTTGGCTTTCTGGACCAGACTCATGCACCCCTTGTGTTTTTTAATCTCTTCTTTACTTTGAAGTTGGAGCAGTCCAAATTCACGAGGATTCCTGAATTGTAACAGAAAAGCCTTGAAAGTACCACTACCAGAATAGAAGAAAAACTCTTTCACAAGACCTCGATTAGAACTGCTCGTGAGGAACAAGGAAAGCAAGCACTCGGTCTCATTCACAATACCCTAGTAACCTTTTTGGAAGAGGAGGTCCTCTTCTGTTCCGCCGATGAGACACAGCCATTACGCATATATCAGCTGTGCATACATTACGAATTCGCAAATGGATGCTGGCAAACGGAACTCTTGCATGCATTCTCCCCTCAAAAGCTTCGGATGAGAAATCAGAAGCCCCAACTATAAACGGTTGATTCTTGCAGAAGGAAACAGTTAAAAACCAGGATATGTACCATTGAAAGGGCCCTTCAAATCCCAGGAGACTCCTTAACTAGAAATATGTGAATTTTGAGCAACGTGTGTGAATATATGAAGTTGATACAAAAATCTTGCACTAACGTTTATTCTTCGATGCAGAATTTCTTTGTTTCAAATTGAAATTCTTTGATTATATCATGCGGTAAGATGTTCTATTACTTTTCAACTATTGGAAATTGGCAGACCAGGTTCCACCTACTACATACATGTGAACGATAATGTCATGATTGTTTAAAAAAAATTTAAAATTTAGAGCAAGACCTTCGAACCAACCTAATATCTGTAATTCAGCACTTCGAAGAATAAATACTTTATCTGCTGCTTTTTAGCAGTTTCTCTTCGGATCTCTGGATGAGCCAACCGCTTATCGCTCAACTGCCGACAGCAAATCCAAAGCGCCTTCAAAAAATGCACCGGTCTCTCAGAAAGGCGCCCGGAAAACAGAGAAACTTGTCAAGGAAAAGCTTCTTAGCACACCTGATCGAGTGGTACGTACACATATACACGGTTGTGGAAGTATTCGTGAAGTTGAAGCATTATTTTTCCTAAGGAAAAATGTTTCGTCACTCTGATGATCTCCTAGGTTATCTATTTTTGTTTATCCGGGGAATCTAGTTCTTTTTTTGCTATGGTCCTGTCTCTGAGCCTCATTAATACACAGACTTTATCTCCGGTCAGCTTGGGAATGTAGCGCCTTCATTAGATCTCAGTAATCAGAATCATAGCGAAATCATCACAGGCTTTACAATGACGCACAATACAATGGTTTTACAACATAAACAATTACAATAAACCTATTGTGCTGGAAAACCAGAAATGGTGACGCTGACAAGAAGACGCTAACCAACACAATGTTATCTTATTGGGAAAGGAACGATACCAATTACAGGGAAAGACCTCAACATTCACATGGTGGTGGTAAAATGAGGATTACTAAATAGTACCGTTTTTTACACATGATCCCTCCTATTTAATTTGATGCAGGCTCCTAGGTAGATGAGATCTGCAGTGAAATGGATCGGACATGTTTCCTAATCATCGACAGAGTCGGAGAAGTTAACGGCAGGTGGGACCGTCACACTCTTCGATGATGTTGTCTTGTATGTCAGCAGAAGTTTCAAACCCAAAATAAAAAGCTCTATTCAGGATTCTGGCATTCCGAAAACTGAAGCGAAAGGGACCTCAAGGTGTCCTGACATTATCGGAGACGAGAATTCAACCCCCTTCACGTGAGATCGTTAAATAACTTCGTTTCCCACTCATCTTTCTGAAAAAAACTCAACGTGCACATTTTTTAGCACTTACGTGGGACAATTTCAATACAAAAACGTGGAAGATTAGAAAAGATACTGTACGCTTACTCTATGCTCGGACGATGATTGTTGGAACATTCATGTGTGGAGCACTAGAATTCAACACGAAAAGGAAGCAAGACGTTCTAATTATCGGACTTGGAGGTGGAGTCATCAATAACTATCTGACATCGATGAAAAATCAAAAGGTATGACATTAATGGCACAGTCAAAGGTGATTTCATTCACGAAGATGAACTTCTTCTGAAATGCTCATACTAACGCTGCTTTAGTTGAACGTGACAGTTGTGGATATCGATCCAGTAATGAAAAAAATCGCAGAGAAATGGTTTGGTTTCCAAGAAACTCCATTGCATCGAATTATCATAGAAGATGGAATTAACTACTTCCTTGAGGCTGCAAAAAGAGGTTAGTTCTCTATTTTAAATAAACGCCATGAACGAATAAATACTCTGGCGATATGGTATCCTGCTTGGACGTGAGCGGTTCCACAGCGTCGCGGCCACAAAAGCGTGGCAGGACCTAAGCCAAGGCTGCGGTACGAGCAACCTCCGAGTGAGAGGATCGAGCAGGTTCCACCCCGCACATCATCCGCCTCTTATTTCGAGATAGTCCGTATAAAATGCAAGTAATTTGGCTTACTTTTCGTAAGCCCTAGATAATTGCTCACTCCTATCTTTGTTCTCTGCATTTTTCAACACCAACATAATTTTCCCCTTTTCCCAAGAGTGCACTACCAGTGATGGCAGTGGAAATAAACCAATCACACGGACCATGCCTTTGCTTCTTTTTCTGCGTCCCCTTCGTTGCGCCGACCTCAACGTATATCCTGTTATCAGCTTAACCACATGGATACATTCAGTTCCTGAGGTTATACTGTCCATTCTAGTACTTACAAGCAGAGCACTTAATAGGAAGCCTTCAAGCCAGTTCATTGACATAAATCATATAAGGCCTCAAACCCTTGCCTCCTTCGAAGTCCACAGTGCCTCGAAGCGCTCATCACGGCTGGGCATTTCCAGTTCTTCAAAATATAAGAAATCTTCTCTTCGATTCTCTATCAATGGGACAACTACAGACAATTCCTCGCGATGTGCAGCAAAGTTGAACAGCTTTTTGTAAATCGTGACAACTACTCAAATAATACCTGCTACTATAGATGAAATGCTAACCGTTTTGCTCACATCACTTTTAGGAGAGAAGTACGATGTCGTTCTTATCGACGTTTCCTACAATGTTATTCGTGATTTGATGGGTCCCACTGATGACTTTTTGAAAGACGATGTAATCAAGTCAATTAGACCTATCGTTGCTGATACGGGTGAGTAATTTACCTTTAAATATGTAGATGCTGTTCACCCATGCACTCTTATGTCTACACATTCTCCTGTATAGGTGCTGTCATCGTTAATATCGTTACAACGAAAGAAGCGAAGGGAGAAGCTGAAAAGGTAGATATTCTCCTGCTACATATTAACAGATCCGGCGTGCATAGTTAAGATTACCTAGGATATCCCCCCCCCCCCGCTCCCCAACTCCAGAATTATATGTATATGTAAGTCTTGTAACGTCAACACGCTTATCCCGAGGAATCTCAGTAATGTCAGCCGCCGTTGAAGTTTTTTTATGAACCCAGTGAAATTATCCACGTCGTACCAAATGGCTTGTAGACTCCAGGCCCCGGATTGGAAGGACCAGTGATCTTGTACTTTTGGATATGATAACCTATGCGCAGCCGAGTCTAGACAGTGTCAGAGCAAACACATTGAGGAGTGACGGGTGAAAGGTGAATGTGGGTGTTTTAACACGGTTACCAAGGGTAATCTCAATGAAGCATCTGGGCCCAGTTGATGGTTTTTTTTTCAGCCAATGGGGCTAGGTGGCCGCAGCGCTTGTACGTGCGTCGCGGCACGCCGGACCAACATCTCTCCGTGTCATTCACATTTAGTGGTTTCATAAGTAGTTGTAATTTCTAGGTTCACTTCGTCTATTCCCGACATTTCCCATCATGCTACCTTATAACACACTCGGATAACGATAGAGTAAGCTCTCAGTTAATCTCTTCCACTCCTCACTACCACTGTATCACTTGTATCACTTGTAGATGCTTTTCTGTTCGGCTGTGGAGAAAAATTCGTGGAATGACAAGCGAGAAGAGCTCTACAATCGTTATGTTGCTGTGGATGAAGCTCTCGGATTTCAGCTGTCAATGAAGGATAAGTGTACTAGCTATCCACTTGACTAGCAAGCACGAGAGCAATTTTTGTATTGTTTATTATGACTGGCTCTTTCCCTCATTGCAAAAATGACGACCATCAATGGGATAATCAACACTATTCAGCCTAAAATGCGAGGAAATTTATTAAATTAATTTCAGCTTAGACTGTTCTGGACTACGGTGTACAAATTAACCTCTCTGTGATAGAAATCTAGGGATTCGTCTACTTTCAAATAATTTCTCATCCCTTCTAGAGAAAGTTCAGGAATAGACCGTCAATTGCTGCGTCTGCTTCCCATGTTACTCCATTTTATCCTATTCCATCCAAGGATTTGATCGGGACGCATCCGTTCCTTTTCGCTTCTGTTATTCCTTCCCGTAAAAAATTATTGGAAGGAATGATATATCAAAAACGAATAGGGAAGTTTGAAACATAACTGTCCATTTCCAATAAGTAAATAAATAGCTTTCATTTGTTGAACAAGGACGGGAATTCACCTGCACATAAATAAAGCCCTTCTTGGTCTCATCAGCTAATTTTTCGCAAAAACAGGTACGTACGTCCAATTTGAAACAGTAGTTTCGAATTTGACCTCATTGGGAATTACGTCAGTTATAACGAACATACGAGTATAATAAATAACGAGCACAATTGTAGGTATCATTGATGAAGTTGCTAATTCGGAGCTGTTTCCTCACCGTCTGTTTTGGAGGAAGTTTTTTTTTTCTTCGCAAGAAAAAACCATATATAGCTTTGATATTGTCTTTATCCTGGTTTTATTAGGGTAGCTTTGTTGACTCACTCCTCATTTTTATCAATGAATCACTCATAAACGTCATTTGCAGTTAAGCTCTACGTGTGTTTTGGTAATGAATGAATTCTAATTTCTCAATCAGTGGTGCACCTGAATAAATAAAGTGAAATCAGCAGATTCAATCGCACAAAAAAACGAATTCACCACATTGGATAACGTTGGTGAGGATGGATTACAGCACTTCTAATCTTGTAAATATGGAGCGGTGGATTTCTAATGCATCGTTGCGACTACTGCCACTTTTTGGTTGCCAGCTACCGGCATCTGGTAAAGTTTGACCTTGCAGTGACCTGAGAGATCCTTCACGGCAGGCGCGTCTATCCATGTTCTCTAAACATTGAGGGTAAGACATCCTAGAGCGAATGCCCCACCTACATGGCCAAAGCAATTAATGCAGAACAAAAGAATAACCTAGACACTTGCCAAAGTTCCAAGTGATGCTGACGCGCAATATGGAGCACAGAAGGGAAGCTATAGAGGTCATAAAGAAATTTCATGGAATGAGTCGAACCATAGCTGAGTAGAAGACCAGCGCAGAATAGGGAAGAAATGTGCAGGAAGTTCAAAACTAGCTGAGTGGCGCCAAACAGGGAGTCAGTACGAGGTTACACAAAATTATCGAACGAAAGTTCATTGCGTTTTTTTTTCTCATGATGTGCGCCGGTTGGAATGAATTGAACTATGCATTCCTACCTACAGCCATTGGTCTACGTTATGGATGCGATCTGGAAAAGACTTGAGATCGGCTATTATCCGAATCTGTACGGAGGCAAAAAGCGGGAATAGAGTGGTGGATTTTTCGCGGCAGTTGAATATTCCACATTGACCTTTTCGAAATCTCTGCAGCGCTTCCGATAGGTAGGAACAAAAGAGGATCGCCCGGAAAGAGGTCGAACCGCAAATAACGCAGGCAACCATTAAAAATTTCTCTGTCGGATGGAAAGAAGCTCTCGAACCAAAAAGAATTCCACGAAGAAAATTGCAAAGGTGATTGGAATTTTGAGGGAATCTGTACGGAGATTCACAATAGGGAAGTGAAAAGGTCATCTGACTATTGAGCAAGCGAAAGCGAAGCGGTTGGAACGCTGCAAGAGGTTGAGGAAACGTTTTGCAGCTGGACGCCATCAAAAGATCCTGTTTTTGGGCGAAAAATGGTCCGATGTCGAACAAACTCACAATCACCGGAATGACCGGGTCTGGTCGTAGGGGAAGCGACCACTGGAGGAGAGGATGGTAACTAGGGGGCAAAAACCAAAGCAAGTGATGGTCTGGGCAGGGATAACATACACTGGCTAGACTCCACTCATCTTCGTGCCCGGAGGAGTGAAGGTCCAAAGACTTCAGTATCGCGCAATCCTGGAAAACAAGCTTTTGCCTTGGGCCCGACGACATGTTCGAGAGGAGACGTGGTCCTTGCAATGGGATGGCGCCCCATCTCATAAGCTCGAAGAAACGCAAGAATGCATTGCGAGAAACTTTTCGAACTTTATCTCGATGGACATAAGTCTTCAACTACATGGCCACTTTCCATCGATATCACCTGATTTGAACCCATTAGACTAATCTATCTGACAAATACTGGAGTATATTATATTTGTACTTTTTTCTCAGCCGAGAACCAATCGTCCCCGATGCTGTCAAGTGAAAACATAAAGTTAAGCATGTGAGCCGGCTGGAAAAGACATGTGTTCATGCAAAGTCCTGTGCTCAGAAAAGGAAAAAAACGTGCCTTGACACTGTTTACATAGGGTCTTGAAAAACATGTCACATAAAGTTTTATCAAAATGACTTCTTACTACATAGATCAGAGCAACCATTGAATGATGCTTCGAAATTTAATTAGGGACATGCATACAAGAATCTCGTGCAGTGACACAACAAGATTTCTCCTCACATTTGCAATCTTCTCGTTATTTTAGCACTTCGCTTGATTGCCTTTATGTTTCATATTGTTTAAGGTCCACAGGATCCCATAAAGTGGAAGGTGGTTGTCTCTGGGTTGCTTCCTTTCTATGAACAGTCTCTACGTAAAACAAAACTGTTCTTTCCTTACCATTGCTATGTGAAAAATTCAGCTATCAAATAGATTTCTGTACTAGCACTAACGAGATTGGCAACTAAATCTCACGATTTTTTGACGTACTTAGTGGGGAACGCATTATAATATGTAGAATACACAAGCTACTCCTTTTTCTATCAAGAGAGCAGGTTCTGAATATCTCAACATCATCACTTCGTAGATTACACGTTATGGTTAATCATATGGTTGACGCCGAACAGGTCGGCGAGAAGTCTAGTATTCTTCGCCTTCTTTATTATGTTCTTGATGCTCTTTTGCAAGCTCTCCAATCGGCTCCTCTCCTTCTGCCCAGCTCTGGAGCCATGTAAGCGATCATGACGTTGCTTTCCCGACCTAGATACGTATATGCATGTAGCTGAAACAATCGGATATGGTCGTCCCGTTCAGCGAGAATGATGCATCCGTCAAGCATCGCTTCTTTATGAACATCGTCTTTGTCAGATTCAGAACTCTTACTGAAGCTAAATGTTGCGAAACGATGTCATCAGCGAAGTAAAGCTGGTCTGCTAGCCGGCCATCAACTCGCACTCCCATTTTATCCCATTCTAACCTTCACTGTACTCAAAAGTGGTGCTGAACAACTTTGGCCAATAGATGGCCCTCAACTCGCTCTTTCACGTGTGTCGTGCCAATTCCAACCGCGATGACTTATTCGCTCATGAAATAAATGAAGTCATATGAATTAAAAAAACAAATAGAACAAAATAGTTTTGGAACATATGGATATCCATAAAAGAACTTCTCTCAAGGAAGACGTGTCACCAAAAACGAACTCACAACCGAATTCATGAAGCAATATGTTAACTTAGTATTGACACATTGATGCTCTATTAATCGAAGTGACGGAAGTCCAGCAAACAGTGGTGATGTCTGGCTAGTTAGCACATCTGTGCTATAGCGGAGCATGATAGCCACATTTGCACAGGCGACCGTCCAAATCCAAATATTGCAGGGGTTACATTGTGCGAATATGCGCAAACCCATCTCACTACTTTTCCCCCTACTAGCTCTACTTCTCTCGTTTCTTCTCGTGGTAAAGACCTAACTTCAATTATACGAGAAAAACAATATTATGTTACAAACGCATTTCAATTTAGTACTTCCTTCCCGCTTGTTTTCTTATAAATGAGGTGAGGAGTAAGGGCAACCCCGATGACAACGCCTACACAGTAGGAGTGCTGAAGAAAGAGGCATTAATTAGGAAGAAGCTGCTGAGCACTCCCGAGCGACAGGTACGTATTTCCTAGTTTTGCACATACTTTGCTCTTGGTCCTTGTCCGGTTTGCGCTTATTGAGGAACCAAACTGCAGCCCTGGCCGCAGGTTAGCAAACAAAATGAAATAAATGTAATAGGGTCGTTGGAAATATGTACATACTATGCGCTCGAGTTTGCAATAAGACTACCTCTTGCGTGCATTTACTTAAGAAGTGATCCATGTTGGAGACATGTTGGAACCCTACGGTGACTTGAGCCTACCTCCATAATGAAGAAGCATTTCTGTGACCTCAGCAAATTATCTGCAGGGTTCAACACACTACTTTATCTTCTCTAACTTTCTCAAAGTTATCATTTGTTTTTGCAGCGAAAGTTAGACAAAGTAGCTACGTAGTACTTATAAGAAATATCACTTGTTTTTTCTAGAGCTGTAATGGTTTTGTTTTGTTTCATCTATGTCCTAAACGTCAAGAATGGAAGCCTGGAATAACCCTGTTAATTCGCGATAGTACGTCTGTCTGAACGGGATCATTTGTCCGCGTTCACTCGCCTAATACTGACTCTTTTCTGTGACCAGATAACTTATGCCATATAACTTCTACTGTCTAATACGCGGCTTCTCAGGTGGATGAGCTATGCAGCGAGTTGGACCACACATGTTTCCTCATTATAGATAAGGTGCAAGAAGTTAATAGTAAGTGAGTGATAGTTCCATTTTGTCTTTAATCTGGATAATCTACCCAAAGTATAATCCATAACCGTACTATAGTTCAGACTGCTAGCATATCGAGGGCTGCGTCGCAAAGGGCCACAAGGAGTACTCACACTGTCAGACGCTCGTATACTCCCACCTTCTCGTGTGGATTTAGAGTTCTTGTCATTTTTATGAATAATGGTGGGACATTACTGGGTTTAATTTTAGCGTTGACGTGGAAGAACTTTAACACGAAAGAATGGAAGGTAGACAAGAGCACTATACGTTTGGAATATGCACGTCTAATGGTAGCTGGCGTGTTCTTCAGTGGCGCTTTGGAATTCAACTCAACGGAAAAGCAAGATGTCCTCATGATTGGTCTAGGCGGCGGGATAATCAACAATTACTTAACGACGATGCCTAATCATACGGTAAGGCATCTTAAGAGAAATTATAAGTCAGCTCTTTTAAGGTTTTGTTTCAACAGTTTATGAGCGTATCACTTGATTCTAAGGCATATTATTGCTTCAATATCCCTCAAAAAATAATGTTCCTTGGTAAAAAGAACCCTCAGTTAAAAGCATCATTTTCTTCTCTGTGGTTTTTAAAACTTTGAAAAGAGACACAGGATGAAGTTTACCAAAGGAAGTCGGAAATTGTGAAGAAATCATATTTTATTCCAGATAGATGTCACCGTGGTTGACATCGATCCAGTGATGAAACGAATAGCAGAAAAATGGTATGATTTTCAACCGTCACAGCACCATCGGATAGTGATTGACGACGGAATTCGTTTCATCCATGAAGCAGCAAAGAAAGGTAGTCTTCAAGATGATTATCTATGGTGGCGTGTATTGACTCAGAGTTAGCTGTAATGAACGTTCCAGAAATCAGAAAATCCCGAAAGTATTCTGTCAGCAAAAGCGGTGTTATAATTAGAGAATCTATAACTATTTAAATATGTAACTTTAGGAAACAAGTATGATGCATTACTGCTGGATGTCTGTTATAATATTCGGCGTCCGATGATGTGCCCGACCGAAGAATTCTTGAAAGATGATGTGATATCTGCAATGAGAGCTATCACATCTGAGCGAGGTACCTAATTTCTGAGTGCATTATAACAAGAGAAGGGTGTTCAGTCGAAGTGGTAGTTTACAATACTACATTTCACCAAGAATGAAGCCACTGTTCAAGAATCGAATACTAATGGTGTTGCTGAAAGGTCATACTAAATATAATAGAATACTAAATATAATAGATAGAATTGAACAGTGATCTCTGTGTGAAATTACTTTACAATACAAATAAAAGTAAAAAACTCCAGTATAGCATAAATGGTGTAGAGCTAGGCTTTGTTGATGAAATTATGGACTTGGGTTTTTTTGATAAATAAGGACCTAAATTTTGATGCACACTGTGATAATCTAGTCAACAAGGGGACAAAAATGGTTCACAGGCTCTTTAGATGTATGAGAACACGGAATGGGGCAGTGTTCTTGTGGGGCATTCAAGACGTACATAAGACCGCTGCTTGAATGTGGCACTGTAGTCTTCAATCCTCAAAAGCGCAAGGTTGTCATCAAGTTGGAATCTGTTCAGAATAGTTTTACTAGGAAACTCATGACGCGTGTCGTGAGCTCCCTTTATGAAGGAATTCCCTCTAGCAGTACCCGCAATCTCAACCTTGGGCTACGCCCCCTCGCTTTCAGAAGACGGTTATTTGATCTGATCATGTTCTACAAAATTATTCATGGTCTTGTGGGACTTAAACCGGATAGATTCATTACAACAAGGACATCGAACACACGGGGAAGTTCCACTAAGATAATCATCTCCAGAGCCCGTAGTAATATTAGGCATCATTTTTTGTCAGTAGAGCTGGTGCTGACTTCATCAAAATTAGTAAGAAGCAAGTCATTCCAGCTAAGCTAAGTTCCTTCATAAGCATGTTGAAGAGGTCACTGTAATCCTATGAGTTCACTTCCTCATTTTATCTCTATGATCTGATATTGTCAGGTTCCTTCAAGTTGTTGGTTGTCAAGTTAGAGTTGTGTTTTGTCATTGTTTGCTTCATTCTTGTGTTTTTGTGTTCAATTCACATGGCAGCGCCATGTGATAAATATATAAGGATGATGTGATATCTGCAATGAGAGCTATCACATCTGAGCGAGGTACCTATTTTTTGACTGCATTGTAACAAGAGAAGGATGTTCAGTCGAAGTGGTAGTTTACAACACTACATTAATTTTTAATCCAGTTCCAACTGGCTCTGTGCCCGTGGTGAGCAACAGGAAGGAACCTACCCTTGGCTTCAACCCATACTCGAACATTATTTTGATGGCTCATTTTAGGGGTGAGATATATATACAGAAAATTCTGTTGTTTAAAATCAAGGGTGTGCTAAATACGTATGTAGCCGCCACTGTCGATGCTTCAGTACATCCGATGGAAATTACAGATTGAAAAAAACCACAAATTTTCTGCGAAACATAATAATTTGGATAAAGTGTAACTTTTAGGTGCCGTTATCGTCAACGTAATAACGACAAAAGAAGATGCTAAGGAGGCTGATCGGGTTCGTGATGCGAAACTGAAATCTGCAACCTTTTCAGACCATTTTTCCAAAAAATCCTTCCAGGTAAACTTCCTATTTTCCCGCTACTTTCCGTCTTGTTACCTGATGGCCGATGGAGAGATCGATAGGGTGGGTTACTTACATACAGTGCTGGTCAATCATTTTTGCATCACAGAATATCAACCCTCAGCTCTGCCGCGTCGCACGCTCCCTCCCCTCTCCCCCTTTACCAAATGTTGACGGTGATACGGTGATGATGTTTTTCTTACGTTTGGTGCCAAGGTGACCCATGGTATTTTAGTACAGAAACAAAGAAGGTGGAAAATATAAGTAAAATATTAAGGCAAACAACGCCTATGTCAGATGGGCGATAATCTGTGATGAGACAATGATCGGTCTGTACTGTATCCCCTGTATCTACGCTGTTTAACGTATCTTTGTTTACCAAGCTACCCAGCGGAGACCCCCAATTTCAGATGCTCTTCTGTTCGGCAAAAGAGAAAAATTCTTGGCTCAATAACAGAGATGAACTCTACAATCGGTACGTCGCCGTGGATGCTGCACTTGGCTTTCAGCTCGTCTTGAAGAAGAAATTCATTCCGAAGGATTTGCTCCCGAGTGCTTAGAAGTTCCTCTGTTGTCTTTAGCATCCATTTTCGAGTGGGCATGTATTTTGATGTGCGCCTGATCTTTTTTTGTTCGAATGTGCTGTTATGTTTAGTGTTTTTCATATATAGATAACAAGATTTCTAATGAGATAATCAACTTCTTCAGTACAATTTCTTCAATCAAATATGAAGAGGTACCCAAATCCAAACCCATCTAATAACCATTTTCGGTCAACTCCTCTTCTGCAATTGCGGAATCCAACATAAGAAAACCACGAATGTAGGGACCAGTTTCGCAACAAAAAAATCATAAGAGGAATAAGAAACTTCACCGTTCCCAATCAAATTTGGCACTGCAACAAAGCAGAATGTTTATGCACAGGAGTACAATTCTACAAAACTCAAGTATCATAGGACACGCCTATGCCTTCCCGCGGCTGAAAATTGCAGGAACTCTACCCTATATAGAGCCCTATATCGCCTTATCAAACATTTTAAAGATGTTTCATAACATATATCAAAGAAATTCACCTGTTGGTCGGATCTGGGTACTGCTGCGTCGCGCTTGCGGAATATTTCACTTCAGGTCTTATAAGACCTAGAGGAAATCTACTTCTGGATCCGTTTAGTCTTTACACGTTGGCTCCTGTCCTTTTACTCCTTAAAAGCAGTAAGAACCGAAGTCAGCATCACGCAGCTCATTGAAAAGGTGTGCAGAATCAAATACAATGAAAAGCAATCGAGCGAAGAGGATTCAATGACAAACAGGTGCAGATTACATATGTACATTGGTTACATCACACTCGTCGCATCCGCTAATCAGTACCCCCATCTGCTCCATCTGAAGCATTGTGACTCACAGTAGTCATAACTCATCCTTGAATAGGGAACTCCAGCATTCAATCCCAACAGCATTGAAAGCAGCCATATTCCCAAAAAGGTGCAAAACACCTACGCTAGAAGAATTATGACTTTTTTCGCTGTCTTCCTTCAGGATAGCATTCCTCCCTGTAAAAGGAATATGAATTTCGATCTGGAGAAACTTTCATTTCAAAGATAGGTCAATTACCTACTCTGACTACGTAGAACCACATACGTCGCCTATGTCGTCTCCAGCACAGTGAGTCGCCTTGTTGTGACGCTGGAGCTTGAGGGGATTGGCCAGGCGGTGTTGGAACTCCTGGTTCAAACATCTACTAAGGCGTCCTCCATCATGTGTTGGATAAGGAGAATTGAATCGGATGATTGACGCCAGAAGGAAGGCCATCAGGCGGCGGATTTTGGGTTACAGCAGCTATGATTTTGAATCACTAAAACCTTAGTAAAATTATTCGTGAAAATGTGGTTTCTCTCTTGGGCATCTCTTTTCACTTAGAGCATCAAGCACACATGAATTACCCATGGAACTTTAACTCAGGAAACCCAAACGAAATTGTAGGGGCTATCTCATTGTGCATAACTCAGTTTCCACATTTGAGAAACTTCGCAGAAATCATTCGATTCCTGTTGGCTCCAATACATTAAAATGTCTCCTGAATCATTGTCTCATTTCATGTTGCTGCACATGCTTCAATGTTTTATTAAGATTTTTCATCATTTTAGTTTGTTCCATAGTTTTTGTTCCATCTCGTCACGTTGACGTTTATGTTTGGTTCATGTTGTGTCATCGCATAAATTATATTTTAGCTTCGAAGCTGTGCGCTTCAAAGACATGAAATGTTAGCCGTGGGTTAAAGCATACAGGATTACCATTGATTATATCTACTGGAAAGAAAAAAAGAGGAAAATGAAAGTCAATCCCCCGGTTTTCCCAAGATTGAATTCCACTATTGTTATGCTGTGCATCTGGATGACCTAGTCAGCATACATGCACTTTTTGCTTAGGATTGGGACGGAAAATTTCTTGCAAGATATTCATACGACAAATACGAACTCTGTAGCAATTGTGTGATATAGCCCAAAATTGTTCTGATTGTAAAATTGGTTAGCCGATATGTATCCGATTCCACAGGTACCTTTTATTCATTGGAATTGTTCGATAACAAAACCGACTTTTTTCAGGTGGGATCACGTGGATTGAAGCTACTGCCTGAAAAATCGAAATCATGTTTTATTCCAAATTTTTGCACTGCTTTACTCCAATGTCAATGATCCATGGTGGACGTCTACCTGTGCTCATCGCTTCATTTCTGTTATCATCAATTACCGCAGTAAGTTGGGGAAGTTTTAAACACATGATGATCATAACAGGGAATTGTTTATTCCAGATTTACTTCAACAGCAAGTTCTCCGCGAACAAGGAGATTAAGACACCAGCGCAGATTATGGAGGAAAAACTTTTTAGCTCCCTTTCAAGCAAGGTCCACTCACTTTTAGAGAGAGAGAGAGAGAGAGAGAGAGAGAGAGAGAGAGAGAGAGAGAGAGAGAGAGAGAGAATCAGTTTCGTGCTTTTCCATCGTCGCTTTGGAGAAGCGAAGCTTTTGCTGTTACCATGCATTTTCCCCAAAAGCAGTGGGATCTTGGCTGAGACGATTTTTATCGTCATCTCAGAGTTGTTATCTCACTTGAGAGTAAAACATGGTATAGTGCGTTTCGCCATGGACGCTAGCTGGGAAGACAGCAGAGAGGAAAACAACAGAGGAAAGTGTGCAGCAATTGGAGAGGAATCAGGGAAAGCCAGGTTATCCGCACGGTTACTCAACTATTGTCACATTTGGAACAGACTATACGGCCTTGCCTCATCTGGGTCTTCCTTCAAAGGCAGTACCCATGGGAGTTTTCGATTTGAGGATACTACCTATTTTACTATTTTGGAAGTATCGAGGGTATTCAACACTTCTACGTACGCCATTTCAGGTGATCGATAGGATGTGCAGCAACTTCACAGGTGCTTGTTTCACTCTTGTAGACAGAGTGGAGAAAAAGCGTGGAAGGTGCGTAAAACTATTGCCAACTATGGGGATCAAATCAAGCTTCATTTCACATTTTTTTCATCCTTTATGAGTGCATCTCACACTAATTGTTTTTTTTACTGTTTGCTTGCTACATATTTCACGATTTATTATTACATTTATCTAATATTTATTATTTTATTATTTATTTATTATTTTTTACTCAACCAGTGTCGAGCCTAGGCGATTTTGCAGCGGGCTGGGGCTAGGCGCAGGCGACGGTATCGCCGCAGAACCGCGAGCTCTTTGTGCTATGTTTATCATTTATTTGCAAATGAATTCAGACTCTTCTATACCGTGAAAATATAGCATGTGAGAGGAATCTACAGAAGGACGGAAGAAAACAGATATCCAGGGATCAAAACAATTAGAGAGTAGCACATACCTCAACCCTGATTACAAACCGGTGAAACTAGAGCATTCAAAATGCATCAATGGCTTCACAAATATGTAACCGCCGAAGTAACGACTTGTTCGATCGGCCTCATTTCACCGAACGGTTGCAACAAGCAACATTACCCGTCCGACAGACAAGTGTACTGCACTCGCTTAACCACAGTTGAACTCTGTTACAGGAACACTGCTCTCTTCTACTCTCCCACCTTAAAATTTGTTCATTACCTTAGGTAACTTCGATAAATGGCAAAGTGAAAGAGTTTTGAAATACCCAAGGTTCGTAGACCGTGATGCAGTCCAAACGCTCACACATTATCGTTTTCAAGGATTTAAATCATAAGTAAATCACCGGGCTGAATGTTCAGAGCTACCTCACCAACATATCCTGGCAAGTGTTAAAGTATAAACCTTTCTCAAGCACCTCTTTTTCAAAAAATACTAGCACTTTTTGATGTTTTCTAAAAATTGTGGTGAATTTGCAAGTGTGAAGTGGATACATACATATGGGACGAACTTCTTCCTGAGCAATTTCGCTCTCATTTCCTAGGACCATGGGTAGCTGGCAAAAATGATGAAATCACAGCATTTATGAGACACAGCAGATCGCGATGTCGCTAAAAGAAAGCAACTGATACGAGAAACGGCTGCTTTTTCCAGATGTTTCTTCATATTTTAACAGGATAACGGTGCTGGAAAAGTCGCTCACGTCTTCAGGCTGTTAGCACTTCGTGGGCTCCTCGTAAAGGGCAGTGACCTGCACATCTCAGACGCTCGCCTACTGATACCTAAGTGTATGAGCACTTTTGAAGCTATTCATGGGCACTTTCATCTTTCACACCTCAGAATTATTTCTGGGATTTTCATATGAAAAGAGTTCCCAGGAGCTGCCTATCACAGTGGTTTACGTGGTTCCGTGCCTAAAAATCGCTGTCGAGCCACAATTCTCGGGGAGCTTGTGGGTGGAGCTGGGGGTGGGACTAAGGTGGGAGAACGAGGTTTCTGAATGATATACTTCCGGAAGTGCACTTCCTGATGAATTCGCAGTTCTCGTGAGAGTTTCTCATTATCCGCTGCCTAAAAGGATAGGTGGTGCTCTCTGGATGTGTGACTAGCAAGGGAATGCATAACGCGGAAATCTCGAATCCAATCTCGGATCCGCCTGCAAGCTTCTTAAGGATTGGGGCTGGAAAAGGAGTTCCGCAGCTGTCGTGTACAGAATCATGTATACCACTATTGTCAGGAGCTCCTGGGGATTTCTTTCATGTAAAAAATCTAGGAACGATCTCGAGGTGGGATTGTGCCTTTAGTTGACTGTTGCTCATTGTTTCATGCTTTAGCACTAAACTTATCCAACATCGACTCAAGTGAGTGGACAATCGATAAAAAGACTGTTCTCATGGATTATGCCCGCATGATGATTGCCGGGCTATTCTTCAGCACTGCTCTAGACATTCGGTCCACAAGGAAACAAAGAACACTCATAGTTGGTATGGGAGCAGGAGTCATGAATAGCTATTTGACAACAATTCCAGATTTACCGGTAGGGAACAAAGTTGTCGTGAACGTCCGAAGAATCATACTCAAATGGAATTTCAGTTAGACGTAACGGCAGTGGACAACGACCCAATCATGGAAACGATTGGGAAAAAGTGGTTTCACTTGAGGGAGACGCCTCTTCACCATGTTATCATTCAGGATGGAGTGCAATTTGTGAGGACAGCAGCACGACGTGGTTGGTTGTGATAAATCCGTTCTATGATTCATTCCCTATTTGAAATCAATTCTCTCAGGACAAAGATACGATGGAATCATCATCGATGTTTCTCATAACCGATTAGGACCCTTAATCTGTCCAACTGTCGAATTTCTTGAAAATGAAGTGATTCGGAACTTGGCAGAAATTCTCACTGAGCGAGGTAAAGCACTAAAAAGAATTCCCGTCACGTCTTCTAATGGTATTGTTAAGGGGTCCTGATCGTCAACGTGGCCACTCTAAGACAGTTTTTCCACGAAGCTAATACGGTGAATTTATTTCATTTTATTCATTTCTTTCCAGTTGTAGACGAAGGAATTTTTAACCCTGGGAGGATAAAGACGTCATAAAATGGCACTGTTTGCAGGTAAAATCTCTCTTCGAAAGATACTTTAAAACATGCTTACTCTTGCCGTATGCATCACAAAATCGTGTGAGTTCACTATTCGAATCTACCGCCATTTCAAATGTGCATACATTCTTGACGGATAACAACTCCTTTTTTCAGATGCTTTTCTGCTTTCGCAGGAACAACCCGTGGAAAACTTCGGACCATTTACGAGCGCACGTTGCTGTCATCGATCAAGAATTAGGATTTCAACTAATTAACGGGGATTATGTGGCCAGCGATAATGAATGATGAAAACGCTTGAAGAATGAGATCTTCAATGAACTTCCCTCAACATTGCGTGAAATGCGCTATAATAGAATCCTCATTGCAAATTCTTTAAAATTCCTTTGCTTGTACGGAGCTATTTCTGCTTCGAAACCAGTCACAACAACACCGCTACAAAATTCCAGAAAAACATTTTCATTGCGAAGGTATCCGGCTGCAAAAATCGACTATAGAAGGGATTAATGCTCTATCAGTGCAGTCCACCACACGACTACCACACGAAACCTGCTGACAGCATACCTAGGTTCAAGGTTTTAGTAGCACAACCCTTACCCTTGCACATGTGATTTATCTGGCAAAGATAGAAATTATGCGACTTTTTTCTGTTCTCTAAAAATCCTTTCAAGAAAAGATGACTCTGAGCAACACGTGATCATTAACGACTAATAAATGAGAAGAATAGAAGTCTTAATATCTCCGTTCTACATTTGTCCTTGTACAAGAAGTCGCATCAGAGAATAAATCTGCTCCCTACCCGATCTGATCTCAAAAGTAATTAATAGCTCGGAAGGATCAGAAAATTGTGGGGACGCTCTTCTGAAACATGGAGCATCGGAGTTAGAGTCGGAGCAGATATCATATGAATTACTGTGGCAAAGATTAGTATATTAATAGCAAATGATCGACGAATAGAGAAGAGACGGTTACCTCCATATCCTTTCCTAAGCAAGTCATGCACATCAGTCAGAAAATAGTGAGCTAAATGTGAACCATCACAACAGAAACATAGCACTTCAATTTAAGAGTTGTTGAGAACATGACGAGAACAAGTAGCTCATTGGCAAAGTGATTGCGAGCTAGAACAAACGTAACATTACAGGATAGCTCCGACGCATACATAGTAATTGAGCTTGAAGTCATACAGCATGATCGTGTAGCTTCTGCTCATCATTTTTTCGACACTATAAAAGCTCATATAACATTAAGCCATAAATCACATAACATCTAGCCATAATTTCCAAGCAGCAGTTGAAAGAGGAAAAATCCTACTAGGAGATACATAGTCCAAGCTCGCCTGACCTGGCTCAAATACTGCAGAAGAAAAAAAATTTGTTTCTGCATATCGAGGACGGGGGCAAGTATTTTCGCAGTACCCTGCTCTGTTGTCTGTCTTCATCTTACGAAAATGCAGGAGGTCAACAGAGGTGAAGTTGGAAGAATCTTGCCCTTAGGACATCGAAGCGTTCTCAGGACTCCGAAAAGGACTTATGAGGCAGAAAGTGTATGATGTTAAGCTAAAATCATTGCTGTTCTACTCACAGAAGACAAGAGAGAGATGTTAGGACGAAAAATAAATCATCTGTCAAAATTTTTGAAGAACGTCTCGAGCAGGAGTGAAGGCAGTAGTACCTTAGCCAGAATCCTTCATCAGTGTTTCCGAAGTTCACGATTGGTGGGACTCAGAAGCACAACAACGTATCCGGAAATTCTCAGCAATTGTTCCACCTCAAAAATGGCATCAGCACCAAGCTAAGTGTGTACTTTAATGCATACATATGCGCTATTAGCACCACCAAGGAATGATTCGGATACTGGAGAGTAGAAATCCTGGACTTCTGTTTATTCGCGTACTGAATAGAGTGACTTTTCCTGCTGTTTCGCTGAGGTTTCACGATCACTTTAACTCCCCATCTCACCGAAAAGATATCATCACTGTGCTGCTTGTAGCACAGATTATGTTCCGCGCTTCTTTTATCTAGAATGCTCTCTAAATTTCGAGAATTTCTTGTGTTCACTCCGTGAAATTTCCGGCTACTTTCAACCGAGTGGGGCGGCACCGACGCTCCGAAGTATCTGAGCGGATGGAAAATGAAGTGCTTGAATGGAGCTATGGAGCTATGCCTAGCTCGTATCTGGAGACTGGAAGATCACTGTCGTGATTAAAGCATTTCCACTATGAGTACAAATAACTAAACAACAGTAGTTCAGGATGCTCAAAGAGCGAAGTCGCAACTACTAATGAATGAGCGAAGGAGTAATGAAGAAATCGGTAGGAAAAATAAGATTAATTCCCAGCATTCTCGTAGGAGCACAAGTAATATTCCAACAAAGTTCAGGACGATGAGCTCATGCAGCCAAGGATTGGATCTGCAGCAACAATTAACAGTTCCTTCCATGCTTGAAATATAGTGTTCTAAAAATGAACTAACGAACAGTTAAGCACAATATTCCAGGAGTAAAAGTGATAGTAAGAGAACAAATATGGCAGCGCATTTCGAGGAAAATTCGATAGGTGCACACTGCCTATCGAGTCCACGCAAATCTCGAAACAGGCAGAAGATTAACAATTTATCGGATTTGTTAGAGGTGCAGTGGTACTGTTCAATGAATCGTTCCAGCTCTGTCTATGCATCTACCACATTATATCCTTTACTCTCATCCTAGTTTTCACTTTTCTATATATTCCAACAAAAAATTTCAAGCCATTAAAACTAAGGAAAAGCATTCCGGTGCCAGCTCTACTTACCATTTTCTGTCACATGTTTTATTCATTAATACATGGAAAAGCTACGTATGTGGACAGAAATAGAATGTACCTAAGAAGACATAGCACAGACGAAAATTTTTTCCAATTTCCTGGATTTTTACTTTAAAAGGAATGCGATGATTTTTGCTGAGACTCAGATATTGGATTCTTGCATGGCTGACAAAAAAGTGTTGGCTTGTGGATGTAATGGCTCTATGGACTGAAATTCTATTTAAGGCACATTTGGTAGTGGAAGTGGCAAATGTTAAGAAATCCGCAGCTTTTGCACAGATGACCACTGCTAGTATTTTATGAAGCATAACCAAGTCATCGACTTCCAGAGGGAGAAAAATTCAGACTCTCAGTATGAATTAAACTACTAGAAATGTTGTCTTAGTTGAATCCATCTATTTTTAGTCCTTTTTGTGGAGTTGTTTTGTACAGTTTTTATCCTTCTGATATTCGATTTTTTGAAGCAGATGAAGAACTAGTACTATATTCTAGAATGGGCCTCACATATGTATGGGCTGCGATTATCGCTCTACATATATAGCCTCTTTTCAAAATTCTTTGAGGATGGACAGCGAAAGGGCCAGCTCAGACAGAACTGTTAGCTCAGTGAAAAGGATTCAGACAAGAGTTAATCCACAATCATTGGCCTTCACTTTATCCACGTATACGATGTCATAAGCTTTCAGCAAGTAGTACAGCCGGATTCGGTCGCTTAGCGAAGTCATGTATTTTTAGCAAGTAGTAGTACAAGCGAGTTTTTTCGCTTAGTAACTGGTATACCACTGCCACGCTCCCGACAATGCGTACCTATCCGCAACCGTACGTAACTGCACGTACCAGCTCGAAATCCATTGTTATCCCCGACGAATCGGCGACCGTTTGTGGAAGTGAAACAACTCGATGAATGTCAGAGGCTCAACAAACCAGCCAACAAACAATGAAACAAAACTGTATTGATTGGAAAATGAATTAAAAGTGAAAGTGGTGACAGTCAGTTTTGTGTCGGGCTTTACTGCTACAATAGCAACATCAGCGAAAAGTTTCCGTACCATCATGGAAACAACAGTTTCTTCAATCGCTGCACTTGTACTTCTGCTCTCGTCAGCGTTTCTTTCAGTAAGTGAACACTCAAGTTCTGTTTTACTATGATGCTTCTAAGAGACTTTTTACAGCATTACCTTAACCGTTTCTTCGACCTGGAGCGGCAAAAAACAGATGAGTATGGTCCTCTCAAAATACTCAAGCAATTTCCGATTCGGCAGGTAACCAGTATATGGCAAATATCTCTTTTGAATGCCTCATGATTATCTTACTTGTTCTTAGATTGATGAAATGTGCAGCGAGACAACCTTTTATTGTTTCGTCATAACGGACAAGTTTGAAAACACTACGGGAAGGTAAGCATTTGTTTTAGTGTTAAAAAAAGGATAATTGGAAATATTATGTAATATGAGCGCCAAAATAATGGTAAACATCCCACTCAGTATTAGAAACAGTGAAAGCTGTGCAAATTTTCAGGATCCTCTCAGAAAATTAGGAAAATGCTCACTGCTTATCTTGCTCTGTACCTCATTAACCCTTATAAACCAAAACAAATTGATTGGTGATGAAAAACGAGATGATATTGCTGGGTTAACCGGAATCGTCCCACACGTTCCTTCACAAATCTACGGAAACACTTTTTAATGGGCTGAAAGTGGTATTAGGCAAAAAAAAAAAAACATGAAGCGAACTATTGGTATTTTTACACCGGTACTTCTTCTCACTAAACTTTCCCTACCCACACAGACCCCTGGCCTTCCGCGGTCTCCGCGCAAAAGGTGCTGACGGAGTGCTCCTTCTCTCAGATGCTCGACTTCTCATACCAAGACGTAAGCAGAATTTCTGGAATTGAGGCAGCCAGTAATCAGTTCATAAGTTTCTTTTTAGCTATGACCTACAGAAATCTGGACACAAGGAAATGGGAGTTGGACAAGACGACCGTGCGCCTGAGATATGCCCGCACCATGATATCTGGAATATTCTTCTCTCATGCGGTCGAGTACAACTCTCTTAGAGTTAACAATGTCCTCATATTCGGACTAGGAGGAGGTGTTATCAACAACTACTTGAGTACAATGCCTGGACAAAAGGTGAGAATTTTCAGTAGTTGTCTTCATTATTACTTGATTCAAGAGATTCACCATATAGTGAGGCTCCTTGAGTTCATTTATTAAACAAACACTGGCGAGGGAGGGAATGAAATGTCTCCTGGGAGGGCCTTTATGATCCTGATCCGAGAGATTCGAAAAGGAAACGTTTGGAATAGAACCGTAGTGTCCCTAACTTGCTAAGAAGAGAAGATTCAGTGAGAAGTTTCTGTCAGAAATCAAGAAGGCTCGGGGGGGGGGGGAGGTGGTAGTATAAGCAACAGCAACAGCAACAGCAACAGCAAAATTCATACCTACATGCATTCACAAAAGTAGTGACAAGATGTGATTCCTTCTTAGAGTTGACTGACGGAAATGCAAAATACTCCGAAGATAAGATGTTTCATGATCACTTCAGAACCGCTCCACTAATCACGTTCGCAGTACTGTACTCAACCGATTGACACGTTAGCGCGACGTGGTCAATCGACTTAGCACGCCTTCCTTATATGTAGCTCTGTGGGACATTCATAGCCAGCAAAATCTAGTTAATTTCCCAATCCTGCGTGGCAACATACCAACAAATAAGGAAGCGTGCCACACGTACAGTGAGCGTCGATAGCGCTGGCCCCCCCGCGTTCTCAAGAAAGACGCCTCGCGACCGCGCCGCGTGAGCCGGAATCTATGTAGTCTGCTGCCAGAGTGCTATTTATGGGCGCTTTTCTTCCCATTTCATGATCTTTTCCCGTATCAGGTAGAAAAGCTGCTACGCGGCGTCCTTCTTGGGGTAGCGGAAAGGCAACTGCCATCAACACTCACTGTAATTGACAAAGCAGACCTTTCCTTGGACTTTTTCAACAGGCTCTTCCAAGAATGAAAGCACGAGAAATACGGGAGAAGAAACTCTGAACATTTGTACATATAGCGGAATTTACGACAAACCTCCAAGCAAGAATCACCTGTGAAAGGGCGAACAACACGACAAAGGCTGGGCTTTCTTGGAGAGAGAAAGAAGTCTCACAACGTGAGAGCACGTGCTCAGTCGCTTGGACAGGGGGCTGTCGTGAACGCTTGTATCCCGCGTGGAAGTACTATATGCCGGAAGTGTAATACTGTGAATTCTTTAACCGTAGTAATGCAAGGAAAAGAGAAAAGGAGGAAGAAACAGGGGAAGAAACAGATATGCGTTCGCCCTGGTGTGTTGGTATGTACATACTATGTGCTAAGGGTATTCTGAGGAAATTTCATTTAATTATTTTATTTAGTTATTAATCTACGCGCACACACTGATTTTCGTGACGTAATCCTCAAAAAACCAAAGGTTCTTTTCTCTTAACGTCGCAGAACGATCGAAGCATAACTCCGCACATGGTCCCATTACAACAAGTGGAAAACTCGAGTGGAAATTTTCTTTCTCAAGCTCTAGTTAAGCTCAACACATTGTATTCCACATTGCATTTGTTCCTATGATGTCCTTAGATTCCAAACCGCGTCAAGTCCATAAAGAAGCTACTTTTTCTTAGATTTTCTAGAAGCTGTGAGAAATAAAATATTCAGCTTAACATCACAATTGTTGATATCGATCCTGTCATGAAGAGAATTGCCGAAAAATGGTATGGATTCAAGGAAACCGATATGCATCGCATTATTATTGAAGATGGAGTGGAATTCATCAAGAAGGCTTCGGATCAGGGTTTGTCTCAATGCTAAGTCGGATCTGTTTTACATTCTAAATTTTGGTCTCAGAAGTGAAGTATGATGCGATACTTCTTGATTTGTGTACCAATGAGAGGAAACCTCTCCTTTGCCCAATCGAGCCCTTTCTCAAGGATGACGCAATATCAAATTTGAGCTACAATCTTGCAGAAACAGGCATGTGTACTCCTTTTTTCATTCCAGTTCTACTCGTAGCAAGTACAATAATGCTCATATTGTAGGTGTTGTCATAGTTAACGTTATCACGCCCAAGGATTTCACAGAGGAAGCAATCAGAGTAAGCCAGTCCATGTTCAAACACCTCCATTCATCCCCCTTTTCTCAGAGGGTCGTTCAAATAAAATTTATTCAAGGTTCTGAAACGATTTGAGGAGCACTTCCCATTCTGTGTGCTGCTACCCTCGGGATCATACGACCGCGTGAGTAGTGCTAATTCTAACTTAACAGCTGTTTTACCGTCGATCTGTGATGCTATTTTTGGAACTGCTGAAAAAAAGAAAGGAAGCGCTGAAAAAATTCACAGTTATAACCTCTAGCATAACAAGGAGTGTTCCTCAATTGGTCAAGCTCAATAACTCTATTATATTGATTTTGAGAAATCATTTTTGAGATTCGAACATGGGAAGGAACTTCAGGTGACGTGGTCGCAATACTGTGCATATTCACTTGCAAAAGTGCCAGAAATCCCTTTTTTGAACTCCCTCTTTCTGGAGAATTTGAAACGCGGCATTTCGCAACACCAGAACTTACTGTTTGTGCTACAAGCTGTAGCAGAGCTACTACATCCCGCTCCACAAATTCGTTGAAAAGGAGGAACGATCTGAAAGGGTTTTTTTCTGTAGTTTTGAAGAAAAATATATTTACCATTACGATCTTTTGCTAAAATCTCGAAATCGATCACACTGTTTTTATGGTGAATAAACCTAATTTCTAATTTGGGTACTGAGATAGTCCCTACTTGTTTCTTTTAGGCATAAAGACATATATTGTTTCTTTTAGGCATAAAGACATATATCAGCTACATCGTCTTTTGGTCATGATTTATATCAAGCATCTTTTTATACGTATAATCCTGTTGTAAAGCTATGTATAATAAATATCGTCTCATGCCGACAATTTCAGATGTTGTTCTGTTTCAAACGCAATGATCCATGGGGCAAGGATCCAGAACTGTTGCATGACCAAGTGCTGAGGATGGACCGTGCCCTAGGATTCCATCTCAAGGACGGGGGAAATTACCAGGCTAGCGATAAGGATTAGGATCATTTTTGTTTGCAATTGTTTTGAGAATTTCATCGCTCCTCACTAACTTATTACTACAGTCCTTCAGCGTGTAACCAGAGAATCAACTGTTTTGATATATCAGCATTAATTCATCTCCAGTTTCGTTTTTTTTGTGTTGTGTGCCAAATAAATATTTAAAATGTTTCTCAAATTATAGTCTATCCAGTTTTGAAGAACACTACGAAAGTGTTCGAAATAACCTTGTTATAGCAGTCGAGCAAGGCGAACATACACCATTCGAACATATCTTTTGTTTTCCCAGACACTCTGGACCTGACATTATAGAGGCACGCTTTTTTTTTGGCGAGCAGATACTATCCGTGAAAAGCACAAAGTGCAACTGACCTAAGCCATCATGAAACAAAATTGTGTAATTGTACAAAAAAGGAGGTGACATGTGGTACAAGCCTCTTCTTCCAAAAGGTCATATGTACCCTTCAAATACAACGGGACCAAAATATCCAGCGACGCGATACATAAAGTAGGGTACACCATGGCACGGCGTGCGCGTATACGCCATGCATTTGTCAGTAATATTAGCTGCAGTCTGTACGATCCCGAAGACAAAACACGAAGGGAGAGAAATCCAGGCGTTTCTTAGCATATCCATGTGGCAAAGCAGCAGTTTTTCAAGACTATAGCCTCGGGACGTTAATTTCATAATGACGGCAAACTTCTAATATGTTGGAAATTCATGTTCAGATCTTGTACATAATGAGATCTGTAATGAACGTAATGAAAGTAGCACAGCACACAGTTGTACTTATTTTCTACTCGCAAGGAAAGTTCGCGAAAAAAGTAGCTAATCCATGAGAACCTATATGGTTGGAAGGCGTATCTAACATGATGTTACAGCCTGTACTCGAAATCTGCTAAATGATGTATAGAAGCTCAGAATCCCACAAAGATGATTTCAAGCACGCAGACTAGGGAAGAATGTTACGGAATTGTGGCTTGGTGTACATATGTCACCTTGAGCAGCTCGCGACGTCGGTTTCAAAGGAGTTTTCACCCTTCCTATGTCCTGCGTATGTGGAAAGTTATATACAACCTTTTCTCTTTTGTATCTCTCGATATTACATACTTTAATGATTCAACTAAAGGCAGCACTCATGGAAATTTACACTTCTGAAATGAGTCGCTTACCATATAGGCAGCTGGACAATCGCAACAGTAAGATGAACACCGTGGATGGCCGCATACCTGCGAAGATGTGCCCATCTGCCGCTGTGGACAAAAGGGTTTCGTCGCACCATCTAACCCTATTTTCACGGTGTGCGCATGTGGTTTAGCAGAGGCTGGTTTATGGAATTCGTACCATTTGCAGAGTTTCGCGGCGGGACACATCACGGAACACTCGTCCGCGCTGTGGACACACATGAAATACCGCCATCATTTTCCATGTTTTTCACGTGTTTCACATTACTTCATCGTTATTCACCGTATCCAAAAACCCCAATATACCGCGAAATCTTCAACGCAAAAATTTCCGTGAGTGCTGCCTTTAGTTGTTTTGCGTTTCATGAAAATCGGCCCGGTCCATAAGCTCTCCACCTCCTTTTTCTCTTAAGAGTCGACCCGAGTCCCTTATTAGCTGAATAGCTGAATGCTTCTGAACCTCTTCATCTCATGCAACAGTCAATTCCACGCTATTTCCATCCTCTTCATGGAATCCATTACGTGCAAAAAACCTGTTTTGTACAACGCTTGTACTGGCTGCATCAAAAAGTCAATTTCCACCACGAGACCGCTCGTCAAAATAGGCTTTTCAAATGAACATCCCGAACTTTTTTATTGAACATAATTGGAGTATCACATCGTTATTGACAAGCATGCAGTACTGGATTCCCTATTTACTTCTACAAGCTTTTGTTGCCTTTATATTTCTCTCAATCACTGGGCTTCTCGCGGTATGTGGCTTCTTTCAATATTCAAAGAAATATTTCATTGATACTTCTCTTCAGCACTTTTTCGATGATGCCCTTCGCTCCGTGAATGTTGAACCGCATTACAAGTTTTACAAAAGAACGCCTGAAAGTGTACTGAACGAAAATGCTGACCGCGTTGTGGGTAACAAACATCCTATAATGACGTGGATTTTCTGCTTATCATGGAATGCACTTCGTTTAGGTCGACGAGCTATGCAGTGAGAAGTTCGGGACTTGCTTTGAAATCAAAGATGAACTGACTGCAAATGGTTGGGCGTGAGTCACAGTTAAGGCGCTACTAATTCCTTGTGAACTGAACGATCTTACTTAATTGAGAAGTGAACTTTCACTTCCTTTGAGAGGTAGAGATTAAAATAATACCCGAACAAAAAAAATCAGATAAATTCAGCTAAGTTGACAAATGATTTTGAAGCCTATCCAAATAATGGATAATCCATGGACAGAGACATCTATGGCCCCATTTCTTTCCACCAGAGCTGTAGGGTCCTCTCTTCCCAGGAATTTTCAATTTTCGACTTTCTCGAAATTGAATAATTGCCATATCGAATATCTCTGGTATATTACTACGCAGGTCAACGTAATAGTAGAGACGAATTATGGAGATGAAAAGTTTTTTCTCTATGGGTCCTGAATAATATCCTTTATTTGCACCCCGAGAATTGTATCACTTGAATAATAAGTTATCGAACACATTAAAACATCAGATGAGCAGAGTATCGAGATCCCTGTAGTTCTCGTTTAATCTTGCACCTTACAGAAAATGGTGGCAAATGTCTGTATTTCGAGAGCGAAGTTCTTCTTCGTTGTCTTTAAATAACACCTTTTCTCGTAGATTTTGTGTTTCCTTCATGTTTCATGTCAAAAATTGAAAGATCCTCTCACTATCAGACGAATTTTCGAAATATACATGATTCTAAGCAGATTTTCAAGTCCGCCCTTAAAAAGTAACTTTTGAGAAGAGCACAAAGGAATTTCTGAAACTGTCTCACGGAAGGTAGTTATCCTTTCGGTAAGCTAACTTCATGCAGAGGCCTTTCAATCAAACTTTTGACTTGCTTTATGGGCTCATCGTGCGGTTCACTTCGCGAAAGTAGTCGCTCTACGACCGTTTCCTAGGTGAGCCTAGCATCCTGCATGCTAGGCCCGCCTGGAAAAGGAGTTCACCTGAGAAGTGACCTGCAGTGTGAGCTCAGCTTGGCTGACATGCGGGACTACGAGGGATCACTGGTCGACCAGTGTGGCTTCCTGCTGAGGCCCTTCTGCAAGGTGTTCTGGGAAATTGGTGAATGTGGCCACTTCACGCATGTATCGAATTCTTAGATTTTCGGTACAATCTCGAGGTTAAAAATAGATCCTTTTCGTAAAGTGAAAAAAGTAAAAAGTGTGGACCATGATTATATTATCAATTAATGAGCTGCATCTAGTCCTCTCCCATTTGGCCGAGATTGATTTTTTGAGAGAACGAATTCCTGCTTGTTTAAAAATGGAACGAGCACTTCACCATTCAAGTACAGTTTTTTGCTCGGCACATTTCATTGTTGTAAATTTGCCATGAAGCTTTATTGAATGTTGTTCTCAATGGCACTATAGCCTCGATTTTGACTCGTGGCGAGAAAGGGGGTCGTTGCAGCTACACTGTTTTCCGAGCACTCAGAAGGAAAGGAGTCCAAGGAAATCTACTTCTATCTTATGCACGCCTAATACCACCTGAACGTGAGTCATTTCTCTCATCACAGGAGGATGTGGATACGGAGAAGCATTCAGTTCAGACCTGACATTTGAAAACGTCGACACAAGAACATGGCAAATTGACAAGAGCTGGGTGCATCTGTATTATGCTCGGTTGATGATCACAGGAGCGTTCTTCAGCGGGGCTCTCGATTCGAGTTCAACTGCTACACAAAAAGTGCTTATTCTGGGGCTGGGAGGCGGCGTTATCAACAATTTCTTCAGCGATGGGACGGATAAAGGCAAAGTACTGGAATCCGCAGCAAGTGTTCATGGTTTGTCAACCAGAATAACTTCCTCAATTTTTCTTTCAGTTACATGTAACAAGCGTGGATAACGACCCCATAATGGTAAAAATTGCCAAGAAATGGTATGATCTCAATGAATCTTCTCGTCATAGAGTTGTTATTGACGATGCTGTTCAATTTGTGAGCAAGGCAGCAGCAACAGGTAAGGCTTGTGTAGCGAAGCCAGCAACTGAGGTAATTTCTAAGTCTGTTGCTTTGGGATAGCACCGGCGGGTACACATGCGCTGCAGGTCATGATTGTGTGCAACAGGTCATATTTCTGTGATTGGCCCCTTCCTTGAGCTGTCCAATCACAGGGATACGACCCGCCTCCTTTCGCCTAATAATGACTAACACCCTATAGCACATAGACCAGTCCAAAGGAGCAAATTTTGCAGTTTATCGCATACTTGCACCTCAGCACTGCAACAGCAATGAACTTTCGATGTGGCCATAAAGTGTGAAAATGTCAATGTCTTCGCGTTCTTTCTCCGATTAAATATTTATATATCTGTTCTGCATCTCTTTTGCAGCTAGTGAAACAGTATAACTAAAAAAACCTTATTGTTTTTAGCTGTTACGTCCGATGTTTATTGCGATACCAATCATATGTTCTCTTTTGGTTTTGTCTCAGATACAAAAATGTTTCCTGATGCTGTCTCTAGGAGTTAGAATATATTTACTATCAAGAGAATTTGAACTAGAACAGCTTTAGAATTTTGAAAAGACGTAATTAGTAAATAAAATAAGTATTATGGTTTGTGCAACTTCGGCCTTTGATACCATGGAGTCGCTCAAAATGACGCCTTGCTTTAATTCTGTCATCCAAAATTTCCGTACTTGATCCGCTTAATATCGCGTTCAACGGCGTCACTAACCTTAGTGATGAAATTCATCGTAAGATTCAAAAGAACAGGATGAGGACTGTAAATGTTCACTTCTGAAACCCATACGAAAAAAGAAATCGCTGATGTTTGCGTCATGTCTCAGACGATTCTACTTCTTCCAATGATCCTTCAGCTAGTATATAAAATAACTGGGTAAAAATCGTCATTTGCACAGAAAGAAAGTACGATGTGATTCTCGTCGACGTTTGTTACAACAGAGTTCGTAAACTGATGTGCCCTATAGACGAACTTCTCAACGACACAGTGATCAACAATATGAATAAAATTGTCAAAAACCACGGTTAGTTCATTCTAAATATTTGTTCCTATTTCAATCCAAGACCAGATTTGTTCGAAGAATCTCATACCATTGTAGGGGCTGTTATCGTCAATGTCGTCACGAGTGACGGCACGATCTCTCCATTTGATCATGTGAGTTCATACATATGAGTATGTCTTGTTTTTCTGCTGATAAGTTAAGACACAGAGCTGGAGATTCCGCATGCAACTACATCCGCGAAAACGCTAAGTAGTTGAAAAGTATCTGTATGAGAATTCTACGGTTATTAAACGATAGCTCAGTAGGGCGTCAGCGCAGTGTAGTCGAGTGCCGTAAGCGTTCACCAAGCTTTATTCGACGGCAAAAATCTACATCATGCAGGCCCTTATTTGTCGGCCGTCGATCTTACAAAGTGATAGGAGAGGAAAACATTCTTGAGCTTGCATAAAATGACAACGAAGGAAACATTCTTATGTCTATCATATCTATAATATTATATCCAGCATGTTCGCTCGACCGCGGTGAGTCCGCGAGACTCCCGGGGCTTCTGATCCTCAGTAGATATGCAATTCGCGTTCCAGTAGCTCCAACTTGCGTAGATATCCTTCCCACGCCTCTCGTGCGTGGTCGAGGCGCTGGATTATTTCGGGGCTCCGCTTTGGCAAGTCGCATATGGAGGGATGGTGTCTGTATCGGCGACAGTGGAAACAGCGAGTCATATACTTTCTGCAGTGCGTTCCGCGCATACAGTATCGCTCCAAACACAACTCGCACTTGGATCGCTTTGCGAACTTCTTTGCGCTGTGCTGCCCTCACAATACTCGTACAGGAGTCCGAGTAGTGGAACCCTATCACAGAATTCACAAAACGCGCATCTCGTAGTGCATTCATTCCTCACTCTTTCTAATGTTCCTCTTTCGAATCTCCTTGGCGCGCATGTGAGTTGGTCAAACAGCTGTTCAGTTATCATCTCGAAGACATGAAGCGCTTGCCGAGAGTGGTTCATTTCGCGCTGTATTCTGTGTACTGCTGCTTCGTCAGAATCTTCGTCTGGCGCAGGTTCGCCTTCCATTATTGGCGCACTTTCAGGCACTTCTTCTATTAGCACATGTTCATCCTCTTCCATTGGCGCAAACTCCCCTAGCCAATCTCTGAACGCCACGGATTGATTTTCTGCCTCCGATAGCGGTTCACTCCTTTCAGGAGGTCTGGGTTCCCATGGATTATTTCACTTTCCTCTTTTATGATCACTTTGTTGTTGTACTGAAGATGACAAATCAAGTTCACCTTGGCCTTTTCCATTCCCACTTTATATTTATAATCTGTTCTTGTTTTATTTGCACTAAAAGGAACTGAAATGGCTTCTGAGAGACAAGTAAAGATAACCCTTCCTTCACTGCTAACAAACATATGCAATTAAATTGAAACACCTGCTTCACAACTATAACAGCCGTCAAAAGAAACTCCTTGAATGAATTCGATTCTCTAACATCTCTTTAAGTTTGCTCACAGGTTTCCACATAATCTTCGGGATTATCCGAATCTTCCTGTTCTTCTTCTCCGCGAATTTCGTTTACCATGTGGTTGAAATATTCCTGATCGCATAGGGGTTCCTCAAAACTTGAGTCTTTTCTCACGGTTCGCTTCACGTCTTGGGACGCGTCTGCCGTTACAACGATTTTCCCTGGATCGGATTCCTCCTTTCCCTCGATAAGGATCTTGAGACGTACTATTTGTGCTTCTTGTGACGTTATTTTTCTCGTAACTTCGTGACTTCATCACTTTTGACTCGGTGGCTTGTACTCTGCACGAGCACTTCTCTCAAGATCTCTAAGAGCTCTCGTCGCTGTAGTTCTGGTTGTGATAATTTTCTCTGCCCTTCCTTCATTCCTCCAACTGGGTCACTATCGGCAAAATATGGCCGATGAGGCGCATCTGCACAACAATGCATGACTCATCACCGTATTTTGTGAGCAGGAAATTGAGCGCATGATCATGGTTACCCTAGTTCCTGGCATCTATCGATGATACTAGTTAAATTATGATAATACCGCGTTAGCAGCGTCTTCTGTGACCTTAACGAAGTTGGATCAGCCATAGCGCGAGTTCACAGCTTTTACGAAACAAGGGCCGTGGCTTCAAAGGGGATGATTAGTGCGCGGATTGTGGGAGAAGTAGAATTGAAGGAGTTGAGATAAAATTCTGTCGGTAATCAAAGTGTGAAAAAATCGATGGAAAGACGAGGAGGACTACTTCTCAGCACTATCGTAATGGAGAACGTCGAATCGATGATGGAGAAAAAAATCCCAATATTGAAAGCGTACCGTTGATCCGAGGGTGGTCGGTCCAGGATCTTCAGTGATGACTACTATAAACAATAGTTCGATAGGGCGCCAGCGCAGTGTAGTCGAGTGTCGTAAGCATTCACCAAGCTTTATTCGACGGCAAAAATCTACATCATGCGCGCTCTTATATCTCGGCCATGTGCCGATCTCACAAAGTGATAAGAGGAGAAAACATTCTTGAGCTTGCATAAAATGACAACAAAATAAACATTCTTATGTATATCATATCTATTAAATCCAACGTGTTCGATCGATTGCGGTGAGTCCGCGTGAGTTACCCAAGGAAACTCGTCTATTTATGGTAATGTTAGTGAAGGGGAAACGAGCTCATACTTTTGCAAAAGTTGCTAAAGTCAGCCCCAGTATTGGGCAAGATTTATCCATGCACAGACTGTAACGAATTCCTAATCAGCAGATGTTCTTGGATCATTGATTTACAACACATACAACTCGTGGGGAACTAAGATGCTCGGAAAAGTGTAATAACATCTTTCAAAGAAAGAATAGTGCTTTTCAATGAATCTTAGTCAGAATGAAAAGAATCAGGGAGGACCCGTGAACTTACCAAAGCGCAGATACTGACCCACTTTTCTCCGCTAGAATTTTGTGCGGTCCTAAACGAAAGTGAAACTTTGAAAAAACCAAATTGAGGTTGCTCTGTTGTCAATTCTGCTTGACTCTTTTCTTTGTTCAGGATTAGAAATAATCGGAGTGCAAGTGTTATTATATAGTCATTTGTATTGTTCATTTTCTATAATACATACTCATTTTAGGTGAAGGACATTTATTCTCGGCATTTCCCTTCGTGCTATCTCGTGGCATTTGTGGAAACTGATAGAGTTTGTCGCCGTTCTCCTCAACTAGGCAATACTATAATCTGGAAAAATGTCCGCCATTCCAGATTCTCATCTGCTCCAAGATACAGAATAACACATGGGCGACGAATCGAGAAAACCTCAAGAACGCGCTCATCGAGGTGGACACCGAGTTCAATTTCAACATTGCTCATATCGCCATACCACTGACAGACAATTTGATGAAGAAGTCATGAATACAACGTTGTTGAATAGAAATTATAGTTTGTTTTATTGCGGACTGAATATCTATTAATGTAATAGGGACGCCTTTATAATACACTGTTGCAACTTCACTACCATAGGTAGCAGATAGGTCCTGTGCCTGAGCCACGGTACTCTTTTCTGACATTGTTGAGGAAATTGAATTCGTTGTCATCCGTTGTGTAGACGATGTCGGCTGGAATTGTTATCGATTCCGTTACAAATTAACACTCGAAAATGAAATTTCTCATGTTCTTCTTAAGCAATGTCCAGAAGACATCAGAATCCTAGCGAAGCCTAACTATGATATGAGGACACCGAGAGAGACTGGTAGGACATACCACGATGCAGTCTCATTTAGTGTTGCAATTCTGCAGATCACTACTAAAGGCAAAAAAGCGTTTTCCAAAGCTAGAAAAAGAATATGCACGACGATATTGTGGAAGTATTTTCAAACAAATTGTGTACCCATGTAATTTTCAGGAAACTCGTTTCAGGAAGTATTTTGATGTCAACTAATGCTCTTCTGTACCCACACTCTAGCACGGGTCTTCCCGAGGGGAGGCTTGACTTTGTAAAAGGGTCGAAAAGCAAAGCAGGCTCCATACCAGGATCTAGAGGACCCAAAAGAAGTTTTTGTTGGTTCTAAGGAACGCAATGGAGGCGATTGAGGTCCAAAAGGGTCGACTGAAGCAGATATTCCATAGGGTTCGATTAACCGATGCTCGAAGGACGCTGCGCGAAGAGGGCCTTGTAAAATATTGGTTTCTCAAAGGACGGTTTCATTCTGATTTTGACCGAGGAAGAACTCGTGCTGGGACCTGGCCGTGCCTGTGACATTACGCATCCGCAGACCTTCTACACGATCCCAAGAATTCCATAACAATGTCCGCAGTATTAGCGGAATCATAATCTAGCCACCAATGCTGCAGATTTCCAACGATTTTAAGTCTTTATGACGTACCAACCAGCTCGGCTCGAGATTTTTCCCTTTCTTTACGACGAAAATTATTTTATTCATTAACTCCTACGTTTTGGACTTCTTTGGTTTGTTTCTTCTAAACATTGGCTTTATTTGTTATTTCCTTTCTTTCGAGTTGCTTAACTTGTAATCAATTCCTTTTTTTTTGTAAGGTTCTTATTCTGATATCTTTCCGCAATACTTTCTTCCACGGTGAACCGTCTCGTTCCTTCTCGATTGTTTTTTTTTCCACCGACTGCAAAAAAGCAGGAAAACTATGTAAATTTCCGAACACATTCTGAAAACCTTTGAAATGGAAAGCGGTGCTATCGCCTTATGGTTTGTCCGCATCCTGCAGCTATCTGAACTCTGTCACTCCTTTCTGAATAAAAACTCTGTGGTCCATTTAAGTCAGCTTATTTGGCTACAGATAGAATTTAAGAACTCTTCCCATCGCCAGAACATTGGAAAACCTAAGACAACGTGGAATTCTAGGAGGTAATATTTCGATGGGTGCTGGCATATATACTAGACACTCCCTTGCAAACTGTTTACAAAGGAGGAGCTATAGATTCTAGGAAAACTTAGGTATGTTGTCGCGATTTTTGGATCGGATCCTAACACAAAATCTTCTGTAGAGAATAGAGTGCACTGAATAAGTCACGCCTGTGCCTATGAATCCAATGCATGAAGGGTAAACTTTCCTCCGACCACTTATCGAGCTCATTATTGAAGAAGTCAAGACATACCTAGCTTAGCAGTAACACTCAGTTGCCTCAACGCCTTCTTTGCTCCGCAGTTTCTGCTGTTCACGCAGTATCCAACCTGCTGAATAGCATACCATCCACTTGCAGTGAGACTATTCAGCTCAAACTGGTTCGTGGTTAGACGCTGAGTATCTGAATATGTGATTATTGGTGCTATTAATCTTTCCTAAAATTGCTAATCCTAGTAAAGTGTAATCCTAGCAATGCAATGGGAACTCTTGTCACTCACTTCCTCTAGCGTTCAGAGCAGCGTAGAGAGGTACCATATGTGGACAACGTCGCCTGATTTCACCCATATGTTGGTTGAATCTACCAACGGTGATCATTCTGCCCTGAGGAGCTGGAAAACGAGAACATGGTCATTGAGGTGATCTAGATTTTTGTGTTTTAAATAGGAGCTGACCTTCGTGATGGAATCCTTCGGAGAGAAAGGTGGAAACTGGCTGATTTTCAGTGTGGAAGCGATGTCTGTCATGCTTGGGGCTGTAGAGGCGTTGAAGTTGTGACAGATGTTGGTTAAACCAACCCTGAATTCGTTAATATGAAATTCTGTCATTTGCATGTTGTTGTTAGATTCTCTAAGATCAATTACCCAGTCGTTCTTGTTGAAATTTCCATTGCCATTCCCATTCTGAAATTTCGTTCTGAGAGCATGAAGAGAGAATACAAGTTTTTCTGAAGTAAACCTACGTTGTTCCAGTTGTTGTTGCCTTTGTTAGGTCTGAAATTCAGCACATACGTCACATGGGTTATGCTTTTCTCGTCGATAAATTTATTAGGCTGCAAGTCTTAGCCACTTCATATACCTATGTTCTCCATCGAATTCACTCATAGTTATAGTCGATCTCAATACTTGACATGGAAGCCCAGCTCTAACCCAGCCAACCCATTCTTTCAGTGGTTGTAGACGATCTGGGGAATTTTCAAACGAAAAATAGCTGCGAAAGCATCATTGCAGTTGCTATTGTTTTAGTTCATGTAAGCTTTCGTCTACTGCATATCAAGATGGGATTGTTACATACATATATGATGCAGTAGGTGACGCATGGTGACGTAATGACTTAAAGGCAGCAGGAGCTGAAATCCTCGACTCCGAGCTGAGCTGTGGGTGATGAAGTACAGACTCAGCACATCATAAATGTGAAACGAACACAGACAATTATGGCTTAACTGCAGAGAAAATGGAACATTCGTCGCGAACACGCCTGGCCGTGTTCGTGCGCGGACGAGTTTTCCCCGGCGCAAAAGCCATTGCGGTGCGTGGTTTGGCGCAAAGGGAAAACGAAATGCATTCAATTCACAGGGTTTCAT
Source organism: Ancylostoma caninum (assembly GCA_037903475.1). Lineage (NCBI taxonomy): Eukaryota > Metazoa > Nematoda > Chromadorea > Rhabditida > Ancylostomatidae > Ancylostoma > Ancylostoma caninum. The sequence goes on along the minus strand of JBAJFG010000473.1, from coordinate 507,856 downwards.
GGCGGGACTCGGCCAAAACCACGCGCCGCAATGGCTTCCGCGCCGAGGAAAACTCGTCCGCGCACGAACACGGCCAGGCGTGTTCGCGACGAATGTTCCATTTTCTCTGCAGGTAAGCCATCATTGTCTGTGTTCGTTTCACATTTATGATGTGCCGAGTCTGTACTTCACCACCCGCAGCTCAGCTCAGAGTCGAGAATTTCAGCTCCTGTTGCCTTTAATGACTCTTTCAGTGCGATGAAGGAGATGCGCAGAAACTAGAAAAGTTTCGTTATGGTGGTGTGCAGACAACTAGCCTCCTATAATTAAATCATATGTTTCGAAATTCGGATCAGTGTTTGGGATGGCTGCACTAGTTGACAGTAGGAACGGGAAAGCTATGTGAAGTATACAGAACCCATTAACAGGAGAAGCACAAACAGAAATATGCTTCAGTGAAAACTGCATGCCTAGAACTGCTATCTATTAATCGGAATGATCTTTAGTACATAATCTAGCCTTAAAGGGACTGACCGATGGGGTGCGCACAATTTTACCCTTCACCAGTCGAACTGAACTGGACTCCAAACCTCCTTGTTCGATTGAGTTCCACATATTCTCGCAATTTTTATATAACGCACGCACATAACATTTGTCTTTGGATTTTTAAAGCGTATATGTGTTAGGGAAGCAAAGCCAAATTCATTTAATTAGATTGAAAATATGGGACATTTCCTATTTTGAAAGTTTTCTATCAAAACTGTGATTTTCAGCGATTATTTGGCTGCATGCTTTTTGGATGCACAGCAGTCATCTTACATAAGAGGAATTCATGTGGCTTAATCAGGTTACTTAAAGATTATCTTTTGTCATTTCAAGAAAAACTAAACTTACTAAATTTAAAAATCCTACCTGTTGGGTCTTCCTGGTCTTCCTGGTCTTCCTGGACGATTTCCTCCATGACCATTACCACGACCTCTTCAACATCGCTGTATTAAGAAATAAAGAAAACAATTAACATATTGACTGGATACCCTTCGTGGCTGTCCCACTCGTGCGAGTGCGAGTGGCTGTGATGTCCATGATGTCCATGGTGTCCAAAACCTATGCCACCATCCCAACCTCCACCAGGTCCTCCCCAGCTTCCACCACCACCTGGACCTATAGGTCCAAATGGACCTGATAACAATAACATGAGCGGTCTATAAATGTCTTTATTTTCCTGTCACATTTTCTACCACGCACCTGGTCCTAGATCCGGAGGGCCATGCGGTGGGAGACCAGGGTGAACTTGCTGAAAAAATATGAAAGTTTCATCTGTAGGAGAAAGTTTGGTTTAGAGGTTATGATTCTTCAATTTTCATTTTCAATTTTTATTGAAAATGAAAATCATGTATCGATGTTAGAATGACGAGGATCAATCATTCTTCTTCATCTTAAGTTTGCAATAAAACAAACAAGGTAATAAGTGTATGTCTCTAACAAAAGAAGACTTTGCTGAATATAGATCGCAAGCATCTTACCCAAATTTCCGTTTTTATTGAGGGCGGGCCTACAGCAAGTACACCTGCCGAACCAGCTGGAAATGCAAAGAAGATTAGTTTTGTATATTCTTCCAAATTTTCGCGAAAGCCGGAATAACTTACCCAAAAAAGCAAGGCACACGGAAATGCCATGCATTTTCGAAGGACTCTGGAGTATTCGTGCAAGTAGCGACTTGCTAAAATATCAACGAATGACGCTGGAGTTTGGACAAGGAAAAGAGACCAGGCTAATTGAACTAGCATGAGATACCGACCTATTTTATACGATCGCCTTTCAGCGCATGACCTTTTGTTCTGTTGTCTAGTATTTCGACCTTGCCAGTCGAAGTGCATCATGATTTGATAACACTGGCTTTTGTTCTCGAGGTTCTAAAATTGGAGACTTGCAAGTTGTCCACAGTAGGTCTCAACAACAAGAATCAGTATTAGTTAAACGGTTGCAGTGACACTGCATAGAAAATTGCGATCTCTCCAGATTTAATCTCACATTCCATTCTCTTCTCTTCATTGTGTTTGTCAAATTTCCTCTCTTGCGATATTATAACAAAGCTGCTATTCAAGATGTCTTTTCCTCCCATCCTTCCGTAATTTTCTCAGAATTCTAAGGATCATGACTCGTTTTCACTAAAACCTCACTTTTTTCTGCCACCCGCTCCGCGATCCCTCTGGTCACGAGTGTAACGAAACCACTATCAATTTTAAGCTATGAAATCTTTTCTCATATGCTGAGGTTCTGCATGTAGCTGCTATCAACAATCTTTTTTCCCCTTATGACTTGCAGATTCTCTATCTCGAAGTTTCCAGAACTGGAGCATTTAGTTTCTTATTTATGTATTTACTTATCCACGTATTTGTTTGTTTATTGCGTCATGGTGTTCACTCACAAAAAACGTTCATGATAAAGCAGTAATCTGCAACAAGATCCAGTAACTTCCGGGTATGCTGAAACTATTGTATGTATTAGGTTGTTGCGAAATTAATTGCCGAAATGGACCCTTCAGTTCAAAGTGTTGTAACTTGGCTCACGCTCCACTTTTTTCATCAGTTTAGCAAATGTTCAATTCGATAGATCCTTCCCGACAATCCAGCATGAATTGCATGCCTCTACAACAAAAACTGAGGTCACAAGAATTCCCAGACTTTTAGAAGGCGATTTCAGCATTCAGATGCTCCAGATCAGCAATCTGCGTCTGTCGCAAGATTGCATCTGAAGCTCAGAAAAAGGACATACAGTAAGTTAATGGACTGACGAAGAAGCTCAACCCGGGTGAGCTTTGGAATGTGAGGCTTAACGTTACCCTGGAGCAGGAAAAAAACAGCCACTGCCGGTCACATCTATAGCAGATTTGCGGACATCAACTCGGAATTGCAATGTTAGGTCTCTGTACAATGTTTGGGTGTGTTGGAAGAGGCCACAGTGAATCACACCTTCACAGCACCACCAAAATCCTAACGCAACCTCCCTAGTGTGAAGATCTGCTTTAGGAAAACTTAGAGATGGGAGGAAGTGTCTACGATACTAATTCACGCTTCCTTTTATCCTACAGGAATCAAGCTCCGACTATAGCTACCATACGCTCTAGAGATGAGTAGTTTTTGGAGCGAAAGGTAATCTTAGAAACGATGTCAGAGCGGGTGAGAAGCTGGTCATCTGTCTAGTCGTGGGATGTTCACTTCCACATCTTACCTATAGTTTTAAGTCAAATGTTCTAATACTGTATTACAGTGAGCACCCATCCCTACCCTCAACGTCCAAATGGTAGGACCCGGTTTTGGTTCCACGACTGCCCTCAACACTTGATCGTCAGGGAATGTGGTAACCTGCGGTCACGGCCATGGTTGCCCTGGCGAATAAAATCGACGGAAGGAAAATTCGCAATCCAATAGCCCACTGCCCATTGGGAAGGCGATTCCAAGCCAAAACAAGAACAGGATTACCGGATTACCACATACCTCAGAGAACGACTGATCGAGTTTGAAGTCATTAACCCTAATCAGCCGAAAATCGCGTTGGCTCAATATTTATTCGCGACTACATAAAAATCCTGAAGAAAGAGCTGGCCAGAACATTTAAGCAGCATTCGGAAGAAGAAGAAAAGACCTACCAGAAAATCACATAATTTGATCTGAAGTTGCTCGAATTGGACAGAAGAGAAATGTTTAGTTGACCATACTCCGAAACGGCAATTAATTTCGCAACAACCTCATAGTATAACTTGGATGTAATTGATAAGTAGTAACGTCTGTCCCATGGTCTGGCTCATGAACTTGCTTCACCAGCTTTGAAGCTTCTCACTTGATTTCTTCTGTTTCAATGATCTTTCAACTTTTTTTAAAATTTTTTGCAGTCTCATAATTAAGAGATCCCTCTGAAAACGAAAGGTTTCGAAATGCCATGCAGAACTGAATGTTAGCAAAATTTCGCATTCTGTTGTCCTTTAATCCATTAGAGAAAAATGACCGTTGTGAGCTAGTACCTCAACTTGTTACGGTTTATCGCGCAGCTTTTGTGTTAATGTGAGTGTTTCCTGTTCAATAGTGGTCATTTGCTGGTACTCGATGGTCGTCTAATATTTCTCGAAAATTTTCAAATATTTGTAGGCGTGCTCTACATTCCTTAAAATCCAAACAATCTATGCAGTGCACTCTTTAAATACATAAAACCCCTACAACTGTTGCAGAGTTCCTGGAAACACTCTTCCATGCGTGTCATAAGCGTCTAATGAATGGACTCATCGTTCTTTCCAGCCCCCCGCCGGTCACCTTGTTCGGAACAATAACAACAACAATAATGCAAACTGGTTTATTGGCCATACATGAAGCCGATTGCAAGTTTGAGAATATCAGTAAAAAAGGGGCAAAGCTTCTGAAACCTGATAACACTGATTGTATCAATATATTGTATATGTAACATGGCAACGACGAGTTATGTAGTGAATTTGTGTCGCTGAACTGAGAACGGAGTACTGGCGTTGGGAGAACACATTGGAATGCGACTGTGCTACAACAATACGACGCCATCCGTAACAGTACCGACACAACTGGCTAGATCAATACAATATGAAGCACAAAAAATACAAGACTCAACAATATAACTACTGCTTATACATTAATTAGTACCTAGTGCGCAAAGGTGCAGACCGTACATGACAAGGCACGTATTGAGAGGACAAGTAGCACGACGAGAGGGTTATACGTTGGCAGTGATCAAGCGATAACCCAAACAGAGATGAAAGAGGAAAGAAAGGAGGAAAGAAAATATAGTAGAAACAAATAGAAAGAAGATGAAGAGGAAAGAAAAATGGCAGTCTCTAAATAATTTATTATATTAAAAAGAGAACAAAACTCTTCCGGTGCCTCACCAGCTCACAGATAGATAACGTAGACGAATGCTCTGTTACACATTACTCTTTAATCGCCGGGCACACATCACTTCTGGCCTTCTTGTTCCAATTTCACCAAGTTATAGCACTTAGTTGGCAACGCATCCCGAATTTCTTCCAGATTCCGTACCTATTAAATATTTTGTATCAGTAAGGCATTAGTAATTTTAATATTCTGGGGGAAACGACGGGAAGTGATTCCATCCCTGGAAATGCCAACTTCACGAGGAAAAAGTAACAAGGACGTGGTGATGCTTCCTAAAGATTCTCGCTGATTTGACACTGGTCAGAAACAAATCCCCCAATCGGGACAAAGGAATGCGATGGAAATTTTACATCATGGGAAAAACAACAGCCACAATCCTACTGAATGTATGTATGCCCGTAAAAGGTTCCCGTACACGCCACCATGATTATTTTGAGGATTACATGGAAATTTGAGTTTTCGCTCAATTTCTATATCGTACAGCATCCAAGAAACCATGGAATCGTCCATTCGACAAATGAGAAGGCAAAAGAAATTCTGCGTCCCAAATTGTCACAAACGTTTTTACTTAAGTTGTGTGCAGAAAATTCTAGAATGCGTTCAGAAATTCTACGCTTCCCAGTTTTCCAGGTCTGACTACCCTGCTTCACTGCGCCCAGTCTTGGATTCATCCGGGAAATTAAGTACGAAAAAAACCAACCTCTTTTGAAAGAGAGTCGATCTCATTCTTTATTTGTGTTATGCGTCTATCCTCTTCTGTTTTCGACATCTTGTGTTGAGGAACCTGCAATGAGAAGATATCAGGTTGGGGAAAAGGTCTTGTAACTCATTTTCATTGCTCTCCCTCCGAATATGCATTTAAATGATCCATGCACCACTCTACCTGACTTTCGATGTCGGCTTGAGTTAGAAGTTTATCCAAGTTGTCAAGCTCGGTTTCCAACTCATCCAGCTCTGCATTGTTGACAGACTCGAGCGCGTCTGAAGAGAATTATCAGCTTGCCAAATCCAGGAACTACAGGAATTATCTCAAATCATACTCAGTCGATCAATGATCTTCTTGATTTGGTCCGCTTCTCCAGCTATCGTAGCATTTGCGTCACGCGCAGCCTTCTCGGCCAGAGAGGCTTTCCGGACCGCCTGGAATTGAGAAGAGAATTCCGGAGCATATTGAGGTGAATAAGTGCAACAGCAGTCTTCATCTGCCTATTAATACAAGTATTCAACTTTTACCTCAGTTGCCATCTGCTTATCTGTCTCTGCTTGAGTCTTGTAGCTATCCAAAGTCGAGTTCGTTTCAGCCAACTCTTCCATTAGCTGATCGACGTCAGAATTTAGGGTCTCTGCTGATTTTCGAGTTTGCATCGTCATGTTTTGGAAAGCGTTCGCTTTCTGGAACAGATTATAGTTTTCTTCAAACTGAACAAATCTGCATTGTAATAGTGAATGTGAGTGAACTGACCTCATTAACAACTTTAGCATCCTCGCCAGCTTGCTGCGCGAGTTCCTTGGCCTGAGCGGCATCAGCAGCAGCAGATCCGATGGCGTTCTCTGCTTCAGTTGTCACTTGTTCAGCCTTCTTAATCGCTTCGTCAATCTCAGTTAGTTTTCCGAGTTGCTCAACAGCAGCCGCCTTGGACTTCTCGACTCGCTCGTTGAATTCTGGAAGGAGCAGACATATAAGGACTAGCAAACGGAAGTAATACTTTCTTACATCATTAAAAATAAACTGTCTAGAATAGTAAAAGCCATGAAGTAATTACGCCACCGTGTTCGTTTTCAAATGTCACAGCCTATATCTGGACAACCATGGATTCTACGAATGTGAAGCGGTCATTATGGTTTTATGTATGTCAGGCACGTAATGCTTTTACAGAAACCACTTATAGTGGAGTCCTGGGAATTATGTTTAAAATTTTGACTTCTACAAATAGAACACGGAAAAACACCACCAGAACAACCGATGATTAATGAGCTCCAGGAAACTCTAAAACTGTGAAAATTTCATTTTGCATGTTATACTACCCTAAGCGCCGAGGGAGACAGGAGGATAGTAGCAAAATCAGCTTCCAGAAAATTATCATGTGCTCCAGAAACGTTACCGTTCAACGTCTCCAGTGTTCGCTCGGCATCCTTCAACGTATTCTCGGCCACCTTCAGGGCATCATCAGCGCGAGCCCTGGCAGCGTCAACGTCAGCGAGTAGACCGTCGGATATCTGAATTCAATTCTTATTTGAAGTAAAGAACGCCTAGTTTCTGCTTGCGTTTCTTCAAACTGTCGACTGCGAACCTGTTGTTGATCCTCCGCGCTTTGCAACTCATTCCTGGCTTCAGCGGCTGCTCGGGCTGCTTGTTCCAGAACTTCTTTGTTATTTTCTGCTTCTTTTTTGGTGTTTTCAATAGCCACTTTAGCGTCATCGCTGATCGCCTTAGCGTCGGCCTTCAGCTGCAATTCAGAAAAGTAAGATTACGCAACATACTTCTCACAGTATCTAATTCAACACTATCCACGAACTTGTTGAGGATCGAAATTCGGGAGTCGCAAACTCTCCACTGCAGTAAGCGCTTCAGCTGCTGCTTGGTTAGCATCTGCAGCTGCCTTCTTCTGCTCCTCTGCCAACTCCAAGGTCCTAAATTAACTTGCATCCCTAAGAATCCGAAGGAACCGAATTTTCCTGACCAGAAAAAAAAAACAAACCTGCTCAGGGTCTCGTTCAACTGCGTTTGTCGTTCCTTCATTTCAGCAATCTGTTGAGATACTTGCTCTCCTAAAGAGTTATTATATCTATGACTCATCCTGAGAAAAATAACTAGGTCGACAAACCTCCATAGATCGCATCTCGAGCCTCTTTGTGGGCTTTCTTTGCATTCATATTCGCTTCCTCAGCAAGTTTTTCGATCTCCTTGGATTGCTGCTCATGTTTATCCGCCTCCTCACGAGTTTTTTGCGCAAGATTTGACATCTAAACAGCCCGGGATACTCCGCGAAATCCAGGAATTCGAAGGACTTACGAGCTCAGTGGAAGTCAAGGGAGGAGTTACATGCGAAAGTAGCTTACCTGTTGACTCTGCTCCCCATACTTCTTGCTGGCCTCCTTAGCCAATTCCCACTGCGTTTTTCCTTCAGTTTCAAGGTAGTGAAGTGCGTTCTCCAACTCATTTCTGGCTTGTTCTGGAATGTTCCAAAAACATTTTTTCTTGAAAAATTTATCCGAAGGGATCTGTCGTTAACACACCGTTGATAATCTTCCATCGCTGCAATCCGACCTCAGTTTGTTCAACCTTGGATCGTGCCGCACTCATCATTTCGTCCACACTTTTCACATTCGTGAGAGCATCAGCAATGTCCTTCCTCAACTGAGCCACTTGTCCCACCAAGGCGGAGTCATCGGATTCTGGAAAACGTCACATTACAAAAGGAATGCAAATAATACTTCTTTTTATTATAGATGCATCCCAGAAATATTTTCTTCTTTCATAAATCATCATGAATTCACAATGGCAGCATGCTTGTCTGACACTAATGCTTTTCCTAAAATCGCCATAATTTTTATAGTGGATTGTTTCGACTTCTTCCTTGGGTGTGCTTGCTTCAAGTTCCACAAATGGGATTTTGTCGGGTAACTTTTGGCACCGGGTCCACTGACCCTTCCACAAACAGGGTGCTTATCAAGCGCTCCAGGATAGTCAGAACCTAATATTTTGAAGTAGCTAAACCGCTAAACAGAATGTGTTCCTCCTTGTTACAATTTTCTCACATGGTCTCGCCATATTATTTTTGCTTTATTTTTTTTATCCTTTTGCGGACAACTCTGAATGTACAACATGTTGCCAGACAAAGAGGCTTACCAAGTTTTTGAGTGACAGTCTCGGCGAGCTTCTGTACATCCTTACTGACTTGTTTCACGCGATCGTCAAAGGCTGTGTCATTCACCTAAAATAAATAAAGCACAGTTATATATGTAAATACTAGTGTTTACGGATCTATATCTCCCATTAGCGTGGTCGTTAGCGATTCTTTCTCGCTCAGGGACAGATACAGAAGCAGGTGTGAGTATGAAATCTGAGATAATTTGGCTGTGTTCTTTTCATGGTTGTATCATCTTAGGCATATGAAAGAGCTCCCAAGCATGAAGAGAACATAGACGACTAGAGACGCTGCTACCACTGGGTGATAAACGTCATTAAATCTCTCATGTGCATTAAAATTTTTATACCGGTGCCGGATTTTCAATGATCTCCTTGAGCGTGTTGTCGAGCTGCTTGACGCTTTCACGGAACGCGTTCACTCGCGTCTGAATCAACGTGTAACAGTCGTCACACGGAAGACATCCAGACTTGATGTCGTACCGATTCTCAACACACTGATCACAGCGACGACCTTCGATATGATCACGGCACAGGCATTGTCCTGAAATATTAGTAGAATCTGGGAAAATCCTGAGAAAAAACCCTTTTTCTCCTCGCACAAACCAGTATTGACGTCACATTGCCTGCTTTCACTGCCAATAACCTCGCAATCACATGGTTGACAGCCGTTCGGACCAAAACCAAAGTGGTACGGAGCGCATTGGTCACATCTGGAATCCAACATAGTCTCTTTTGTGGTAAAAGCATATTAGCATCAACAAAGGGACTGAATAACTTACTGCCTTCCGGTAACTCCGGGTTTACACTTGCAAACGCCGGTGTTGACATCACACGTCGAATCTTCCGATCCGAGAGGGTCGCAACCGCATGGTTGAGCACCCACACCGGAACTGATGTTGAAGTAGCCATGCTGAAAAGTAGATGATAGTAACGCTGATGAAGCCAGTAAACTAGTAGAATTAGCTCTGAGAAGTAGGCAAATCACATGTTAGTGAAGTCGGGAAAAAATTACTAGGATTTGAATATTATGTGGATATGCGGGCAAATGGAAGAATGAGTGGGGTCAGCTTGGTCTATCCAAACAACAATTGGAGTGTACATACGTAGGAACAAATAAAAACCAAATAACTTGATTAATTTAATCATTGATTCCGAATCTGGTCCAATAAATTAGAATGTTTAGAAAATAAAAAGACCGATGTACATTTTTTTCATTCTTTTAGAGTTGCTCTGGTCCCCTCCTTCGATTATGGAAATTTTTGACTCAGTTGAAACTGAATTTTCCAATTCCATTGTACATCTAATGCATTACTTGGTACTTAAGTATAAATTGAAGTGGAGGTGAAACAGGTGACTATATTTTAGCACAATATTGGAGGAATGAACAAACAAACAGAAACTGTTGAAAAAAGTTAACAACGATCCGTCTCACTGCAGCAGTATAAAATAGACAAAAAGTTGTTGCGAATCAGATGTGCAGTTTTTTGTTCCATCCGTGCAGCTGCGCAACACTCATATGAGGTTTTGCCCTCTCAGATGTTCGGCTCAAAAACCAGGAAACAAAAAGAGGAAATTGATGTGGCTTCATTAACTTGCCAGACTCTGCTCCGGGGCAGGACAACAAAAACCGAAATCTAGTGTATACAAACCTCTGGTTGGTCGCAGTGGAATCCAATGATGTGAGGTAAGCAATCGCATTGACCATTATCCTGGGAGCATTCCAGAACTATGTAGTCGTGATTGGGACGACGTGTACCGGGAGCGAAACAACTAAAGAACAAGTTTATGTTACATTACAAAAAAACACTACAAATACGTTTGCTCTACATTTCAAAGTCTTTTTTTTTCATTTCTTTTCTTCATTCTATAACAGTTTGAATACGGAAAGTCTAGAAGCGAAACTTACTTGCAAGCCTTGCAATCTCCCTTCGGCTCCAGAAGTGCATCTCCCCAGTATCCAGGCTTACATTTCTCGCAGTTGAATCCGTAGGTGTTGTACACACATTTCTTGCATTCTCCAGTGATCCTGAGATGATTGGATTGGTTTCAGCGCATTTCCAAATTGAAAGTCATTCAGAAAAAGCATACTTGTCGCAGTTTCCAATCGAATTCGGGTCGATGTTTCCAGAGCACTCGCATTCCTTGCAAGCTATGCCTTCCTTAGGATTTCCGAAGTATCCATCCGAACACTCATCGCATCTGAGAATAACGATTAATTAGTAACATAACGCCAAAAGTAGTAACTCATATTGCACGTAGGCGAAATAATACATAAAAAGAAAATAATTGCATAGAGTCATGTGATTTGCTCTTGAGTACTTCGTGCACTTCTACACTGTAGATTAAAAAAACATGAAGTAAAAAAGCAGAAGTATGGAAAAATAGTATAGGAAATCCTACCGACGACCGGTGTAACCAGCAGGGCACTCCGTGCACAGAACATCTCCGTCAGTATGAAGTATGCAAGGACCATCTTCTGGGCAAGGACATTTCTAGAACAAAAGCGAGTGTTCGTTAGGGGTTACTACTCTAATTATTACCACTTTCCAGTCGTTCAAAATAGGACAGCATAAAAAAGTGGATGTACCGTGCAATCGTCTTCAGTGCCAGTCAAAGCGTTACCATAATATCCACGAGCACAACGTTCACACGTGTCACCAGCCGTATTATGTTCGCAGATGCATGCTCCTGAAAAAAAAAAACACCATTTAACGTCAATAACAGTCCCCATTTCCATGGAGAATTCCTTCGGACCTACCGCTTTCAGCATCACAACTGTCCGAATGTCCATGACAATCGCATTTGATGCAACGGTTGAATGGTCCTCCATACTTCATCTCACGTCGGTAGCCAGGCGCGCACGACTCACAGAATTGGCCGACGAAACTGTAAAAAACGCAGAATTTGAACTGTGAATACTGGAAGAATGACAATAATCCAACAAATAATTACCCGCTGAGGCAATCACAGTGCTCTACCCAGTTGGCAGGTCGTGGATCAGACGACGGTGCCAATCCAGCCGTTCCCAGATGGACATTGGACAAAAATCCAACATCTGGAAACAAGCGAGATTTTCAAATCCATCACAAATCCTAGCGTTTAGCAAAAGTAGAAATTATGAAGCAACCTTGATGAGAATAGGTTCCTCTGATTTTTAGAGCGGTAACATTTGATAGAATTCCAATGAAATCCAACTCATTGAGACGAGGATGCCATTGGAACTGAGGATCAGCATGAATTCGGAAACGATATGCCTGAAAGTACGGCGGAATCAAGAAGGGCACAAGTAGTAGTAGAGTAACGAAGGCAGCTGCTAATGAAGCAAGTCTCCAGTACCTGGTTCTCGGGTCCAGGAGTTGGGTTATCCTGAGCAAAAATGGGAAGCGAAAGTTCTTGACCATCTCCACCAACGATAACGACATCTCTACAAAGGAAGATCGGTGATTTTTTGTAATTTACTTATACAAGACATGACAGTTTGAGTAGCAAAGATGCAAAAATACCAACTTGACACTTGGTCTAGCACCCTGCTTGGTAACTCGCAGATTGAAGGTCAGCAACTGGTTGTAGGAGCTTCGTTGATCACCGGTGAATTGCTCCGGAGCAATGAAATGGACTGGTCCTTCATCAACGCTCGAGGCCTGGAAGTATTCTGGACTTTCAGGAAGAAAATCTAGTTTTGGTTGATCTATCTAACGTATCCAGAACTAGAATGCCTGGACCTCATTCAAAATCCGTGAGTGTGAAAAGAGTACTAGCACATTTTTCCACTTTACCCTGTTTTCCCACTCTGTCCGTTTACCACTGACTGTGTCAGTCTCACAAAAACATTTCAGGATTAAGTCATAGATGAATAGAGCTAAAACGCTCACCGCTACTGCATGATCCAATTCTGCCCACTGCGCATCCAGAAGTCCGTGATGCGACTGCGCTGACCACTTCTCCTTGTCTAAACGTAATATCTCACCAGGTATATTCTGCACAAGAAAACTCTCTATAACAATGAGGAAAACTCAAAAATTTACCAGTATCGAACTCCGAGGAAATGTTCATCGCATAATATCCAGGTGCTGTAGCACAGATGGACGAATGACCATAGCAGAAGCATGGAGTGCAACCAAACTGCAGCAAAACAAGAGCTTTATTAGAGCAAAAATGCTGCTTTCCACTAAGAAAAGATACCTGGTTGTCCGTAGACAAGTCGAAATATCCAGGCTTGCATTTGTTACACTGACGTCCCTCAACGTTCGATTTACAAAGACATGTACCAGTTACAGCATCGCAATGTGGATGATTGGCATGTGAGCCGGCAACTTCACAACCACAATCTCTGAAAGAATTTTTCCTTGCATCAGCGACTGTTCCGAAGTGAATCCAACTTTACATACGGCTAAGCATGTTACCGATATTTTCACTAATGTGGTGCATAAAATTTGCGAGCAGCCAATCACGACGCGGGGTCCATAGGAATTCAGTAAAATTAAATCCACACCACTCAATTGCATGAAAAATTTTTTCCATTTAGAGATAGAGTGTGATTTGACTCGATGAATGAAAAATAACAGCGATCGTCTACGGAAAAAGAAAAGATTGATGAAGAAATGTACGAGTAAAGCCGCATGTGACGGACGAATCATTAATCGTGTTCAAAATCCACCCTTTTAGACCACTATGCACAAACATCTTCTACTAAGAGGAGGAACGAAAGGAAAGGCAACCAAGTACTACAGCACTCACGAGTAGGACTCCAGCGATTCCCGAAAGAGTGAATCTCCTTCGTAGCTCTTTTACCTATCCATGCGCGCAGAGGGGGAAATTCCTCAAGCGGGGGGAAATGCTGATCCAAAAGGGGATTAAGTTCCCCTGCCAGCTGGCAGGAAATTTTACGCTACCCAGGATTCTACTTGAACTGATAGTCGTACAAAAGTCATTCATTCCAAAACGGATATGTTTCTTGGCTGGGAAGCATGATCTCCTCTTGAACCCGTACTCAATGAAAGGTGTAAATCCCGTTCCCTCGACGATTTTTACGCTCTCTGCATATCCAGGAAGTGTGCAACGATTCATCTATAGGTATAGCACATTCCACCAGGGACGATAGTTGGTAAGACAGCAGAAAGAAAAGAGCGCGAGAAAGTGTGCATCGGTCAGAGAAGAATGAGAAAAAAGTAGGTTATCTGCACGGATATTCAACTATCGTCGCTTTTAAAAAAGGCTATGGAGCATTGGGGATTAAATTTATGAAAAGGCATAGGATTTCCGCTTGGGAATCCTACAAAACTTGATGGTCTCCTTCCTCCCTCCCCCCCCTCCTCCTTCCTCCCGCAGCAATATTCATCCAGAAAAGCCTGCACTGACACCGCATATTATCCCAGTCCTAACAAAACTTCATGCTTTTCTCGGACTGTTTCCCGAAGTTTCTTCTACAAAGCTCACTTGCAGCCATTGGGTCCGAATTCGAAAAATCCATCCATACACTGGTCACAATAGCGTCCACCAACTCCTGGCTTACAATGACACTGTCCGGTGTTATCACACTGTTGTGAGAGTGATCCGACCTAGAAAACCAGACTCAGGTTCATCCAATTCCTCCTCGTTGAGGGTGTGGTACTTACCTCATTACACCCACACGGAACGCAGTAGTTATCGCCTTGTCGGCGCCAATGGTTCGCGGCACAGTTTTCGCAGTGAACTCCCTGAAATCCTTACTAGAACATAGTTGTCCAGAAAAGACATTGAACAGTAGAGAACTAGAACATACATGGGTATTGCCTTGACAGTCGATACAATGCCCTCCATGACCAGTGGTTTCAAAGAGCTCTTGATCAAAGAAGCAGCGATTAGACAGTTGAGAGCAGTTACAAGCTGTAAAGGTTCAGCAATTGTTAACAAATAATGAAAACCAAATATTTAGGATCCATAAAAAGGAATAATTCAAAAGGAGTAGTGGTAATTGAAAACCATGAATTGCGAGAGAACCGTCAGCGTTTAAGGAGTAAGAAGACTTAAGTAAGTGAATATCCTTGTTCTGATATCAAGAGGAGATGTTCAAAGATGATAGGTTTGGATGGAGGAGAAGAAAATAGAAACAAAGTTCAAGGTAGAGAAATAGAAATATCTAAGAATTCTCCATCAACGGAACAAGAGAAGAGAACAGGAGAAGACAAGCTATCAGATGGCGTCAACAGAAACGGAGAAATTTCAAAACAAAACCTAGTCTCACTTTCAAATCTGGATGCAACAATGTTGACATAGCCAAATTCGAGGAGTAATAACTTGGAGAGGTGAATGAAAACGCTAAAAAGAAAAAGATGAATGTGATCAGAGAACAGGAATGGTGGCAAGCGGCAACAAGACCACCCACTGATGTGAGGAAGAGTGCAATCATTGAAATTCCACGAAATCTAGCTACAGTAACGCCAATCCAACTAGAGACCACATTATCTGGATAACGGAAAAGCTGCGACGGAATCCACGACCACTCACCAATGCACTCGTTCGCTTCATTAGCTGTTCCCGGACGCCACGGTCGATCATTGTAGAAGGGCAAACACTGGTCACAATCAGCACCTAGAAAAATTGAAGCTCATCGTGTGTTATCCTGAAAATCTCCACAGAACCCGTATTTTCAACCATTTACTGACCTTGCGTATTGTGTTCACATCGACAAACCAGTCTGTTCTCACCATCCACGCTTGATGATCGAACACATTCCGACGCATGGCCATTACATTTGCACCTAAAGCAATACGTGAAGGTTGTATGGCATGTGGACGAGTCATACATTAGTTAAACGAAGATGGAAGATAGCCACCAACCTTCCTCCGACAGCAAAATCCGAAATAGCATAGAAGTAACTCCGGAGAACCTGTGGATCACCGAACACTTCATCTCCGAAGGTGTTCATTCGGTTCAGGACAATTTTGATGGCCGAAGCAGTTACCCATTGCTAAAGAAAATGATATAGCAGAGGGTCAACGATTTGCAACATATAAATTAAAGACTATTCCATGACTTCTAGTGACGAAGGGCATACCCAGGCCCCAAAAAAAGCGAATAATCTGATCAGTGTGAGCTACAAAGGTAAGAAAAGGATTCTGCTCATCTGTTGTCCAGGAGTTTTACTATTCCTCTTCGGGTCTGGAGCGTTATGCCTGGTAAGGGCAGTGCGGTTCAGCTCTGCGATTGGTTAATTCATCTAATTCATTCAAATGGTCAATCACAGAGCTCGTTCGTGCCGCCCACTCCAGGTATAACGCTCCAAACCCTTCCTCTTCTATTCGGACATCCGAATCATCAGCTTGCTCGGAGGCGGGTATTCAAAATTAAAACTTATAGTCCGTTATTCGCTTCTAACTATACTAAGGGATATACAGAACTCTGCAACAGCTTGGCCCATTCAAAGTAGTCTGGATGCTACGTTCTTCCCATAACCATAAGCATACCTGGGCCTGGATGCAAAAATGAGATAGCCTACCTGTGGACGTACCGCAGTTTACCCTTTACCTGACACCCATCAACATGTCTACCCATACCGACGTGTATATATCCAGCTGCTGTTATTGCCCAAGGGTATGAAATTGTGTGTGAGGTTTCAGATACCCATCGTTGCAATAATGCACCCGGACCCCGATCAGAGCCTGGATTCATCATTGAGATTACCCAGGGCAAAAATGTTGGTGCTCCTTTTAATGCTAAGCAAATGTGTATGGTGTTCACACGTTCACCCTGGGTAATCTCAATGATGATTACGGATCCAGGTTAATCCACGAGAGCTGGGTTAACGTCCCCACACCAAAGACCAAACGCGACACCGTTATGTTACTTCCCGTTGCAGAAAACAAGAACGAGTTTGACAGGAACGTCATTGTGCCGGCGACAATCATAATCTCAAAAGAACGTAGTGAGAACGGAATTGCGCCAGCTCAAAAACTCGTTGGTCTCTCCGGAAACACACCCAGTAATAACAAATTACAGCTTGCGCAACATTTTCATTATAGCCAAGCGTCAAACCCTAAACACCTGCAAAACAAGCAAAGAAATCCAACCTGTAACACCTCACTGTCCTCAAAAGCATGGGCTGAGGGCCTACCCTCAAGTGTTGAAAACGCGATATTTCCTCCAGTGATTGGTGAAATATCGGAGAACTCCTGTAAATCTTGGATATACTGGAGGCTACACCTAAAATATATAGAACAGACCTTAGTACACTGAGCAACGGCCTCGTTACCAGGGAGTATAGGAGCCTTGTCCGGAAGGCCATATGTAGCGCGGCAGGATCCACTAAAGGTACATATTTGCTCAAGTTTACAAGCGAAGAAAAAAATTGCTCAAACACAGCTCGGAAGATTTGTTGCCGCGACAACACTGCTGCAGATTTTCTGCATTTGCAGGCTCAGAAAAAAAACCTGGTTGTTTCTTTTTTTTTTTTCAACAGTGTGCCAAAGTTTCTATCAGTATTTGTGTAAGAATTCGAGAACTTAAAAGTTCCACAAAAGCAGAATGTCCAACTTACAGTTATACATACATGAAAATGGATTGCATTCAGCATAAAAGTCAAAATTTCCTATGAGAAAAGAATGAATCACCTCATTTCTCGGATCAACCAAAAATAAAAATACGAAATGACATAATAACAAAGTTAACTTACGAGTAATATTGCCACGGTACCCATTCATCATCTAATGATGTCTTCTTGTATATAGCA
The DNA here is from genome assembly GCA_037903475.1 of Ancylostoma caninum. NCBI lineage: Eukaryota > Metazoa > Nematoda > Chromadorea > Rhabditida > Ancylostomatidae > Ancylostoma > Ancylostoma caninum. Next base: position 490,386 of record JBAJFG010000473.1, on the reverse strand, counting down.
AACGATTCCGGTCGAGGTGAAATGAATTTTAGCCGGACGTAAGTGATATCAAAGGTTTTACCTGAAAAAGAACAACGTCTGTAGTAAATTTGAAAAAAAAAAAATAAAAACCAATTGTAACAAGTGTATATACCTTATAGTTGCTCATTAATACTTAATCCCAAGAAGTACTGGGTACTTAACATATAAATAGGTAAAACAGTAAAGAAATTAGCGTATTGGAACATAATATCATAGCCCACCCAGTGGGCGGAGTCAAGCACCAATGCAGGAGCAGTTATGGATCCGAATGCATCGTTAAAATTACCCATGGTAAACGTCTTAACGTACCCAAAATTTACCTTTTACCTGCCATCCATCAACATACTTATCCATGTACGTACTCGTACCCAGCTGCCACCAATGGATGATCATACCCATGGGTATGAGAGTACCCACTCTGTCAATGATGCATCCGGACCATAGATTTTCGATTCTTAGTAGGCCGCATGCATCATTGAGATTATCGTGGGTAAACGTGTCAACACCACGCACACTTATCCATCATTAACAGGGGCATACCCACGTTTACCCTGGGTAAAATCAGTAATGCGTCCGACCTCTGAGGAAACTATTTTTCTGGGATTCACAGGAGTACTTACCCAGTGTGAGGGTTAGATTCACGCTGTTTGGATATTGCATGTCCTCGTTCATAGTTTCTGACTGCCACCATGTCTCGTTATTAGCATTATTAAAATCTGTGAGATAACGGGCAGGATGCTCGAAGGCCTGAAAGCGCAGTTTATCCGTGAACAATATCCAAGAAGCAAAGTACAATCACATCACATTAACAGAGCAACTTACCGGATGCCTGGCATCACAGGTATCGCAGACACTTCGTGCCGCTGAGTGACCCGATTGAACACAAAACCTAGGTAAAAAATAGCATGGATCACTTCGGAAAAACGAAAAAAAATGAGCTGAAAACTAAGGGTACTCACTTGGTGGGATGCTTCACACCACATGTGTTCGTCACCTCAACTTCGAGGTTAAAGGCAGCGTTAATAAAATCGGGTACACATCGTTGTGGTGCTAACGTTTCCCGATCATAACATGGATTGCCATCTTAATTAGGCATTTTATTTACTCGGATGATAAACAAAAATGTACTTATAGCCCTTCACATTCGTTTAACTGGGTCGAAATCAGAATCTCGAGAGAATCTGATCTTCTGAAACCGCGTCACCGAAACAACCACGTCACCGTTGCACTTCTTCGCGTCTCGTTTCTCACAACACATCGTTCTCTAATCGCCTGATTCACCTCGGAGCAACTCACTAACAAAACAAATAGCAGACATTCTTCCTCGACGGGCATTATTCACGAAATATTCATGGATTCGCCATCGCTAACTAACTTAATAAATCACTCCAGATTACAGCAGCAATCTCAAGATCATGGTGACTCAGAGCACTGACTAGATCACAGGGTTAATTATCCAGAAAATTCACTGTAATGTTTGTTAGGATTTTCTTTGCACAAAACTGAAAAAAGAAAAATAATAGCAATGCAACGATACTTGTTCCCTCTTTAATCACTGTGCTCTGTTAACACCTGCTTTCTTGACAATATCCGAAGGGCAGGCGGAAATTCATCAGGAAAATTGATGCTGATCATGCGACTGACGCAGAATTTCAGGGAAGAATTTTTCCGAAAAAAGTTGATCAATGAAAAATGAAGGAGGCTGTTGTCATTTTTACAATTTAGAATATTTAAGAAGTACTTGACAATCACTCTCTAGCCACAGATAAAAATAAAGAAGAACACCCTCTTTTCATAAATGCGGGTTAGAACCAGGTTTTCTTTCAAACTGCCTAGAAAAAAAAAACGAAAAACTGCAGATCCCACCAAATAATGATGACCAAATCACTTCAAAACAATTTCAAAGACTTCCAGAAAATTAGTTATGCAAATCTCTCCATCTTCACAAATTCCGAAAACCAAGTTTCCCGCATTCCTGCGAAAAATCATAGCATCATGAGAAGGTCTCGTCCAATTCTTTTGATCTCAAAGAAGTTTCCAGAGGAAGACGTTCGAAATTTGAGATTCAGAAAACCATTCAAGAATAAGTAAGAAAAATTCAACTGGATGCGCCTCACGTACGCGCCACGAAATGTGACTCTCGTAGTTTAACTTGAAAGAAGTAGTAAGTGATCTAGTCTAGGCCGAGTTGGCAAAACGTTTACGAGGTTTCAGAACGCGGCTGTAAACTTACACTAAACTACTGTTTTGGATTACTAGCATTCAAGCAGTTTAAACAAACAAAAATAAAATGAGAGAGGAGAAAAGGAACTCATCAGTGTTCTCAAGAAAGTTCTAATATACGGAAATTTTCGGAATCACTATCTCAATCGGAAATCGGTTATGTTTTATTCACCCAAGGAACTCAACCCAAGAAAATGTGCAAAAGGATAGGAACAGCAGCAAAACACGCATCTTTACCATAGAAAATCTGTAACAACACAACGGTGGAGCTACAACTGTCAGGAATCTTCTTAGATTCGCAATAGAGATGCAAATGTTCCACTTTGCAACACAAAAGTCATTGGAATAACGAAACTGCGAAGGAAGCTTGCTTGTAATACCCGAAGGTTATGCAAAGATTTTGAGATCTAATCCGAATTTCTAGACTCAGAAAGACACAAAACTCTTCCTCTCTACAGAACAGGGAAAGTAAATAGTGTAAATACAAAAACTCCCGCATTAGCATGGAAATCCTCTCAATGCACAGGAGGATTTTTGAAAATCATGATGATCTCTCGCTTGCAAAAGTCCCTCTGTTTTTTTTTCTTTAAAAAAAACGGCTCAAGCCTTATCGTTATTGTCAGAAGAAATTCCAGCAAGTTTTACACTCTCTCAGCAATTATGGCGGCTGAAAAGTGAATGATGAATGACTACGCTACTCATTTCTCCATGAAAAAGAATGTGTGAAAATCCAGCAGTGTTAAGCGCTGATGTTCTTGTTCACGCACTTTGCGTTTACCCTAATGTGTCTCGACCGAAACGAAGTAGTAGATGTATTTGGCATCCGAGTATTCGAATCGAATGAGTCGGAAATTTGAATACACGAAAAAGGAACAGCTTTCCAGTCTTTGCAAAAGGGAAAAGGTGGCAGCAAAGCTTTTATATTTTATTATATTCTTTTGTATTCTTTTATTTTCGTATGCACTCCTAAATTATTTCCTTATTGACTAGAATTAAATTTTATTTGGTCAACACTCTAAATTACAACAAAAGGTTCCTTTCCACATTTGTGTAAGTTACAACATGTTCTAGCATGGAAGGTCATAAAAATTCAACTTTTAAACTCATGTTCAAAAGATGGAATTCTCTTAATAAATGTACAAAAACTTTAGAAGCACCATCATGTATGCTCTACTACCAGATGTGCGAAGAGAGGTAAATCTGCACGAAGAGGTCCAGTCTAAGGAAGAGTTTTATCCAGACGTACTCAAAGAATGTAGCACGAGCACTATCAAGTTAACTATGTACATATGCACAATTCAAACTTCCCGATAATAACTTGGACCAGCATGTCAAAATTCTAGGTAATCAGCTGTTCGCTATTATTTGACATTTCAAGGAAAAAAAAAGAAATTTCCGAAACTAGCATCGTAAAACTGTAACTACTATCCATTACACCATCCGTGCTCATTGTCTACGAAAAGAAACGTTCTCGGAGCGGCTCGTGCAATGGATCTAGTAGCGATTTTGCGAGTTAACGACATGTGTAACGGACTATGATATAGCATTTAAATTTCCTGTTGTAATAAAAGAAGCTTCAAACCGACGTTTTTCACCTTGATTTCCTGTCACAAATGCCTACAAGGTTGTGTTTGAGCAGGAGATTAGCAATGTTTCTCATTTGAGAAAATGAGAATAAAAGTACACATATGCAGATCAAGCAGTCTCATCTCCTACCATGCAACACGTGGTGGAAAAACGATGGGAAAGCGTTTATGAAACCAATTGAATCGCTTCAATGGAAAAAAAAGAAAACAACAACAATGAAAATCTTACCGGCACCGAAGTGATTAGGGTCAACAGTTGGAATCAGCTGGGCTGGTTGCGTCGAACCGTAACGCAGTAATATAAATGAGGAAAACACAGAAAGCCACATAATTATACAAAGATCATTCGGGCAGTGTCGAAGCTATGAGATCTGTAAGTGATGAAGTACACATATCTGTGGATAAACTCAAAACCAACGAGGCGTTAGAATTCCGATGGAAACGAATAGGAAAAATTAGCAAGATATCATGGGATACGAAATTACTATCAGTACTCAACACAGAGAAAACTACGAAAGAAATTCCTTCCAAGCGAAAAAAAAACTGAACAAACACTCCGAATAGCCAAGCAGCGGGATCCAGAAAGATGCAACGTACAGAGTGAATAAGAAGAAAAGAAGCTGTTTCTTTTGGAACAACGCCATACATGGCACCAACAGAGTAAAAAGAGTAGCTGTCGGTCAGATTAGGAAAGAAGGATGTATGACAGTAACAAAAAGTGATTTTTGAGAAAATCCGAATCCCTTAGACCTCCTGAATTCTACCTTTTCATAGGGTCAAATTCAAGAAAACAGAGAAAATAAGCAGAGAAAGTTCTAGACAAGTATTTAATATGAATCTTCTATTTGTGTGAACTGAAACGACAGAGGTGATTCCAGAAAAAGAAGCCCCATAAAGTAAATGACTTCACCCATTTCTAAATTACTCATGAAGAACTGCTCCAATGAGCGATCAGAAAGAATCTTTCCCATATAGGCGAAGTCCCTGGTCTATGTAAAAGCCGAAAACTTTGGTTGAGAACTTCCGTGAAAGCTTAGCTTTCACCGAGTGATTCCGGAAAAGCTCGCGAGCGAATAAAGAATATGTCCACAAAAGATTCAGTAGATTCGGGAAGCCTGTGATCATGAAAATTTGAACTGTTGGCAGCGGCAATTGGACACTTTTCTGCTGAAAAAGCTGTAGATGGGCCTACAAATTGTGGAGATTCTATTTCGGGGATCCTCAAGTGCACTGCATGGGTAGGAGCCATGAGCAAAGAGGCATTGCTTCATCAGCTATCAGAGAATGAACGAGTGAAGCAGCTCGGATCACTCTCGGGAAGGGTGCAAATTACTAGTGTGAACTTTGTGCGAGGAAGGATCAAGAACAAATGTCGAGTTGTCGACACATGTCACAACACTCCCTCAAGAAAATGAGTCAGCAGCGAGTATTCAGGATATGAGCAGAGGTGCAAGGCGGCAAACCAAATCGCTCGTAATCAATTAAACCAAAGATCGAACCGTGGCAGGTATTGGGAGGTATTGACAAAACATGGAGATCACCACTATCCACACCGGTAGGCTGGTCAACAACAGGTGGTATCCAGAACTGGTGGCTAGAAAACTGGTAAGTGATAGCGGCAACGAAATCTTGGATCAAAACTGGTTACAGTTGTTTAATCGGGAAAATTTCCGGAAGGCAATATGAGTTCAAGAAATATTTGTGTAAAACTCAGCGAGCCTGACACGGCAAGCATCAACATTACGACTTTTCACTAGACTACGTAGTCGTTGACGTTGGACGTGGCAGAAGACAGAAAAACGGAGCAGCAGAAAGCGATCATACGCCAGCGACGATCACCGAAAAATGAAACAAATCCAGGTGTCACAGAACGCGAAAAAATCTAATGAAAGGATGATGAGCAGAATTAACCAAAAGAAAAGGGGAGGAGAAACAGATGTGGATGAAAGAAAGGAGTTTCCAGGAATAAAACATCTGCCTAACGTTCAGGATTGCAAGTAAGATTAGGTGTAGTAAGGAGGAACCCGCCACCTCCAGGCAGTAAACGATCAAAAATCGTACGCGATATAGTCCTGGCCAAATCTCAAACGCACACGATTACACTAGTGACATCAACTCCTGAGGGATATCCATGACAATAATGACCTACTGGAGAATTTCATAAATTTCAACACATCATCTGACTACAGACATAATCATGCTGAAACACTTGTGACTTACTTAGCCTAAAAATTAGTGGAAATTCCGAACTCTACGAATTTTCAAGTAATTTCTTTAACATAGTTAGGTCAGTGCGAAGATTATATGCTTGAGTAGACACAGGAATCCATGGAATATAAGACTCCGGCTGCAAGGCTGAGTTTAGAAAACAACTCTGACATCATGGTTATCTTGATTTCGGATCTCGTGAATGAATTTTATTAGCGATAGATAATATGAGCACCACCCACTTCCGGATGAGAACCTATCAGGATGAAACACATCAATGTCATTAGAAATTATTAACTGATTCTGAATGGAATATTACCACTTCAAAAGGATCCAATCTTAACAAAGTTTAATGTATCTATAAAGAGCAGAAGATAGCTGGAGTTTCAGCAGTATGAGGAAGGTAGTAAAGGATCAGGATGGAGCATTATTTAACCACTCAAGAAACCACAAGATTCAGCGTAAAAGAATTATGTGGGGGTGGACTCTGGAAGACGAGGAAATGATGTCGAAACTAAACTGAAGAGAAAAAAAACTATTGTTAACATCCTTCGTTTCATTGCGGATGTTGATAAACAGAGAAAAATGGTAGGAATTTCAGTCAACGAATGGAAGATTGAACACTTGACAGGAAGACACGAAAAAATCGCCGAAAAAACAGCTCGAGCGTACTTAGCAGAAGAAAAAGGCATCCGAAAGAATTCCCCGGTGGCATTAGGGGACCACCGCATCGACCTATTCGACCTATGAAGTGATATGCTCTTCTGACGATCGAGCACTACTACACAACTCAGCGATGATGATGATAAGACTATTGATCAATATTGGCTTTGGCATGCTAAGGAACAGCGTAAAAGTCAACAGAGCACATAGAAGGTGCTCTCCACGACGAATATGAGGCAGAGACGAGGGCAAACACACCGGAATGACCCACATTAGTGGTGGCAACGAGCGATTGCGCGTGCTAAAGATGGTCCCACCGAGTGGGCGGTGAGACAGACGCCTGTGGTGATGGTACGCCGACGATGCCCTCGTTCGCCTCGTTGCTGAGACGTGGTTCGTGGAGCAGCACGTGTTCATCAACGCCTGACGGTCGAACGGCGACCGCACTGCTGAATGAAGGCGTCGACACCAGAAAAACGATGCAGCTGTAGCCGTTCTTGCACAACGGAGAATTTAGTGAGCTACGTGCCGCTAGAAAAACTCTGCACATCTGTGAACTGAAAGACTGGAGGTAGCACGACGCTGAGGCCATTCATACGACGACTATAAACAAATACAGCAGATGAGCAGCACATGAGGTAGCATGAGGTCCTCAAAACGAGTAAAGATCAGTTCGTTTGCCAGGAGACCTGCTGGAAATCCCAGCACATACCATAAAAGCCGGCCGGTGAATCACCGCGATGGGAATCGTTGCCGGCATCACATACGTAGGTCGTAATATGTAATAGAAGTGAGGTGGTACAGGATCTGGCCAGACGGATTTCCATGAAATCCACGAAAATCTTCGCTATTTCCCGGCAGACTATTCCCAAATCTAGCGAATATCGATGCTTTTTACGAAGTCGCGATACTTTTGAAAGGTACTAGTTCACGAAAAAATGAAAAATGATATTGCACTTGCAAAGAACTTTGCGCGCCAAATTCACGGACGGTGTCTGGTGGTGCACAAATTCCTGGAAAGTCTGTTAAAGAGCGACAGAAAGGATTTATATTGTAGCCCTTTGTCCTCACTATCACTGAAGGCTACCCGTACCTCAAAGAGGTACAAAAACATGGGTGGTCTATGCAGAGGTATTATGGATGACCTTCTCAACAATCGAAGGCAACCGCAAGTCGACCGAAAAGATAACGAACGAAATAGCATGCTAGACGAAGAGAGAACAGACGAGCTGACAGATAACAGAATTGCGAATACAATAAGTGAGTACGATAGCATGTTGGACGACGGCCAGAAGTGGCGCCTCGGATGAGATGAGGTCATAAAACGAGGTGCTCTGATCCATAGAACAGCGATTGGAACGTGGCCAGGCCTGGCGGCGCAAAACGAAGCCTCAATCAAACGTGGTGACTAAGGTGCGACGGGAAAATGGCACGCACAACCAGGTGCGAGATGGGACCACATACTGGGAAAAGTCACCGCACTGCTGCTGGTGGTCATTATGAGCAGGATGAGAGTCAATTTACCAGACGGTTACCAGATGCTGGTGTGCAGAAGAACTACCTACACACATAACATTCTCATCGCATGTGGACTTTCGGGAAAGCACACGTCTGGTGGCGTTTCTTCTAGTGGAACTGCGCTTGCACTGTGATGAGCCGCGTAACCTGACCCGTGGGGTCATTTGCTAGTGGAGGAGGCGCTCGGGTCATAAAGGGGAAATCGCGATGCGTCGTCTATCTTTGCCAGGCTGCTCCTCCACTCGCCAACTGTTACAACATGAGGCGTTGAGGGAAAAGGGAGATGAGCAGAAGGAGTCCGAGCAAAAAAAAACGCATGTGGCGAAAGAGTTCTGGAAGACTACCGCCTAACTAATGCCACTCTCTCGATCGACGGCGATTGATTGCGTGCACTTTGTGACGGAGTCCGCTGAGTCACTCGCGCAACTACGGCGCTGCACTCACACACTTTATGCTTGGCGTAAGTTGACTCTGGATCTCCGCCAGGTACAGAAAGCTTACTACGACCCGGATGTTCGGATCAGAGTCGTGTTGCACGAATGAGGGCGTACGGCCCGCTCCTCAGTTTGCACTTACGCGGGATTTCGAGTCGAGCTGCTTCTTATCGGCAGTCATTCATAGGCACGGTTGGAATCACTTAGCCGAAGTCTTACGGATCAGGGAAAACATATAATTCAGGAACCGAAGAGAAGGTCGAGAATAAATCACTCCACAACGCTATGAATGCTTCTGTGAAACATATGTTGTATCCTGATGGCACTAGCAGCATCCACAGCAGTTTCCGAGGTAGGAAAAATCCTTAGTAATGAAGTTGTGGGTCTATAATAACGTGGTCTGTCATATGTAGTAATCAGAGAGCGGGAGTGATTGGATGTCGTCGCAGGTCGCGAGACGAGGATAAGAGGGAAAGTTCGGAACAGGAAGTATCCGGCGAACAATTTGATGGAGGCTGAGTTTCTTACTCGTAGGTTTTTATGAATGAATGATCGCAGCGATTTCCAATCTTCTCAAGATGACAAGAATATGAATGAGAGTATATCGTTTGCATAGAAATTTACATATTTGAGCTGCTTTGTTCATAGATATCTCGCCTGCATAACACCAAAATACGGAAACCTTCACAGATCTAAGGAAGAGTGGACTTGAAATTCGACTGTGACTTCCAGAAGAGCTAAAAATTCGTTATCTTTTCCACTAGGATCAACAGCTTGATGCTCATGAAAATCTGTAGTGAGGAGGACCGTATGTTATCTTTAGTCGTCATAAAAAAGCGTTCGGGGACAGTTTATGCACTTGCACTTTGCTGATTGTTGCAGGACAGTGTTTGTCTTACACTTAATGGAGTTACAGCGACCGTGGAATCCGGATAAACAATCTGCGGATGACTTAGAAGTTCAGCTAAAACCAAAAGTGTGCTGTCCGAGTTTTATCTGCGCTAGCGCAGCTGGTGGACTCAGAGGTCCCGACAATCAGGTGCCGTCCTGTGCCCTCGTCGTATACAACGTCTCTTGCCGACTTTGGTGTAATTTGGTCCGGATGTTCTTGGATAGTTTCGAGTTTACCGGTGCAGTTTCGTGTTCGCAACGAGTTTTAAGTTTTTTTGCTATTGCGTGTCGTCTCCGTCTGCATGGATAATGCTTCCAAACAAAGAACTTATAGCAAAGTAAATATAAAGAAAAGAACAGGATCAAAGTTCTACTGGGGAAGGAAGTCAAGTCCATAGAATTTCCGGAAGGTTTTTGGAAAAGTCAACTGCTCGCGGAAGCTCCAACAACTAAGGCCTTGTCGTGAATGGGAATAGATCTCCACTAAGGCGACGTGAAACGATTTGAACCCCCATCCAAGCTAAAACCAATTCCGCATTTCCCACTGGAATCATCGACTTTTGCTCATCAATTTGAAATGTCGCTGTAAATCAGCCACTGTTGTACAATAGTTCTCTGCAAATTTCGCGGTAAGAAAGAAAAAACGGAGCGATCATTAAAAATGACAATGCCTGACACATGTAGTCTGATTCATCACAGAAAACGCATAACATTTATAATTTATGTCAGCTCATGTTCTCTTTTTTTCAGCGATTCTGAGACCTTATCTCTGTACTCGTGGTCATTCAACAGAAATCTTATCAGAAGTGCGTATTTCTTATCAGTAGCCGGGTGGAAAAACAAGGGACATCTACAAATGTTGCGTAGTATCCGTTTTCCCAGATCCATAGTAACCTTTCAGCCGTTCCGGAAGAGGGCGAAAAAACTGGAGGAAGGGGCGCAAACACCAAGATGAAGCACCACATGTGGCATAAATGTCGTCTCGTCTTTTGTTCCGCAACGAAACGTATTGCCCGAGACACTCGAAAATGGCTGTCACGGCAAGTAATTTCTGCTATTACTCTTCAGGAAAAAAGGCCAACTCTCAGGAAGAGCTTTTTTTGGATGAAAAGATGCAAACAGAGTCATGATTCTATTTCCAAAGAGAACCTTATTCGAGTTGCACTCGTGTTGTAACGTTATAAAATCTATCCAGATTTAATTTTAGTCGAAGTGCTTATGTTTATCCTATGTTTAATGTGATGAATAAACAAATCCCGCTGAGCTGATTCATTGACAACAAAAAATGTGCATCTGTGGAGCTGCCAACGAAAAGCTACTGGGAGAATAATGGAGCCTCCAGGAAGGTCTCGGAATTTCCCCATGTCATCACCCGTCACATATAGGCAGGTATCAACATTTGATAACATCAAAATTGCATCCCTTGAAAGGCAAACAGCTTCTTCTGGAAAGGTCGCATAGCAATGGGAGCTGATTCAGTTGGCGGAAAATGCGCAAATTCCATAGCTTTCCCTTTGCATATATATTGATTTTCAGGAAAAAACATGATAAACGTGTTCCAGATAAAAAAACACATTTCATAAAAACCGGCAGATATCTTTCAAAAAGCTCTAAGTTTTTCTGAAACTTACCAGGCTTATGATAATGAATGTGGTGAAAGTCATGGCTGAACTGCCAACAATTCCTCTATCCGTAGTTCTCCTTCGATGGTTCTCAATCATAAGCCGAACGATGTCATTAATTCTGCAGAGGGTTACATTTTTCTCCGTCTCCGTTCGGTGTCTGCTCGATAATGGTCCGGCCTAGGCCTGGACGCGATCCTGTCTCATTTCATCTCCAATTCTCAGATAGAAGTGGAACAGGGCTCGCTGCCTCATCTCACCTGCTGAGTAGAAAATGTTCTTTCTTTCTGGTGGACTAACTTTCACTAAACTCATGCGCAGTTCATTGCTCGGCAGCGTTTTCTATCTGCTGCGTTTCTACAACCATTAAATTCAAAACTGCAGAAACTGTAACTGAAATAATACTGAGACCTTCAGTATGTTCCATGTTCGACAGTCTTTGAATCTTGGCATTATAACTCCCAACTTGCACACTGCTTACTAGAGCTGTTTTTGATCAAGATTGTTAAATTGCTTTATTTCTCCAACTGGCCTACATTTCGGAGAACTCGCCTACTTCAGAGCCTGAAGTAGTCCGTAGTACAAGAGACCTATTCTCCCAAACGCATCGTCCTTATACAGACATCAGCCAATCAGTGAACAAACCAAGAGCAACAATGGAATACAGGCTGAGAAGTGCCGACGTCAACTGTCGCCGAGACCGTCGAATTCAGATGAATCGCGCGAGTATTCTTCTTCTTCCAACATACATAAGTATTAGGTGTGCGTGGAGGAAGTGGTGCTTAGAGATACGTTGTAATCCACAAGATTGAGGCAGGCAAAGTACCGTACATTAGAAGAACTCTTCTAATTCGTGCCAGGTCTCGTTATCTGAGGAAGAAAAGTGGAAAAACTGGCTCACAGAACCAGTGGGTAAATTCTGATTTAACGTCTTCAGCCGTTCTATTCAATGACTCAACTTATTTCTGAACGTGGTCCATCCAACGGGTAGCCTTCTCTGTGCTGCCCACTGGAGCAACCCGGATTACCATATTCTCTTCAGATCATGAAGTTATGCTGTCCAAGGCATGATGACCTGTAGAAGCCATTAATTCAGAATCAACGCGAGTGTACCTGCTTTGCGCTGTGAGATATTTGGAGACCTTCTCCTCGAATCCATTGATAATGCTAAGGACTCTCACGTCTTCAAGGGCCTGACCACGATAGCATATGAGAGAAGATAGCGAGCAGGCTTTTCTTGGCAATTGGATGATTTTGCATTTGGTATTAACCATGTCACTTCTCTTGATTGAATTTGAGACATCATTTTGGGATATATTCCCAACAAATATGTAGTATCAAAACAACAATAGTGGAATATAAACAAATTCTGGAAGCTTTCACCTAAAACTTCTTTCTGAACAAATGATTACTCAACACTTAACCTTCAGCTTAGTGCAGTGATACATCAAATTTCGGATAACGAATCATTGCAATGGAAATAAAATTACGGTCGCTGTGAGGTTTAGACTAGCAGAAGCAGTACTGAATAAATGTAAACAGTAGTAAACAACTTGTGAGAACTCGATACACTCTCAGTCACTTTAGATGACCAGCGATTAGATGGGAAAATTATATTCTAAGAAATCGGAACCAAATTTTGGAGGAAACTCCAAACTTCTTGCTGGAAACATTAGTCAGCAGCTTTCCAAAGCAAACTTCGTAAGTCGGTGAATCATTGCTTAGACACGGAAATGAAAATTTCCATGCTTTAGGAGGAATTTGCAGAAGATGGTCTATGGCTGGCTTGACAGATTGCGATTCCAGGAACTAACCAACAACATCTCTATGAGCTTCAGTATTCCAACTTTAAGGAGCAGATGACACGAAGGAAGAGTTCTTCCATGCAGTTCATGGGTAACTGGAATGTGCCATAAGTTTTCGAGTGAATATATAGTTGTTGGTTCAAGGAAACTAGAAATTGAGGAGGTTGCACAAGAAAGTGCACCATTCGAAAAACATTTCCGGCAAATGCTATGAAAGCAATGCCCTCTTCGTGGTGTTGAATGCTTTAAGGAAGTACACGCATCGACATTTAACAAAGGAAGCGTACGGAAGGGCCTTTGTTTATAGTTACGGACGCATAGCTACATTTTCTCAGTAATCTAATTGGTACAAAAGTGGTACGAATCGTAATGAAGAAATGTGCACGAAGTGTACGCCTTTTCTGGAGCAGTAGGAGACCTACGTATGTAACAAAGCTCCCAACCATAGGATTGCACTGTAACACGCAAATAAAGAGCACTGTACTTCTTTTGACAGTTTTACAAATGTTTCGAGCCATTTCTTATGAATCTCAGCTCACTCTAGAGCTCCTATTCTCTGACGCTGTCGAAAAAGATAGGAATTTTACGATGCGACAGCAGTCTACGCAAGAAATGGTCTCTTCAGAACACTTCTAACTTGCCACTTCTAGCACCTGCTGCTGTAATTTTGAAAGAAACAAACGAGAGGGATGCGTGTAGTATAACGGACTATAATTTCACACTGACAGCATTATCACTAAACACTGCATTGAATGATGACATCTACAGTGGCATCGCTACTTGTAGGTGGTTTCTAAGTAAGGAATAATTCCCCATTGTACCTCGGAGTTTGGTCAAGGCTTTTGGAAGTAGCCCATTTGCCAGTATCAAGAAAAAAAAAACTATTCCCCTGTTTATGATGAGCTGAGGAAGGTCGAGAACAAAGGGAGAAGAAGGAAGCGAAACATCCGGGAGCGCGCGCATCCATCTCTGAATAATTCTTTTCATAGAGCTTCGTTAAAATAGAACCCTCGAATTTTGAGGACGTTGAGGTTTTCCCATTTCAACTCACACTAGCGATTTCAAAAACAACTTCAAAAGATTAATAAATCCAAGAATTGGAGAACACTAAGCGGCCACAGTAGGAGAGCTTGTATTTTATTATGCTTTGAAAGGCGCCAAACCTCTTTGCCGGAATATACATATAGCTGCGATTTTGTGAAAAGTGGACAGAAACTTTTTCCATGATCGGCTTTTGCAGATTCTCATTACAGCAGAAACATATGCAATGTATTACACAGACATAGAGCTAAGCAGAGATGAAATGAATAATCTATGATAGATCTCTGTATTTCAAAATAGCACGGAATAATAATACACTCTATTTCGTAACTCAAAGCAGCTCAGAAATTTGATAATTTCTGTGTAAAATGGTACCTGTAAGCACAAATGTAAGAGAGAGGACGGGACGGGATAGCTTCACAAAACACCTCCATTGGAGATGTCCACATCCAAGCTGCCCTTTTCTTTCCTAGAGAACGGTTCGCAGCAAATTTGTACTAACCTCAAAAATATGATAATCAGCAACACCCAGCTAATTACGCTGCTGAGGCATGAATTGCTTAAGAATTTCTACAGAAATCCATTTTTGAGAAGTGCGAGAGACATACCCCAGAATTGTTTTCTTTAGTGGTTGGATTTTCATGAATTTGTGACAAATATCACTTATTGACTAAAATGACTTCAAAATCAGTAGAGATTGAACTAGTACATACTCATTTATGAGTAATTCAAGTTAAGCCAGACGTTTTGCTGCAGTATATTCCAGTCACATTGAAAATCTTCTTGACCTTGGATATGACATACTGTTCCTGGAATCTGCTGAGGAAGTAATGTAAAGTAATAGTTAAAAACAGATGGCGCACCAGCAGAACACAAAGAAATGTGTCGGGAGAGGTGGTGCCACACATGTGCTGCCACAAATCTCCCCACACATTTCATGCGCAGATGATTAGTGTAGAAGAGCAGAGATTTGAAAAAAGTTCCGAGTACGTGATGTTGCTGAGAAATATCCTCATAATCTGCGCAAGACATAAAACATCTTAGAAGCCTAATATCCACTTCTCTTCTTCTGGAGTTTTCCTTGCAAAATTATTTTCCTTTTGTTTTCCTAGCCTACTATATAAGAAAAATTCTGACTAATGCATAGAAAAGATAGGTAATCTGTTTTAATTCGCCTGAAAAGTAAACCATATACAGGGTGGACGAGAAGTATGGGCGTCACATAAGACGTCATCTCTCGTTTTCTGGGTACAATTGTTGTATCTTTTTTATTATAGCAGCTACGCAACCACATGAAAAATTAGTTTCATAAGGAGTTTCAAAGGTTGCCTTCCTTGGCTTCGATGTAGGACTTCGACCTTGCCATCACGGAACCCCCTATGCGCCACAGGTAGTCTTCATCAATTTCTGACCAGCATTACAGAGTTAGCTCTGCACATGTCCTGGATTAGTGATATTCTTGTTCCGCAGTGTTTCCTCCATGGGACCTCTAGCGGAGAAATCCGAAGAGTTAAAGTCTCGAGTGCAGGAAGACCATTAATTATTCTTCAGGAATTCCAGGAGAGTTTTTAGTTTTCACTGTGCTGTCCCGAGGTGTGCGGTCGACCATCTTCCCATCCCGCTTCTATGAAGCACTAGCAGCACGGAAGAAGACTCCGACACAATACGCATTGGGCCAGTGTGGGTAGTATGTCCACCTCTTCAGCGGGCACAACCTTATGACGAATCTATCTTCTTAAGAGTGTTGCACATTTCGCTTGACAAGTTGGTTTTCTGTTTAGGGGTCGTGAACAATCCAAGTAGGGAAACTTTTCTCATCAGTCCAGAATACACCGTAGGTGCGGCGCACCCGTCAGACGCTCCCGCATTCCTCAACCCTGCTACCTACGGCAACAATGCGTAGAAGTTGTGCCTTGGACATGCAATAGCGGCAAAGCCTCAGCTTCTTTCTGACAATTACTCAAACGGAAAGACTTGCAACACTCAAACTTTTTGCCATCTTGTTCGCGCTCACTCCTGCACTTCAGGTGATCCTCTTCCAAATGATCGCTGTAATCCTCCTTGTGCACACCGATAGGGGACGGACCGGTTTTATTTTTATTTTTATATGCCTTTCTGGCTTCCATAGGTTTCCGCTGTTCGGAAAGGAGCTTGAAGCTCTTTTTCTATTGCTACAGTAGACTCTCCAGACTGCGCGAGGACTGCAATGGATTCACAGTGCGGACATGTTTGCGTGACTTAAGAATACTAAATTAGCTATGAGTTTAAAAAAAGCGCCAAATGGGGCGCTCATACTTTTCGGCCACCCTGTACACTGTTCAGACGTCTCTGAAATATGTAAAACGAAGACGTGATAAAAGTAGAAGATAAAAAACTAAGAGCGCCAAATGGGGCGCTCATACTTTTCGGCCACCCTGTACACTGTTCAGAAACTGCACCCCGTAACCTTCTCGAGAAAGGAATACCAGAAATTCTCTACAAAACGCTACATCAGGCAAATGAAACTCCATGAAAAAAAAACCAGTCTGTCAGCTTGCTCATTTGAGGATGGTTATTTAGCGTTACTTTATGGATGCCGGACTTTTTTCTAGGACTTTTTTAATCTTTCATTCACTCACTAGTTTATTTTATTCAATTATTTTTTTTTGCAGTCCAGTCAGGGTGCTCTATAAAATGACAGGTGAAGGATAAGTCGAACGAGTAGAAGAAACTGACAGGGGAGAAACTCTAGATCAAGGATCAAAAAGTTCTACAGTCATTTCTTGTCCAATGTCACAAAGGAAGACTAAGGTAGCGTGTTAAGCGAATGAAACCGAGTAAGTTTGATTGAACTAATGGATAATTCGGAAGCCCATCCAGAAAACCCGGTATTCCAGAAAAAAGTTCGGCGGTGTTGCCCTCCTTCCCTCTATAGGCTTGAGCTCTCCCTTTTCTGAACATTCGAATTTTTGATTTCGAAGTCCAATACTCGAACATCGAGCACATCTAATATATTATTTGTTCGAAACGCTGCAATAAGATGTAGAACGATTAACTTAACATACGTAACACACTTTCCGTAAGAGACATCAAGACTAAGTAAAAGAAGGAAAAAAGAAAAGTCAGGCAAACCCTTTGCAGATGCTCAGAGTTCCTCATCGCAAAAAATGAATTAAACGAAAACAACGAATTGTTTGCAGCAAGCTTGGAGCAGAAATGTGATGCAAGGTCGAGTATAGGAAACTAACTTCTTTCCGATCCTATCATTCGCAGAATCCAGTTGCCCATTAGGAATATACGAAGGAACTTTACGATAGTTGTAAAAAGGGCTAACAAAACACTGCGCGTTTCCTTTGTACAATACAACGAATACTGTTTTTTTTTTTGCAATTTCTTATTATTATTTTTTTCCAACAAGTTGTTGTTTTGTGTTTTGATGTGTTGTTGTTGTGTTTTGATCTTTGGAGAAGTTCCGGAGAAGAAGAAGCACCACACAATTCTCCCTTTCCTCAAGAATGCGCATGTTAACTTTCTAAATCTCTCTATCAAAGAGACGAAAAATTGCATTCGCTCCTTTTCAAGCCACTTTATTCTTACAACTGTTTTTCATTTCTCAATGCTGGACTGTCTGTGTCCCCTTTTCTCGGAATAGACCCCAATTCTTCACCCCCCCCCCTCCCACTCCTCTTCCTTCCTCCCGCATGATTTACTTAGATTCATGCTTCTTCACTAAATTACTTTACAAGCACTCCTACTTCCATCCTCATCATCACTCATCCACACGTCAAGGAAATAATCTTGCAATATCACGTCCCAAGAGAAAACTAAAAGAGTTCCGTCAATAAACTGTTTGCTAAGAAGGAGCTCTAAAGAGGGAACTTTACAATGAGGTACTAAAATATGCGCAATTACTACTGGGCTGGTTGGAGGCGCACTTCTGTATAATTTGTCCAGAAACACTGCTGGATAGTCGAAGAACGGTAATGTTGCTTATAACCGGTCTATCATACACATGGACATCACACATGGATTAGTGGTCCCAACACATCGGTACCGAACACGAGAAATGTACATCTGAAAGCAAAATGCATACTTGTCGCTACCCTCCCTTCTGTAGTATGTAGGTGTAACTTCACACTGCGAAGCCCACCAATTGCTATGTCCGTTTCACATTTCATTCAGCCACACCCAGATAAGCCGACGTTGTCATCGACATGGTGATCAGAGATTGAAGCTAGATCTGTCACATCGACGCTTCTGGTGAAGCAAGAAAAGAAGTGCCCCTTCTGCTTTATGATGAAGTAACTAGTGAGAACGAAAATGAGTGACTTTTCAAAACCCAGGAAATTGAAGAATCCAGACAGCTTGGTTCCTTCGCCCAACTCCCACGCTGAGCCACTACTGTGTGAGAGAACCACCAAAGGTAGACTTGTTGCTCCCAAACAACACCCGATCTCACGTGGGCAACAAAAGTGACGACCCTTAAATGTTCTGTCCTCCTTTCTATTATCATTTCTGTGATCAAGAACACACTGTGTCAGAAAGGTTTCAAAGACCCACAGTAGACGACAGTCGATCCAGCAATTTCTGATCCCTAGAAGTTCACGCTTATCTGATCTTTGGCTACATGTGACAGATGTTGGGGTTTACTGGAATGTTGTTCTTCAAGTAAGAGCTGCTAGAATTAATCTTGTATCAATTGGGAGAGAAGTTTAGACTTCCACGAAATCCTGGCCAATGGAGATGCCATCATTTACAATGGTAGCACAACTCTGCCATACTTGACATCGTTGCTATGACTTCCATGTACAGGAATCACCGCTAAAGCAGAAAATTTCACTTATACTTTTGTGAATAACACAACCACATTCATATGAATTAATTTTACTAGTAAAGTCGGCCTCGTTTGTTTTCATCAATGAAGTAAAGTTTTGCAGAACAATGCTGAGAATTCGTTAAGATTAGAAGCTATGGCATAGGTTGCTTAGAACATTGATGACCGCGCCATTCTCTCCATCTCTTCATATTTTCTCATGTTTTGCTTTTTTTCTCTTCATTCTTGACGAATTAGTGGGGTGGAATTTATTAGATTGGCATTCAATTAATCCAAGGAGGATAGTGGGACGTGAAGAAGAGTCAACTCAGGCCCTTACAAGGAACAGGGCGACTCACCGGTGAATGGCATTGTTCTCGAGTGGTTACATAGATGCACCTAAATAAGGCGTGAGTCCGAGAACTTTCCTGGAGCTTACGGTCCAAGCTATTCCATACTGGAATGGAAAAATTTGACTAGAGTACTGGTTGATTGGTGGTTGATATTCATTAGCGTTGTCTAGGTCATGTGTCGAGAAAGAATTTCCGCGAAGTTGAATTAGTCAAGATTATTCAAACTGCATTTTTGTGTTTTCACTTTTTTGTTGTCCAACCGCAGATTCCACTTTCAAGATTCCACAATCTCGTCAATAAATCATAATGACCGCGAGGTCGGAACGATTTATCGTCTTGGACTGAACAAGTCGCTCATGCGGTGGGTGTATCTGTCGAATTCTGGGTACGTGTTTTACGACATCTCAAAAACGGGTTCTGCCCTGCTTTCTCTATTTGTTCGTACATATGACGACATAATTCCTATGGCGTAGAGCCATCAATTTTATGGAAATCTCAGCTATAGTTGTTCTGACGTATGGCACTTCCACTATGTTGCAGTCTTTGTTTTTCAATGCTATTAGCAACTTTCCACTAACCCTCTTCTGCAAATCAACCTATTTACACAGGTCAGCTGACGATAATTGCATTACTCTTGATTCACATCGTTCTTGCATCACTTTGTAGTAGTAGATTCATTGATCACGGAAGAATTTATTTTCATCAATTCGGCAGTCTAGACTAGGTTATTTTCGTGTGGACTGCAACTACACATTACTATTGAACTATGGTAAGCACCGGAGAAAGATCCAGGAAGACTTTTCCGAGTCATATATGTATATACTCTTGTAGTTGTACACCATAAACATCATTTGTATAACAATTCATAAAATTTTCCGCAAAGATGATTCTCTGCTGAAGAAACATCTTCTGATCACTATCGAGAGCAGACGCTGAAGTGTCGTGGTTAACACATGACAGTGCGATTATCATCCTAAGAAATCTTCATTGCACTCAAAACATTCCTGCTAAGCACCTACTGTTCGGTGGGTGGTCTCTTTCGCAAGTGAAACTATAAGGTCCTAAAGCAACAGGCCACCAGTGGTGTCTGTTAGGCTGAAATTTGTTATTTTACATAATTTTCGATCCATTATGAGGGAGGACTTTTGTAACAGAGTCCGTTCCGTAATTATGATACGTCCTCCAACTGTTCTTTTCCTCCTCCTCCACAGACCACGGATTTTTTCTGTTCAGTACTGTTGTGACCACCATACAAATTTAAATTCCGCCCTTTTTGTGAGTGCACGATAGCAATTGCAGTTTTTTTTAGCCGAGCTGCTAGTAATGGATATGCGGTCCTCTACCAGCTGCACAACCGGAACTACGAAATTTTAACAATTTTTTAAACAAATTTGTTTCCATGGATAGCACTGACCTCAAGCAGTCTGCCATTTCCGCTTCCATTAAGGACTTTGAGGAATTCCGTGCCAATAGAGCGTCACGCATTCAGGGCCGCCGATATCATTTTTTTTTCGCTCAATGCTGACAGTTTTCCTTTGAAACCCATTGACAAAGGTGTCCTGCTTCAAAAGACCTGGTAGCAGTCCTCCTAAATAAGTGGCGATTCAAGAAGGCACCACTCGTTTCACTTCGGGCATTCTCGCATTTACTCGTTAAAAGTTGTGAATTTGGCGCCGCCTTGCTCTCGAGATGGTGAAAACTAACACTCTCTGGTGTTTTGGGGAGAACAAGTAACTATGAAACGGAAGAGTAACTACGAAACGCTTTCTGGGAGGCTTCTTTTGAGTTAAAAAAGACTTTCCGGAGTTTCTGCGTGCTCATGGCTTCTATAACTGAGTGTGGATCTTCGTTTGTTAGTTGGAGTTATGAGAGATTTAAGCGGTAAAAATTGGTGCCACAGATTGAATTTCTAAATTTTCACTGGTTCCATATTCAGTTTCACAATGAATGTGATCAAATTGCTCAATTTGGCCCTAGTAAACTCCTATCAGTAATTGCCAGATGTCAGATGTGGATTTCACTTTATGCGATAATTTCTACGTAAGCTCATATATATTTGGTAGGATTCCCGGATCTTCATCTTCAGAGCTGTTTCGAACAAAATTTTGCGGCTACTGTTCTGAATCGCTTTCTCAGATACCGAATTCACAAAGGGCTCAACTGGTTCTTTGAATCAATACGTACAGTAGACGTCAATGAAGGTGGCCCATCCGCGGCCTCGAGTAGGACGCCGCTCAACCGCGTCGCGCGCACCGGGATCGGTGTCGTCTGCCGCCGGAATGCTATTCCTAGGCGCTTTTCTTCCCGATTCGATCGAAAATCCTTAAAAAGGGTAGAAAATCTGCAAGAAATACTATAACAGCAGCGGAAGACATCGGTTTCTGCGTGCGCGGAGCGGTTGCGCGGCGTCCTTCTCAATGCCACGGATGGGCCACCGCCATTGACGTCCACTGTATTTATTCACGAAAGCTCTGCCAGTAAGGTTTGGTCTTGCGTAAACTGCACCAAAAATAGGATGTGAAGCCTACGGATCTCGTCTGTTACCATGCAAATTTAGGCTAATTTTCATCAAAACTGTGTGTATTCGGGGAGAAAGAGTCTTCGTTAAATGCTAGAAAAATGCACAGCAATTTTTATGATTCCCGCTCAAGTTCGTTGTCAATTTCGTGATTTCCAATTAATTCCGTGTTAATACCATTCATTTTCCCGCAGCATTCCTCGTATGTAATGCCTGAGACGTGCAGAAACCTTCACTTGAAGCCACCAGAGCATGAATCCCTAAGAGAATCATTACGGATAATGCGCAGTGTTGACGCAAAACTAAGAAGCTGTTTTTCAACCAAGAAGGCATGGATATCACCTGCTTAGGGAACATGGAGGTGTCACATATCTCCAAACAATCCATTCAAAAACAACGAAGCCTTTAGCTTGACCTTGTTGTTGGGCGTGAAATACTGGAACCGCGAAAATTTTCTTCACTCTGACAGGATACGTTCGCTCACCCCAGCAGACTTCCCATTCCAGTTTAAAAAAACAATCAGTTCGGGCAGTAACAAAGGGACTGCTCGAACATTGCTGCAATTCCAATGCGACAATTTTTTGTGTTCGTGTTGTTGGCAACTCTTCGAACAATCGAGACGATTAGCGAAACTGACATATCATACTTCTGGTGTGTAACACAGGGGTTTTGTCGTAGTGGGCGTATCAATTCTTCTTATTCGGAAAGCGAACTGAACGCATTCCTTTCTCCGGCCATATGATACCTTTCTACGGATTTAACTCATTCCAAGCCGGGAATATCAATTTCTTGACTGTGTTAACTGGTAATTTTCTTGTTTTTATCTGCATGATGATGCAATAAGTCACTGTGTCTTTATGATCGCATTAGTTTCGGGAGATCTGACGCAGCCGATTTAGTACATAGAAACTAGTCCAAAGGACTTGGTTAAGCTGGTTTCTTTCATTGATCCTTTGCCATCAATTGAACCGTTACACTCCGTCTGGTACTGTGAACTATCGATTACTATCCTTTTCATTGGTTGAGGTTCTTACGTGTCCTAAAGTCAATTATACAGGCATTTTATTACAGAATTAAAATCGTTATCCGCCGCAGCATTAGCAATCACAATTTTTCCTGAATGTTTTCGTGAGTGCGTACTGCAATCGTTGAATAAATAAATAAATAAGTAAACAAATAAATAAATACGGGATTACACTAAGCTACATATTAAACAAAATATTTCGCAAGGGTTCCATCTGAAATTCATGGAAAATACCTTCTATTATAAGCATTCCTCTTGTGGTCTTCTTTGTTCGTACCGCCAGTGTTGGTTTTTCATTGATGCCTGCTTCTCAAGGTATGGGAAAGTGAGCTACTAGCTAGCTCAACTTTGAGCACATGTTCATAAATGTTACAAAATGTTAGAGAATTATTAAAGTTTAAAAAATGTTAATAAAACCCATGGTCACTTCAAGTTTCTTTTAATTTGGGCATGTGAGCTGATAAAGAGTTTAACATTTGTCCCTGGTCCAACACTTTTTGTTTCTTTCTTTTTTTTTTTTGAGCTGCGAGTGTTGTAAAAAAGGCTTCGCATGAGATTTACATGCTAGAAAGTGGCACAAGATGAGTTATTACAAGCCCGTACTCAAAAGAAGACAGGCGGAAGGAAGAGGGAACCAACGGAACGTTTCTTGCAAAAAATAATTGAGACACGGCAGTTCGCTGCGATAATTCTTCCGGTACCTTTAAATGGAAAGCTTTTCCGGTAGCAGTTCCTCCGGCAGGATTTGTAGCCCAAGTAGGTGAAACAAGTAACAATTGGTTGCTCACAATTTTCGTTGATGGTGAAGGCATTCCAGGACTATGTGATCGAGGCGAAATTATTTTTGAATTCGCTCCCGTCAAAATGACGTAACGGCCATTCGAAAATTTTTCAAATCAACTTTATATCTGTTCTCCGAGGAAATATAGGCTATACTCTTCTAAAATGACAGAAACGCTACCTATTCTGCTGAACTACATCAAGTGTTTCCGATACTGTTCAATAGAATACACCGCTTCGTTCATGTACTATAGTTGCTGCTATGATATGTAATATACATTAAAAACTTTTTTTTCCTCCCACATGGTCTCCCCATGTAACGAATAAATAAAAAAAAATAAACTATTGAAATCTGCCCGCGAGCTCATGTTATTGCACCGCAGAAAACGAGGTCGCGTCACACCCCGTGGACTAGCGGGACGCTTTGGTTGTCGGAGACTGCCGCTTTGCCCATCGTTTCCACGGTTGATTTAGTTCTGTGCGTATTCCTGTATTCAGGATGTTTTTCTAGATTGACTTGGTATTAAAGAGGTGGCCCAAATATTGCTGTGGATGAAAGAAAACTACTCATAAGCAGTTGTGACAAGTGCACGTTGCGCGAGACATCATTCTGATAGTGAAATGTAGCTGAAAAAAAAACACTTTTTTCGAGGAATAGTGATACAGGGTGCATATCTTTGTCAGGCGTAGTTGAAAGAGCTCAATCTGTTCCCGTTGACTCAAGCCATTTTGGAAGGAATGCCCACGCATAAAGAATTTATCCGTGGGAACTATAGGCAGAACGGCAAGTTTACTAACACGCGACAACCACAGCATTCAGGTGGTCTGACGCACCGCGCGGGTGGTGCGACGCAGCCTCGTTTTCTGCGGTGCAATAACAACCATTGTACATGCTGACCCATCCTCTGAATCAATCTTATGCTTTCCTAATTTCGGACACCTGGATTTCGCAACAAAAGTGCCTCAGAGCACAAAGTCAGTCGTAGCTTGCTCCAAGAAAATGATGATAGATGAAATTTGCCCTTCGCACAATAGGTGCAGTTACCCATGAGAGGTAGCTGGAATTCAAGGATACATTTGAGAGCTTACATTTTTCTGTGGTTCCCCATATATTGCTGAACACTTTGCTCTCACTCTGCAACCATCTCATGAAGCTCTCTGCAGGTCTAGTTATGAGGTTGACCATAGGCAGGCGTTTCACCTTTTCAAGAGTAGATATTGACAGAAATGCAACACACAATCGCAGCAAAATCAGAGTTGGTGTGAACTTTTTGGAGAGAATCAAGATATGTGTCTCCATTAATTATCTTTATCGTGAACAATCTAAAATGTTTTCCTACCTTCTGCGCCAATCACAAAACATTAGCGAAGCGGTTATTTTTTCTTTAAAGGATGTCACTTGGGCAAAGTTTATTGATCACTGATTTTAAATGTGGATTCTATGTCGATTAGACATAATTGGTTCTGTGACGAGGCAAAGGAAAATTACCGATTTGCTGTATTTTCTCATAATCAATTACCATCTTTGAAGTATTACATTACTATTAGGCCCACTAAATACGTTTTCGCTTGTTTTATAATTTCTTATATTCCCTCTCTTTTGTGGTGATCAACCAAGTGCTTATAGTCGGTTGAGAGTGCTTTTCTCCTTCTACAAGCACAATCTCATCATTTTCACAAGAAAACTTGGCTTTACTCAAAACTATAGCGTCAGAAGTATACCAGACGGTGAGGTAAATTAATTTTGAAAGTGTTGCATAAAACGTATGAGCCCTATACAGAAAATACGTTATAAGTGACAATACCTCCCAAAGTTACCTCTGGCTGCCCATACGACCAAGTGGGTGGGGTTTAACTGCAAGGGGCGGAGCTCACCTACCGCGCACGAATTACTCTCATTACCCTCTCCACCCCTCCTCCTCTTTTCCTTCCATATCCACCGTTCCTACGTCTTTCATTAAACTTTAAATTTAGGGATAGAAAGGCTGGAACTCATTTGACAAAACGTAACCTACACTTTCGCTGATCCTTAACAAATAACTCACCACTAGATGTAACCATATTTTTCTTGGTGTTTTGATCGTTTCATAGTCACTCTTTCCTTAGAAGCCTAAAAGTCAAACAGTGGACCCAAAACTTTAATTAGTGAAATGTGAAGAAAAAATGTGCCAAACTGACGGAAGCTACGGACATCTTTCAATTCTAAGCGAGTACTTTCGACCGACTTTCATGCTAAAAGAAATTCCAACAAGCCAGCAATCTCTAAGAATTGGTCCTGTAGTTTTTCCACCTCTATTTTTCGGCCTTGAGCTGTGAATAATCACTACTCTTCTGACCGCATCATGTAAATATACACCCCACGAACCGTAGTCAGGTTTATCTAAACACCACCTTTTGTGATGAAATATTGTCTATCCGAGTTCCTGGAAAATGTGTTCGCATTAGAAATTAGTGTAAGTAAGAATATAGGCTGAGACAGAATCAATCATGTTCCTGTGCAGTATCACATGATATCAATACTTTTTTGGATTTCCACCGTTTATTGAAACTTCGTTATTTTCATGTAATCAACGTGTTCCACTCACAGAATTTTTTTCATATTTGTATCCTATACATCGTTCAGCAAATCGCCATGATCTTTAGTGTTACTTGTATTTTCTTCCGTCAACATCTGATATGAATACTTGCGCTGACGCTTGTACTGTTGCAACTAGCTCGAGAAATCATGCTTTCATCCTGAAAATCCTAATGAACACCTCCAAAAATGAATTCAGTTCAAAATTGCATGCGGTACCAGGGTCTGATCCTAAGATGTCTATGAATCATGCGTATTTTATTCCATTTTATCATGGTTGACCTAGCGACCTATTGCTAAGTTCGGCCTCGGCTGGATTGCAGCTGGGGAGCGGGGACCCTTTTTCGTCGTCTTCGATTCCATGGAAATACTTTATTCTGTCATAGTATTCAAAACGTTCCTGTGAGGCAAAATCTACCTGCTGTCATTGTAAAAATTTTCGTTCTTTATTATTGGGGATAAATATTATTTTTTATAGGAAAACTTGCCTACTCTCGATGAACACAAAGCCTAAAACTTCCTCTTGAACGCACACCCCTATATCGCTCTTAATTATCATCCTACAATCCGTCGGAACCCATCAAAATCTTTAATATCAGATCAAATTGAATTTTCGACCTATCAGCCGAAAGATATAGAGCTTCTTGTTCGAAATGTCTATATTGTCTACAGAAAAACTGTCCTTGTCTGACATGCTCCTAGAATTCTTGTGAAAACAAGTTGGAATTTTTCGTGAGAGTCCTACTCAGAACCAATTCTTGAATGGACATTTGAAATCAGGAACTTGAGGGCTTTCGAAAAGGTGCCTAATTTTGCCCACTCCCAATCTTTCCGATCAACGATTTCCGAACGATTTTGACATAAGAGTTAGGGGGGGGGGTAGTGTAATCTTTCCACTGGTTTCTGAATCTTCTGATCTTCACACTTCAGAACTTGAATTAGGCACCTACACCAGAATTTTTCTCATTTGAACTGCTCATTGAAATGCGGAAGTCTCACCACTATTCTGATCTCGAAAATTCTCAGTTTTTGAAGATTTTCCGGTACAGTGGATTGGTGCCCGAAATGGTGAGAAATCATTGCGCATTTTTTTCTCGATCATTCGTTAGTACAGTACTGTGACAGTGATGACGTTGGCTGTCACATCGAAAAATACACTGATGCCCATGGTGGTCAACAAACAACTACGAGAACGGGTCATGATCGTGAAACCGCTGTTAACTCCTTCTGCGCGGCCGACGACGGCGCTTTGCTGTGAGCGCCGACGTGCCGCAGTCAATTACTCCTCTGAATCACATACTATCACCTCTCTCTTTCACTATCATTGACTCGTCAATTTACGTCGCACCGCGTCGCTGTTCGTCGCAGAGATCCCGTACAAGTTCATCCACCCTATCTCAAGTGTAGTTCTCTGGACGGAAGAATCTCTGGATCTGCCAAATAAAAAAGGAAGGGCTCGCTTTTTTTTTGTGCAGTAGTTCTCTTAGTGTGTAACATTTCGAGTGCGGCGAGCTCCGCCATTCGCCTAAAAACGGGTTTGTCTCTCGTGTCCTTAAGAGCATTTTTCATGAGCCTTAACTTAATGCCTTTTTATCTCCGTTATATGTATGCTGCGTCTTGGGCTAGGCTACATATTCCTTGTTGCACAGCAATTGGCTGTACATGGATTCTAGGATAACTACACAAACAGCGTACATTCATCACCGTGACCCCCAAAATGTCCGTACTTCCTTGTGACTCGTGTCCCAATGTGATCACTGTCCCCACACTATAGGGAAAGTGCTGAGTAAGATTAATTATCAGCCCCTTTCCTAAAATGGTTTGAGTATCTCCATTGTCGTGGCGAAACGTAAAGCGTGCAATGTTTTCGTTGTTCTTTAGCTTTTCGTTTTATCCATCAGATTGAATTGGATACGCTCTCTCTCTCTCTAATATGTTCGCACTATTTAATTGAAGCACAAGAAACGATCATGCTCTCTCCAGAAACTCCTAATTCACGTGATTTTTCAGTTTTCCGTTTTGGATGTCACTTCTCCAATTCTTCCCAACCTTCATTTCCTAAATTTTCTCGTTTTCCTTCCTGTTAGATAACATATTTTACTTCCTATCGCTTCCCAATACTTGTAATTTCGTGTTCTCACTCATTTCACTTTCATGGATGACAGCCAACAATGAACCAGCTAAGCCAGAAAGCCAGGAAGAGGCCGAGTCACAGAAGAGTGTAGTCTATCCCATTGAAGATTTGTATGTAGATGATCCTAAGAAGAATACTAAAGGTACCGATGCTCCAATCTCTTCTTCTATGCCTTACCGTAGATCAGTGCCAGTCCCACTTGGTCTTATCATTCAGCTTATCAAGTTACTCCTGACAAAGCTTCCGAGAAGGCGATTTCAATTGATTCGGATGCAAAGGATTCAAAGAAGCAGGAAAAAAGTGCCATAGCCTCGCTTAAAGATCTATATGCTTTTTCTGATGCAACCGACTTCAAGGTGTGTCTCCTCTTCACTCTTACGTCAAGTGACCGATTGCTCATTTGTTTTCCAACCTGAACATTGTTTAGCTAATGGCAGTTGGCCTCACATGCGCACTGCTACAAGCTGGAATTCCACCGTTCGTATGGCTCGTTATGGGCAATTTCGTTTCATTGTCTATATCAAGAGAGGTAGTCATACTTTTCTTTCTCCTCCCGAGGTGTGGCTACGTTGAGGGTAGAGCATCCTTGACCGAACACCATGCAGTTTTTATCACTCTCTAGGTGCTACGAGGTCTACTCATCTCAAACATGTTCGCGCACTCGTCACGATTTCTTGCAAACTTGCCGATATTTGCAAATTTAACCTTGATAGGTTGCCGGAGCGTTGGAAAGAAGGAATCGGAAGCGGCCGCAATGTCCATAAAACTATAACGACTAGCGCTGTGTAATAATTGAACTGATAGGATGTATAGCATACTGACGATTTTGTTTTTCCTTCCTTGTTTTGTTATAAATTCGCTAGCTAAATTTCAAAGTCTATGGATCCAAGACAGTTCTTTCCCTATGAAGAACGGCCATTTCCTATCTGGAAAGGTCATTTATTCTCTGACATTGAAATAGTTTTCATGGACTCTGTGAAAACATACATACACAATTGCAGCACAAATATCTAGACTACTAAATTCAAATATATGTATCTCCGGGCAACAACGATTTTCGGCTCGATGTTTCCCTCATTCTCTCCCATGAGAAAATTTAATATCTCTCATGGTTCTAAGAGAATTTCTGTTCATGAAAAACAAAAGTTCAACTACTATATCATAAACATTGTCTTCATGCTATTTTTTATCCTTTTCTACGTATTTTGCACTTACGTAGTACGCCGTTTACGTCAGTCGTTCGCGTAGTACCCTATCATTTATCTTCCTTCCAGTTTATCCCTTTTCGAAGTACAGATCAACATCAAAGGTTCTAGGTTGCGCGGAGTGTTTTGTGGGTTTTTATCAGTAACTGGACTTAGCCGCTCTTCAACCAAGTGTCTTTAGAACGTTCTTCGTCGCACGCAAACTGTCAATTAATCACCTTCAAATACGTGACTGCGCACCCAAAAAAGACATCCACCTTTTGTTAGAGTGGATTTGGTTGTGTTGAAAAAGATATTGATTTAAAATTTTACTATAGCAGTCAGAGAATAGAATAGAATTTTGTTGTGAAGCCATCTGGGTGAGCTAGCTACGTGGGTGGTCTACACAACAGAAAGTGGCACTGCATTTTCTACAGTCCTTAATTGTGAAAGTGAAAAATTTTTTTATTGTTTCTAGGAAGAACGAGTCTTCAACAATTCGGCGTCCACAAATGCCTCGACCGTTGATGACCAGTTTGCTGCTTCTGCAACTCCTGCATTTATCGCTATGCTATCGCTATCCGTTGGGATGTTCATTGCTGCCTTCATACAGGTAACCTTCAATTCAGCCGCTGAAGAAATCGCATAATTTTTCTCGCGTTCTCCTGGAAACTGCCAGAAATTTCTTTATTGCTGCATGTTTATTACCAATCACTGCAAGCGCCTGTCTAACTTAAGTTCGTGTCGAAATGAAAAGTAACAAAGTAGTTCCGCTGCCGAAATTGAGCCACTATTACTTGTCAACTGCCTGATTGTCTGATGGGGTTGAATTTATAGCGTGGCAAGGTGTTAGATGATGAACGAAGGAAAAACGCCCGCACTTTTCATTCAGGCGTTACCATTATCTAAAAAGTTCGGGTTTCAGTGGTAATCTTCTTTTGCAGAGGCTGGCATGGGAGGTTTCTGGAATTCGGCAAGTCTTCCGAGTGAAACGAACATATGTACGAAAGATGCTTCACATGGATGTTTCGTGGCTCGAGAGCCGTCAGAGTGGTCAGATGGCTACGATGTTACAAGAGTAGGTGGCACAATCCTTTCAGTCCAATCTTGTTCCCCTCAATGTCTCTTTTTTCACTTCTTCTCCAACTTTCACAAACTGACAGGCAGTCGAATTAGTTTTGATGAGATAAAACACATAACCAATCTTACGTCATGACGAATAACGCGTAACTTTAGATGATTCTATGATGATTTGATGCAAACACGTTTTTTTCTTTTTCAAATACGCATTGATTGGCAGAAGTTGAGCACATCAACAGTTGCTTTCGAGTTAATGTAGTTCACAAGACTTGTTACGCCAGACATGAATCCAGAAATAAGTGAATGCATAGTGCCGCGCAATAGATCTTGCGAATGGACATTTTTGTAGATGTCTGACGAAGGGGTGCACGTAGCGCAGTGGCAAGGAATGTGTTATTACTGAGAAGTAGAAAAGTGCATTAGTAACAGCGGTGCCTATCAGTGCAGACATTCCGGTACACGTTTTAACTACACTGTGGTTCTATTATTACTTCACTACAATGCTGACTGAGAGGCAGTTAGGCGACTCGGTTTAGTGAAAAGGAAAATGGGGTGACGAAATGTTCTAAACATATAATTCCGTTGATAAGCTCCGACGAAGGGATGGAAAAGGTGCGAAAAGCATTTTTTTCCTCTTCGTCATAAAGCTGCTAGGTGAGGGAAAGTTAGGCCGTTTTCTACATAATTGAAATCAATGTTCTGGGATTTATACCGGGGGTTAATAAATTACTGTACGTTGTTTGCTGGCTTTTTTCGCTGGAAGTCGCACGTTGGTTTTTTTTTTGCTGAGCTGAGTTTTGATTAATAGCGCTGAATCTAACCTGGAATGTGAGTCGTGTCGCAAACATATGGGATATCAGGAATTTTGAGCGCGAACGTTCACCGCAGGTTTTCAGTGCCTACAAATGCCGTGCTTCGGCTCTCAGTTTGCGAGTAATCCAACGAAAAAAAACTCTGATTTACAATGAATCAACGCGGAAAAAGCAGTGTCGTTTTGTTGTATTGTACTATGAGACGCCCGCACAAATTCTAGGACAGGCTGTTGCTAAAACTCGCATAGATAGCTAAATCAAGCCCTAAATTACGAGAGTCACAGCTGGCCCAAAAACGGCCGTGCCCGTAGATTTCTACAGCACTTGTGTAAAATTCTTGGTCTAGTTCCCAGGATCACCTCTGCTCACTGATTGTTGCCCTGTTTTCTGGAAGAAAGCTCTTTTCGATAGCAAATCTGGCGGAACTTGGGTGACAAAGGAGCATCGGCTAGTCGTAGTTTTTCTCTCTCATACTTCTCATGTGCCCTTTCCATAAAAGTCCGCAGGTACCGTTAAAAATAGTACTCCTTGAGAATTATCCAGGTAGTGAAAAAGTTGTGGAATTAAGTAGGTAAAGTTGTCATATCAGTACGCATTTCCTGAAAATTTTCCAAAATGTGCAAAACCCGGCCGAACTTTGAACCTTTTTCTGTTTAACAGATAAAGAAGCATAGCAAAGAGGTATCTACGAAGAAATTGACTAGACGTTCTTCACTAAATTTTGTTGAAGAGGAATTCAAGCTAACTCTCCTTTGAAATCAACCAGAGCCTTAAAAGCTCGATTTCTAGGTATATACAGTTTTGCATCCGCAAGATCTTGTCGCAAAATAAACCCTAAAACAAGGAAAAACTTGACCTGTTAAGCTGAACTAACTACTGGCTGGACAACTCACCTACCCCAAATGATCATTTTTGAAATAATTTATACTCCCTTGTATGTCCCGCTGAGGGCTTCGAATGACGGATATCGAAGATGTCCCCTTAGTAATACTATGCTAAACACAAACGTTAATGATAATATGTTACGACTACTTATGGGAAAGGGTGTCTCAAGCACTGGTACGATTTGAGTATTTCTAAGGATCTGCAATTTTCATTATTTAGCCAATTCATCTAAGCTTGAGTTGAGGTGAACCTATACCGTATACGCCAATAGGATTTTGGCACAACAGTGCTGGGTAAATTTTGAAAACTGGGTTAAGTTACAGCTGCAATTTCGAGAGGGATTCACGAAAATCGTTATTATAGCGCTTTCCAGGCACACAGATGCCATCTACAGTGGAATTTCGGACAACATCCCTATGGTGCTTTTCATCACAACATATTTAATTGTGAATATAGGTGAGCTCCTCTGTCTCACCCCTTATCTCCACTATCTATCTCACCAATTTAGCTGTTTGTATATATATTCAATGGGATGTGACACTTGTGATGTGTTCTGTGATTCCACTACTGATTATTAGTAGGATACTGTTCAGTAAGGTAAATAAAGCTGCTTTGAACATTTCCTATACTTCCGCACTTTTTCTTGTGGATTCTCAATGTGAAACGATTCCAGTGGTTTGAGAAGACTATGGATGAGGAGATGGTTCTCCAGAATAAGATCAGTAATCTCGTCAACGAAACGTTCAGCTGCATCCGGACAGTGATCAGCTTTGCTGCTCAGAAACAAACGATTAACAAGTAATGACAATTCAAGTTCTTGTCGCCTCCGTTCATTTGTTATCATTCCATAATTCGTTCTATTCTTCTCAGATTTGAACGCCTATCTATGGAAAGCTATAAACTGACAGAATCGCGGTTACGGTCGTCGACTGTTTTTGACAGTTTAACTCAGGTGGAACCATGTTGTTCTCTTTTATTTCGGTTGCCAATGAATGTAATACTGTTGTTCAGATTCTTCTCACAGAGCTCATTTTTACGGCTGCTTTATGTTATGGAATATGGAGAGTCGCCGATCAATCACCTGGACGACTGGCAGCAGTACGAGTTTTCTTAATCTGTTTGAGTGTAATTTCACTTTAATGCGTACTTTCGCGCTAAAATTGAGCATGGCCAGGTCGAAGATCGATGGCACCCTTCCAAATCAAATGCGAAGTGGTTGAAGGGGAAGATGATGACATTTTTTTTTGGAAGTGGGACGGCGACAATAACTTCCAGGACGGGCTAAAGAAAGATTCAGCGACAAAATTTACCAAACAATTCGCAGTTTATTTACCAGTAATCAAATGTTTCTGAACAGAAGTTTTTAACATACAAGATGCAGATCTGGAGCATCGCTTCCAAAAGTACCCTACCGTATGCCAGTGCAGTGAATCATTATGGCAAACCCAAGTAGAAAAGACTCTTCCGGAATTTAACTCTATCTAGTAGTTTCGTAACTCGGATCTCCCAGATCTTTTGGCACCTCGGTGTATTTTACTGGAACAATAAGTCAATTAACAACTCTACTGACAACATTTCCCCTCGAAAAACGAAAACTACACAAAGTACAATGTTTTCCTAAGGGAAAAAACTGTGCATGTCTGCTAGGATGACGTACTCTACAGGATGTATTGAAATCATAGCTGCCTCATTACAATGAATCCATAGGAAATGCAATTATATCAATGTTCCAACACAGCGAAGACTCACTAGTCTACTTTCAGACCTATTACCACCGTTAACTTTCGTACTCCTAAGTTTCCTTAACCATTGTTGGATTCTTTCGGGATTTTACAGTAATAACGCCAACATTCACTTCAATGGCTTGAGCAGTTCTTCAAGGGATTCCATCAATGAGTTACAATATCTCAACGTGGTTTTTCTGTAGAGTTTCTTGAGTTCCTCAAAGCTTTGTTGTAGAAAACCCTCAATATTTATCTGAAAACACTGCTATTTTGGAATTGCAGCGTCGCAAATAATATCTGTAAAAAGTCATCCAGGATTTGTGATTATCCTTCAAAATACAATTTTTGTCAGTAAATACCAATTTAGCTGGTTTAAGCTCAGTAGTAGTCGATCTTTCCATCTGGGAGTTTCAAGACAATCTAAGCCAGAGGCCATTTGCATGACTGAGATTACCCAGGGTGAACGTGCTCCCACCATACAAGTTTACCCGTCGGTAATATGGGCATCTCCAAGTTCACCCTGGGGACTCTCAACGCATCCACGCCCAGGGACGTATCCGTGGTTGTCTATTTTCAAGTTGATCTGATACATGTTTAAGCTCGCCATCAACATGCTCTACATGTGCGTCACGTCAATCTCCATAGGATTCCATATAAACGGTGCTTCTACCGCTCGTCAGAGCTCCGCTCAACTCTGCAAAACCATGGGTGAGAAGTCTCACTGCAGCATAGTTGAGAACATTCAGAATAAATAAGCTATAAAAAACTAAACTATTGTCTTTCAGAAGAGAAGCCGGAGATTGAAAGGGATTATGGATTCGCTGGTGACAATCCGCAGGAACGGTTGCCCGATCCAAAGTATCGTAGACAGAGTATGAAATTTATGGGTGAGTACATTAGAGGAACACTGCATGACCTTTTGATTCTTCTACCTTGGATGGCTTCGCATGAGAGAGTTGAGATACCCAAGAATTGATGGCTGGGATTACATCCTTGTACGTGCAAATGACAGCACAAAAGAAGATTAATTCTGTCTTTCAGGCTCCTCCAGTCTAAAAAGAGGCTGAAATAAAGCATAATCGTACCTTACACTCTATCATCTTTATTTTCAGGAAAGGGATCCATTCAATTCAAAGACATCCACTTCAGCTACCCCAGCAGACCCGATGTCAAGGTATGGCCTATAAATAAGCAACTACTGTTGGATTTTCTCGATTTTTTGCTATTCTGCGTATTGTTTCCTGTACTTGCTTTCGTTTTTTCTCCACTTTTTATTTAATATACATTGAATATTTTTGTCATAATAAGGGCGCATCCAGGATGTGGTGACCCTTTCAAGTCAAAATTACGCTTTCCAACCCAGTCGTTGATTACTACAAACTTCTGAGTTTGTATGTTTGAAGTCGAAGCAACGTAGCTCTGCTACGTTGCTGTCAATTAAAGGCGTTATAACATTCGCTTTCCTTTTTTGCATTTAAAAATCACTTATATTTAGCGACCTGTAAGATTATTACGGTGGTTGAGGACGCTAAAAGGCAATGGTATGATTCAATTTTTTGAAAAGTAAGCATGGAATCATTTTTCAACGTATGTCTCAACCAAAATATTCTTCGTATTCCAATATTTCTACGAGTGGAAAATCTCGAGCATAAAATTCGAATTCGGAATTATTTCCTTGCCTTCAATTTACGGGGAATCACTACCACCAATGGTATGGTTCACACTATGCCTAAATTTGACTGGAACTGAAGAAAGTTTGAATGAATGAGAGGTGAGAAGAGATGTGAATGAGCTACACTGGTACCTGTACCTGAATATTCCCTCCATTTGAATTCATTCCCCATTCCCTTGTTCAAGATCATACTCAATACTGCGCTCATGGAAATCTTCAATCATCAAAGAATGTGTGCATAGTATGTACGTCAGCTTACTGTGGATAGCAGAACCTTCCAAAGCGGGCCGTTCTTCATTAAACCTAAAAAACGAATCAAAACCATCTAAGTGGAAGTGGATATTCAAAAGTGTTGAAAAATGAGGGATTTTAAGACGCCATATTAGTCCAACGAGGGTTAAACTGCAGGATTAGTACAGACTCGTGGAATAAAACATAACTAAAAGCTAATTCTTGACGAAACATTGCATATACTGCTTACTGTAGGATAAAAAATACAGAGAGGAATCATATCAACCCTTGGAACAGAGAATTTTCTCCCCCAAAACACCGTTTGTAGCAGAATCAGTTATTAGTTTTACTCGTGGGAAATGGCGTTTCCGTGCGTTCGTTTGCTTGGAATCTACTTATATAAGGTAACACGCCTACTCCTTGGTAGCTGTGCACACAGGAATCATAGTCAGTTTTCCGTTGATCGACCTCTTGTAGAGCGACCTAGTCCTTGTTCTTCTCTATGTTTTGTCTACCAATCCTAATGTTCTTTACCTTATTTCTGACACTCACCCGTTGAGCGTACAAGTTCAACTGCCTATGTTTCTCTTTTGGTGCACCCTAGAGTGCTTCGAATAAATAAATAAATAAGTTCAGGAATCTGTACCATAAAAATGGTACAAAGCATATCACTCTGGAATACATATTCTAGTTTTGTTGCTATTATGTGTTTTTCTCATACTCATGCCTTGGTTTAAGGTTCTGAAAGGGATTTCCTTTCAAGTTGAAGCGGGAGAAAAGGTCGCGCTCGTTGGTTCAAGCGGTTCGGGAAAAAGTACTCTCACCGCACTTCTTCTGCGGTTCTATGATCCCGATAGTGGAGCGGTAAGTTCTTTCTTAGTTACTTCGTCGGCATAGACGTTTCAAAAATACACTCTACTAGTAAATAGGCTACATAACACCAGTAAAATTTAAATGTGGAAAAATCAAAAATTTGGATGTAGATAGAATTTTTCTGTAGATGGTATAAAGATCATGAACAAAAGATGATAAGGAGCATAAGATAAAGATAGATGAGATAAAATCATAAGGATAATATAATATACACCACTATTTTATTTTATTTTTTATAATCAGAGGTAATGAAGGCTGAACAATCATTTTCGCTTCTATCCACAAAAGAATGTTTTTTGTAGAATGCTTCTCTTTTGCGTCAAGGGGTCAGTGAATGCTGAACAAAAAAAAAACGCATTGTTCCGTTCTTCGAATACTCCGTTTTCTCAAAGAATCCAAGACAGGACCGTCATCAATCAAACACATAGGTTCATTTGACACAGCACTTCGATAATAAGAATGGTCACGTTTGCTCGAAAAAAGGCTACCCCTGAATGTATAAACAAATAATGGCTCAATCGATGTTGTTCCAAATGGTATTATTTGGTAGGGTAGGGACTGTTTCGGGATTACGTATGTTTATATGGTGTGATGGTTGGACTCAGCGTTGTTGATAAGAAATGATATTCGCTCCTTCTTGAAAGAAGTATACTAAATATCCGCAACGATGACTTCGTTCACAATGCCAATTTCTGTCGACTTTGCTTGAGCTGATTCGTTATATTGAGATCGAAATGCTCCAAAGGCCTAAGGGCGTCAACCATGTTATCTTCATTTCTGAGATCAGTGGGGTTTCGTGTAACCAGCTGCTAGTGAGCCACAAGCGTGAGCAGAGCGCAAAGAATCTTAGTTATTCTAGCGAGAGCCATGGTCACAACTACTAGTTGACATGGCCAAAGGATAAACGATGCGCCAACGTGCGCAGGCTCAGCTGGTACTATCACTCCTGACTCCCTGGGCTGGGATTCATGAAACGATAACCAGGCAAACCCAGGCTAGCAAACCGACTTTTGTTGTCTGCGTCTCTTAACTCTATGTAGCCAATACGATAACCAATCCTGCTAGCCATCCTTGGTTTGCTTGGTTATCGTTTCATGAATCCCAGCCCTGATTTGGTATATGGCCACTATTACACTCCTCCGTGCCTTGAAAATAATAAATTGTACCTCTCATTAACTTTTTTTATTCCGGCATTTTTCTATATTTCGCGCAATTTCATCGCGAACGTGCAGTGGACGTCAAGGAGGGTGGCCCATCCGCAGCCTCGGAAAGGACGCTGCGCAACCGCGCCGCACGCGCCAAAACCGATGTATTCTGTTGCTGTCAAGCCATGTTTTCGGCCCACCCTGTAAAACCACAAACGAACCTGAGAAATCCAGATCTCGACATATTTTCGCAACCTCTCTATTTACCCATCAGCAATTTATCTGTTGTAAATAGTTCATATGAGAGAACGAAAAAAAAAACTCAAAAAAACCGTACACTCAACCAATTTCTTCTTGTTTATTCTGATACACAGTGATTATAAGGAGAAAATGTCCTCACATTGAAACCACAAACAGCTTAGCAGAAGCCGAAAGAGTGGTAATGTTCCCTCATGCAATTTCCCTGGAGAACACCACCTAACAAGCCAGCAGATGCGTCCACAGCAAGGAAGTCCACAAAAAATGTCTTACTCCCGCCCTTGCTCCGTAGAAGAAATACTTAAAAATCTCGAGATTCTGAGATAGGACTATACCTTCCAGTCGTGACCTTTCTTCAAGATATTATCCCTCGCGGTGATAAAAGGTCGGACTGCTCGTTACGACGGCAAATGTGGTTAACTAACGTTACGACGGCAAATGTGGTTAACTGAACTAATAATGGGCTGATTATGAAACAACGCCTATTCACACAAGTTTGTATGAGCTAGTTATACAACATAGCTTCATGGTTATGCGCCCTATACTCATGTTTTCTGGAAATCTAACAGGTTTTCCAGTATTTTCGGTGAGGAAAACTGATGATCTCTGGATATCAGGTTATGTTGGAGAAAAATGCGAATTCCGAAGCTAGCTGAACTGGTAGTGTTGCAGATATACCTCGATGGCGACAACCTAAAGCAGCTTTGTCCCGACGAACTTCGTGGAATGTGCTCTCTCGTCTCTCAAGAACCAGTCCTATTCGACGGAACCATCAGTGACAACATCCGATATGGCAGGCTAGACGCCACCCAGGTTAAATACACCTCTGCTGCTTGCACGTGTTTCACCACTCAATTGCACGAATTCAGCAAGAAATCAATGCTGCTGCTCGAAAAGTTGGAGCATGGGAGTTCATCAGTTCATTACCAGATGGCATGCAGACTCGAGTCGGTGACAGGTAGACAGTATTGTACAGGTTGTACTGAAGTACGACAGTAGTCTTATGTATAAGATTTCCAGGGGTTTGCAACTATCTGGAGGCCAAAAACAACGAGTTGCGATCGCACGTGCAGTAATCAGGTGATATAATATGTTGAAAATGTGTATCACGGACTCTGTACCCAGATGAAGGGCTCCTGCAAAAGATTCGCTTAAAGCAAAAATAACATTTCATTCTTTTCTCTATTTAACAAAGAAAATTCTTCGCAAAACATGGTTCTGGCGAAAGTGTGATTGAACTACCGTTGTACAGTGACTTATTCCCTCCTATTGTGTTATGGTCCAGTAGTAAGTATTGGTGGAAGGATGATGGACAGAGACGCGGTTGCTTTCAATCAATATAGTCCGTTCCAAAAAGGACGATAGTTGAGTATTTGTGCCAATGATCTGCATTTCTCGCCTGCCTCTCCGAATACGGCACTATTTCTCGCATTTTCTATTTCTCTGGTATCTTCACAACTATGTTCCCTGGTGAAACACACTATATTGAGCATGCTTGAGAGTGCATACCAACACCGCTTGCCTTCAGTCAGTAAATGCACCAATATTCACTTTCTGGATGTCCTACAGATACCGTTAGCTCTATGAATAGTATTCTACACAATGATATCGGCACCGCTCAAAGAATCGTGCGCAGCTCCCTGGACCTCCGAGTTATCCTCTAAAAACATGCCAGTGGAAAGAGACAACAGAGAAACAAGAATGGAATCTGAATTGTAGAAAATACACACTTCGTTGCAGCAATTAGCTCTACAGCTGAAATTTCTTGCTTTTACGGGGGATGCTAGGGTTATTCAGTGGAGAAATTGAAATAAGTGAAGGTGGAATAAACGTAGGATGCCACGGTGAAATTCCAAAACTTCTCATCAAATCTTCACCAATAGCGGTGCTCCTATCTAAGCTTTACCTCGGATAGACCCTGACAAGTTGAGAAACCGCGCTGTTCTCGTTCGCGCCAACATAGTTTGCGTGAATCAGGCAACGGCGGGAAAACGAACGCCGCGTATTGACGACGCGTGTTATGGTGCGAACCCCCCGGCGATCTAGAGAAATCACACTAATTAACTGCTTAACGAGAATATTTTCAAATCTGACGGAATATTCCCTAAAGAAGACACTCTTCTGGATAAAATACTGAAAAATTAACTCTAAAGATCCAGCGGATTTTTAAAAACAATCCCATAAAGATGAATATACGTCGAAGTTATAAATGTGTAGAGAATTTAATGGATACATTGCTAATTCCTCTGGAAATTATTATTAAGGAAGCCGACAGTGATGTTATTCGATGAAGCAACATCAGCTCTTGACAATATTCACGAAGAAGAAGTTCAAAATGCTATTGATCTCGCTTCTGAAGGTCTCACCACGATAACAATCGCTCACAGGTGTGTTCAGAATTTCTAGGAACAAATTTATTCGCATCATACGAGTACACATGTGGTGAAATCTCGGAACTCTCAGTTCTTGTGCTGATGGTAATATTTTCGATTTATTTTTATTTTCTGAAAGATTGTGAGGGAAAGAAACATTTTCAACCGATTTCAAAAGAAAAAACCTAGCAAACTTAATTGGTTGTTTAGTAATCCAGAATGTAGCATCAAAAAACGACCGTTCCCTAGGAGGAGTCTTGTGGAAAACTTCAGAACCGTTGAAGCCGTGAGTGTTTCAGAATGTCCGCAGTAAGGAGTGCCGACCGCGTTATTGTAATGGATGAGGGTCGTATCGTTGAAGAAGGCCCTCCTGACGAGCTCCTTGCTAAAGAAGGAGGCCGATTCCAGAAAGTTGGTGATCGTTTGTCCTAAAGCAGCAGTTTCACTTCTAACATACCACTTTTTTAGCTCTACAATGACCAGCGCATGGATATTGCTGCACGTGCTCCACACAAGTCTAATCTCACTCCAGCTGCTTCATTAGCTCTTGGCCAATACTATCGCCCACAAATCGTACGGTTTCGCTTTTAATTCGGGTACCTTTTGAAGAGAAATCCAATAGAGATGAAGAAAACACGAACGAGAGCCACACATTTGGGGACAGTTTGACGTTCCACCGATTTGACAGAATTGGATCACACATTTATCGAGTCTTATCCGAACACCTACAGCCACAGCTTCACTTGGTACCATTTTTACCAGACTTTTTTTTCTGAGAAAGTGGAACTAGTTTTTGGTCCCTGGAAGCATGGTAGTACATGGAAGATCACAACGACGGTGATGATGGTGCAAGCACACTCCACTATGGTATATTGTAGTACCATACACCGCCGTCGCCCAGTAGACATCGATTTTGGTAAATAACGATCGCCAGTGGCGCATGCCGCAGCTCTACGAACGATGCACACCGGAAATCAATAGGTACTGGAACCAACATCGCTAGCCGACGGCAACGTCCATAGGATACTATGAATGCTACGCGTAGAGTATAGTGTCGACCTGACTCTTATTTTTGAAGCGTCTGCTTGGATGTAGAGGGCAGAGCTCCAACCATTTAAAGGAGTTTACCGATACCTCATCCTAAGTGAGCCGTATCTTTTGTTATTTGTCAGCATCACTTCCATATGTTCAGTGAGAGCCGCTGGTGGACAACACTATTGTCACCGCTCTGAAAGAACTTTTTCTGACGTATTTGAAAAGGTGCACCACTGGAATTAGCAGTCCCGGGCTAACTTATTATTTCAAAATCTGTAAATTAGATGAGATTCTGCTTTCAATCAACACAATGTTGACAAGACACATCAATTAATCTTCTGTACTACATACATACATACACTCACCAATACATAGTATGTGTACTATCATCTATTCTGAACTTCCTGACCACGGTGGGCCCACCATTATCCCATCGCTGGTATTCGGCATGTCAAGCGTGGGCGAATGTAGGGGCCACTATGGGATGGTAGAGTTTGGAAGGCACGCAGCGGGTTTGATAGCAGTGGTGGGCTAAAGGTGAGATAAGTGATTTCGGACACCATAATCGGGATAAAGTGGTGCAGTAAACACGGGGCCCATTACCAGCTGTGGGTCCACCGTGGGGTAAAGGTGGGTAGGTCGTGGTACGGAGGCTACGGAGGCTCAGGGTAAGAGTTCCGTTAGTCATTATTATGGTCTTCTTGGAATTAAAGTAGAACGTGTGACATTATCGGATACAGAGTAAGACTTTATTATGTAAACGTTATTGTACAATACGGGGCTTAATATTTCATCAGCAAAGACACCGTTTTATTTCTACACTTAGAATCTCCTTTTCTAAAGTTTTCCTACATTAATAAAGACATCGATGGACATCATTCAGTTTTTTCTTCAGAATTACGGTCATAATCGAAGAGCATGGAACCGCACTTCAGCTGGAGGAAAAAATATAAAAATAGGCAAATCATACTCTGTTTTAAGTCATGACAGAGAGAAACTTGCCCTTCCCGGTGAGCACATTTTGTTTCCCCAATCATCATAGAAAACACTACCTAATATAGTGTTACAGTTATGAGCAAAAAACGCTCACAGCGTTTGAACTACAAATATTCCACTGTTGGGCGAATGGATATCGAAATCGACGTAACACCACAACTTGAAGAAGAACACCATGTGAGTGGATCACAACAATGTCCCAACCACGGACCATTCGAAGGGTGATCGTCATGGTTATACAACACTTCTGTTCCAGCTAACGCTACCAGGAAAGACTAAGAGCTATGCGGCTGTTTGGCAACTCATATCAGGTCACCGTGAGGGATATGCTCTGCTTGGTGCCGCAATCCCTACTACTATTATAAGAGCATTCTTCTATCTTGTAATTTGTTTTCAGGTTGCATCTGTGCTGGAGGTGAGCCTTTAACGAATTTTGTTCGGGAATAAGTCACTTGTAGTTTAATATCATTTTCATAGATCTCAATGGTGCCAGAAGAAGACCGACCACAACAGATTTTCATTGTGGCAGCTTTTTACACAGCGCTAATCATCATCAAGACAATATTTGAAGCACTCGGAGTGAGTTACAACAATTTTAAATCTGCTACATCCGGTTCAATTGACCTTCAGCCTAGAGCGCATTTTCGATGCTGCCCATCGGTTCTTCAAGGCAGCACACGTCCAAATATTTTACGGATTCGTCAGATTTCGGGGTTTTCCTGGAGGTGAACTCATATCTAATAGTGAAGCACATGAGAAATCCCCGGAATCAAAGTGCTGACTGGCCGCACTGACGTTTGTAGGTCTCACCACGCTGCACCCCGAGTGCTTGTGTGATCGGCCGCACTTGCGTAAGCTGGCGCATCGCACAGCGCGAGCACATCTAAGACAGCTGGGTTCCTAATTGCGACTGGAGTTTCTTCTCATAGGCGAGTGAAACGGAATTGTTCGATTTCCTGCGGCTCTCAGATAAGGTCTCTGAAGTGTAGAACACTGTCACGGGAACGTCATAGGTTTCTGATGATGTCAAGCCTTCATTTCTGTAGTCAGATATTCAAGGAGTTTATAATGATTATTTGTTAACTACATACAAATATTGCTCTGCTCCACCCCATTTGAAGCATCAATTCTTCCGCGGAAGCTGTGAGCTTCAACAGCTAAACAGCAATCACTAGTTTGGATTAATTATTTGGTAAATATATGGTGCTCCTAAGGAAATTGAGCATCGAGCACACCATTTAACCGTGGGTAGAATGTTTATTACCATCTCGCTAGTTGCGGACAGAGGGCTTCTCTCACATAAAGATATCCAGGCGATAGGATCATGGCGCTGGATGCAACATAAATTGCTGTGTGAGAAGAAGTTGAATTATCAGCTGTATCTATATTTAGTGGCATGTAAAGACGAATTACATAATAGGCTCCTGTTTCCATACATGTAATATATAACGTCACATCCTGGTCGGAAAGAACACTTACTGTGGAAACGTCCCTCAGATATAAACCAACACCAGGAAAGGGTCATTCACTCGAATGAATTTGATTTTGATTTGAACAAAGCCATTCTAGAAT
Organism: Ancylostoma caninum; assembly: GCA_037903475.1. Lineage (NCBI taxonomy): Eukaryota > Metazoa > Nematoda > Chromadorea > Rhabditida > Ancylostomatidae > Ancylostoma > Ancylostoma caninum. The sequence continues at coordinate 446,359 of JBAJFG010000473.1, read as the reverse complement.
ACACTTAGAAACTGATTTAAATTCAAGTATAATCCTGTCGATCTTTGATGAGTGAAAGGTCCCTACCGCTAACCCACACTCGGTGGTCGTAACCGCAGTGAAGGTTGATTGCTATCCATGTGCTGTGTTCTGAAATAATTAGGTGCAGCTTCCTGATTGAGCAGATCTGTCTTTGCCTGAAACACATCCGATAATTAATTTTGTCTTCGGATTTGTCGTGGAACACAATTCTGAAAGGGGTGCAAGGCATAAACAGCGTTCCGTACATGCATGTTTTCTCCACCAATGAACAAGAATAACGAAAACACAACGAAGAATTACGTCTTCTGTTTTGATGTGAGTTTGATACTCATTGAGATTCGCAACATCAAGTGGAACATGCAATATGTAATGTGCATGAAGACACCATTAGAGAATCACTATGCTGTGCAATCTTTAGCTCTTCGCACTCCGTCAGTAAGTACTCAAAAGAAGGAACTCGACATATTGACATATTGTTTGACATTGACACCCATGCTAACAATCCGTAAATTCGGTGGTGTTAACACGTTTACCCCGGGTAATCTCAATGATGCTTGCGACTCAGGAAAGAATCACCATGCGACTTCTCTGAAAATCTTAAAAATGACTGAGTGATCTGGGCTTTCATCGTGGTATTGTGGCATATTGGCCTCCAAGTGCTACCCTTATATCATTTCTAGTTCTTCTTCACCTTAACCTATACTCATTTACAGATTTCTCAATCATCTTTCTTGACAAACAATGTCCCTCATATACATATTTCTTCCTTTCAGAGACTATTTATTGCTCTTTTCGGTCATGGATTTTGCTCATATATGAGGCTAACCATGTTCAGAAAGGTACGACGATGACTTTGTATCAGTAGATGTTCCAATAAATGCTTTCCTTTCTCCCTAGATAATGCGTCAAGGATGCGCCTACTTCGACGAGGAACGGAACAGCCCTGGACGAATACTGCAAAAAATCATTAACGACTCCTCAAGTTTGAACAAAATCATGGAGTCAAAACTTGATTTGCTGATCCCTGCAATAATTTGCCCAGGTAAGCACATACTTTTTCTTATAAATAGTTCTTTAGCCTTCATCATCACTCCGTCGCCGTCTACTAGTAACAAAGTGATAAACGCAGAAGAAATATAGTCTGAGCGAGCAAATAGCGTCGAAAACCTTTGTACATGTTAAGTGTCTCCATTACTATGTCTTTCATAGTTGCCGAATTATTCTTCTGGAGCATGTTTCCCGTTACTCCAAACAGCTATCATTGATGTTTCTGATATAATTTACTGTTCAAATACCTGAAATACCTGTTAACAACAATTATTCTTTTCTTCATTTTTTTCTTTGCTCCTAAACGAAGCCACGTCCTGGTCTTGGATGGTAGCTCATTTGCTCCTGATATAGCTGCCAAAAGTTATCAAAAGTTATCCATTTTTTCAGCTTTCTCCTTTGTTGCTGCCATGTACATCAACTGGAAGATGGCTCTCCTGTGCTCGTTCCAGTTCCCGGCTTATTTGATAACCCGAATTGTACAAATTAAAGAAGGAACAAAGAGGTGCTAGCTACACTTTTCACCATTTTTATCCTCATCACCAAGAATGAATTTTTCAGGCAGAGAGAAATGGTCAACGAAGAGAATAATGCAGCAAATCTGGTCACGGTCGTCCTTTCAAATATGAGTACAATCAAGGCATACAACCTGCAGGAGCACTTCTATTCTATTTTCACCAAAACGCTGGAACCACTAGCTCGGTGGGATATTCCTTCTAGGAATGCTTCGGAATATAAACCACTAGTAAATACAAAAGCATCACCTTCTGATTTGGACAAACACAGTAAAGAAAGCACCTAATTTGAATGTTCTCCTAAATAGCAAAATGCTGACCCTTTCAAAATATTCTTGGAAGATGATACTTTTCAGAGCGATGCAGCGACAATCCGTGATTTCTTCGTTCGTCTTTGCTTGTCAGTTCTCATTCACATACATCCTTATTGCAATAACCTTGTACTTTGGAAAGGTCATGATGCTCAACAATGAAATTACTGTGTTCGACTACATGAGGTGAACCTTACAACTCATCCACGCAACGAAAAATTTGCATAGAATAATACCAACATAACTTTCATAAGTGCTAACAACAACCTCTTTTCAAGGGTTGTGCTGTTGACACAGTTTGGAGCAAACTTCTTCTCACAATTGGTAGCTTCTGTATCGGATCTGTCCAAGGCTAGAATTGCAGCCGAAAATGTGGTTGCAGTGCTAAAAGAGCCAGCCAACGACATCGACAACCTTACCGAGGAGGGACAACGACCAGTACGTATTCTGAAAGCTTGAGTGGATCCTACTTCTCCTATGCGACTCTCTTCATTACAGAAGCTCGAAGGTTCCATCACCATGAACAATGTGTCATTCCGCTATCCAACTCGACCTGTAGTCCCAATTCTCAACAAGTTGAATCTCAAGGTGGTCATTTTATCTGTTTTTTCTCGAGAAAATTTACCCTTATTTTCTGAAGATGCTTCTAATTATAATGATATTCTACTCTATGCACATGCATATTAAGTGCATTAAAAGATGAGAATCTATCTACGAACATGAAAACTCGTCCATACATAACCTACCCTTGTACTTCAGAAAGTGTATTTCGGTACAGTGGGACGACGTAATTTTTCCATCTTCTTTGAAGATGTTTCTAATTTCCCATTTCATTTCCGTATGCACTGAGGGAACGTCAGGAATGATTGTCCTTTGTAAATTTAATTTAGATTTCCCATTTTCTCTCCTAACGAGTCCTTTTTTCTTTTCCACTGCGATGTCAGGACAAAAATTTAGTTTGTAGAGAATTTATCCTTTTCCAGGTCAAAGCTGGCCAGTCCGTCGCTCTTGTAGGCCCATCCGGCTCAGGAAAAAGTTCGATTATAGCGCTCATCCAGAGAATGTATACTCCAACAGATGGCGATGTGGTCAGTATCGTACTATTAGAAAAACTGGCTATAGGAGAAATTTGCGTCCTCCCGCATAAGCGGTTACTGTTTTTAGTTCTTGGACAACTTCAACGTCAGGTCAATCAATCCTGCATATCTTCGAAGAGTGGTTGTTAGTGTTGGACAAGAGCCAACACTGTTTTCGTTCACTATCAAGGTAAGTAGGAAGTTGTGCTAAGAACTGATGAGAACACCAAGATAACCGACTCAACAGCCCCAAGCATTCTTAGCGGAATCGTTGCTTGAACCCCTTAAATTTTTCTCAATCACCAGGAGAATATCATGTATGGTATGATGGAGAATGAAGTCACTATGGAACAGATAATCGCTGCAGCAAAAGTTGCCGACATCCATGACTTCATTTCAAAGCTTCCTCAGGTAATTTTACACATAGATAATTATCTTAGGACACTTACTAGAATTCAAGAATTATGCTTGCTTTGAAGGGTTATGAAACTGAAATTGGGGAGTTTGGCGCTCAACTCTCTGGCGGACAAAGACAACGTATTGCAATCGCAAGAGCAATTGTCAGAAAACCAGCCATACTTCTTCTGGATGAAGCAACGGCGGCTTTGGACAGCACTAGTGAAAAGGTGATCTTTTTTAGTAAAGACGGTTTAGTTATCCATACGACTAGCATCCACTACTTTTAAGGCAGTACAAGTGGCGTTAGAAAAAGCTGGAAAATCCTGCACTTGCATCCAAAGTCAGTATTTTATTTCATGTTATTTTTCATTCACGTTTGACTGTTAACTACCTTTTGTAATTTAGTCGCTCACCGTTTATCCACAATTCGTGGCGTGGACAAAATCTTCGTGATAGTGGATGGCGCAATAGCTGAGGAGGGCAATCACGAGCAGCTAATCACCAAACGAGGAATCTACTACGAAATGACGATGTCCGCGTAGTGAAATTGAACACTTCAATTTCTAGAGATTGCTGTTGAAAACCAGCTTAACTACGTTAAAACTCGTACTTCGTTATGATATGTACTTGATTTGTTTGATTTTGAAAATGTATTGCGCTGCGACGCTACAAAAATTCATTTCCATATTTCTCTCCCATTAATCTCCTGCATTCAATTGACCCAAGATGTCAGCATTTCCATTAGAGATGAATATTATAGACAGAGCAAATTCTATAGCAAATTTCTGCTTTTTTGAATTTTTTAGTGATAACGTATCAGCATTTCCCTGCTGCTCAATAACAGTCAGTAATGAAACTGCGAATGATTCAGCGTAGTTTCGCTTTGACTTGTTCCCATCTACCATTATGCTGTGTCATCTACACGTTGTTTTGTTGTGATTGCCTTTTCACTTATGGAAATATTTCCAAGATTGTCTCATACGGTTCAAAACAGATCTAAGTGGAAGCACTCGGATTCTAAACAAACTAGCTATGTCGTATTATGCAATTACAAATTGAATTTGTAAATAAATCTGTGTTTTTTTCTCATGCTTAAATCAAAATATTTTCAATTGCTTTTGTTTTTAGGAGTATGATGATCATATATTGAACGCTCAAAAAATTCTATTTCTGCGAGTATCCGGAGGTCACCTTTTGCTCTGTAATTCCTATGTAGATAATAATAACAGCAGAAGAGAAACATCACTGAGGGGGACTCAATAGTAGAAGGCGAAGAGCTTGAGCTCATGTTTGAGCTACTGGCAGATTCTAAACCCCTTCTAATCGATGCTCCTAATGCGCCAAAATTTGATGTTTTCAATTCGCTTCTCAGCACATGAACAAATTTTGACCACTATGGATTTGGTCAAAGAAGCTAGTGGTGTGCATCACGTGGCACATGGCGTATGAACTCACCTCAACACGCTACTGACAAGGGAAATGCACGAACTTAAGCTGCCATCTCAGGACGAGACTTGCATATTGGAATGCCTGTCCAACATGTTGTTACAAGCTATTCTTGAAATCTGCTAAATGGTTTACAGAAGCTCAGAACTACCACAAAAAACCGAGAAAATCACCGATTTCGGTTCGAAAATGGCAGATGATGTTGATGTTCATGCAAAATGATGTTGATAATCGTGATCAGCGTCTGGAATTCCCCCCATATACCAAAATTTGGGAGAATATTGTGAGGCCCCCTAACTACCCTATGTCCACTGTTGCGTTCTTACTGTGCTCCCTACATGTGCACTGTGCCCGTACAAATAACGGGCATAACTCCTGATAGAGACAAGATAAGGCGAAAACTGATTTGAAATCAGCGCCGGGAGCAGTACAAGGCAGTCCACAACTCGCTACGGAAGGAACGGAAAGTATACCATACTGCCAGAATATCCTTCCTTTATCGGCATGGTTGAAGATCATCGATGTAATCTTCGGCTTCTGTAAGCCTTTTAGCAGATTTCAAGTATAGCTTCTAACATTACGCTGGACATGCTGTCTAGCCATATAGGTTTCGTTTCGGATCAGCAGCTCAACTTCGTGCACTTCCCTTGTGAGTATTAAATCGATCGTCCATGCTAGGAGCTACTGGAGGATGGCATATCCTTTACAAGAACGCTCTCATGTAAAGGATATGCCGTATAAAGGGTGTGTGGCGCTTGTGCACCCCGAATCCCCTTGCCTCCACATTTTCACTTTCAACCCTTTCAAAGATCAGAATTGTGTAGGTCAAGCTGCTAAGTGTATGTCATGAAAAGAAAGTTCTGTGATCTGAGAACTCTAATGTTCCGAAGAGACTGCACGGCTACCATGGCCATGTCCACTAACTCCTCGAACTCCACCACCAAAGGCACTTCCTCTACCTCCGCAATTGCCAGCACAACCATTCAACACGGCTAGATGCGCCACCTCCACTACGTGCACTACTTTCGCTACCTTCACTAACTCCACTACCTCAAGACTTGCCCAAGAGTTGGCGGCGAAGGTGTGGCCAATGCTCGCGTCCGCTAGCCGTTCCGCTTTCTCAGGCGTCAGTCAGCGTCGAGCAGCTGCCATCAGCCTAGCATGGCCTCATAGTCAAAAATTCGAATTTTTTACCGAGCGGAGCCTAGAACTTCATACAAAATGTTCACAAGGACCAAAATAATATAGACATTTCTACAGAAACGCGAAACATTTCTAAACCTTTTAAATTTACGTGAATATTTTTTTCAAAATATTAGGCTTACATACTGAACAGGACGATGGTTTAGTTCCTACGACAATGATCAGGAGCAAACAGGAAGAGAGTGCAGAAGTCACGTAAGCCCAGCGTGTAGATTGCCGGTCACATGAGTTCGCCAAGGTTTCACCTCAAGAGGTAGCCCATTTCCCACATGGAATGAGAGGAATGCCCGTACATAATCTGTGAGGGTAAATATCAGTAGAAATGTATTCGAACAGTGAGTGATATGTCAATGATTGATGCTAAAGATTGTTTGGATCCTTTTTCTTTCTGTACTCCATAATGTGCCTTCATTCAAAAATCTACCATTTCAGTGCCAGCATGATGATTTCTGGAGAGTTAACATCCACTAACCAATATTCATTAGTTATTTTTCATCGCTACACCTACGATAAGGAACAAGTAGAGTCTCTTCGATAATCGAGACATTGACGACCCTGACGACGCTCGTTGACGCTCGAAGAAGCTGGTCCGATTCGGCCGAAGTAGTCCGCTCACTCAGTAAGCGCAAGGTGTGATGGACCTAATTCGTGGTGGCATCGGCAGCCTCTCAACGTCAGAGGAAGCTGGACGAGGCCGCGGCAATCGATTCGCATACAGCTCGTAGAAGCTGACGCGCTCCAACGCTGCTCGCCTTCGACTCTGGTGAAAGCCTAACTTCGCGTCTACGGTCACTTACCACCCGCACGCGCAGCGTCAGGCCGTTTTGCCTTTTTGGACTCTACCCAAAACAGCCGTACGTGGTTCAAAAGATGCCCTACGTCATTATAGCGTCTTATTGATCACTTGAGATCAAAGCTAAGCTATTCTTATTGAGGAAGGACTGAGAACAGTGCTTTTCCCTTACTGTTGTACCGGGGCCTGACGCGCCGCAGGTGGTAAGTGTCCGATAATCCTAACTTCGTAATATCTACCACTAGAAGCACCTCCTCTACCTCCACTATTGCCACCACAACCATCCGACAAGGCTTCCACCGCCATTTCCTTTAGCTCCACTACCTCAACTACCTGCACTACTTCCACTAGCTCCACTATAGGCACTACCTCCACTTTCTCCGTCACCTCCACTGCCTCCACCATCGCCACTACAACCACCCGACACGGCCTCCACCGTCACCTCCACTTCCTGCACTACCTGCAACACTACAACCATCTTATAGAGCGACCACCGCAATATGCACTGGCTCCACTACCTGCACTACTTCTACTACCTGCACTACCTCCACTACCACTACTTCCACTACCTCCACTACCTGCACCACTTCCGCTTCCTCCGCCATCTCCACTGCCTCGACCATCGCCACTACAACCACCCGATAGGACGACCACCACCATCTCCACTAGCTCCACTACCTGCACTAGCTCCGCAGCCTGCACTACCTCCACTCCTTCCACTACTTTCACTACCTCCACTAGCTGCACTAGCTCCACTTGCTCCACTACCTGCGCTACCTGCACTACCTCCACTACCTCCACTCCCTACACTACCTCCACTACCTTCGCTACCCCCACTTCCTGCACTACTTCCACTACCTCCACTACCTGCACCACTTCCACTTCCTCCGCCATCTCCACTGCCTCGACCATCGCCACTACAACCACGCGATAGGACGACCACCACCATCTACACTAGCTCCACTACCTGCACTACTTCCACTACCTGCACTACCTCCACTACCTGCACTACCTCCACTACCTGCAAACTGCACTACTTCCACTACCTCCACTACCTGCACTACTTCTACTTCCTCCGCCATCTCCACTGCCTCGACCATCGCCACTGCAACCACCCGACACGGCCTCCACCGTCACCTCCACTTCCTGCACTACCTGCAACACTACAACCATCCTATAGGGCGACCACCACAATATGCACTGGCTCCACTACCTCCACTACCTCCACTACCTGCACTACCTCCACTACCTGCAAACTGCACTACTTCCACTACCTCCACTACCTGCACTACCTGCACCATCGCCACTACAACCACCCGATAGGGCGACCGTCACCATCTCCACTACCTCCACTACCTTCACTACCTGCACTACCTCCACTACCACTACTTTCACTACCTGCACTACCTCCACTACCTGCACTAGCTCCAGTTGCTCCACTACCTGCACTACCTGCACTACCTCCACTACCCGCACTACCTGCACTACCTCCACTACCTTCACTACCCCCACTACCTGCACTACTTCCACTACCTTCACTACCTGCACTACATCCACTACCACTACTTCCACTACCTCCACTACCTGCACTACTTCTACTTCCTCCGCCATCTCCACTGCCTCGACCATCGCCACTGCAACCACCCGACACGGCCTCCACCGTCATCTCCACTTCCTGCACTACCTGCAACACTACAACCATCTTATAGAGCGACCACCGCAATATGCACTGGCTCCACTACCTGCACTACTTCTACTACCTGCACTACCTCCACTACCACTACTTCCACTACCTCCACTACCTGCACCACTTCCGCTTCCTCCGCCATCTCCACTGCCTCGACCATCGCCACTACAACCACCCGATAGGACGACCACCACCATCTCCACTAGCTCCACTACCTGCACTAGCTCCGCAGCCTGCACTACCTCCACTCCTTCCACTACTTCCACTACCTGCACTACCTCCACTACCACTACTTCCACTAGCTGCACCATTTCCACTACCTTCACTACCTACACTCCTTCCACTACTTCCACTACCTGCACTACCTCCACTACCTGCAACCTGCACTACTTCCACTACTTTCACTACCTGCACAACTTCCACTTCTTCCGCCATCTCCACTGCCTCGACCATCGCCACTACAACCACCCGATAGGACGACCACCACCATCTCCACTAGCTCCACTACCTGCACTAGCTCCACAGCCTGCACTACCTCCACGCCTTGCACTACCTCCACTACCTTCACTACCTGCACTACCTCCATTTCCTCCGCCACTTCCACTGCCTCCACTATCGCACCTGCAACCACTCGACACGGCTTCCTCCGCCACCTGTACTGCCTCCACTACCTGCACAACCTGCACCACCGCCACTTCAACCACCCGATAGGACGACCACCACCATCTCCACTAGCTCCACTACCTGCACTACCTGCGCTACCTGCACTACCTCCACTACCTGCACTACCTGCACTACCACTACTTCCACTACCTTCACTACCTGCACAACTTCTACTTCCTCCGTCATCTCCACTGCCTCGACCATCGCCACTACAACCACCCGATAGGGCGACCACCACCTTCTCCACTACCTCCACTACCTTCACTACCTACACTACCCCTGCTACTTCCACTACTTCCACTACCTCCACTACCTGCACTACTTGCGCTACTTTCACTATCTGCACTACTTCTACTTCCTCCGCCATCTCCACTGCCTCGACCATCGCCACTACAACCACCCGATAGGGCGACCGTCACCATCTCCACTACCTCCACTACCTGCACTACCTCCACCACCTTCACTATCCCCACTACCTGCACTACTTCCACTACCTTCACAACCTGCACTACCTCCACTCCTTCCACTACTTCCACTACCTGCACTACCTCCACTACCACTACTTCCACTACCTGCACCACTTCCACTACCTTCACTACCTGCACTACCTCCACTACCTGCACTACTTCCACCACCTCCACTACCTGCAACCTGCACTACTTCCACTACTTTCACTACTTGCACTACCTCCATTTCCTCCGCCACCTCCACTGCCTCCACTACCTGCACGACCTGCATCACCGCCACTTCAACCACTCGATAGGACGACCACCACCATCTCCACTACCTGCACTACTTCCACTACCTTCACTACCTGCACTTCCTCCACTACCACTACTTCCACTACATCCACTACCTGCACCACTTCCGCTACCTTCACTACCTGCACTACTTCTAGTTCCTCCGCCATCTCCACTGCCGACCATCGCCACTACAACCACCCGATAGGACGACCACCACCATCTCCACTAGCTCCACTACCTGCACTAGCTCCGCAGCCTGCACTACCTCCACTCCTTCCACTAATTCCACTACCTCCACTACCTGCACCACTTCCACTTCCACTTGCACTTCCCCCACTACCTGCACTACCTGCACCATCGCCACTACAACCACCCGATAGGCGACCGTCACCATCTCCACTACCTCCACTACCTGCACTACCTCCACCACCTTCACTACCCCACTACCTGCACTACTTCCACTACATTCACTACCTGCACTACCTACACTCCTTCCACTACTTCCACTACCTGCACTACCTCCACTACCTGCAACCTGCACTACTTCCACTACTTTCACTACCTGCACAACTTCCACTTCTTCCGCCATCTCCACTGCCTCGACCATCGCCACTACAACCACCCGATAGGGCGACCGTCACCATCTCCACTACCTCCACTACCTGCACTACCTCCACCACCTTCACTATCCCCACTACCTGCACTACTTCCACTACCTTCACAACCTGCACTACCTCCACTCCTTCCACTACTTCCACTACCTGCACTACCTCCACTACTTCCACCACCTCCACTACCTGCAACCTGCACTACTTCCACTACTTTCACTACTTGCATTACCTCCATTTCCTCCACACTCCACTGCCTCCACTATCGCACCTGCAACCACCCGACACGGCTTCCACTGTCACCACCACTTCTTTCACTACATGTGCTACCTGCATCATCGCCACTACAACCACCCTGTAGGGCACCGCCACCATCTCCACTAGCTCCACTACCTGCACTACCTCCACTCCCTCCACAAGCTTCCCTACCTGCACCACTCCCACTACCGTCACTGTCACCACCGCGGACGTGCGTAAGAGCAGTGGTGAGAGCCCCCCTGTTCGCTCACACGATCGATAGTTCGACCCCATCTGAGGCCAACATAGTTGGTTCCAGAGGAATACATAGTTGGTGCCAGAGGAATGGGAGAGGATGAAGCACTGATTTGGTATATTGGATGCCCCCGCAACTCGCTGTATAGGGCACATACGCATTCAATCCCTCTGCGATGCTCAAATGATGTATAATGCTTGACGCATCCTACAGACGGGGTTGATTAACGCCGAACACTTCATCTCTCATCCTTATCACCACCACATCCATCGACATCACCGCATCCATCGACATGGGTTAGCACCGCCACCTCCACTACCTCCATCATCGTCACTTTGTGGAGCTACATATTATTTAAATAACATAGGAAAGTGCGGATGCAACCATGATTCACCCAGCCACCCTGAGATATTCCCGCCCAGACTTCCTTCTTCTTTCGCAAGCTGGCTCGATGGCGGTTTCTTTTTGGCAGTGCGCTGTGCGCGACAGCTGCTCTCCTGGCAATGGAGCACGCAGCGCTGTCGGTCAAACAGTTGACCTAAGATCGATCCGGCACCTCTAGAGAGTTTCATAGCTTGTTTCCTCCAATTCTTAGAACAATTGAAGAAAAGAACAGACAATGAAACTCGTTAAAGAAGTAGGATCGATCGTGGGTCAACTGGTTGACTGACCGCACTGTATGCTCCAATGCAACGAGGGGCATGTCTCGTACAATGGACTGTCAATGGAGTGGAAAACTAATCCACTATGAATAAGTATCAGTAGCGAACACAGAAATGCTGGGAGTGGGAAAAACTGAGATCTCTGCCAATTCAGAGATCGGGGTGGAAAAATAAAACTACTAAAACATCCACTTCATCATTAAATAATTGATTAAAAATGAATATTTGATAATGATAACAAAAGTGACCAATTGAAAATGATCTAATATGAGAATTCCAATTCTTTTATAGAGTATTTTTGAGAAATTTTGCAATCCACGCTCAAGGGGATGGGAAGCCCCTCCCTCCTCGAGTTGGTGTTATGGTTGTTGTTTTGTTATTTTCCGGACTATCGTAGCATCCCACTTTGATCGCAGGTCTGAATTTTCTGAGCAACTCCCACGATTTACCTCATCATTTCGATGCTTTTATTTGTCTGACCAGCAAGGGCGTCTGTCAACCAGACAAGAACAGCCGCAGTAAGTTGAAGCGGTAGATTCCAAAGACTGCATATGCTACAGGTGAGCTATATATGTACATACATATCGGCATATCGGCTGTCATGTCTAATGGAAGCGATGCCGCAGCACCTAGGGCGTTGCGTAGACAATTACAGCAACATATCATGTAGTAGTTATTCGGAAGGATGCTTGTCTCGTGCCGCGTTTTACGGTGTTATCGTGGACAAACACCAAACAGGACAGCACCGTTGTCCAGAGTATTTTCCTTTGAAAAACTTTGAAATAACCTTGAAAAGAGTTCTTGAGCTCGAGTTGCGCGAACAGAAACTGCATGTCCCATGTTTTGACCACACATTGTTTTCAAGCTTCTGTGGAATGTAAATAAATAGTAACGAAAATGCATGTTAATGGCAGCACCTCTCAGATCGTGTTTATTGCTAGCATAAAAGCATATCACTACACCTTCCGCTTTCTATACCCTACTATGCTGTCATGCTTTTCTGCTGATAGATGTGCAGCCACCTTTCACTGAATGGCTCGCCTAAAAATCCCTAAAACAATATGGCGTGTAGTCCGTTAGGATAGCGGGGAAGTCCTGTCCGAAATTTTGATCCCTATTTGTTTCTTTCATAACTTCATGGAGTAGCATGCTTAATCAGCTTTAAAACCAACGTTGTGGGGAAGGAGTATTGATTACTTTTGGAGCAGCTCACTAGTTTTCTCCTCCCAGAACACTGGGTTCTGGAAGTGGGAGAATTAATAACTTGGACATCATCACATTTCACAGCTTTTTTCTTCGGCGAGGAAGCTTCAAGTGGACAGATCAATTAACAAGATGCGGTCAAAATTTTCGGTATACAGTTTTTGGGTTCTGCGTCATGTAACCCATCCGTACATCACTTGAATCGAGTTTGAGAGCGCATCTCAAGGTCAATCCCGAGTTTCAACGAAAAATGCTCCTTGGTTACGGCACCTGGAGCTCCACTGTGGATGGTGTTGCCAGAGCTACTCTCTTCTAACGCAGCTACACGTGACATACCAATCCTTCATTCAGCAACAAGACGGTGTTGCTGTGACTTACGCAACAACATGAGGCTGCGGTATCTATTGCTACAACAACACCGGTTCTTCGGCACTCCCAAATGCAACACCACATCTGCCATTGCAACACCTCTTCGAGGCACGATGTTTAGTGGTCGACCACAGGTTGCTCGTACTATGCAACCGTGCAATAAGAATTTCAGCTATTTCTCGTAGCTTAACGGATCTTTTCCGGGCTTTCGCTGTAATTTACGGTCTCTGCTACCGCAGATCCAACTTTTCAAGCAAGCAACAAACAGAGCATGCTTTGCTTGACTTTGCCTTTAAAGGCAGCATCCTTCCAAATTCTCGAGTCCGGTTAGAGTCCTAATGGTGATGCACACCGGCAGCGCATCACAAATGTTAAACGAACACAAAGAATCACAACTTACCTATGAAGAAATCCGAATCGTAATCGTGAAGCCAGCCCCGTTGCTCGTGCTTTCGCAGTGACGACGCGCCAGCTAACAAAGGCTCGTCACATTCACAAGCGAGTACGAAAGCGAGTATGACCGCGCTTGTGAAGCGGGAGAAGCGCGACAAGACGCATGGAAGAGGGTACCACAATGTCGCAGATTTCTCGCTAGTTTCTCCTACAATAACTCCACTTGGACTTGCATAGATCTAGGAGGAATAGTAATGGTGGGGAAAAGAGACTAGCAGAAATCACTCCGTTTTTCCCCATGCTATGCACTAGTTTGTAAATGCAGAACTAGAAGAAGCGGATGACATCAACATTATGCGCAGATCACAGGCAATCAGTAGGTCAAGTTACTGTTCGCGTACACATGGCAAATTGCCACGATTTCTACGGCGTTTTTTTTTTCTTGCAAAATTTGCACGATAGATTTGCAAGACATAGAGAGTTGTTAGCAACTCATTTGATTAGAATATTAGTAAATCAATAGATGATGTAGTGAAAAAACGTAGTTACAACACAATAAATTCGTACTTTTGCACCATAAAACTATTCCTACATGGGTGTAAAAAAACATCCCACCTCAGGGGAGGCACAAGGACGAAGAGAAGCAAAGAAGTACGACAGATAGCGGTTAGCAACGAGGAAACGGAAAAAAATCATCATGCAATGAAACCCCTTCGGGAAGTCATTGGATTCCAACGAGACTTTTTGCAGTTATGATTCAATTGATGAAACTCTTGAAAGCATTGGAAAGTGAGAGAACTGCTTAAAACAATGCTGCAGGAAAAGAAAACAGATGAAAATTCCGAGCGTTGCCTTCAAAGCGATTTCTGGCCGATCATGGACAACTTGTCATCAATCACGTTGACCAAGGTCAACTGGTATTGATCATGCAAAATAGCAGCGGTCCATTCTGTTCAATGCTCTTACGTTCTTTTTAGTTATCAGTGACATTACTCGTCTTAGGTTTCTGATGAATTATACGGAAATTTTAATCATTCTAGATCACGATGCTGAAAGATGTGATCGACAGACTACTGCGCTCACCTAACAACGAGCATGAGCCCATCACAAATTTCATTAACAATGAATTTGTCAAGGCAAATGATCTGATTCCTTCGGTGAATCCAGCTACTGGTCGCACGTGGATCCAAATACCGAATTCTGGAAAAGAAGACGTGGACCATGCAGTGGCTGCTGCTAATCAGGCCTTCCAATCGTATGTCTCTTGTCACAATTTTCCGAATATGTTTGTAAATGGATGAAGAACTGTTGTAGCCTACTATGTTAACCAGTGTAACACAATTACGTATGCTCTCAAGGACATCTTATACTTTACTGGTAGTTATTCCATACGTGCCCTAATATGAAATCGCTTTTTCTGGGGAAAGAAACTTCTAGAGGCAACAAGCTGGAGAACTGATTGTCACATTATGCTGAGAATTAGGGAATGATGAGATTTCTGATGAACAAGAAATCGAATGCTCCGGTCTATTTATTCCATCAATTCTACTCGGATAATGATCCCGAACCTCACTAAGTAATGAACTGTACGAGTGAATGTACAGGACTGAACGTTCTAGAAGGAATTTCTCGTCTTTCAATCCTTCTTCAAAAACTTTCATCAACTCAGATCCATATGCAGCCCCAATCACAAATGGCTAATCATATCCAAAGCTGTATTTTATTTTTTAACAGAATCTTTCATCCTGGACTAAAGAAATGTAAATACATTCAGTGAAGGGAATATGTGAGTGCCTTCTGGAATTCCTGTGATGTTCTCGAAAATCGTTTATATTCCATGTCATTTATCGACTTTTCCATTTTTGGTTTTTCAACGGCTCAGTATTGATTTCATCTTTTCATAGCACAAATGACCAATGTGGTAATGAATAGATGACTGCGCAGAACGCCTTGTCAACAGAATCACAGAAACCGTACCTCTCCTACCCCATACAAAGGGATTGGTGTGTGGAGAATATTCAAATGAAAAGATTTTATCATTTAGATGGTCTGTAACGAGTGCCCAGTATCGTTCGAATCTCCTCATGAAACTTGCCGACATCATCGAGCAAAATTCTGATGGGTTAGCGGTTTTGGAGTCACGAGACCAAGGAAAACCAGTTAAACTGGCCAGGTAAACTTCCGGGAATATCTCAGGTTTTAGCATTTCGAGTGGAATTTACTATTTTAGGATGATTGACATACCTCGTTGCGTTCATAACTTCCGGTTTTTTGCCACAGCTATCCTCCATCACATTTCTCCGTATGTTTAGTGTTCCATTTATTATTAACAGCATAAAACATCATGAAAGGACTAACTCGTTCTTATGTTTGCTCTAGATCCACAATTATGGACCAGCCTGTTCGTGCTGTGAATTACGTAAAGAACGATCCCGTTGGAGTAGCTGGCCTGATTAGTCCATGGAATCTCCCTCTCTACTTGGTAATGTCTCATTTTTCTCTCTTCACTTACGCAGTTACCGCCATTTCCCGGAAATTAGGAGGAGAGAAGTTGAATAACCAGCGAGCCTGAGGTCGAAGGGTAGTCGATGTTACAGAGTCGACGTCGCGGTTAACCTCTTCAGGAAGAGAGCCACCGAGAAAATGGTGAAGAATTGAGTCCAAGTCTTTGATAACAATTACATTTTCTACTGATAATAACTACTCATTCGAGAAAGTTATATCCGCAGCATTTTACAGTACTAATACACTACTAAAAGCGATTTACTGTAATACATCTTATAGTTATCCTTCAAACTCGCACCTGCTCTGGCAACTGGCAATACTGTTGTGTGCAAACCAAGCGAAATGACAAGCGTAACAGCATGGGTACTTATGCATGCTTTCCGTGAGGCAGGTAATGTCCAAGACCAAGAAATGTAATGCACAGTAACCTGGCCATCGTTACCAACTGTCACATAATTTTGCGACAGTTGAGGTTTTCCTGCTGGCGTTGTAAATATGGTCATCGGCACTGGGCCATCCGCTGGTCACCATCTTGTTCAACATCCTGATGTACCGTTGGTGAGCTTCACTGGGAGTAAGTAGTTCACAGCCATGAATCATTTAATTTTGCTAAACAGCTCATTTTCAGGCACTGCCGTTGGCAAAAGAATTGGTGAGATAGGTGCCCGTTTAAATAAGAAAATATCTCTCGAAATGGGTGGCAAGAACGCTGCCATTATTTACCCATCTTGCGATCTAGGCAAGCATCTACCAACCATAGCAAGGTGAATCATGATCAGCATGACTAGCCTTCCTATGCACCAGTAAGACCATGTCTTTAGATCATGTTTCATCAACCAAGGTGAAATTTGTCTTTGTTCAAGTCGAATATTTGTCCACTCTTCATTGTACGAGGACTTCGTAGAGCAGTTGGTGCAGGAAGCAAAGAAGGTGAGCTCGATGTAATGCAAAGGGAACTCCAGCTAATGAAGCCTCTAGAATGCAGTTTTGGTTGTCTGCCACACCCCTTGCCAATTCTCACCCTCACACTCCCTAAAGGACTGTTTATACTTTTCGCGACGCGACAGGTAGCGAAGCCGCCGCATCACTCCGTCGCGCCGAAGTGTAAACACTCCTTAACCAAAGTTGGTAGCGTCGCAAAGGGGTGCACCGCGTCGTATTGGCCTCGACAGCTGGAGTTTGTTTTACAATTGACACAGTTCCAAAGTATCTAGTAATTTCTTTATAATCTCCTGCTCATCAAAGCGGCCTGCACAAAGACTCGATTTTATTTCCACACAATGGGAATAGTATAATTTCTGTGGTATAATAAAGATAAGTGATGTAAAGGCCGTTATAATGAGCACCTATAAGCGAATGACCAACAGTTATCATACTATGAAGCATTAACGTTAGTATATCAAAATAATCACGACAATTAGTACATGTTAACTGGGAAGTAACGTTCAAGACCGATTATTCTGTTAAAATTCGAATTGTTCTTGTTTGCAGTACACAGTCGGAGACCCAACCGAAGAAGTTACTCTCGGAGCAATGAATTCAGAAGTGCATTTCAATAAGGTGGGCTACGTTGTTTATGGGAATCCGTAGCCTCCTAGAACCTCGGTTTGTGGCTGCGGCTCCTACAACATAAGAAGATTGGAGTTTGCTTGAGGCAAAAATTAACATTTTCCATAGTAAAGTAGTGCTGCATGAAATCTTCTGCCATTGAGTGGTGAATTTCTACATTTACGTGTTCCAGTTTTACTTATATGAAGAAGACAATTCCTAAAAGCTATGAAGTTTTACTATAGGTCAAGTCATACATCACATTAGCTCAAGAAGAAGGAGGAACTATTCACTGCGGCGGAGTTGTGCAGATGAAAGGCGAATTGAAAGATGTACGTTTCACAGGATCTAAACCTCAATAATCTCAAAACTAAAAGAAAAACTATGCACGTTATTCATTTAACAGCTAATTTATCACTATCAAGGGATTCTTCATCGCTCCTACAGTGGTTACTGGCCTGCCTGACTCTAGTCGTTGTATGCAGGAAGAAATCTTTGGTCCAGTCGTCTGCGTAACAAAATTCGAGTCGCTTGAGGTAGCTTCAATACGGAGCGTGTTGACAACCGTCTGGACTTTTCTCCTTTTGTTTTTTTTTCTTATTTGTTTTTTTTTGTTTATTTCTCAGAATTCTGTTTAAAAGGAAGTCACTGCTCGTGCAAACAACACACCTTATGGTCTGTCAGCGACAGTGTGGAGCGAAAACAATGAGGAACTAATAAATACAGCTCATCGCCTGAGGGTTGGCACAGTCTGGTGTAACACATGGCTGGTTAGTTTAGAATCTAGTGTCTTTTTTTTAACAGTAGGGATTTTCCCTTTTCATTTGCGAAATTTAATTGAATTTCGATGAACTTTGCATCTTCAACATTTTCACGTTCTTTTCAGACACGCGATCTTAACATGCCGTTCGGTGGTACAAAACAATCAGGAATGGGGCGTGAAGGAGCTCTTGACTCACTTCACTTTTTCACGGAACAGAAAACCATTTGCATCAGAATTTGAAGTGTATCATTGACAATTGATAAAGTTTATATTGCTCGTTCTACATCCTTAGTGGCTAGTTTAATGTTGGTATAAAAATGGAGGTACATTTCTAAGATTGAGACACATTTTTAGAACAGAGATACATTTTCCATAAATGTTAAGCGGAGGGGATACATTTATACGAAACCAAAGCTAAATGGAATACCGGAGCTCTATAGTATCCTACAAAACAGCAGTTTCTGAAATCTGATGATTCGTGAGACTGTACGGTAAATTATGGCAGGACGCGACCATAAATGAAAGGAGCCAATGCCTTCGTATGTTGTAGTAAATCGGACAAGCTATAGTACGTTCCAAACGCGACAATAGTTGTAACCGTGCGGATAATCTGCTTTTCTCTCATTCCTCTTCAATTGCTGCACACTTTCTGGCGTTTTTTTCCTCTCTGCTGTATTCCGAGCTGTCGTCCATGATGAAAAACACTATATAAAGAAAGGCTGCGAGCAGTTATACAATAGTAACATAGATTATTTGGTCCTAGCGACATCTTGCTCCATTTCTACAGTGAGCTTACCTAGGAAGACCAGGAAAAATGGAATTAGAATTGAAAGTGAGTGATTCGATTCAACTTAGCGGAACCAGCATCATCATGATGGAAACGACTGAGCAAAAACTGGACTAGTGAGGTGTAGTGAGATTGCCATTCCGAATGCAAAAGAAATGAATAGGACGATGGAGCTATGGGCTTTGTAGCCAAAAAAACTGGCACTTCCACACACCAACGGTTTCACTAATGACCAAAGACTTGAATAAGCGAAACACCCTGAAAACTTGAACATAGACGAAAGAAGCGTAATACTCTGGAAACTTGAACACTTTGTTAGAGAATGTTGGCCACTAATGGCTAGGCTACTTTGCATAATGACATTGATTTCATTGATTTTGTCCAAGTTGACCTCTCGACCTTGACCAGTCCAAACTTTCACCCCAACGCTTCTGAAAATGATGATCACCAGTATAATAAGCGTTCTGGCTTGAATCTGTCACTCATTTCAGAAATGAGTAATCCTGATGGTGCCTGGATGTCTTACCCAAGTCTCGTCGGAGCAGCGCCAACGCGCCGCGAAATTCAAATGTGCCTAGGATTCAGCTATCGAAGTATTACTTCTAACTTATCGGCAAAAGTCGACGATGACGGACGCTAATAAGGAATTTCTAGCAGTGTTAAAGGATCCATTTTGCACCCAGGCCTGAATATTGCTATTATTGAAGGTTACGACCGACATGCATGCGTATGACTCTCGACACGAATAGCTAGCTACCAGCTGTGGTGGCGACATCGTGGTATTCGATCTAACAGTTCAGTGCATAACAAGTACGATGGAAGTATGTGACAAATTCTGAGTTACCTAGAAATAAATGAGTTAAAGACCCTCCAAGAAAATGTGAAGGATTGTTAAAATGGCATTCAAAGGCAAATTAGTTAGAAGATCAAAGAAGTTTCTTGCCGAGGTGAATATGGACGAGAAAGTCGTCCATTTCCAGGCAGCATTAGTAGTGCCTAATGCGGCCTGAGAACAAAAGACTGGGATAAAGGTTTCTGCCCAATCCATTTGGTTCTTCAGAACGTTAGAGAAACAGAGTGCGCGCGACACGCAGACACACGCTGGGTTTGAGCTAAGCCGAATATTGAGTTAATGCGTCAGCCTCTTCTGTTTTACTTAGCTTTTTAATAGTGTCATTGTATTTTGCCTCATTTCTCGCTTTCATTGCCCTTGTTGACGTTACCATTTATTCCGTCATTCTCGTTGAGGTAACGTCTGAATTCATCCGTGTTTCTTTTCCACTGCGCGGTAACGGTTTTCTTAACTCTTAACTACTAAAATAAGAGTTTTCTTTACACTCTTTGAAAGTATTTCCTTTGATTTTTTCTCAGTAATTCCGATTGAGTATAATCCGCGCAGATGAGCCTCAAGAAAATATACATTTCAAATTGCTTCAACGTTATCTTCACTTCAGCTTTTCAACTGCCCTAATACTTTGTTATCCTGTCTTGTTTATCACAAAACTTGTTTTGTTTTTAGATTCACATTGTGCTATTTTGATTTTCAGCTGTGCTCTTTCTAAACTAATGCTAATTATCTTCAAATATTTTTAGAAACTGCGCTAGGCCCATATAGTCGTGGGATGAGGGATGCCGATGAGGCTTCCATAGCTTGCCTTGAGTTAGCAAAAGAAGGAGAACGCTTCTGTCGAGAAGGAAATTTCTCCGAAGGTTTGTCTTTGTCGTATTATGCTCGAATCCAGGCATTTGCTTGTTATTTTGTCCTTTTTCTTTTTTTTTGCTACAAATTTCTTTTTTTACAAGCTGTCACTTTGTTCTTGTTTTCAGCAATTCCTCGTTTCCTGGATGCTATAAGGTTGGGCACTAATAATCTATCTACTCTTTCGGCTATTTACTGTCAGTTAGGCAATGCTTATTACTCTACAAATGACATGGACAATGCATACGTTTATCATTCTTATGATGCGATTGTAGCGAGGTATTTTCCCTTCAGACCTTTTCCTTTCGCATTTTCAAAGTGAGACATGCTTTTCAGACTCATGCATGACAAATTAGGAGAAGCTAAAGCATATGGCAACATGGGTAATGTAATGAAAATGAAGGACAAGTTCGCGGACGCGCTTGAGCTCACCAGGAAGCAGCTGGCTATTGCTAATGAGCTTGATGATAAAGTTAGTTTATTGTAATCAGTTGGAATTTTTCCAGTAGGGTTTTCCACTTCCTTCATTTCTCGATTATCCGATTCTATTCGATAATAATAGAATTCGAAGTTTATCGAGATTACAGGCTGGGATATTCTTTCATGTAATTACATATTCCTGTTTATTTGATGTTATTCCATTCATTTTGCTCACCTATTTTCATTGTTTGATGACCTCATCATTCTCATTCCCTCAAATTCGCTTCTAGCTGCGATGACTTTGGCTGCATCATTAGTTAAGGCAGCATTTTTCTCTAGAAAGTTATGCACATCGCTAACCATTATGTACCCTGAATTTCCAATTAACTTCTCCATACGAATTTTGGGACGTTTCATGTTTATGTGAACACTTCGCCGGTTCTTCTTCAATTCCACTGCCTCATGAAAACCGTTTCTAGCTCTAGTGTAGATAAGCAGATGTGATGCTTATAGAAAAGAAACTAATCTTGGTTCTCAAACTTAGTTGCGACGTATTGGGATTGCTTTTTGTTTCTATGCTCTTCTCTGTTTGCTTGCAGCAGTGCCTTGCTCGTGCCTACTATAATCTTGGAACTATTTATCATGCAAGAGCAAAGCTAGCCGTGAAGAAATCAAGAAATGTAAGTTCCTGGCATCATATTTCTTCTCAGCCCTCTTATTATTCACCTCTGTTCCAGGAGCACGCCTCACGGGCAGGTGATGCCAGTGATGGGAATGCAAATGCTGACAATGATGACTTGCGTGCTGCTCTCGAATGCTATATGTCAGATTCACCTTTTTATTTTTTGGCTTTCCTTTACACTTTTATTTCAGGAGCAGTTCAAAATATTCACAGTCACTAGAGGATCATATCAATGTCGGTCGACTATTTGGTTGTGTGGGGAACGTGTTATACCTGTTACGTGACTATAGAGGAGCAATTGAATGCCACGAGAAGGTATCGTTTTCGCTTCACTCGTAGTTGCTTGTTTTTATCGCATCTCAAAAAAGTTGTTCCATCCTCAGTTGCACTATCATTGTTGAGGTTATTCACTGATCTCACCTTTACTATCCCAGTTTCCTTTGAGTGCGTTCTTGTACAGAATTAGCTGCTAGTTCATCATTATATATGATTTTTTTTCCGAGTGAGGTTTTCGTGGCAGAATCTTTCGCTATAAGCAGTTTTTGGGTCCGCAACTTTGCTAAGCCTTTGGTTTTGCTATTTGAGCAAATTGCGCTGTTCCCCATTGTGTTCTTGGGTCGTCATACTTCCAGAAGTACTCTATAAATTGTTAAAAATCTTGCATTGGCTTACTTCTAACCTTTCGTTTTTGTTATTTCTTATACATATTTATTCATTGTTTCATATTTAATTTTATATTGTATCTGTTCATTAATTTTATTCTTGACATTGCTACGCCCGCTACTGCTACGCAGTCTTGTCTGAAGTTATTTCGGACATTGCTCATGTTTCTGTAAGTGGCAGCGTTTCCAAATCCAAAAAGTAGTATCGTTTGATTAGTTCACTATTTATTCTCAAGTTTTGGTGAGAAAATGATACCAGTCATCTGGAGTTGCCGCGGCGTGAGTACTCAGAAACATCGCAATAACAATAAGAACCATCACGTGTGTGTGTGTTTCCAAGTACAACACCAGTCGTGTCGATGGTCTCGTGACGGATCTAGGGCATATCTCATGAATTGTCGCGACGTGAGCAAATAGCATGCCAGTTGTACTTTGACCGTTTTTCCCCTTTCTCATGCAGTCGCTTCGCAACCCCTGGGCATAACTATGCGACTGAATCGCGCACTTTCTTGCTTCTTCTTATTAGAGATTTCTCCCGCTTTAGTTTTTTTTGTCTACATTTTTATGCGTACAATTCCTCCTTCCTCGATATGCTTAGAAATTCTGGAGAGGGTTATGAAAAATTCCTCTTTTATCGAGTGGGATATCATCTCGCACCCTGATACTCATGACACTCTATCTGTTTTCAATGCAAAAAACTTTATATATTCATATATTATAAAACTCATATATTATAAAACTACGTTATGCCATGGCAGTACTGTTCAGTAGTGTTCTCGGTTGTCAAATGCTTTCAAATCTGTCTGGAGATATCAGGCAAGTGTGGAAGAATTTTTAGTTCAGCAGCTGTTTTTAAACAAATTAAGCATTTGCATTAAGCTGAAATCCTGAGCAAGAGAGAGAATGAGAGTTAAGGAGCGTTTTGTTCAACTTCTAGTATGGAAGAGAACATCCCCATCAAGTGTGGCTGTGAAGAAGTGTATGCTATCTAGTTGTGGCGGTAGCTGGTGCAAGAACCAGTGGCGACAACCAGATCGCAACGCTAAAAGTATGCCCATGCCCTAATATCTGAATTTTCTGCTGAATCATTCACCTATCCCAGCTCAGCATACGGGCAGTTATAGAGTGTAGCTTTCTTCTGTAATAAGTTCATCACGAGGATTGCATCACTTTGACATTTGCTCAGCTAATCTATCACAATCGTTGTCTTTCTCTTCATTTTTTCCTTTCTATATGAATATTCCTTTCTTCAGCGTTTGATGATTGCTTCTCAATTCGGTGATCACATTGCAAAATATCGGGCCTATGTTAATCTTGGTAATGCTCATGTTCTGTTATCGGAGGTCGATAAAGGGATCGAGTGCTACACGTGAGTTTTTTTTTTCTTATTGCTTCATTTTATTGAGCTCCAAAACGTGACGCGTTTCGGGGGTAGATTCTTTTCCGGACACCGCAGGTGCTTGCAGCTGGTAATACAAGCTAGAACCCCTGCAAAAGTCCCCTTCGTTAAGCATGAACTTGCTCTGAACTCGACAGAGGTGAATTTCCAAGAATATGGGAAATAGCTACATACATAACTAGGCGCTATTTCTGTCGATGAAATTGAAGCTGCGGAGGTGGTGAGCTGGTCGCTAATGTAAATCTCGAAATAGTTTCTTGGATGCATTTGCTGTAGTTGTTCTGAAAGTGCCGCTTGTCCTGAAAGACATCAGGAGAGTCATCGGGATCCACATATTATATCTACATACTAAATATGTGGATCTCTGTACTACATATTAGGGGTAGAGTTGCTATTTCAACAGCAGGATCATCTTTAAAAAAAGACTTGCCCGGATGCTCATATCGTCACTGCATGCAGTCGTTCGAGCTAATAGAAGCACCAATTGTCAACATTAGGAGGAGTGCAGTGCCGTAAGTTCAAAAACACACTAAATTGTTGACGTAGGAAAGAAAGCACTACCACAGTTGCCCTCAACAAATATCCGCTACGCCGAGCTATGCGAAGCGGCTTTCAGCCCCCGAAAAGTGCTCACATACTCATTTTATATGTTTCCTTGAGTGTTGTCGTGATTCATCTTCTACGTTACTTCAAGGTCTGCCCTGAATCTGGCAATTGAAAAAGGCGACAAAGTGCGTGAGGCGCAGTGCTGCTTCTATATTGCCTGTTCTTCGTCTCTGTTGCGTCATTATTCTTCTGGTAAGTGTGCCTATAGGGCAAATCTTCATTTCATCGTAATTTTCATCACTAACTATTTGATCGTTTTCACCAATAATGAGAAATCCGGATGAGCGAACGAGTGTACATATAACCATAAGGTTTCCCATCAAGGTCGTGCTGTTTGAAGTGTTTTAAGTTCTCCTAAAAGGCTTGGAGAAGAGCATTGAGGGTTTCTTGTGGGCATTTCCGATCTCCAACCAAATGTGCACATCATGCATATCTGGTAGGCAGACCGGGATAGAGAATGCTCCCACGTGGTAGTAGTTTCCCAACTTTCCTAGTTAACGTAAACTTAACACGGAACTATTCTTGCTACAGTGGTAAATTCAGTGAGGTACCGAAATAAATATCATCCTCTATCGATTCTGCCCACTGAGTGAATCTCAAAAATTTAGCTCCTGTGTTTGGATGTACTGTACAAAATCTACAGGCATTTTTTATTGTGCTTAATTGTTATTGTTTCAGCTGGCACGTACCACCTCCGTCATCTTTCCCTAGCTCGAAGTATGAGTGACTCTGCTGGACAGGCACGAGCCTACAATTCTTTAGCTACCGTCTACTCGAATTTGGGTGAATATTCGAAAGCTGCATACTTCCTTGCATGCAATCGAGCACTTGCAGCAGAGGTATGTTGTTTAATCCTGTTCCTCTTGTACTTGCTCACCAGAAATCTTGCGATCGGTCGACAGTAGTAGCAGTTACTGTGGACATATGGTCTTTTCGTGGCATCCTTAGAATATTGCATCCCAACTAGCTCTGTTGTTATCGCTGACCAGTGTAGAGTTCTCATCTAGAAGATTTGTGGTATTTTAGCTTGTCATACCAAGTAATCATATGCAGTGGCGGCCACACATTTAACACGCTGCCAGTTTTGCGCGATCAAGTGATGCAGTCATTTTCTGCATTTAGAGCTTAAAATGCAGTATTTTTGAGATGTCATCATTTCTCTCTAACATCATTTCCATTGAATCGATGAAAATACCGCCTTCTTCCTTATGCAAGAGTGATTTTTGCTGCAGTGGTTTTCATGCGCAGTTGTTCACCTCAGCCCAGACAAAGTTTCGGGACTTCGCGGGTGATCCGACGGAAGTTCCGAACTGGCTCTTCGAAAGTTCTGAAATGGCTCCGCGGAAGTTCCGAAATGGTTCCGCTGAGTTCCCGAAATCGAACAACAGTGACGTAATTCCCGCATTATGGACTCAACCATAACTCGAATAATAGGGTAAAATCTTCCAACGCGTAGTGATAAACACCACCACGCATCCCGACACCAAAAATCGTAGTATCACCAATCCCAATAAAAGTTGTTCCACCACCTAGCACTAATTAAAGCACTATTGCTTTCGTTTGCTGAAGGTGAGCCTCAAGTTGGATTTCCCTCAGACTGTGCTTCGTATCTGCATCAGGTTTCAACTTTAATGATAACATGGAAAAATTCCTCTTTGGTAAAAATCTGTCAAATTTTCGTATTTATGGGAATAATCCCAGGGGTACACTTATCTGACACGAGCTTTACCCGAAATTCGACATTACAGATGTCATTATTTGGGGCATTCCGAACTAAATTTCGAAGAAGAAATAGCGGAAATTTTCGTATTCTATCACGGCTTATATGGCTAGCTGAAGTCAAGCAAGAACATACCACTATAAAAATTGGACGAAAACATGCCATTTATGTGTTAATTTCTTGGATCATTCTATCTGTCTCGAAGCTCCGCGGAAGTTCCGAAATCGGCAAGCTCCGCAGAAGTTCCGAAAGTTTGTCTGGGAGGGGAGAGCAAGAATCGTGAATAGACGTAATAAATTGCGGAAAAAAAAAAGGATTCACGGTTTAAAGCATTCTTTAGTTGTGGATTTTCCTCTGATTTGTGCTGCTAACAGGCAATCAGTTCCTTGTGAGAAACTTTATGCTTCATGTATGAGGTTCAATAAAATGTAATTTTCGACAAATTTGTCGGTTCATTGCTGTCCCTGGCTCGAGCTAGGGCGGAGAGTACTGTAATAGCGTCCACAGGAAAATAGTAAGGGAGATGTGCTTAAAATTAAAATCATCACTCCGTTTCTTTCCATAAGTAAGTACAAAACTCTTAAATCTAAGCCAACGAAGTTTTGAATTTTCATTTTCTAGTCCAGTTCTAACTGATTCCGTGCCCGCGGGTAGCAACAGGAAGAGAGTTCGCATAAAGCCTCAACACATATTCGAACCTGGTTTTGATTGCTCTTTCTGGGGCTAAAATATGCGAAAAATTCTATGCTCTAATATCATGTGTATGTTAATTATGTGACCACCACTGTACATTTAATCGCAAAAGAAAAACATGTCAAGAAGTAGTTAGTTTGTTTTCCACACAGGCATTAAAGAAGAACTGTGAGATTTCGTATGGAAAATACTACGACTGTTCCGCTCGCACCATCTTCAAACCTGTTAATTTGCAGCGTTGAAGTGTCCATATTGCTTTATCATTTTTTCAGCGTCGCTCCTCATGCCATATGATCCCTATACAATTATGAAAAAAAGTTTGCTTCTCAAGAATTTCTATCACAGCCTCTCTGCTTTCGCTGTGTCAGTAGAAATTCCGTTTTCGTCAGTTATACTCCTCCTCCACCTCGTTTTCCTCCTCTAATCGAATTGACTAAAAAAGTGCCCAGTTTCATCACAGCTCTCTCACTTTCAGGAATGAGAGATTCTCTTTTCAAAATTGAGATATGATTCGATATTCGGATTTTTCTTTTTCTTTTTTCGTTCACTTAACTTTGTTTAAATCTTTCATTTCCTATCTCCGCTGAAATCTTTCATTATCCATATAGTTTTTTTTTGCTTAAGTTTCCATTTCCTATTAATCTGTTGTCATCCTCAAGTGCTGGCAGCTGTGCAACGTTTCAGCAATGTTTCAATGTAGGTCCGCGATGAAATGCGCGTATTCAAAAAGTTTCATAGAGTTAGCAATGTGCTCTCATTTCTAGTGCAGTTCTCGTTTCAACATTCAAAAGCTCTATTCAATATTAAATAGTACACTAATTGTGATATAACAGGTAAAGCACTTCTTATCCGAAATACGTCTTCAAGAGTGATTTTGGTGTCGGAGCTAATGCGCTTTCGATGCTTTGATGGACTTGGAATAACAAATTACACGCCCACTGCTGATATTGATATTGCATTCTGCTAAGCTGCAATCTGCGTAACACATTATCGCCTGCCTAGGACGGAACGTCATTGTGCGCTTCTACAATTTTTTTCATCGGTAGAATAGCGGAGGAAAATTAGGGCAACAGAGGGACTGAATGAATCCTTTTCTCTTGTCCGAGCTTTGTTGCTCAAAAGCATTAATATGCTTCAGCATTCGGTCAATGCCAGTGCTGTTTTTCATAGGGGGTGTGAGCCATTTGCAGCTGTTAGGGTGAAGCGAACGACGCATCATTTCTGGACCCTTCTTCGCAGCGAATTAGGCATCCGGCTTGCTTTCGCTGAGTTGGTGTTTTGATGATCGATGCGGGCGTAATTCAGTGAGCCTTAGAACACAACCACAACTAATTTAATAGGTTACGTTTTGTTGGCTAGTTGAGATTATTTCGCAGTAAGCAGATGGGCCGTCTACATGATCAGTAAATCGTTTGTACTTCATAATTAGGTTGGGCACTCTTGGTGTGGGTAATTTAGGCGTATGATTTTCTATGAATGAATATTCTATTTCATTTATTTTCGCTACTAGATGAGTCGACTTTCTGCGAATTTCTTTCTCCTTCGCATCTTATTTTTCGGAATATTTTATAATACTTCGAAGGAACTCATTGTTTACGTTTGAGTAAACAAAGGGTGAACTAAAAAATACGGTGACAAAGAAAACGACGGACTAAAAAAGTATTCTAATGTTTTGGAACGTTGTCATACGATTTGTGTTCACTGCCTCCCAATGAATAAGAGACAACACAACTAGGAATATCCTCCATCTGCTAGAAATCAGACCCTGAGACATTCAGTGAAGTCGCAGACCAGCCGGGGTGAATTTGACCCCTTATTTTTTTACGCGATTTATGATATGAGGGATTTTCCGAAGAATGTAAATTTATGTAGAGTTTTGAGCAAGCCTTTGTCTCAGGTATCACGAAACCCTACTAACCCAGTCAGTGGAATTCCGTTCAGATGAAAAGCCATTCGATGAAACTAGTAGGTCCTAAAATTTATTGTTTGCCCCGCCCAGACGTTACCTAGGCGCTAGAACACTGCTCTGGGAAACGTCTGGAAACGACCTTGTATTTGCTTTAGACTTCAAAGTAGAACATGCTCATCTAAGAGCAAAGCATGTCTTGTCACCATGTTGTTAGGCCACCCTGTATACTAATATGGAGTGATTTCTTAGGTAACTCTCACTGTACTACAGAGTTCTATGCAAAAAAAAACCAATTATAAAGTTTTTCTATCGGGTATCGTACTCTTTGACCCTATAATTGAGCCGAACAAGGCAGCTGACTGGTAACGATGCACTTAATTGATGGATTTGTTTTCTCTTTTTGTCAGATCTTAACTTCATTTTCAAGTCGCGTTGCTCAGTGGCATGTCTTGCAGTGCGTAGCATGTTGTCCAAGCTTCATTTGAGGATTTTGCACTTTTGCGATGTCGTTCAATGTTGGATGCGCTATTGGTGTCTGAATGAAGTCATCAACCCGGAATTAGCAAGACTTATGCGTTAATTCGCTCCATCCAGCTCAATTTTTTCTCGATTCTCCGAGGATGTTCACGGTTTTCTGATGAAGCAGCCGCTCTCCGTAATTTTTCTGGGTTTTTCGTGGGAGTTTACTTACTGTGTACCCATTGTCGTCGCCGTAGTTTTTGGCCCAGGCATTCATTTCCTGACAAAGCTGTTGTTTAATGAAGTGTAGACGTCGCGGGATTGAGTCATTTACTGCATTTCCTTCTCTCTGCTTACTATACTTGTATAATTAGAAAAATTCCTTGATTTATTCCTTCATCTTATGCTACTCGTACTTGTACCTGCTTGTTGTTGGGCCAAAATGTAGTGACACCGTTGCCATATCAACGAATTCACAATTGGCGATGTCCAGAGAATTGCTCATAACTATTCCTGTTTACGAAATCTTTAAGTTTATGAATAGAAAATTGATAGGTTAGTACAATATTGTCACCTGCTTTCATTAATGTTTTAGAAATCCCTACAAGATTTGGATTCATTTTAGATGCGGGACGACACCATGATGAATAATGCTGAAGATTCGCTCAAGAAGCTCATCCAAGAAAATCGACGCGATCTCAGTATTGAAGGAGGATATGTATGTCAATCTTTTTTTTTCTCAAGCTCTCTCGGCTACTTTATCTCTATAAGCTCCCATTACTGGTCTGGGACGAGGTGATTCTTTGCTCATGGTATCGCAATTATCGCAATTCATGCACAGGAGTGCGCTCAGCAGCACTTAATTTTTTCCTGTATTGTCGCTGTTCATGAAATGTTCTTACATGTTCTTCGTCCATTGCTCTCCTGATCCTCTCCCATATCAAATGTTTCTTTTTTCACATTAGTCTTTACTTGGGACTAATTCGCGCTTTCTACAGTGCGTTTGTGAAGCTACACAATAACGTGGTGTTCTAACGAAACCAAGTAGCTGTTAAGTAACATAATCAACTCCTTCCCTTCTATCAATATCTGTGAGCATGGATTTTGAAGAAAAATGTTTACAAGAGTAGTTAGACAGCCGCCGTTTCGTAGTCTCATGGGGTCTCAGAGCTCCATGAGCACTCAAAAAAACTCGAGTTTTTCATGCGCAAACACTTCTTTTTCCTGCGGTTCTTGTGTGGTCACGGTTTCTCATGCGCAAATGTTGAATGATTTTTTTTTCGTAACTTAGGGTAGAATAATGCATAGTGCTTTTTCTCAGTTGTACAAGCCTTTGTAGGGAATGATCCATGCGGAAGGAATCCCTTAAATTCTGTCTCCTCCATCCAAGAATCGTCGATTAACGCTGTCATGTCTTCATCAAGTAACTAGACACTGTTTTCAGCTGCAATTTGATAGCAGTGACGATCCCGAGCCGCAGACGCACTATTGCCGTGTAGTAGAAGAACGAGATTCCACAAGGATCGAATTTACCGACCAGCCAAATGCAAGCATTGCGCTCAACATTGTGCCTTCCCCTTCAACTCCTTCCGTTAATTTCCGCAATCCCCTCATGAAGTCGGTCGGCGTTGAGGTATGTTTGTTTCCTATTACACGAATGTGAAGCTCCTTTAGACTTGGTCCATTTCATCCATATTATATGAATATTTTGAAATAGGAAAGCGTATTGCCTTTCTTCAAGCTGAACTGAGTTGCAGCGTATATAACTGCTATTATGTTTTTTTGTATCTCTGCTCAATTTTTCTCAGTATCTCACAGAAGAAGTGCCACCTATAGCGAAAAAAAAAAGATTTGTATCCAATATACTTTAGAAGTTACGGAGAGAATGTTTTTTTTTTGAGACGATTGCTTTTTATGTGATGACATCAAAGCGGCTTGATAGAGAGGCGCAGCGAACTTACACTGTTGTAGGGAAATGAGTTGTCACAAAAATTTATTAATCAGTGATAAAAAAAGGGTACTTTCTAGTGTTCGACACATTATTAAGCACAATTCGTAACTAAAACTTCTATTATGCGAAATCATTTCCTGTTCCAGTAGCGGCACCACTTCCTTTTCGCATTAGACAATTTAGAGCCTATCAGTGTTCAGGCTGTTCTCAGCAATTAGCTTCATTACGTGTAAACATTGCTCGAATTGTCACCGAACTCATCAATTTGAGCGGCTGTTAGAAATTAGACTTAGTCGAAATCGAACAAAGTCCAGTTCAGGTGATTCATTCCACCAGGTTATCCGGCTTTCTGAGTTTCTGGATCAGATCATTTCTGTAAAAAAACCTAGATTTTCCGATTACCTTTAGTATCTTATGTTTCTGTTTATTTGGAATCCTATTCTATCAGTGACTATTCGGAATTCGATTCGAGTTCATCGAGGAAATCTTCACTATCGGATGTCACTATCAAGGCTTTCTAACTGCGCTGCTACATAATTTTATATTGTATTCCAACCCTCCTACAGCTGCAAATTAACTCGAGTTTTTCTTCGTTACCATGTTCAATTCCTTATATTTGTAGTGGTGCTTGAGTGCATTAGATTCTTAGTACAGCTTCATTTCAATTTGTCTGGGAACTAATTTCTGGCAGATTTAGGACAGGCGCACTAGGCCCACTTCACTTTCTCTCGTTCGATCTCATCCTTAGTTCATATGAACTTCTTCTAGGCGAGATTTCTTCTTTGTTATGAACGCCTGTGGCTATTTCACCGCACTAGCAGCGTTTTACGAGTTTTCTCATTGCATTCAAGAGAAAGAGTTATTTACAGGTGTTGTCAAATTAGGCTACGTTCTGCGAAAACTTGAATAATGAAATTTTCGTTCGAATTCCGAACACGAGTTCAACTCTTTCGCATAACATTCTTTCTCGCAATGAATCTTCATACGTAGTCCTTAACTGAAACTGTATTATGAGCTATCGGCTTCTATGGGTTCAGTAGAAGCCTAGACGGCTAAAACTCGGTGATTTTTTTTTTTTGTGAATTGAAAAGTATTGCTTTCACTTTTGTTCAGTTTTATTTCATTTTGAATTCCACGCACTACCTTGTCTATCACATTTTTCATGCAGGTAACTCATGAATTCGCCCACTTATTTCACTATCCGAAATTCTGTGAATTATTGTAGGGCAAGGCTTAAAATCAGCTAGCACTTCTAGAACGCCGGTATTGCCAAGACCCAGGCGCAATAACCAAGCCGGATTCCTGCGAATCTGTGTTTAATAATATCCATAAATAGCTTTATTAATCCTCAAGAACGGAAGACTTCCGTGTATAATATTATTAGAGTTTCCTCAGGTTTGGGTTATTAACTAGTTGAAGTTTTGCAGGCGACGGAATCACGTAGGTTCCATAATCAGCAAGAGGATTTCCTTGATTTCTTGTCACGTATGCAATCAGCCCGATTGGATGAACAGAGGTGTGACGTCAGTGCACTGAAGCTGAACCCACTAGTCAGCATGGGAAGGCGTCAAACGGACAGTCTAATCACAACCACGACGGGTGAGTGTTGTACTATTCGAGCAATTCGTGAGTAGTCTGTAAAATCTGATAGGACATGCAATGTTGTTTATGGAGGAGTATGCTAGTGCCGTTGGCGATGTCCTTGCTGTCACATCTTGTAGTGATGTGTTAGTGTTCGACGTCCCTCGACAGAATTGTGAACACTATGCGAGTGAATTTGTTTACGCCTCGCGGTCATCGCCACGCCTTTTCATTTGCGCGCGCACGACGCCCTCTGCCTCGAGCGTAGCCGGAGTACACTGTTCACTCCATGAACAGTATTGTTGGAAAAAATTTACGTAGTTGTTTTTCATCAGATGAATCCTCTGCTTCCAATTTCATTCGTTTACTTTTTTTTGCCATGTGAGTGCTTGTATTAATGGGCTTTCCTTTCTTCCGAGAAACTTTGCTCATTTTTTCAAACCTGGCACATTCAAACACCGCTGCCGTCGTACTATTCATACGCATCAGTTAATGTGCGTATTAACGTTATGCACCAGTTTAAAGCATTTTGTTACTCCTCTACAACTAGATATGAGGGTTTCCCGAAAAATGCTGTTTTTACGCACAGTTACTACTGGAGTTTCTGCGCGGGGGATCCCTCAGAAAACATCCGATGTGAGATTGATTGTAATAGGACCACAACGTCCTGTAATCTTGTTTCCAGCTGGGCCTCACCGACTGCTCTGCTGTTTTTGTACCGCTTTATCCTCTCACCTCATATATATTGCTCGAACCTTATTCGCTCGCTGCCATTTTTTCATGATTTTGGCTATGATTGATGAGCTCATATCCTCGTTAAAGTATGCCTTCGTCCAGATGTTGGAAGCTGTTCGAATAGAAAAATGTGTATTAGATGAACCGCTTCCTTTCGCTTCTTCGTTGTAAACCATTAAGTAGCTTAGTTAACAGGAATTTGCAGGACTAGTCCATTCAAATGGTATTCAGTAGTTGACTGCGAGTAGAACTACTCTCTTTAGTGTGAACCAAGCTCTAGTGAACGAAGTACCACTTCCCATTCATTTCGCCGTCACGCTTTTAATTTTTCGTGAGAATGCAAGCGCTTCTAGCCAAAAATCTTCCTAGAAGAAAATAAAATTGAAGAAAAAATCCGCCTGTCAAAATATGATCCCAACAATTCCGTTACCAGCAAGTCTTTGCACCACGTTTCCAAGCCCACTTGGAAGCGAACTTGTCCAAGCGAAATCACTACCAGCTTGTTTCTTCGAGATTTTCTTGATATTGAAAGAGTGCTACGGGTATGTGTACATATATTCATGATTGGAAGATTTGATGCAGTGCATTTATTGCCCCTTTTTCTCCGCCCATTATATTTTATGGGATGTTGCAGAGGTCCTGTCACTTCACCAGAAAGACTATAGATGCTAGAGGTCGGAATATGATCTGTCTATTCGAGAGAGAGAGAGAGAGAGAGAGAGAGAGAGAGAGAGAGAAATCGAAGTTTTTAATATTACTAGGAGTATATATAGGTGTATATATTTCATAATTCTGGAATCCCTCCATGGAAGGAATTGCTCCGTTGAGGGGTAAGACGTTAATAGTAGGTGTCTTGCTGCATCAAGAAGCGAACGCTGATTCGTTAATGACTGGTTCCCCGGATGCTCAAGACCGCAATTCCTCGGCGAAGCTGCCTCGTGCTCGTGACTGGAATAGCCTCTTTTCTCTTGTTTCTTTCATCTTGTCAATCAAATGGAGATTTTCTAAATGTTTTGATGGTGTAACGTAATGAACATCTTAGTGTTCAAAAACGAACCGGATGGTTCACATTCATGATAGTCAGTATTGTGGTTAGAATTCTTCATCACATTCATGATAGTCAGTCGTTTTCTGACCATTGATGATTATTTTCTAACAAATAGTTGTGAAGTGAGGCCTACAGCTAGAATAAACCACTTCAAGTTCTCGTAGATGTTTTTAGTACATGAGGTACATCTGGAATTAATTGTAGCAGCAGCGGTCTTCGATGGGTGGGCCCTCCCTTTCCATAGAGCATATGGCTTTTCTTCGGTCTCTTGCGATATGTGGTTAGCTTTCTTGTTATTCTTATTGTGGTTAGAATTCTTCATCATAGTTTCGAGCAACTAATCATAGTCAATCTCACCAATTCTTTTCTTTATTTACATCCAAGATTTTCGCGCCGAATAGCTTTT
This sequence comes from Ancylostoma caninum, assembly GCA_037903475.1. Classification (NCBI taxonomy): domain Eukaryota; kingdom Metazoa; phylum Nematoda; class Chromadorea; order Rhabditida; family Ancylostomatidae; genus Ancylostoma; species Ancylostoma caninum. Next base: position 411,154 of record JBAJFG010000473.1, on the reverse strand, counting down.
TCTAACGGCATACCCACATCCATCTCACAATCAGGTCCTGCTATATACACTTAGGAATTGAAATATAGTCCCTCTACTGTTCCACTGGATGTTTGTGAATCACTTTAGTGCTTGTAGAGGTTTTCGGGGTTAGAACAGTTCTTATCCTTGATGGTTGTGGAGCTCTTTCCAGCTAAATTTGTTGGAAACTTCTTTTTTGGGTATGTAGCTACTGAAACTTATCTTCGGAAAACCAAAAAAGGAGGTATTCCTGTTTATCACACTGTTTTCATTTGTAATAGTCCGTCATATGATATAGTTGCATTTGGAGAATGTGGGAACTGTTCAGCCGAAAACCGGTATTCTAATTTCCGAGCTTAGACGCGTTTTTTTGGACGTGTTACCTTCGGATGTTCGGTATATTATCTACATATATGTTTCCTTCCAAATGTCAATCCTAAGAAAGTTTTCATCCTGTCCTGCTCTAGAAAGACACATAAGCAGTGATTCTGAATGAATACGAATCCTGATTTCGTATCCGTTTGTTGCTATTTCGGTCCCAGTGAGCGGCGTGTGTGCGTGTTGGTAGAGCGACAACATGTTCGCTGAAACGATTCTATTTTTTCCTCTAACATTAGTGTGTTCGTGATGGAGTGTTTCTTTTTGTTATGGGTGGAAATTGTGGTGGTATTCTTTTTTTTTTTTTTTTTGAACAGCTCTGAAATTTGGGGCTTGGCCAAGGGTGTGAATATGATAGAAAGTCAGATTTTCATGCATTCATTCTGTGCAGCGATTGTGATTGTGGAGCTGATATTAGGCTGATTTCTTCAATGAAGGGAGCTGGTAATTTCATATACCCTGTCGTATTTGGCTTAGAGCAAGGCTCCCTTTCTTTTTCGAGTTTTTCATGCTAACTGTTGTAAAAAAAGAACGATGCTGTTGAATGGAAAGTTAATTTTGTAAAGTGCGGCCTATGTTTTTGCGTGGTATTGTCAGTGGAAGATGAGTATTCATGGGAGTGATAGAGCTCAGTCACGGGACAGTCCTCCAAGCAGAAAAACATGAAGGGAGGTCGACTGTCATGATTCTGATTCTGGATGATAGTTCTTCGTTTCAGTTCCATTACCGGTCTTTTAACTCTCAATCGAAACTTTCAGCCTCCACGGTGAGATGGGGATCTATGGAGTGCTTAATTTGCTTTCTATGGCTTTTTGCCAGTCTTCGAATTTGACTTATCAGTAACTCCATGCAAACTTTTTACCTTTTTTATCCCGAAGAACTGCTATTTTCTTTGTTGTGGTCTACCACGTACTTCCTAATGGTGCTGACTTCTTTGACATTTTGGTGGTTTTTTTTTTTTGCTTTAAATTGTGTTTTATTGGGGGGGGGGGGTAAAGCGTTTTTACCATGGAAATTTGATAATAACTTCCCATTGGAGTATTTTTAAATTCTAGCGAGTTTCTTGCTGGGTTTCTTTAGCATTCATAGGCGTGGGATTCATGTTATGACTGGGTAATTTTTGAAAACATTCCTTAATAGCCTTTACAATCAGAATGTCGTACTTTGACGTATTGTGGTAAAATCCCGAGCATTTCTTTCTATAGCTGGCTTAGATTTCTGTGTTTATATCCTCTTTGTGACTGAGCCTCTTTTTCGCTTCGGAAAGAGTTGTTTTTCTAGAAGAACCAGACGCCTTAATCGACCTTCTGTTGAACGCGCAAAGCCGTCGAATGGATGAACAACGAGCCGCGCTGCTTCCTGGTCTTAATGACCAAGAGCAGGCACAAGAACTACTGGAGAAGCTGGAGTAAGCCCTTTGATTGTCAAATTACATCAGCGTCTTGTGCCGTTTGCTTCATTGCTAATGGCCGTACGTCCAGCTAGTCTTCTTCATTCGCCTCAATTTTGATTAAGCTATTGCCTAAGCATGCGTGAAGTGCACTCTCACATTGTTAGTTGGAAAAGTGGTGCTGTCTCTGGTCTTCCGCCAATAGACAGACATCAGAGATGAATTTCACATCTTTCATACTCTTTTCTACTATTTCTCTGGTTCTCTTCGTAGCTGAACATGTATGGAACTTATTTGATTTTAATCGACACCACAGGTGTTTCACAACTTGCGCCACGTAGCACCTTTTACTTAAGTCATCAGTGTAGCTTACTAATTCGAGATTATGTCATGCAAAACATGCTGTGCTGATTTCTGTCGATTTCTCGTTGATCATTTTTCTGTATAGGTCTGCATCCAGTGAAGGCCGGGGCTCGAGGATTGATGACGCTCTAATTGACTTACTGATGCGTGCCCAAAGTCAACGTATGAACGAGCAACGTTCCGAGTTGGCGTCTGACCGTAACAGTTCTGTTGAATCAGGTATGTAATTCTACATATCTCATACTTCGAATCGTTCCTTGTTCTGGTAAACAACCTTGAGAATCATTGTAGACCCTGCAGCTGCTACTACGCCAGAAGATGATGTATCCGCACTGGTAATGCGTATGCAAGCAGGACGATTCGAGGAGCAGCGTGCTCATTTAAATACCCAAAACGAAAATGCTTGAATATGACTAGGCACCATTTTTGCGGCGCTTTCACTGCTTTGTTTTGTTTTGGTGTTACTCATGATTCTATTGCAAATTCCCTTTCATGTCCGGTTCAGGTCGCCTGGCGACTTCTCATCATGTATATTCTTTTGTGTAATTTTATCTCTGCTATATAAGTTTTTTATCAAATACTCGCAAGTCAGGTCATTAGTTAGGGTTTTCCACCGTTCATTCAATCATCCGACTAATATCTCATGCTCGACATAGTCTAAGTTGACAGCTTTTTAATGTACGCCGAGTTGTCGTTCTCGCTTTTATGTCGCACAGTTAAAGTGCATATAATTTGTCAGCACATAAATGTTTTGGTATAACGGGAAGTTTCATTTGGCGGTGGAATAAGAGTCCATGAGCAGTTCTGGTTACTAAAATGTGGAACATCCGAGTTTGATCACAACCCGATTCACCAATCAATTTCCTTACAAACGTCTCACCTGTTTAAATTAGGCGCTAGGGGCTCCCTCTGCGGGGTTTGACGGTATGGAAGTGGACGATGTGATACGAGCAGTTTGCGCCATACATGACCTCTCGACGTCAAACCAGGACCGAATTAAGTGCACACAGGTTTGCAATTATTACGTAAATATCATATAAACGTACACATGTTTGAGCTTGTTGGGGGAAGAACCACGCTGTCATGAGGATATCTTTCATAGTGAGAGGAAACTAGTAGGTTTCATTGTTGTACAGTTGATGAGTCAAACACCTCTCTTTCCCTTCACTGCCAATTTAAACACCATTTGCAGCGCAGTTACTGTGTATGTTTACAAATCTGAGTGTGAATGAGGACTTACTGGCTATAATGGACAGGGAGATTCGAGCGCGCCAATTGCACAGCAGTGACACCGCCCCCTTTTTAGTGATGACGCAACACGGCCATTGTTTAACAACGAATACTGGCTCTTCCATACGTTACTCAGTAGTTTTTAAATGTAGTATCAGTTTCAGAAGTCTTGGGCACTGTATTTTCTAAGTCGTTCACTGTATAGTCGGTTGCTAGAGAATCATAAGAGTAAGGAGAACACCAAGGACTGCCACTTATCTGCGATGATAATGGTGTGGATGTCGTCCGTATAAAGTCACCCAAGCTCAGGCCGCGAAAGCGTGGCTGTCGTACGCGTGGTGGGACCCAGAGACGTCTAAGTGCGCGAAGTCAGGGTCTTGAGAGAGAGAGAGAGAGAGAGAGCAGCTCGTTTTCGTGGACTCCTCGGGCTTTTCGCTCCAGTTCATTGTTGGATTTGAGTTCTATGTCCCTTCTACGTCCCTTGAAACTCGGACCATGCTCAAATTTCTCGAACGGAGATTTTCGAGAGAGCTGCCTTTAGAGGTAGGAGGTTTGCGCTATGCAATATTCAGTTTGGTTCATGGCCAGCATAAAAAACTCTATTGAGAATACTCGTCGTGAAAAAAAAAACACAGGTTTTCCTTTTGATGTTACTCAATGTATGAAATGGTTCAATGGATGTGTGATAACATATGAGCTTTCAGTTTGTTGTAAGTGACCCGATACAATGTAGTAAAAGTTAGAAAAATCTGTATTCTGCGACAACACTGTCGCTGTGGCACCTGGTATTTTTACGAGCCTAAGCATGATATGTCCTGGCTTAAATAGTGAATATGTGTCTGGTGCTGGAAGCCATGGCTTGTGAATAATTTCTATACCTCTCTGAATTTCATTCTAAAATATTGAGCGTTTGGTGAAAATTGGGAGTAACCGCGCTGTTAAAGTGCAATAAATGGAAATTATACATACGTTTTTTTGCGTTGACATATTTTCGAATGAGAGTGGAGGGCATTTGTGAAATGTTATGAATTAGTGAATGTGTCGAGAGATAGCTGGAGGTTCTGTAGGGATGTAGGAGCATGTCATCTTAGCATCTGAGTATATTGTACTGTTTGGTTGAAGAGTAATTTCGGTTTTTTCAACTTATACTAATCGATAACGCTTTCACTACACTGAAGTACATATGTCTTGATTGGTCAACCGGCGAGAAAGTTTGTATGTACAAACACGGGTGCCCAGTTCGAGAGGAAAAAGCACCTTTCTTCGGATTAATTTAGCGAACGGACACTTTAGGCGTTTTTTTTCTCCACCTGCAAGCACGCGATATTCAAGGAAATAAATGACAAAAACCTTAGATGAGACTTTGACACGGTTGTGGTTGTGAGTCAAAGTACGAGTGACAGCACGCGAACATTTAAAATTTATTATCAAAATGACACGATGGTAGAATTCTGTATTTATAACAATCTGCAACCATTTGCATCTACAAACAACCAGTTCACACACTAGGTTTCCGTTTTTACCATAGAAAGAGACGTTTGTGTACTCCGTACCAAATCTTTTGGTATCCCATCTGACTCCCCGTCGCGTTGCGGACTTTGGGAGCGGCAGCAGTGCTGCTCTAGGAAGAATCCATCTTGAAAGCGGTTGAAGCATCATTGGAATGGTGAAAGCACTTTTGCTATCGTCCTATAGTTCTCTGATCACCTTCGATAACTTGTGGCACGAACACAAGTCTTAGGGTACAGTTTCTGAAGCACAACTAGTATTAGTTGTGTGAAGCGCTCTGCGCAGGTCATATTATACAGCACGAAGAAACAGCTGGTACAGTGACTTCCTTACATGATCTGGGAAACTAGCGAACCTATGGACTCGCATAAGAGTTTGACAGCTGTAGTGGATTACAGATAATCGAGGAATTCAAGGAAGGTCCAGCAGAGTTGGTAGCTAACGTAGCGTTTCAACTGGTCTCACATAGTTCCACCATACTCCGGCATACAGGATGGACGCTACTTGAGGATCTAATACGGTTAGTTTGTACTTTTTTTTCGTATTGATAATTCTCATTTTGTTGGTTGTACAGGTTCAAATGGAATTCAATTGCACCAGAATTTCGTGTTGATCTTCGTAATCGCGTATTTCATGCGATTAACGTTTCGGTGTCGGAGGTAGTGTTTATTCTTCTCTACAAACTCAATCGAAACGATTTTCTTTCCCATTGTAATGTAGGATACCATCGAGCCTTGTGCGCGTTGCGTGGTGGCAATGATGGAACATGAATGGCCCCAGAATTGGCCAGAGCTTAATTCTCAGTTGCTGGAAATGACTACGCAAGGTAGGTTGAGCGACAGTTTGTTTTGAAGTTCGAGATTTAATATCACTCCATCATTGCTTGGGATTATTTTGTTAACTGGTTTTTTACTATTGTGAAGTGAAACTCATGCAGTTGACATTTGCCTGTATGAAATCTCCATGGTCATGTAATTACATGGTTGCTCTTTTCAAGGGATTCCACTCACGCTCGAACGCATTCAAAATCCACCAGTTCCAGGTTCACTATCTTGTGCCATCGTGTTTGCCATTCTTCGGCGATTAGTGGAGAACGTTGCTACTCTAGCTTCAGTCACCAGCCAACGTCGAAGGAAGGATATGCATGGTGCAATTGTGAGTAGTTCAGACCATTCGTGCTTCTGCTTACCTATCTTATAGCGGTTACCTTAGCACCATCCACTTGTGGTCTTCTTTAATATTCTGAGCACTCTGAAGCCAAAATTTCGTTACGTTCCATGTTTCAATTTGATGAAATAAACCTGAGTTCTTAGATTCATCAACTCTACTTGGAATGTCAAATTTTAATGTCAAGTTCATTACTACTGTGATGAAAAGTGTGCTTTTCAGTGCGATAGTACGAACGACTTCCTTTCCGTAGCTCTTGACGTACTGGGCTCTTGTCCACTAGGTAAGCCATAAATTATGCTGTCAGATCGTTTTATTGTAATTCCTTCCTTATTTTTTTTTCTGCAGATCACATGGGAACTCTCGCCGCGAAGAACATTTTTGGTTGGCTGACGGAATTGTGCAGCTGTATGACGTCCGTGTCTCTGGAACAACAACTACTCCGGATAGTAGACACGGTTGTTCGTTATTTGGGCACGGCTGAACGAAATATCTACGAGCAGGCTGCGCAATGTTTGGCTGCAATCGCAGTGAGGAAGAAGTGAGTTACTCAGGCTCATTCAATGACCATAATTAAGGATTCTTTGCGGGCATCGTAATTCAACATATCCATGAAACTCACTTGAAACTCATTTAATTATACAATATTGGGTAATTTCTACACTGTACAGATCTCTCTTTTACAGAGAGAAGCATGACCAATCTATTATAATTTCCGCTTTCTTTCGAGCCGAGGTGTTCTCCGCCATCCTCACTACGACAGGGTAAATCAAGGCGCTTCTCTAATTTTTGGGTTTTATTTGTTTCACTCCACATATTCTACTTCTTGCAGTCTAGCTGCTGACGGATCACAGTTTAGCGAACAGCATTACAGATACCTGAAGTCCTTATGCGAGTTGTTAACTACCTTAGGAAGTTAGTGATTATTTTGATTTCTAGACGTCCTAGATTTCTATTTATTACTTTTCCTATTAAAACTCAAGCAAGTTTTAAGATTTTCTATCGAGAGTTTGGACCGAGAAATCAGCACCTCCCAACTTCGAAACGTTCTTATCTGCGATAGTAGCTTTTTTCAATCACGATTCTTTGGTACGTCCACCTGTAACCCTACCTCCAGTTTTCCATTACCTTTTGTTCTCTCCCCTTCTTTAGACTTTGAAGTACGAAGCTTGCGATGTCCTTGTCGGACTTTCGTCTCACAAGATTTTCCGAGAAGATCCTAGCTTCATGCAGGCCATTCGTGAGGTGTTCGCCAACAGCTTGAAAGCGATTATGAAGGTGATCTAATCAATAAGACTTTATTGTGGATCTTTAGCACTGTATTCCAGAACGGCTATCCGTCACAAAATCCGCCTAATGCGGCCACTCGATACTCCCATATGGATTTCGATGATGACCTAGAGTGGCATAATATGTTCATAAGTTAGTTTCGCTTGCATTTCTCATGTCTTTTTCTGTTTTTTTTTCCTTCAACTTGAGATTCTTTCTAGGGTATCGCTCCCGCGTCCAACTTCTCATGGCAGAAAACATGCCTCTGCACTTCAGCTATTTGTTAACTGTATACGAAGAAACTGTGCTTCGTAGAGTCATTCTAGGTTCTCAAACAAGTAAGTGTTAACCACTTGAATCTAGGTGCTGCTTTATGCGTTGTGTATTCGGACACTCCAGTTCGTTTTTTTTTTTGCAGAGTAAGATTGGGGCTCCGCGCCCATCGTAGAATGTGACAGAACACCAAGTACGAATACAGTTTATCCTAATGGCATCACGAATACACACAGTTGGATATCTACTGTCGGGAGGATCAGAGGTCGTCGGCAGCGTCGGTGCATCGTGGATGGCCATCAGGCCTGGAAGCGGACGGAGCCCAGAGGGCGCGGTGAGGGGCTGCAGGATGGCTCTCGAAGGCCTCGGCGGAGTTGAATGAAGGAGCCGCTCGGTGCGCGCTTATATGGTACAGCTGGCCACGCCTCCTGCAATCAGAGGGTTTCATCTTGCAACATCCTATATCGATGGGGAGAATAGGATTTAACTCTAGAAGCTCTAACAGAAACCCTTACACCTCCCCCTTCGGAAAAAAGTCCGTCCTCGGACGTCAAATTAACGTAAAGGAGGAAAAACAAAAGAGAGGAAACTTAAAGGAAAGAGACTCATCGTGGTATTCAATAAGAGTAAGTCACCGGTTTACTCGAGGATATCAGGAAGGGTGGTAGTGGAGACGACCGTGTTGAGAGCAGTGGCCCATTGGATGAGACGTCCCCAGTTCTGCAACGGTGAGAGAGCAGTGGCGTTGCCTAAAACAAACTGCCCGTGGCGGCAACGGGTGATGGCCACGTTCATGCGGAGAGGATCGTCCAGGAATTCGGCCAAGGAAAGGGTCAACGGCTTGACCGAATCATCAGAATTGGTGTCTGGCGGTTGGGCATCAGCCCCCGGGAGAATAGTAGTGGTAGAGGCACCGCTACGAGTCGTAGGCATCGTTAGTCTGAAAAGACGGGGCGTGGCTTAACCTCAACTCCACTTAACCTATGCCTCAATACCAGAGAGTGAGGTAAATCGAGGGAGCCAAGACATATGTGGCGCGAGAGATGCGCCTCGGTGTGCCTATGTACAAGAGGCGCCAGACGGCAGAGAGAACAGACGGTCGAGTAAGAGAGACCGATACCGTAACAGGATGGTAAGGGGCGGGGTCGAATGCTATAGAGTATCTGGTAACAACTGGTCGTTGCGCAAGATATATGAATGCTAAATGCCAGATCTTGGCATTAAATAAGATGTGGATGATGTTCGAACGTCAGATCGGAATGACAGATAGATGCGGTCAATAATGCCATCTGGGGCTGGCGCGAGATCAACAGATCTAATCTGGTGAGAAAGTTTTCTGCCGCGTTAGCGAAGAATTCAAAAATTGCAAGCATGTCTAGTCAACAATTCAAAACATAGATCTGATCGTGATGTGTTGGGAAAACAAAACATTAAATTCATGGGGAAATCATTGTTGAATGAAGAAAAAAAATCATAGGACTTAGCAAAGAATATTCACCTGTTGCTCATGTTGGTAAAATGTGTCTTACTTCTGACCAACAGGTCGATTAAAGTGCTCTCACTAGCATCACACACTTCCAGAAGTGACTTCATACCTAGGTAACGCGTCTTCACTATTTGCGCTCACTCATTGCGCTTCAACTTTACTAGGATCCTCTTCTATAGTTCCGCTTCAATTCGCTCATCACAACGAAATAACTACGAACTACTCAAGCACCTTGTGCTTGTGGCCGGCCAAAGCTACATCTCAAAACTGCGGAACTCTTCATCTCATCACTGAACATCATATGCTTGGAGCTATAACCACGTGGTATCTCGTCTTTGACCATCAGGTCCCCGGGGAACAAAGAGCTTCGATACGAAGCAAGACTGTTTTTGGGTTTTCTGAATACGGCCGCGGCGAAGAAAGAAGGAGCGCATGGTTGCGCATGCGCTGTAAACATCTGGCAATAGAGAAAGGAAGAGCTGCCAGACGCTCGAAGTTTGAAAATTCAAATAGGATGATTCATCGTTCATGAACAGATCTAAGGAAAGCCGCTTGAAATCAAAAGTTCATCATTCGCAGAAAAAAGTCTTCAAGCTGCACTTTTAGGAGGCTTTCAGGAAAACAAGAGTTCATCCGATTTGAAATTTCAAATTTTGCAGACAGAGGAGAAGCAAGCGAGAGTGCGAGGCTGGAGCAATTCTGCAGTTTTGCAAGATTTGCAAACGATGAGCTTATGCCAAAACAAGGAGTTGCGCGCTACTCATGTGTCTTGGGTTTGCTCATCAGAGCTGTGAAACAAAACATTTTCAAAAAGAAAAAAGTACTCACCGCTCCGGAGGAAAGACTCGCTGCTACCAGTAAGATTGGGGCTCCGCGCCCATCGTAGAATGTGACAGAACACCAAGTACGAATACAGTTTATCCTAATGGCATCACGAATACACACAGTTGGATATCTACTGTCGGGAGGATCAGAGGTCGTCGGCAGCGTCGGTGCATCGTGGATGGCCATCAGGCCTGGAAGCGGACGGAGCCCAGAGGGCGCGGTAAGGGGCTGCAGGATGGCTCTCGAAGGCCTCGGTCGGAGTTGAATGAAGGAGCCGCTCGGTGCGCGCTTATATGGTACCGCTGGCCACGCCTCCTGCAATCAAAGGGTCTCATCTTGCAACATCCTATATTGATCTGAAGAATAGGATCTAACTCTAGAAGTTCTAACAGAAACCCTTACAGCAGTCACCGAACTCGAATGGGAGGCTATGCAAAGATTTGCGCGGAATCTCATCCAAGTCGCTTATGAGAAGAAATTTGCTGAGATGGTTGGGCATATTTCAGTATGTCATTTTCTCTTATCTGCTTTCTCCTACTGTATATAGTATTTAGGAAAAAGAACGACTAGTCATGATGCGAGACACACTGGTGAACACTATGCTGAACACGAGTGATTGCGATATTCTAAGCGAGGTTAGCGTTTATTAAGACGTGCAACCATTTTTTGAAATGTTGTGCCTTTGATCTGTACCTCTCCGGTATACCTGCTCTATATTTGGCTCACACTTTCAACCAGTGGCTGGACATCAAGTCGTCTGATTGGTATTGTGAAAACTTGGCAAACCTTTTCAGATGCTTTCGCTTCATTCACCCTTCTTAAGCAGCTACGCGGATGACTATGAAAAGCTTAACACGTATTTCTCGCTTCTGCGACGGTATGGTTTTCAAATTTTTAGGTAGATTTGTAAGGCCCACTACTCATACAAATGTTTCAGTGGACTTCTCATGTCTGCGGGTAATAAAACACTGAATCGACACGTTGTGAGCCTCATCCTTCGAGCCGTTCAAATATTCCCTGCTTACTTCAAGGTCTGTATTTCTACTATCCAAAGAGGACAGGCTGTCACTCTGTTTCCCATGAGAAACTCACATTCAGAAATAATCTGGTATCTGGGCTTGATTTAGGAACATGTTGCCAGCATAATATCTTTGTATAGTGAGGTTAGCGAAGTTATCTCGAAGATGCAAATGGCACAACTGTTGCAAGTAGGTCTCTTTGCTGTTCAACGAGTGATTTCAATGATTCTCACTATGCTTCATAGGTTCTTGCTGTTCTGTCCAACTCTGTGGACGACGAATCCGTACGACTAGAGCTACTGCAGATGGCCGCTGGTCCTTCCGTAGAGTATATTCGTAGTATTTCATGGTACGTTTTTTAAGCGTTGGTGTGCATTTATTATTTTGACATGGAAGTATATAGAAGTAAAGGTGTTGTGGTGCTTTTGAGGGTGCTCGGTTTTTATTCACACATCTGCTTACCATGTCAAAGGCTAACTTTCACGAAGAGTTGAACTTTAAATTGTTTACCTTACTTTTTGTATTCGTTCTGGGCGTTTGTTGCCACTAAATGTAAAACTAGTGTTTCCACTGATTTCTCTCATTAAGAAAATGAGAGAAATCAGTGGAAACACTTAATAAGTCTCACATTATCAAAAATAGATATCCGTCATTGTTGAGGCGAACAATTTTAATTCTTATTTTGAAGGTCATTCGAGAGCGTTTCTTCGTTCGTAACGTTTAATGCTTTCAACGTTCCACCTTCTGATGCTGCTGAATCTTCGTCGACAATGAATAGAATTGAGGTACAATCTTCTTTTTTTTCTCTCTTTTCTTTTTTTTCTGAAGATGGGTGATGAATGGTTGCTTAGTAAGAAAGTAGTGGAAATTTTGCCTGCATGCTTTTATTTGGCTCTTCACCTCAATCGCAGGGGCATTGTGACTGGCGCAGCTTGAGTGTGTTCCACCGAGAGGCACAGTTGTGAACATATTAGAGAAAGAAAGAACGCGAGAAATAGTGCCGTATTCGAGGAGGCAGACGAGAAAAGCAGATAATAGGCACAGATACTTAACTATCGTGGTTTTTGAAACGGATTATATCTGTGTGCTATTTATACGTGTGGGTTTAATGAACAGATGTACTACACTCCTCTAAGTTCTTAACAGTGGAATATTTCCTGGTATATACAGCTTCGACGAGCTCTCACTTGCGTGCAAGGAGTAGTACAGCAGGTTAATAGCGATAGTCCACTTGGAACTATGCTCATCCCGAGCTATCCATCTTTCTTCAAACTTACAAGGTAGTATTTGTTTTCCCTTGATTCGTATTTAGGAGCGAATTCTTTGCTTCTGTTCAGATGTTTGATGGAACTTCATCTGGAACAAAACAAAGTCCTTTTTCATCCACTGTTCCGCGAAAGTCTCACAAAGATGGTGGCATCTGAAAGGCAGCAGATATACTGTGAGTTCTATCTTTGTATTCAGCATTTCATTTTGATTTATGTTTTGTTAGTGTTTTCTCAAAAGTGGTATCGCTAAGCGCTGGCGACGCAGGGTGCTATACTACAGGTTAAGTATGCATAGCACCAGTTTAAGATTCACCCAGTTGTGCTGGTTGAAAAAGACTGAGAAGGGGATGTTCTCCATTACAATATGTTGTTGCTCGAAGAGTTTATGCGAAAGCAATCTTAAGGTTCCGTTGGCGAAAGCATTGAGGTGGTGTCAGGGCGTCCTGCCGTTGCGGATGTTGATCCCATCACCATAGAACGACAATATGTGCACGATTTAAATGACCAGGCGTGAGTATTTTGATATATACGGTCAATTAACCCTCATGCAGGCAATAACTTTCCTACTTCTGACTTTTACACACCTTTTCAACTCTCTTGAAATAGCTTCTTCATAGTTTCTGAGAGTTTTTGTTTAGTTCACAAGTGTAATCATATGCAGTGCGATCCATTTTAGCGTGACCATAATATCTGCTGCTGTGAGCAAGTTCCCTGGAATAATATTTTCTTTGCCGGAGGCACCAGAGCTACTGAACTGTCTGGTCTCGAGCATTGATCTTGTACCTGAATTCAAATTGCGTCACTGGATCAAGAAGGGCTGGTTAGTGTTTGAGAACTACACGTTATGGTGAAAGGAGCGAGGTTTTCTGAACTTTTTTTTCTCTGAAGGAAATCAGTCATGGGTTCCTGCCCGGCCAATCACTGGCCCTTGCTGAAGGAATTCTTTGCACGGATTGCAAGCTCAATGCATACTCGATTGCAGAAAATGTGGGCTGATGTTTCTCATATTGACTATGGTGAGCCCAAATTTAATTTTTCTGCGAGTTGTAGGCAACATGCTCCTTCCACTTCATCATGTTTGCACAAAACTTCGTGAGATGAATAGTTATCATTTTGTGCTATTCAATCATATTGTTCAGATTCTGAGCCAACTGAGGAGGAGTTATTTTACGAACACTTAACATGCGTCATATCTCGGGAGTATATTAACTTCCTACGTTGCTGCTACCTCCCTAGTGAAGGCGAGTTTTTGCGGTTTTTTTTCTGAGTTCATTTAATGTGTGGTACGCATGGGTCCAGTTCCGCACACTGAGAATCTGTTTCGCGTAAGCCGAACAAGTTATACGTATATCTCCCTTGTATATCGGTGCGTATTTCAGGTGAAGATAAAGCAAAAGCTCTAACCATGACACCCTTGGGAGAATGGCTGTTCAGCAACAATGTTGGTTTGTCCTCAGTCATCATGACAGTGTTCTCATCGTTGACATTCCGTGACTCACTGTTGGCCTTGAGGGCAATCGCGCTATGCAAGGCGTTGTCGGAAAAGGTGAAATTCTGGCTGATCTAGGGATTTTTAGATATTACCCCTCATTATCACCGCAGTTTTAGTTAATGGAGTGCTACGATGACGAAGTTGGGGTGTACATGTTGGTGTGCGCAATACGTTCACTACAGTTACATGGGGCAGATGAGGTAGCGGGTACTCCACTGATTGGCTTAGTGTTCCACATTTATTGTGCATTGGTGAGCATTTGCATTTTTGTCGTTATTTTGTTTAGGTTTTATTTTTATATGCTTCCTACCACAAGTATTATTTGCAGCGTCGCTTCTCGGATTCTTTACCGCAAGTACTAATGCAGATTCCTGAAGTTACAGCGGAAATTGTGGAAACATTTGATAGCAAGGTATTTCTTGGGCATTTCCAGATTCAATTTCTGCAGCAGCAGATTTGGGAGGGACGTTGTGTCCTAGATTGCTATGATCCCAATTGAATTGCGTGATTTCGCTCACGTGCTAGGCGGTAATCTATTCATATTCAGAGTAAAACTTATTTTTTAGAATTATTCTGTAGGCTTATTCAAAAGCTGTCCATGCTCTTTATTCAGTTGTCGTTGCTATCATTGTTTCAGAAAAAAAAAATTCAATTCGAAAGTATATAATCGCTCCTAGCTCCATTACGCCCGACTTAAAATCTATAGTACTTCCCAAGTGGACATTCGTAATTTGACATCTTGACGTGCACCTAATGTGGTTTTCATATTTGAAGATTCGGGCTATGATTGCTGGTGATGAAATTCTGCTTGAGAAACAGAAGAAGGACATGGCTCGTAGGCTCCTGAAGGGTGTTATTACGGTACGTTCATAGTATAGCTTCTACTTGCAAACATTTGTTTTGAAATCAGCAGTGAAAATTGACTCTTTCCAGTAATTCCTATATTACCAGACTGATGAATCCGATTCAAGCGCGTTTTCTCTCTGTGATCTCTTTCCTTGTCAGAACCTCGTATAATTTTAGCTCACTGTTGGCGAACAGCATAAAAAGCCAGTATATCTTCGTCCACTTCCTCCGATTGAGAAGAGGAGACGAGCTGACAATGAACCGGATGATTTTGCAGATATAGCCCTTTTATTTGCCGAAGGGCGCGATTAGTAAGCTTGCCATATTTTTTTTTGTTTTGGTTCTGTTAAAGCGTTGTCAGGCATTTGTTGTATGGCTCTTTTGCTCACAATCTTCATTCTGGTTCTGTTTTCAATTTATTTCCTGTGATTTGCTAGTCTTGATTCTTTTATACTACCATGTAATCCACTTTTCGGTGTTAGTTTACTGATTGCATTGTGATATAATCTAATACTTGTCATCATTCACTCTTATAAGTTTTACTGTGTTACCGTTTCAATATCTATAAAATACCCTAATTGTTATATTGTTTTCGGCCCCATTCTCGCTGTTGAATTCCCGTTCTTAGCGTTTTACATTCAGAAGGTTTATATTGCTTTAACTTAGCCACGCGCTTTACTGCTCATTTCCTGTGTTTTACAATGCTCACTTATGTCCATCGTTGAAGATTTCTCGTCATAATTTACCCACTGTTTTAACATCTCCACAGTAATCGTTTGCTCAGAAGAGGGCCGTTTTATGACACTATTTATATGTTGAAGGTATAGTTCGTTAGAATATTCTAACATGAGCGTTAGATATACGCATATTCAAGTTCATACGTCGGATGCTATTCCATATTGGAGATGTCTTTTAGAATAAGTGGGAAAGTCAGTTTTATTGTACGTTAATCATACTAGTTTATCAATGTGAACTCGCTTTTAGTTGGTGTGAATTTTGTATTGCAGCCTCTTATACTTTTCAAGGCTCATATTTGTTGTACATTACCGGGTGCTTTTTCTAATTTTGTTGCATCGCCTTTTGATTTGCAGTTTTATCGAAGCCAGTAAATGTTTCTGACAAAAGTTCGCCTCTTCTATTCTGTGATAACTGTGCAGCAAGAATGCAGCCCGAACGGCTAATGGTTCGAGTAGAAACCCTAGCAGCAATGGTTCCCACTTGCTGCCATCCTCCGCTCAATTGCTGCCATCCATCAGCAGTTGCTGCGTGTATTATTTTGGGCTCGAAGGACAGACAAGGGGAAGGTACGTTGAAGCTGTACAAGAGATTGTTACTGCCGCAGTGGTAGACGAGTCCCGGTCCGCGGCAGGGTGTGGTGGTGTTGGGAGACGCATCTCATATAACCTATGCGGATGCGCAGACGATCAGAGTGCGGAGATGACGGGGTGCTGTGGCCCGTAAGAGCGACAGAGCACTGGAGGCTCTCATGAAGGCGCAGTCTAGCATGGCTCTGAAGCAACCAGTCCTTATTCGCTTTTTGAATTTATGGGTTGCTGTGGGAAATCTGCTAGATTTGCATGGTCTCATCATGGTCTGCTATATGGCTGCTTTGAAATCCTGAAGTGGCAAGAACATGAGAGTGAAGGGTGCGTCTCCTTCCGAATATTATGGTTCGGAGAATTTTTCAGAAACACTATGGGGTGTGCGAAGATTTTGGATGAGCTTACTTTTGATTTCTGGTTCTTACTTTTACTGCTAAAGCTTAGTATTCAACAACTCGAAGTTGAAAGCAATTCTTCATCAATAGTCTCACCTTTGAAATCTTGGCCGTCCAGCTGCCCTTTTTGGCGGCGGTACCAAGTTGTCACTTCCTTCCCATGCCCCCGCCCCACCCCGGTGCTTCCCACTCTATTACGTCCGCCACTATGTATTGAGTATATTCGATATTCGAACACTCGATTTCGAATAAGTCGAAAATTGAAATGCCCAGAAAAGGAAAGCACATACAGCACAGCGGAAAGAGAAGGGATGCCGTCGAGCTTTTTTGGTTTTGAAGTATAATACTAGATTTTTTCCCATGGCTTCTAGATTACTCAGTAAATTGAACGAATTATTTCGATGCTTTCTTTCGGTTAATGCTGTATTTGAAACCAATCAAGGTGACTCGTGTCGTTTGTATTTAGCGGTAAAATGTTTAGATGCAGTAAGAACAATGGCGGTGATTTATTCAGCTTGTTTCAAGAAGTTCATCCAAAGTTCAACTTCATCTCTATCACAGTTTATCACACAGGCAACCGTACAAGCAAGATATGGTACAGAAAATGACGAGGATTTTTTTTGGAACTATCTCACTGCAACTTCTTGAAATTATCTCCATATTGTAAAATCATCCCAGTGAGTTCGAAATTGAACTTTTCGTCAACCATCAATAAATTCTGGACGAAGCGCTTTGACTGGCTCAGGAAATCCCACTTTTGTCGGTGGCTGCACATCAACATCTGAAAATGTAGAGAGTAATCTCTTTTTTAGTCCTTTCCTTCAAAAAAATTTGCAATTTCATCTACAATTTTGAATGCGTCCGTCTCACAGCGAAATAAGTTTCTCTTATGTTGCCCCTCTTGCGCAAATTTCATTGTTTAGCATTTCTCTGTATTTTATTGCTACCATTCTTTTTGTGTGGGTAGTGTATTTATTTTCAGTTTTGTTACCCAGCTTCTCTCCATCCCGAGGGAAGATGGAGTAAAGACTCACCAACGATAGATATGTTTACTAATATGTACAACATTGTGAGCTTTTTTCACTATTGACTTACGAGGAAGGTCGTACTTACTATCTAGTATTCTCTTACTCACAGAAATGGAGCGATAGTTGAGCAGCTACAGTTTTCTTTTTGCTTCTTCATTCTATTTTATTCAATTATTATTATTACTCTTCTACAACAGTACATAAAATACCACTACTGGGTGCAAGCAGTGGAGGAAAATCATCAAAAAGATAGGAAAACAACATGACAAGAAAAAAGGCTGTGAAAAAGGTACACTCTGACTCTAAGGCCCAAACAACTTCTTCGCCATAACACGCCTGAACTGATCAAAAGGGGAAGGGCCAGTAAGATGCAGATGAGACGCGGATAGTTTCAGTATGGCGTATGGATACTTACCTACTTGATATACTTAGAACCCAGCTCTCACAGTCCCTAACCAAGCGATATTACAAAGGAATGTGCTAGAAGAGGGTGCGAACAAGGTGCACAAATGTGGAAGCTCGCTAAAGCCTATGAGCTGCTTAAAAATTCCCTTATGGAGTAGTGGTAAAGCTCACATGGCAATTTTTTCCTCGTTTTTCGTCACTCATCATTCTCTGTATTTCTATCAGAACCAATTTGGCGATGAGGTTGAATTCATGCCATGTTTCCAAGACGTACGTGTATGTAATGATATCTATGTACATGTAAGTGGCACTATGCAGGCACTACGGAGGGATCTACATATGTAGTGCCGGCCAATTACCCTTGCACCACAGAATACCATCCGACCGACAACAACAGCGTCCAACTGGTCTGCCGCTTCGCACCAACTACTCGACGCGGCGCGCCAGCTGGACGCATCTGTTGGTGGGCGGTATTCTCCACAGATTCTTTGTTTCTTTTTCTTCATTGCAGAATGCTTGGGTAAAAACGGTGCTTTCGAATAAGTTTAGGATATTATTTTGAGAACTAACCCTTTGCTTAGGGTAGAATCTGAGCAGGAAACATGTTTCGAATTGCTTCTTAAACAAATTGAGGATTTGGTTTTCAACCTCATTCACATCTTCTGCTCCTATAAGTAGATTGGCAGCAAATACTCCTGAAATGAGGATACAAAATTTTGCGGTGCTGGAAAAGCCCCCTGACTGCAGTGAGTGTGAATAAGGATTTATATTAAAGTACCGTTCTCATTAAGTATGCTTGAAATGTCCTTTATCGCTTGCGGTTGTAAAAATACAGGTACAGGGCACATTATAGTTCCTCTATTATTCGTGCAAGCATCCAGCAGTAGTGTATCGTATTTAATACCTGAATGAATACTCTTTCAAATCTCTGGGAACTACTTTTTGGAACAAAACAACCACCTTTCTTCGCAGCTTCTCTCATGAATACAACGCCGTCTTCGATAATAACGTGGTTAGTTGGACTTTCCTCCCAACCAAACCATTTCTTCGCGAATATTTCCATATCGGGATCCAATTCAATTGTTGTTAGGTTCACCTTTCAATCAGCATGTGATGACAGTAAACATAAGAAAATGAAAAAAAAAAGGGAACTGCAACAACAGGGTAGACCAGAATCGCAGGAAAAAACGCAAACACACGCAAAACTATGTCTACATACGAAGTCTGGAGCATAGACAGAACTCGCACGAGTTGAAGGGGAGCGAGAAGGGGGGGGGGAAGCAAGAAACTATCGGCTACCGCCAAGGAGGTCCTTACCAGCTGGCGATTTGAGAACGGAATATTTCAACCTAACCACCGGTTCAGTGTTTCTAAATGAAGGGAATATTTGTAAAAGTCAGAAATTCGAGATAATATATTGCAAAGTTTTTCTGTCCTGTATTTTCCATAATGCCCATATCGATATTACAGGTTTCGATTGAGCACGGTTACCATCTATACAACTTTTTACTCACCTTCGTCTCTGGAATTGTACTAAAGAAGTTGCTAATTAATCCTCCTCCGAGCCCAATCATTAAAACATTTTGTGGTTTTTGTGAAGAAAACTTCAGTCCCTGCAGTTATAATACTGTTCAAAAGTTATAGAAAAAGACATTGAATGAATTGATGAGGAATAAAACACAGAAATTGTAAATATATCCGAACATTGCACCAACCTCCAATAAAAATCCGCTCGCAATCATCAATCTAGCGTAAACCAAGCGGACAGTTCTTTTGTTGATCGGCCATTGAGTTGTATCGGAGTTTTTGTATGATAATTCTAGAAATCTTTAAGACCTTTCTCGTCAATGTTTGAGCGAAGAAAAAACCAACCTTCAGGGGTTACGAGATCTACGTTTGTAAAGCAGTATTCCTGTGACTCTTTTAAGATCATTTGGCGCATGACGACAAGTCTAAAATGTGAAGGTGTAAACTTTTCTTCTTTCATGAAGATGTGGTAAAGATAAAATATTTCAGTTTTGTTCAAGCATCTCATATGCATGCGTTTATCACGAAGCAAATTTGATACACCCTAGTACAAATCTTATAAATGGTGAGCGAGAAGCCTTTTGCTGGTGATCTAACCTACTTACCATGACCGTTTAGACAGTTTACGGACATCTAATGCACAGACTCATTGCTAGACAGTCGCGGCGTACGCCTCCTTAAGCTGCATTTATAGTGCATCGGAGTCCGATCTGGTCGGATAACAAGAGATACGTATTGATCGTCGTTATCCGATAATCGATACGTATCTCGTCAGAGTCCGACCGGATCGGACTCCGACGTACTGTAAATGCAGCTTTAGCATTTTCTGTATGCAGTAACTTTATATACCAATCCAACTGCCCATTTGATAGGTTTCTGGTTCTCGTAACAGTTCTATGGATATCCTAAAACTGTAAAGGTCTTTAAATCCCACTCAGAACGATTTGCTGAAGAACTGGTGGGCCTAGTCGATGCAGGACGTCACTTTTGTGGCGACGGCACATTCGAGGGATATTCCTCTCACTCCCTAATACCAACTTCTCTGGATGTAACTGTATAATTGCTTTATAGCGCTGACCTCACCGTGCTCCTATAAAATTAGGGGGCCTATCGCTGAAACCCTATGAGAATTATAGGGTTGGATTGACCCTGAGGAGGTGCGGGCTTAAGGTCATGCCATCCCTGAGGGTTTTGAGGCCTGTATCGAGAAGTCTGAGCAGTGGGAGTAAACTCATATATAATTTTGGTCTGCAAGTCTGACTTACTGGCGTTTCTATGGCTTGCGAGGTTTGGTACTTTTTTGTCAGCCTGTATAATGGAACAAAAGACTCGGTTTTTTTTTGGTCTCAACATAGACAATTTGACATTTTTTCCCAGTTTCGATGGCAGAATACTCATGTACTCATGCAATATCAAATGAGAACCTACTTCTCCTTTTCTACAACACCAAGGTCCGAAATGAGGTAACAAGCTTTCGTCATCCTGCTGCATTCCTCTCCCACTTGATGTAACTTAAACAACTGCTTTTGGGAGTTCAAAATTGTATGAAACTGAGCATTTTTCTCCACTGTATAGGCGTACTGCTAAAGAAATAATGGAATGGTTACTTTTTGTGTCAAATGGCGAGCTATCTCCTCAGCCGCATTATTAGCCGCATCGTTTTGTTGTTGACTGGGTGGAATATTGTTCCATATCGTACACTGAATGAAGGCAGACTTTTTTTTTTGTATCGTAGCCCATTTTTTCTTTCAAGAAACTCACCCCTAAAATTGCTAAGACAACTAGATACCACTGAAGTCTATAAGCATTTCTTGAAATTTTACCCATCCTACGAGCAGGGAACAAAGAGATACGCCTTCAAAATAGATTCCTGTTGCTGAGAACCTGCAACTGGAGTACTATATGATAATAGTTTCTAAGGCAGCAACTGTTTAATTCAATAATACTTTCTGTTTCATGGAAAATAAAGTACACGATGCTAACCCAGCGGATCGAATTGATACCTATGTATTTGCTTACACAGAAGCACTGTCTGGTGGTCTACCTATTATCTATTGTCCGTCTATCATTAGCTACTATCTGTTTGTAGTATTCTGGGTTATTTATTCCATGTTTAGATTAAGAATTAGTGTTTTAAAGGGCCGATAAGACGTTTGAACAAGAAATCCATGCTAGTATTCTCCCTAAACTGCTACATCGCAGTGGAAGCAGGATAGCGTTCGAGCGATGAATTGGATGAGGTAACTGAACCACAGTAAGCGATGATCCAGTGGTAGAAAAGTTGGTTGAGGGAGTAGCAGATAATGTATGATACTAGCTGCAGAACCAGCAGAAGATTCCTATCGTTGTGATCCAGATTTGATTGAATCGCAGCCCCATTTGTACTAATGTTGAACTCAGACAATGAGGCTTGATTGATCCCGCTACGTGGACGCGAAGCAAAATATTATTGCAGTTTCCGAGAGTGATACTTGAAACACGAAATGAAATGTTGGGACTTGAAATGAGCAACTGCTTATCCGATTTGGATATCCGTGTTGAATCCAAATTCATGTTTTCGCTCAATTTTTTCAGGTGTTCGTCCTGTTGCAAGTTGAAATGAAATGTGGATGTCTTTTGAAATTGGAAGAATCAGTCTTGTTGTACATTCCGGTGACCACCATATAGTTATTTATGTCAACTTCCAAATCTGCAAAAATAGTTGCACTGGTAGTAAGACTGGTGTGTGGTCGCAAAGGATTGTATTTTATGGTGGATTCTAATTATTATTGTTGAAGTATTATTGTCTCTAATGGTCATGCTTTCTTATGAGCTATGTTGCAAACACTTCAGCGCTCTCGCTGTCCAAGAACCGCATTTATTTGTAGTAATCACCATGTTTCGGGAAGCAAGGATGTAGACTGTGTGGTTGCCTGTATTCTGTGGAGCGCAGAAGGACCTCGCAGAATTCACACTACAAGTGAAAATACGTTGGATATGACTTGAATATAGAAATCTGCAAACAATTCATTATTAAACAGGAAGATGTTAAAGAGCTCAGTGGGAATACCTATCCTAGTCTGTTGTGTAGGTTCCTCTCAGTTCAAAATTAAAGGTCTGATCAACCCTCTGAAGATTCCTGAGAAATCGGCTTTCCTGTTCGCGGTAGCTCCAGTTTTTGCGGTGAGTGCAAAACAGGAGCTAAAGTACACATGAATATCAATAAAATCACAGTTATAGCATGGAGCCTAAGCACACTTCACTTCTATTCATTTTTGTGACCAAATTGGAGAGTGAAACATGATTTACCTGTTGTTGAGCAGTTTTTTTGGTCGAGTAATTGATGTAGGTATAAAAGCACGAGGTGAAATGCTTTTTATAAAGTGCCAGGATATGCTCCCTTTCATCTCCTTTCCCTTTACCTGAGGTGAGGACATTGATCGAAAGTATCCCTGGAAAACAGAGCAGATCGGCTACATCTTTATCCCAACTTCTTCAGAATCTAACTTGTCGAATTTCGATGGAGTGAGTACACTTCTACGATGAGCATAGATGGGTTGTATATGGGGAAAAATATTGTTGAAAGGGTCACCTTACGAATTATGCTGTTGCAAAGGACATACCGTCTTCATCGAGTATATTTCCAATATCCTTAACCGTTTCAGGATCCATAAATCCTTCAACAGGGCAGCACACTGGTCGGATTTCATCGTAGCACGCATCCACAAGAATCACTTTGTATTTATCACCTCAAATTCTTCAATGACGAACTTGTCTTCGCGACCTGAAATGGCTTTGCTAACCTTTTCCGACCGCTTCTCGGATGAATTCTACACCATCGCCAATAACAACACGATTGGTTGGAGTCTCGACGAGATGGAACCAGTCTAATGCCAGGGAGAAAACTTCGGGATCTAACTCAACAGTGGTAAAGTTGATCTAGAATCAAGAATGTTAGCTTAGCCCTGGATGAGCACTGAGTTTCAGAAATTTGTATCGGGGAAATGTATACTCTTCCGCCTGGATTGTGAGATTATCGCTGCAGCAGTTATCAAGGAGGTTTCTGTTGCAATTGCCAGATTCGCACCTCAAAAAACTACTGTAACTGGTTGCCGTGCCTCTTGTGCTAGTTTCCCTTTTCTTCATAAAGAACCTCTAGGCGGTCGTTGTCAGGAAGATTCTTTTAAATATTAGTTGAGATAATACAGATCACTTGATCAAAGAAAAAATTGCCACGGAGACATTATTTCAACAGTACATATTCTAAGGGGTAATTTACAGCACGATCGATGACTCCGGTGCTACTTCCATGTAGGAGTTGGGAGTTGTCGAGGATTTGAAACATGCACCCTGCAAGGTTGGAACGATATCGATCCTGGAACATTGGAAGGTCTTATATTCAACATTTCTCGACGACTGTTCTGGTTCGCTAATAAGCGTTGAGGAGTTATAGATAATTAATTATTACTATTTATTATTATTATTATTTATCACGCCACTTAAGGTAGACGTGAAAAAGACAATGACATGACATGACCTAATCAAGTAACATCAAGTAAAGCATACAGAAATAAACTCATTGCACTAGTGACACAAAAGCTTTTTGGAGACTCATCGTTTGAAAGAAAAGTACTTCAGAGAAGTGGGAGTAGTTTTATATAAGGTCAGATAATAAGATCCTGCCCGGCATGTGAAACGTTCCCGTCTAGCAGTTGTTCTTGGACCTGCAAAAGTTAATTAATTCTTCATGTACCTCAAATTCCATTAATGAATTGTTTTTTTTTGAGGTGATTCCATGATTGTTAGACGGTATCAGAGGTAAAAAAGGAAAACTCAGGCTGAGAGGCACGACAAACGAATTTTGGCCATATTGGTTTTTCTGGCCATATCGCAGAAGTTAACGACTGG
Source organism: Ancylostoma caninum (assembly GCA_037903475.1). NCBI lineage: Eukaryota > Metazoa > Nematoda > Chromadorea > Rhabditida > Ancylostomatidae > Ancylostoma > Ancylostoma caninum. Next base: position 387,075 of record JBAJFG010000473.1, on the reverse strand, counting down.
TTCTCTCGGGAATCGTATTTTTTGGGTGAGCTTATAATTATGGACAGCACCGTAGTAATAGAAAAGTGTGTCTGACCATTGATTCTGGACCAAGCGTTGACAAAAAGTTGTTGATTACTCCTCCTCCAAGACCGATCATAAGCATCTGCTGCATAGACTTGGGTTCAAAGGAGAGTGCCTATAGTCGGCTTTTTTAAATCAGCAACTCTACGAAAAATATGGTTAGTATGGCACCCTACATACCTCCATAGCAAAACCCATTCCAACCATCATTTTAGTGTAAGTACTGAATAACTTGCGCTTGTTCACTGGCCAGTACTTAGTATTCACCTGGTCAACAGTCATATCTGCAATCGCGATAAGAGTGGAGAGACAAATGCATTCTCCTTCCCGGATGAAACTCTCACCCTTCGGAAGCATCAACTCGGTTTGAGAATGGCTGAATGGTTTGGCGTTGTTTAGTACCATCATTCGCAGTACAGTGAACCTAAACTGTCAGTGAGAACTTATCCCTGAAAAAAGAATGTCGGCCGATATTTGCCTTATGGAAGCAGTAGATGAAATGTTTCATTTTCCACGTTTATTTCGTTTGTATTTATTCTTTTAACCTTCATTAGCTGATAGGAATGTGGGACTCTTTTCTGAAGGTTCATTCCAAACTAAAGTATGTTCGTAGAGTTTTTATACGTTTGCTGTTTACACATTTTTTTTCAAATTTCGAGAGTTGATTTCTAGCGAACTCCACTTTCTCCTTTTAGTTTTGTACTGGACACTTAGAACGGGTTTCTAAGTGGCCAGTACGGAACCAAAAAGCTTCAAATGTATGTCCTCAAAAAAATGTTTATGTTAAGATTAGGACCATGGTGAAAAGAAGCGAGGAACTCACTCTTCTCTCTCCAACATAATGTAATCTGTCATGGTGTAACAGGACTTTGTTGTTTCACTGCAAGTTTCTTCATGCTTAATTACAGCCTAAAGTAAAGATTGAGTTAAGAGTGTTGAAAGAAACATGTTCCAAGTAGCTAGTTCGGCAGTACTGTTTGATAAAAAAAATCTCGTAGAAAAAAAGATGGCCAAATCTCGCATGGAAGTGCATTACTTCTGCTTTCACTGTTAAATTCTCTCAATTATATCATGAGTATGACAGTAACTTATGTAGCAATTAGACCCCTCGAAAAGTCACAGAGGTTTTGGGTGAAGAAGAACTTCAGATTGAAACGTATACACAAAGACAAAATGACGCATGAAGCAAGGTTCGGAGACACATTTATGTACAGTGGACGTCAATGGCGTTGGCCCATCCGCGGCCTCGAGAAAGAGGTCGCGCAACCGCGCCGCGCGCCCAGTAACCGAGTTTTCTGCTGCCGTTATACTATTTCTAGCGGCTTTTCTACCCAATTTTAAGCACTTTCGACCAAATTGGGAAGAAAAGAGCCTAGAAGTATCATTCCGGCGGCAGACGACGCCTATCTCGGCACACCGCAGATGGACCACCGCCATTGTCGTCCAGTGTAACTGGCCTAAATAGCTTCTCAAGCGATGAATGTAAAGTCCCACTTTAAAATGTGTTGAGCTTATTATATGGCTAGAATCGCCAGGAGCCGCTGATCACAATGGTGTCCATGATTTCGCGCAAAAATGCCGAAAACTCGTGTCAGAGCTAGTTACATGAAATCAGTCCCTACCTGCGTTGCGCTGGCCGCGGAAGACCTGGACATAGAGAGAGGGAGGGTACGCTTCATCAGTGGGATTCGCAGACAGCAAAGAATAGTTTTGAGTCTGTGCAACTTCTTGAGCCCTTCCTGGATATCTCGGGTTTCTGTCTTCATGTCTTCTAAGCTAGGCCTATGAGGTGCTTTGCTCCTAACTGGAAAGTGCAGCTTAGGAGAGCCTCGTTTTCCTGCTCTGCCTCCGCTTGAATTCTTCTCAAACAAGAAGCTCTGAAGACCATTTCTCGGCTCTTCTTAGTTAAATCATGTGCAGAATTACGATCAGTGGCTCCTAACAATCTTGGTGACGTAGAGATCTCAACAAAGGTTTTGGACAGTGGAACCGTGTTTTTGAACCGTGTTCAATGTTGTGATTTCCAAGAGATAAAAACTGGTTACCTGCTCGAGAAGTGCTTTCTTAAGTAGCCTTATATCCTCATCAGTCAACTTATATGCTGGAGTTTCAACATAGTACTGTTTGTAAGTATGCGCTACATACTGAAAGAAGAACTAGGTGACATTTACTTAAAGGAAGTTCCAAATGTCCGCAGTCAAGAGGGGCGTGGCTACGGCGCGGCTCCTTGATCAGACACAGGCGCTCTCTATGCTGCCTCTGGCTTCTCTGAATCTGCAGACAACAAGTGGCAGCATGCACAGCGCCTGTGTCTCTGCCTAAAGCCGCGTCGTGGCCACGCCCCTCTTGACTGAGGACATTTGGAGCTTCCTGTATGTGAAAAAATCGCAGAAAAACCAGGAAGCTTCCTCGACTTTTTCCAAGATCAATGTTCTTTCCTCTGATTGCGATATGTTCGGGATAATAAGGACTTACCCCAGCTATTGCTACTACGAGTATGGGAAGCCATAGCTTGCTTGAGAGATACTTCTTACGGGCGTTTCCATCCATCTGAATGAAGGGTTATGATTATTACATGCTACTTTGTCGTAGATATGAGTATATCCGAGAAAGAGGCACCCGGGTGATGTGGGGATGAATGCAATAGATAATCAAATGACCTTTCCTGGAAACTATTCGGAAGGACGCTAACTTTTGACTAATAGCAGCTGCACTGTGACAAAAACAACAATGTACGAGCAAAATTAAATGGATTACACGAACTGTGGAGTATTATCCACCGCATCAATTCATATTCAAGCGATGATGATTTTCAAAGCACTCCATGATTGATTGGGGTGTTTTCATCCGATTTAGTAGTGGATATTCCGCGTACATTGCCAAATATGATGTGTGGGTCTGCGTGCACGTCGAGCAAAGAGTATCCAAGGAGCAGCTGGATATCGCTGAACCACGATAATTAGCTGGTCAATTCGGCAATAATTTGGTGGTTAATTCGGCATAGAGTCTGTAGATTTCGTTTATTTTTTTTAAATGTCGTTTGCTTACTGTAATCCATCCCAGCCACGAAATCGTAAGCAGGTTAGAAAGGATTATGTCAAGGAAATGCTTAACATGCCACGCATTCCTGGGAATCTGCAGACAGTATCGTCAGCATGAGAGGGATTTAAGAGGAACTTTTTTTTTTGAAAAGATGTACAACGACACTCGTTTTTCTTTCTATTTCCTGCCATTTCGACCTCCACCACTCGACCATCCGTGGGCCAAATTGCAAAACCAAGCAAAACCAGTGAGATTCTTCCAATTTTATAAGTGCATTCTTTCTCACAATGTGTTAGAGGATTATAATAGGAGTACAGCACAATTACCGTGAATGTTGCCTTTAACAGGCGAGGCACATGTATTGCCATTCACTGTTCGCAAATGTTCCCATATTGAAAGATGGGACATTCACGTTATCACGAGTAATCCATGTTTTTTCCTCTAATTATTCGCTATCAAACACCGAAATGAAAAAAAAAACTGTCTTTACCGCCTTATTCAATTGATTCATAGACATAAATGTGGGTCCGGGATTTGGAGATAGTGAATAGACTACCCCATGCCAATTTTCTCATCGATCATAATCAATGTTCATTTATTTCTGATTATTATTAGTTTTTAAACACTTTTTTTACAACTCGATCCAAACACGAAACTCTTCATCTTTATGTTTATAAAACTCTCGAATAAAAAGCGAAAGACATAAAATCCTTGATAACTATAAAACAAGGCCATATCACAGTGAAAGCACCTCCAGCCAGTAGGGCTACCTCGTAAAATTGAACTCAAAATTTTCATCAACTTCCTTCAGCTTCTCCATAAAGTGATCTGTCTGCTCCTCTAACGTCCAATTTGCGCGATGAGAGCAAAGAAGAACCTGTTAACAACGAAATGGTAATACCTAAGTATTATAATTAAGGTAAAAAAAATTATTAAATTTGAGCAGAAAAAAAAAACAATGGTTACCTGTTGTGCCCGAATGTAAAACAGGAAACATGATTCAAATCCTGCTTTATACACGTTCAAAATGTGGTCGGACTGCTCACTTCGTTTGTCCATCTCAGTGAGTACGTTGATGGCCAGCACGCCTAGGAAGACGAGAAATATTCTCTAAGGAAATGTTTCTGTCTCTTCTAGGAAATATAATCTACAGCGGATTTCTTTGAACTCAGTTAAGAGAAAGATTAACTAAATGAGATTTCACGCAAACTTGTCAAAGAGCTGCAGCAGAACAAGATTTCAAGCACATTATCAAGAAATTATGGATCGCATGAATGATAGAATACAGGAATCTCATTTCAGAATAGGAATGCAAAAGGAATATTACGGAAGGACGCAGACGAAGCAAGGAAGCATTGAACCTAGCATATGTATGAAGCGTTTTCTTCTCCTATTTTTAGATCGTGAATAGCTTTTTTCCACCAAGGTTTGTGTGGATGCCTGGTGGTCTTTGAGGAAAAACGATGCGTGACCACAGTTGGATACCATGAACCTTTATTTCAATACCCGATACAGCTGCAGCCGCACGCCCAGGTAGATGGCAGAGGTTTGAGGGTGCTACTCTAAAGAGGGAATTTAGTATTTTTAACTGAATAAGACGCTTATGACATGATCAGATGAAAACGAGTGGGGTGATTGCAGTTAAGATTGTATTCTCAACCAAATTTGACATATAATAGGTGTGGGTGATATGCTCATGTGAAAGGGTAGGAAAATCCACATTCTGTCGAGTTCTGGACCTAATAGAGTCCTCCATCCTTCGAACAGGGTAGCCTAGCATGTGCTCACATCATTCTCAAATAACTGGATAAGGCAAACGCAGTAAAACTTGGCAGCCCCCCCCCCTCCAAGAAATGGAAGACAGACTCGCTGCATGGGGAAGAATTGCTGCATTTCGAGCGCTGCAAGCAGCATATCCCTTGTTTGGGCTGCTCTGGGAGGGCTAGCTGCTGCCCAACTAACTGTGGTTTCGTTATGCCTTCGTTCTGTCCCTCATGTCCTGCGTTCTACCTGCTCCTTGCCACGTGGCGCCCCGCCCACTGGTAGCTGTACATACATATGCCAGTAGCTGAACGTCAGAGCTCACTCGCTTCTCCGCTTCGGCGGAGGTAAGACAGCCCTGATTCGTCAGGCCGGCTGAGGCCCGGGTAAAACAGTGGGCCAGTACAATATTCGGTCGCCCCACGGCCATATCTGGGTGCCTTGGAGGTAAGGAAGGGGCCAGCAGAAAGGCAGTATGAGTTCTCTGATAACTGTGCAGCACGGACGCAGCTCGAACGGCGTAATGGTTCGGGTAGAAACCATAGCAGCAACGGTTGCCAGTTTCTGCCATCCTCCCCTCGATTGCTGCCGTCACTCAGCAATCGCTGCTAAAGGGTCGACAGATTGAGCAGCTATCGAGGGGAGGATGGCAGCAACTGACAACCGTTGCTGCTAGGGTTTCTGCCCAAACCATTACGCCGTTTGGTCTGCGATCGTCCTGCACAGTTATCAGAGTTAGAAGGGCGAGACTTTATATTGTCTTATTTCCGATTCTATTATTATTTTTACGTGTTTATTCTAATTATTTGATATTATAATTGGTATCTATCCATTTCGTTTTTTGAATCCGGAACCTCAAAGTGAAGGACACCCAACTTTTTTCCCTATGTCCCCCTCTTCCCGTGCTAGCTACCTATTTACGCATCCATCACCGATACACAGTAAGACTACGAAGTGTTCTAATATCAGTTAAAAGCTTACCGTCGTCTGCGACTATCCGTGCGGTATCGGCAATTACGTTAGGATCCAGGAACACTTTAGCCGGGCATACAGTGTAGCAGGCATCCAAGAAAATAGCATTGTACTTGGATCCTTCAGAAAGACATAAGACCGAGGAATACTTTTGTTTCTAAATTAACAAAAGTTGAAAACCTTTTTTGGCCTCATCTGTGATAAATTTGGCTCCATCACCAATTATCACGGTGTGTTCATCGTTTTCCACGAGCTCGAACCACTTCACGGCCACGTCTCGTACCGTAGGGTCTAATTCAACGGTGGTTATGTTAAGCTGGAAGAAGAACTTCTTAGCAGAAGGTAGCAGACGGCAGCTCGCAATGTCAAAATAAAAGGAGAGGCACAAAACCGCTAAAGAAGGGAAAAAATCGATGAAGGTTACTTTCAGAAACGATCCTTACTATAACGAAAGATCGTTCCTGGAGGAAGTGACAATAAAGATTTCATTATTCACTACACATACGCATAAATGTGCAGCCAACTAAACGATGTGGCGAAATCTGCAGGAATACAGGAGCACATAGGAAACGGAAACAAAAGGTTGCAAAAGCTGGCCAAACCAAACAAATAAAAACAAAACCTCTCCAACCGAACCTTAGCGTCATGAAGTGTCGAAAGAAAGTTCGTCATGACTCCTCCTCCAAGACCAATCATGAGCACGTTCTGAGGATTCGAGGATACGTATTTTAGCCCCTGCAAGACTATAGTAGCCCTTTAGAGAAATCTTGTCCGATTTTATGCATACCTCCATTGCAAATACGAATCCAACCATCACCTTTCCATACCCACTGATTAAAATGCTCTTATTTATCTTCCACTTCTGCATATCCCAGTTATCCTCTGTAAGCTCTGAAATCCATGAATTATTAAGGATGTCTTCTCCATACGTTCTGATTTGTTTCATTACCCTGTGGCACAATCAATGCGGCTGCAGAAAAACTGTACAACGTATCCCCTATCATCATATGTCTATCTACTACAATCCTGTAAATAAACTAGTAAAAATGAAAGAGGAAGAAACAGCTTTGATTAGAATTAATTAAAGGGGAAAAGATAGTAGCAAACGATAACTTACCTTCCATCTTTTACGAAGACTGCATCTTGTATCTTGAAGCATTCATTTGTTTGAGGACTGCACATTTTTTCGTGGAAATGTATACGCTGTAACTGGAGATTTGAGAATTTAACCCACTGGTTTTTACTTAATAATATAAAAATAGTATGAAATATAATATATCAATATGAAATGGTTTTCTGGATTTCTGGATATGAATAATAATATGTTAATAAAACTGGTTCTCTGGATCGGCCCAGAAAGTGAACCTCATAAAATATATCTTTTTGCAGTAGATATTGCGGAGATGGCAATACAATTTATATACTGAATGCTCCATTTCCAAAATATATAATCATTTTTGGTGTTTTTTTAAAATATGGGTTGTAGCTGGCAGTCTTTCTTTCTTTGCAAGGCCTCGAATAGGACGTGAGGTCTGTGCGATTAGCCAAAAAAAAATGGCTGAAATTGAAAGAAAGCTGTGACGTTATATACGAAGTATTAATTTAGTAAGTTTCAGTGGTTTATAAAATGGTTCATGAAATATAAACAACGGTGTCCACGTCCTTCTAGTCCTTATCCCTCGAGCAGAAGCACTTACAACAATCTATAAATAATAGTTTTTAAACCTAATGACAGCACTGGGACTTTTTCTAGGAAAGGTACAATGTTTTGTTTGTCATATGAACTGACATGTACCAAAAACGCTGACTCGTTGCTGTAAAACGTGAGTGTAGAGATTTCACCAGTTGTTAATAGGAGCTAATCTCAAAAGAAAAAACTAGAAAAAAGTTGGAGATAAAATAGCTGCGCAGCTTGCACTTTCGTTAATCTTCCAGTAAACCAAGCGAACGTTAGTAATACTCCCATTTACACATGTACTTACTAGCTTATTTATTAATTGGCTGGAGGAGAGAGTTGGAGGAAAAGTATCATTACTTAGCCAAGAATCCAGCAACTGTAAAATGTTAAGAAAACGTATCTGCCTTAAGAGCTCAAAAACTGCTTAACACTAGGAACAACTTCACACCATACCTTCTCAATTAGAAACTTTTTGAAAGTGTCAGCAGCTGATTCAGCCTGCATTTCGCCTGGATTGTTGCTAAGGAAGTATTCCCGATGGTAGAACAGGTACTGCAATACTGTAGGGGTCAGACATCTCCTAACAATGACTGCCTCAAGCCTTTCGAAGTGAAGGCTTCGCAATCCAAACACTCACCGCGACTATAAATACAGCGATTGCTGGTCCCCATAAGGCATTCAGTGGTAGGGATTTTGATTTCTTGGAACTGGTCTGTGGAGGTTTCGCCTTTTTTATTTTGGACGTCATTGTGAAGTTGAAGAAATCTTCGTATGTCACTGCAATCGACGCTGATGAGATGAAAGTGCACTACAGAAAGCTAGTGCGTATACAGAAATGTAAGGAAAAATGAAGCTCCAAGTGCTCTGAAGTGCGGAGTCAGATGATGATGTCGCTTTTTTGTGGTGTGCGTTTGAATGTATCCATGTGCACTTGGTACAGTCCACGATTGATTGATGAAGCGGATTCACAAACAGCTTTCGGTCTGTCTGTGCGAATAACTGTCGGTTTGCCCTTTCATGAATGAAATTTTTATTTCTACTGTACTAGCAGCAGTTTTTACGTAGAGCGGAACACTGCGAATGTTATTTTGGCTAATTAGTAGAATAGATTTACTGCTGGACTAGTGCATCTCGGCTGGTTATCCCACGATAGTCTAGCGCCTTGTCGGCAGAGTACTCAATTAGTGTAGCTGCTCCAGCTAACATGATGGGGAATCAACTGGAAGATAGTTTCCACCATCGTATTCAGCGTGCAAGAGTGCATCATGGTAACTGACTACGGTCGTTTTGTTCATGGTAGTTCATACCAAGAAAACCAGAAGAAACAACGAGAAAACTACTACCTAGACTACGTCTCCCCGTGTGAGTACCTTCAATGGTGCAGCACCTCTACCTCTAGCTTGCTATTGACCAGCAAGTGGAGGCCTCCATCTTCATCACTTCTTCAGTATCTCTCTGTGTTCTTTCGTCATTCGCCAAACCTTTATAGGGGTCGTCCAACAACATTCACTAAGTTGTCGGATGAAATTCACGACACTTTTAGATTTTTTTGATGCTCAAATCAAGCAAAAATTAGAGAAAATTTGTGTGTATGAGCCACCCACCACCATCGCTAACAGCCTTCTTTTCTTTACGATTTTTTTTTCAGAAAAAGTAGCAGGAATTCGGTGTGAGTGGACTGCAAGTCGAACCTTATATGTACATATGTATCAGCTTAGAATATAACATTTTCAACGACAATCCCAAAAATTTAGCAACAATCCCAGAAACTGAGCAAACTACAAAATTAAGCCACCATAAAACTTTTTTGACGACCTAATAGATTACACAGCGTCACATCAGACGAAAGCAGGCTGTTATTGTTCGTGACTCATTCGCTTAAGGAAACATTAAAGACGAGCAATTCCATGCAGGGAATTGCTGAAGAGCATGTCGAACGCTACAAAATTCTACTGGCCATAAAAGTCTTCCTTCTGGAACTTTGATACAGGTGGGTTGCAATGTTCTTGCAAACGGTTCCATATGTTAGATCTTATTGATAATTCTGAGGGACTCCACACGAATTTAAGCCAGGAAAATTTAAACATCCACAGAAAATAGGTCGCGATTATACATATGGACTAGTGTGGGGGTCGGTTCAAAGGACCGTTCAAAAAACTCATCCTTATCTTCCATATTTATGCCAGAGTTATCATGAGAATGACTGTACACTGTGTTCATAAGATAAAGGGCATATTTTTTTTTCAAAACGTCTCTTCTTTTTAATGTGGAAGCTGAATGTTTCAACGGTCCCACCTGAGTTGATCACTTGACCCAACGACACGTCAGCTTACACAATTTGAAAAGCTGGTCGTAGTTTTGCATTCGATTACTTGAAAATAAGTGAATGCAAACATACTATATATTTCTGCAAAACGATTGGGCCGTTGGTTTTGTGTGATGACGTCATATAGATGTGCTTACGAGCGCATTTCTTCCCTGTTGGGCACTTATGACATATGGATGCTTGGAAAAGACTATAGGCTAGCAACCGCTCCTACACAGTAAACATCAGCTTGAGCCAAAATTTCTGTGATTGCTAGATACAAGTGTCAGGGCAAAGCAAGCTATGCATCTCAAGTTCGGGTCGAAAATGAACAGAGAGAAGGTCTCAACATAGAGGAACGTTCGAGAGAGGATGCCAATTCCGGGGATGCCTTTTCAGTTTTTTCTGATGTGCTACATTACATTGTGCATTAATCGGCCGTTATGTAGGCAGGTTACGTAGACTTCCAACACCAGCTATTCCCAGAATAGCACAAAATGCACCACCTGCCACAACTAACACTAGGAAAAAAAGCAAATGCTACACGGTGGATTCCAATAACTACAGTATTAGGCTACCGATCTTGGATTGCCCATAGATTTTTATAAGAGGTTTGGGGGATAAGTTCGTGCGATTTTCCATGAGCGCAACGCTACAAGAGGCAGCGCAGTTCTAAATCCTGAGAAGAGTCCTGAGAGGAACGTTTACGAGTGAGTGGTATTGGACTGTACCAGGCCTGTAAAGTCGGCAAAATAGTAATTACGCCTACTATTTTGTCCTCTCGGTAATAATTTTGGCAAAAGTTGCGAAGAGATGTCGAGCATACTCAATGTGAAAGATTACCCCATATCCATTAACATTTTCTCCACGAATTGTTCTTACTTATTTATTTGTTTGTTGTTGAAAATCGTTATCACTAGCAATTCTTCATTCTATCTAGGCTAAACCCTGAGGGATAACTGTCACTATCTCCCTACAAACTGCGCTTTCAGAACGAAGGGATACCTCGACGCCAAAATATCCCTCTCTAAAGTGGTCAAATCACATCCGTGTTTTCCTTTCAGCAGGAAAAGGGTGAAAAGACAGCAGGGATATGATTTGCCTTCTTTAGAGATCTCTCTCTGTAGACATCGATGGTGTCTCAAGTCACTAGGATTGCATTTGATCCATGACGGAAGTCAAGCAATGAGAAGTGCTAAAGGTGTTGGTTCTCATCAAGTTAGGCCGTAACATTCCTTGTGATTAAAGGAAAAAACAGGGTGCAGCAAGAAACGGGGAAAGTAGAGGTAGTATTGGTAAGAAGCAAAACATAAGCTAGGAATTGGCTAATTACAAGCAAGCAAACGAATCACAGTAAAAAAAACTGGTTGAAAAAAAAAACCACACGAGCTCATTCCCCAACCTGATAGTGTTTAAAAACAGGGAATGCATCTACAATAAAGAATATTACTTGCGCAACGATTTTGAAATTCCGCGACAAAATTCCCGAAATTTTCCGTCTCAAATGAGGCTTCCAAGATTTTAGGGAGACTGCATATTTTTGTATACAAGGCAATAGGCGCGAAGCTTCTTAACGACAAATAATAAACAGCGACTTTCGAAAACTGGATTCACTACACCATGTAATGGAACCACTACGTGAACTCTTAATGATGCTTTCTACAAGTTTTATAGAAGCTTTCATAGGGAACAGCTGAGCAGACGAGGTTATAATGAAATGCTGAAATCAATAGTGTCAGAAAAACGACTTATCAAACAATTTAGAGCGAAACTGCCCCACTGATGTGAGCACGAAGCATCTGAATGAAAAACTGTTGTCATGTTTGCTTGTCTGAAGTTTCCTTTTCTGACTCAGTGGCACGTGTAACATCATTGTTTCCTCATAAATCTATATTTCATATTCTTTGAAAGCACAGAACTTCCCTGACGAATTTCCCGTGAATTTCCTTCAAACAGTGACCGTTATGGATGAGTGCTAAGTTTCACAGCCACTCTGTTCAGTTTTGAACTAGAGAACTTCGATGTTTCTTTCTCACTTGGAAATTGCAAAGCAAATTGCAGCTACTGCAGCACTGGCCATGCTCGCCACATTTGTTTGATTGATCAATATGAATGGAAATTGCGTAGAAACATCCGAATGAATGGATCAGTGCGGATCCAGCTAACAAATATGGATCTGAAAATGTGTGTCGAATTTTATTGAGTCTGGGGAAGTGAGAAAAATGGCTGATATTGAGATGCATATGTATTTATGCGGGTTCCATCCTGGACTTCCATGCTGATAAGGACATCCGTTAGGTTGATTCATAAGATCTGTCCCAATATGCTTACTTAATTTCATCTTTTAACTACAACGTCTATTCCTGACCTAATCTGGATTATAACGAAGCACTACATACCTGCTACCCGCTACTAGCTGAAGGGATGTTCTCCTGTCTTGAATTTCACAATGCTAGACAAGAAATTTGCACCGATTGAAACTCATCTACAGTATCGCACACTGTTCTGGTTCATTGCTAACGTTGAGGATGCCGATGCTCACTAACGTACTTATGTGCATTGAGAATGTCGAGGACATTCACATTCTTCAAATTCTCTTGTGGAGATAATGTGCTTTAAAATAAAACGTATGCGAAAAGCCCACTGGAATTGGATTTGGATGCTCTGAAGACAGAATTGAAAGGTAACACCCGAAGAACTACATGAAGTATGCTTCATTATGCTTTCCACCACCTACACCATACAAACCACAGAGCATTTGTTTCGGCGATTCGCTGGGTCAAAATGTTCCACATGATTTCACCCAGTGCAAACACGAATAGGAGACTCAGGCGCGTCTTTGAGCTCCTAGTTCAAGTCATGGTTACTCTGGCTCAACCAATGTAATAACTGGATAGGAGTCTTGGGACGTGTGAGCTACTGCTGGATGTGGTCGGTGTAGGGTTCCCACCGGATCAAAACGCTAAACCGGAAAACAGAGGCCAACCCAAGGAAACTTCTACATATTCATCTCGTGCAATGTTTGAGGATTTAAGCACTGGAGGCTTCCAAAAGAAAAAAAAAAGTTCGGTAGTAGCCGCAATTTAGCCTTAGTATCAAGTTATTCTCATTCGAAAACGTGACCAGGAATTGCAGTTAAAGACCAAAACCTTCTCCAGGGAACGCAGGACAGTGCCTCACCCTCCACTGAGATAGCGCAGGGTGGATTACATGGATGACTCATAACCGTCTGTCGAAAATATATCCTCTCGAAATTATTCGAATTCAAAGCAAAAGCCAGGACTAGGTACAGAACTTATGAATCACCTAACAACAAACTTTTTAGACAAGGAAAAGAGTGAAGATCTTCATTCTTCCGGCCATAATCGTGAAGAACGAGTCGGAAACACAAAAAAATGTGTGAAGATTTGCATGAACATTCCTGCAGAAATCATCATCTCCCATATGCAAAAGTATCAGTTTTTGCTTTAGAGAGGTGGGAGGAGAAACTATGCAGGCTTCTCTGTAACGTCAGGGATCCATCAGTAGACGAATGGGATGAATTCATCAGAGCTTTCACACCAAAAAAAAGTTTCCACCATAGAATGGAAACTGAAATTATCTCAGAAGATCAACTCTTCCAGAAGTTCGTCCCATTAACTGAATCTATCAAACTTTAAAAACTTCGACTCGGTACCACATCCTCATCTGCCTATTGAGGTACGACTTTGGCACCATTTGCCAACTGTACATTCAGAAAGCAATGACAACAACTCTTTATTTGCATGGCGGTATAGTAGTTCATAGTAAAATTCATGCTTCGGACATGATTTGGAAAAAGAGTAAATGAAATAAATAACAGTTGAGCCTAATTTTCAGCGCAAACAATACAACAACTATTTATTATGATAAGACGACGCATCCATAAGTAAAATGTTGTGAATAAATTATTAACACAATTACATGGACCCTAATGATTCGGAGGAGTAGTTGGAGAATACTGTGCTTATCTTGAAGTCAAACCGATCGTCCACCTTCCGCACGTTTTCTATGAAACGGTCTTTTTGCTCTATGAAACTCCGTTTTTCTTTATTTGTACATACCAGCAACTGAAAAAAGGTGACTGAGAAGTGATCGTACTCAGATAACTGTGCAGAACGAACGCAACCCGAACGGCGTAATGGTTCGAGTAGAAACCCTAGCAGCAACGGTTGACAGTTGGTCCCATCATCCTCTCGATTGTTGATCAAGCTGTCAGCCCTTTAACAGCAATTGTTGAGGGACGGCAGCAATCGAGGGGAGGGTGGCAGCAACTGGCAATCGTTGCTGCTAGGGTTTCTATTCGAACCATCACGCCGTTTGATCTGCGTTCGTCAGCACAGTTATCAGAGTAGAAGCACAGTAGTATAGGTAAAGCCACGACGTCAAAAGAAGTGAAATATTGCTACGTTCTTGTGGGCTCTTTTTTGAATGCATCCTTAAATAGCCAAGAAATTTAGTTGAGTAAAATAAGGCCGCCATCTTTACGTATGAGGGAGGTCCCACTGATATGAATGTACAGGGGGGGGGCCATAAGTTATTGTACAACGTTTGCTGGCCCATTTCTCCGCAGTAGTAAAATATTTTTTGCCGCACTAGGCACTGTTTAATAGAGCTGGATTTGCTCTATCTTTGATCACAAAAACCTCCTGGATACTTCCAAGATAACGAAAAAAGTTTATCGGAAACATTCATTGCAGACTTTCGGTGCCGCAAAATGCACTAACTCTGCCCGCAATTTCCGAGCAAAACAGCCACAAAAACAGTTTGATATTTTTAGAAAGAGCATTCTTTGCTCTTTAAGATGCATCTAAGCAGTACACCCCACTTTAGAGATTTGGTGGATTTTTCGTAAAAAATTTCCACATCAACCCGCTTTTTTCAAAAACCTGTTCTAAGTCCAACTGCTCCAAAGCAAAACTCTCCCGGGAAACCGGGTTTTAACTGTAAGATACTTTGATCCCTGCTCTATTCGGCAGCGAAAAGAGCAGGATAATCCATGTGTTGCTGGTGGAGAAATAAATGAGCAAACGTTGTACAATAACTTATGGCCCCCCCTGTATGTAGTGATTGTATGTAGTTATGAAAATATAGTCTTTAAAACATTTTATAAAGTCATTATATGTAGTGATGAAAATACTTTGAAAACGACTTTAGTTGAACATTCCACTGAGAAAATAAATTGAAAAGTTTAATCCTACTTTTATACCCCTACCACTCTGCTGGTTTCTTTCAGGAGAGCTACGTGAGCAATCACGTTTCACTTCCAACTTTCAAAAATTTTCTCTTCATCACTTTCCGTAGTGAAGAAAAACAGTCTGCCACCTCGTCACCAGCAGCGGACGCAGGGGGGGGGGGGCGCTTTCCCTCTCTCAAGAATGGGGCGCCGAATTTTTGAGATCTCTTCATAAGACAGATGAAAATATTCCATAGGCTTTTCATTGTTGTTCATTTCTAGTATTGCTCTTAAGATATTTATTATTAATTACGTATTTAATATTAGAATTAATATTCATAGCAATTTTGTGATTCCACCTAGGTCCACGGAGTGGCGGAGTTGCCACTTTTTTCACGTCACCCCCCCTTCCCCCTCCCACCTCCTCCCTGGATAGCAACTCCTGCTTCCGGCGCTGCCCATCATGTTTTGAGATTATACACAAGTACTGGGATGGCACTCCTCATTGACATTAACTAGGGTAAAACTGGTAATATTCCTAATTTTACCAACGTTAGCACAACCGTTAGCGCGGCCGTCAGTACGTTTACCCTGGGTAACCCCAAAAATGTATGCTGGCCCTGGTACTACGTGGGCGCTTCAACGAGGAATTCATGTTCTACGTTCTTCGGTGATTTTCTTCTGGGGCACTCTTGCCTGTGCTGGAACAACTAAACAACAGAACAGACAAATAAATAAGTAAATTCTAGAGAATATTTCGTTAAAATACTGTGACATTAACTAACGCACTCGTTGGTTTGCACTAAAACGTTGAAGAAAGCAAGTCGGGAAGTGCTCCTCAAATGTCTTCAGTAGCACATCTTCAGTTCCAATTGAATCTCTCATGCACAGCACATTCACCGAGAGAACGCCTGAATTATACTTGGATCATTAGAGAGACCGTTAATTAGTGGTAACTGTAGTTCTAATTTTTAGGGATTAACGAAGCTCCATGAGATTAACGAACCTCCTTAAGACTGATTTGTTTTGCTTATAAAAACCTCGGCAAGGTTTTACTCACCGATATTCTAGAAATCGGATTATTACATGGAGTTCGTACAGAAAAGGGAATCTTGATGGAGAATGAAAGCACTTCAGAAAATAAGCTGAACTGTTATTACGCCATATTTCACATCTCCTACTACTGCATATTTTGAATCCACTTCAGATGTCTAGGCTACGAGAAAAAAAAACATTTAGTCAGCCACAAACGCATGGTGTTCCAAAGGCCGAGAAAAATTACCACACAGGACCTGCTCACATTTCATCAGAACAGCTTTTTTGTCTCACTCGTGCCACTCATAAGAATATCTCCAAATAAAACACACCTCCATCGTCGAGTATTTCAGCCATATTCTTGATTACATCAGATTTTGAAAGTTCCGGTACAGGACACACAATCGGTTGGTTATCGTTGAAGCACGCGTCTATCAGTATTGACTTGTACTTCTCTCCTGAAATAGTGCATAGCTGATATCCAGAAAGTTCTTCTTAGCCTCCTTGTGTTAACCTCTTTTCGCCGCCTCTCTCACAAACACAACTCCATCCTCGATAACAACTTGATTCGTATCGCTTTCAGCCAATCCGAACCAGTCGGTTGCCAACTCCACCATGGACTGCTCCAACTCTACGGTTGTGAGGTTAACCTTAATATGAGCGTTCATTTATGAAGTAAAAATCATACAAGTTTTGCTATAGCGGGAATTCTAGAGTTTCTTGGTAAAACAATTTTAGGTATGAAAGTTCTTCCAGATTATTCTGGAATATATGATTTGCAGAAGCTTTTTTCTAATGATTGTAGTAGATGAACTAGTATAAGCGACAAAACAAAGCTTATTACTACCTAGTGAACTGTAATTACTGTTTATAGAATGTGAAAGATTTGATCACTGAGGCCACCTCACGTACCATAATGAAATCAACAGCGCTGAGAAAATTGTTCATAGAACCACCTCCCAAGCCGATGATCAGTACATTCTGCCACTGATGTGGATCGAATTCGAGAGCCTGAGCGCAAAAAAGAATAGTCAAGGCACAAAGATACAAGGATAAAAATCATTGCATTATGTCATCAACCTACTTCGGTTATAAATCCCATAGCGACCATCAACCTTGTGTACATGCTGCTTAATACCAACTTATTCACAGGCCACTGCCGTGTGTTGAAATTTTTCCATGTCAACTCTGAATATTGTAGCAAACCCGGATGAGATATAATGGTAAGGAGGGTTAATCTTCATACCTTGGGGCGTTTCCAGTTCTACGGTAGTGATGCTGACTTGTGGTGTATTTTTCAACTTCAGATAGCGCTTAACCACAAGGCTAAAGCGAATAAACCGTAGATTTTACAGGAAGGAAAGCTGTGGGAATACTTCACCTGTCATCTTCAAGAAGTGGCCTATCGACTATATCAAAGCATGAATCCGGCGAGCTACTGTCACAGAATTTTCCCACAACTCGCTCTTTCTATTAGTGATCTGAATATGTCACAAAGATCTTACATAAATGAAGTAACAGAAATGACATGCCTGCTTCAATATGGCACTTTTGATGTCCTTAGTCTTTTTGCTTTCTGACTTCTCTGTTGCTGGAGATGTTGCAGAACGGTTTGAGTAGCTTCTGTATTGAAGTGCTATGTACTGGAATAAAAGTGGGTCTGTTGTGAGGAGCTAAGGGCTCCTAGCGAATGCCTTTAGATTAGTTTGCTGTCTCGAATACTTCTTATGGGAAATCCAATGATTTTAAATGGATTGCCCACTTAGTCTTACTTTTTATTGCTTTTTTGTATGGATGTCTTCTTGGAATTTGCCAAGATTACCAGGTTGGAGGTTAGAGCTGTTGGATTAATGACTTGAAACAAACCAAAGACGTGTGAACCCACCACGGCAAGTCCTAACACAAACAGATGCCACCAGAATTTCTGCAGATAGTTTAGCATTACCTGAATGAGAGTCGATTGGTCGTTTTAAACTACTGGTGCCATCATTGCATAATTTTATTTGAAATTTAGCGCTCTTCCATGCAACCTTGGTCAAAATGCTCCCATCAGCAAGTTCATTCGGAAGGTCGTTTCCGGAAGCTTCAGCAGGAGCGAGTTTTGGTGCATAAATCACTATTTCGCTCAAGGCAGGGGCAAGAAGAAACTGCTCGAAATATTGTTCTTGGCGAGAGGTCAGGATTACAGAGTTGCGAGAACCATGCAGAGAAGGAACTGCCAGGATAATGGAATTCCGAAAGCCATGAGGATTTTAATTCGTTCCCTCAGAGCTCGACATTTGTGAAAGTAATTCAACATATGCTCACAATTGTTTAAAGGTCCACGAAAATGCTGAAGTAAACTTTTTGATGGATTATGATCTCATTTATCAGTACTCAAAGTAGGGAATATCAGGCAGAAAGCCTAGAAAACTGCTTGAGAACCCGAAATTAGCCTGCCCAAGAAAGAAAGGCTAGAAATGAAATTTTTGTTATCCTAAGAAAAAAGTTGCAAAGAATTGTGAGAAATTTTAGATGGTTTTCGGATGTTTCCATCTCTCACTTCGACTGCAGCCGTAGCATTCTCGGCATTCATCAGCTGATTACACAAACCTGTCCAAACTGAGCTTGCTCTTGTTCAGACGGTGCTTATTGATCCTTCCTCACATATTTCGGAAATATGTTTGCTCTAACAATCGCTGATTAGAATTGCGATGAGTCAGAAGGGGTCGGAAACTTCAAAATTGCGGCAAAGCAATCTCCGCCTCGAGGTGCCCTAGTAGAATATCGCTTGGTTTATTTAGATATTTTTCCTAAAATTCTATAATCCCTGGATGAACAGGATTCATACCTGATTGAAGTATCTTAGAAGAGGTAGCTCTGCTAGTATTTTAAATGAGATTTTTAGCGTTTGATTTTCGATTCACGACAACGAATCGAATCATACATGAGCTCCATTTCAAATGAGAGTGTGTTATCCACGTAAGATTTATTTGATTCTCTAATATGACGTCATTCAACTTCTGATTTTAGCTCGTTTCTATAGATCCTCGCATACGTGACTGTAAAAGATATCTACTCTTTCTATTAGTTACTTACCTTTTATTGTTTTTTCTCAATACATGCATGAGTTATAATGGCTGTAGTTGTTCAGAAAATGTGATCCGATGCCTCAGTGTAAAGGCAAATGTACCTACAATATAATACAACCGAGCCAGAGCGCCGCTTCGCGGCGCTCTGTCTCGGACCCGTGTGCCACTTTACCTCCGGGCTAGGTAAACTCTAGAAACTCAGCTTCGCCGCGCTTCGCGGATGACAGTGATTTTCTGCGAAACTGCATAGCTCCTGAACGGTTTGAAAGTCAACTCTTATCATGTTCAATATGAAAAGCTTCTACATGGGCCGTTGCATGCGTAGCAACAGGGATCCTCACATGTTCAAGTCGTTTTCATTTGTGATAGCGCTGAAAGTCCAAATTTTTAAGGTTCGGGCATATGTTTCCTTCTTCAAGTGTTTTACTGTAAAATGGAAAAAATCGGCATTCCCTCGACTCGCTCAGGCGCTGAGTCACCGGCCACAGACAGTTGCGAAATAGGGCCTCGCCGTTTATAATATAGGTATGATCTCATGAACCAACCAATTTGCTGTCACGACAAAGAAGCTCCTCCACTTCCCACGATCTGTAACATATCTCCTTGTGATTGGTTTTTGAAAAATAAAAAAAAAGGTATAGGTGGTGGAACGCAAGCGAAATTACCCATCATGTGAGTCCGTTCTCAAGCTTAGATGCCTTCTGAACTGAGCCTTTGTGTTTTTTTTTTTCTGGAAAATGTTCCTGTCTTATGGGACTCGTTAAGACACTGCGCATGGTTACCTTTACTTGAATGTTTACCCATGGCAGCTGCTTTTCAGTCCGGTTCATGCCTACTTTCGCATGCGCTTCTCAAAATTCTGTTCATTGTAAGCAGCATGGATAATGCAGCATGGATAATTGTTGATAGATGACACGATTCTGGCCCTCCTGGAAATAGCTTTCCGGCCATTTTAGATGAAAATTTATATTCTATTTAATTTTCTGTCATCATCAATTTTTTGCCTTGTCTGGACCTGTTTCAACCTAAACAGCCTGGTCTACTGTACCAGTATAGAGAGTGTTTTTTCAGGGAATGATGCATGTGTGACACTACGTACAAATGAAACTTACTCCATTGTTATCTGAGTTGTCATCTTTTCTCCCGCTTCCAATGATAGACGATGTCAGCCGGATTTAATCTCGTTATTGTAGCACGAGCAGCAGACTCCTCAGCCACGAATGTGTTGTTTTCTCAGCAGCATCGCACTGAAGGAAGCTGTGTGCTGAATACGAAATTCCTTGTGAGAAGTCTTCTATACGAATCTGCGTACGATACTGATCATTGTAAATTCTGTCCTTATTCCTAGCTTCATTTCGTTGACAATGTTTGCAACAAATGCACCTCTTTCGTTTTAACGGAACAATTTAGATGAGCAGCTCCATGTGTAGGATATCAAGATTTCGCTCTTAATCGCCACGTGTTATTCCCAGCAAACGTTTGCGTCATCTGAAGGCGTTTACGTGGATATGTATAATTTGTTGATTTGCATGCAATTATCATTTACTGCAGTGAGTAGTGACGGAAATAATTACTTAGAATATGGCTAGTGCAGCCTGTATAACAGGAATATAACACATATTTGCATCCCCTGATTCATTTGTAGGCAAATTGCATTATATGACTCTGGTACTAGCTACACATTGTGTACGCATTGTTTGCGTAATTCAGGGAGAATGCATGAGCTAGAAATCTCTGTAGATTTCCTCCAAGAGCGCCTCAGAATTCACTAGGATCATCCAGTAAACGACCTTGTGCACATACACACAGGAACACACCAGACTCTTTGTTTTTGTTTACGGAAACACTCTGGAAAAGAAGATGATGGCAGTGGGATGAGAGGAAACACACGGGAAGTAGCAATGACAACAACAATAACAATGAAAATATGAGAAATAGCATACTTCTACTTTCAACACTACCAAAAAAACAATCACACATATTCAACACTCATCAGGTGAAACTTCCCATCCAAGCGTGTTTTCTTCTGTATTTGTCATGCAAATTAAGGCTGAATAGGTATATTAAAATCAAATTTGGTGTTGTTGTTAAAGAGTAAAGGGTTAACTTTGAAGGATAGGACTTAGTAAAGCGGCTTTTCTTCAAAGTTCCAGGTCATGCTTTTAAGAACAATGAGGCTGTGTGTAGAAGTGCGGATGGTGATTCTTGGTTAGTGGACGACTGGCTTAACCTTCAAGACAACCTCCGTGCCTGGGTGAAATGCTCGTACATCTCGTCCCTTGTAGTTTTTCCCGACTTTTGCGGTCGCATCTGCAGACAGACTCCACAAATTTGGAAGTCAATCAAATTCACATAAAAATACGGCAAACTGAAACAAGGCGTCCACGGGCATGAAGTTATGGACTACATCCATGAAACCACTGACCTGAATTTTCTATTCAGTTAGTTAATCTTCTTCTGATTCTAGAGGAAGGTTTCACATACATAGACTGAGAACACTAAATGTTTTGGCAACATGTGATAACCAAGCCAAGAGCATCCTCCGAAATTACCATGCATTCCGAATTCTTCTGTGATTCAGTGGATTTTGGTCAAATTATTATTAATCGTTGTTAAGCTCATGCGATTTTTTTCATCTCAATTTTTCACGAGGATTTGAACTAAATTCAATAGCATACCTTTTGGCCCTTGTTTTGCTCTTTAGGAATATTATAACCAGTTCCCCCGATACTCGCTAATTCTCATTTTCTGTCGTATGAAATGTGGCCCTCCAATTCGACAAGAGCGTACATCTCCGGCACCTCCAACCATTACAATTACATTACCTTGCACAACAGTGGAACAAATGCAGCTCACTCTGCTGGGGGTGTTAACTGCGTCCAAGTGGAAGCCATTACCTCTGAAGGGACAGTGCAGAAGTGGATGGTTGCTTCAGAGAGGTCGATTTTGGGCTGGAGGATGCACATTGTTCTGTTCTACACAGTTCGTAGAGTTATGGAACGATTTTTTGCAAGGACTTCCACTAGATGTGAAAAAGAAGTACTGTAGATATTGACTTTCAGAAAAACCTAAGTTCGATTGAACCACTCCGTGAAAATACAATGAATGCTCAGAGAAACCGCTCAAAATATTGCCCAACCTAATATTTAATAACAAGACAAATTATTCAATTGGGAAAGAAGAAGTAGTGACAGATGTTTCTATCACGATGGAAATCAGATTCTGATCTGCGATTCCTCTATGCGATCTTCTATTCTTCGATGCGTATTCCGGGGTTTGGTGATCACCAGGTTGTTTTTTATGCGGTCTTATAATAGTAACCTGTTGTGGCGGTCTGAAATAACTGTGTTCTTCTTTGAGTCACTGTTGTGATCAATGCCAATACAGCATTTTCCAAACTCTTCTTTGTCTGTTAGTTCGCTCTCGAAAGGTTTCACATACGTGGAAAAATTTTCCTTCAGAATTTAGGGGTTTAACTTTGAGTTGGATAAGTTTTATATAATATATGAAGACCATACCTATCGGGAATGTTTTATTACCTTGACTGGGTAGAGGTTAATCCCTAATTCGAGAACGCATAGCTACAGTGAGAAATAAACCATGCAGGTGCCTGGCAGTATAGAGTGAATCCGGTGCAGCTGAGACTAGTAGCTATGACAAACTAGTAGGTTCGGCAGGAAACCGTTTGATGATTGTAGGCAGAAGCACCAAAAATTATCGGATTCTTCTGTGGTTCAGAGGATTTGATCAAATTATCTATTAACTAGAAAAATTATTCTAGGCAATGATGGAAGGAAGGAAGTGGGAGAATAAGCTCTATCAGGATAGCAGTCAGAATCTGACCTGGCCAGATCTGTGATTCTTATATACTGAGGTTTTTATGGTCATTGCAAAGCCATAGGTCAGCTAGGTCGCAGATCCACATAGTGCCATACGGACACTATATGATTTGTGTGACGATCACCGACACATCTCGAATCCTTTTATCATATGCTAGCTATAGATTTGTGGAGATTCGTTTGGAATGGAAGAAGAACTAGGGAAATTCTTTTGAAGAGAGCGTGTTATTAGGTGGCCACAAATTACCGCTGCGAAGCCAGAAGATTACATGTTGCTTCAAGAGTTTTTTCACTTTTGCACTTAAGCAGTCTTGATGAAGTTACTCAGGTTGGAGGCTCAACTGCTTGAAAATGCCCTGCTGTTGTCGCCACCTGAGTTGATATTATCCGGCATTTTCGTATTTCAGTAATTTGGATAGTCCGTAGAGATGCACAACTGAGCGCATCAGTGTGATATACATATTTCATTGCAAATTTTCATATGTTCTCTAATTTTCCACGATAGAATGTAGAGAAAAACGTGGGCAGGTCTCCGTGGTACGAATTTGTGAACATTCCTGCACCTTAAATTCTTTTTTTCAGTGATCCTCATACATTTTGCATACAGGTATTTTGCGGATAACGACAGGGATCAATGCAAAAAAAACTGCGAAATGCTCACAAAAAAGTGATCCTTCTTCCATTCCAGTCCTCCATTAGCCCTCGGAAGGTTTAGCCTGCATCTATTCTGGCCTAGTCGCAGAAACTCAGCAGCTACCAGAAGTCTCCATCCGATTAAAGCTACGTCATCAATGCTCCTTTCCAAACTTTTAAAATTCAGGAGACTGTTGCAAGGTTTTAGACTTACTACAACAAAACGAAGACGATGTTGAGTTGTATGATGTCCCTGTGTCATTTCTAAACAAAAGCTTCATGTTTCGGAAATTTTCATGCCTACTAATTATTATCGGTTTCCGTTGTTTAGTATTTTCCAGCCAGAAATGATGAACTCCTCTGTTGCTGTTTTTTCCTAATGAGAGCAGGAAATCCTTCGATTGATGACGTTAGCACGACATCTGGTCGCATTTGACGCGAAGTACTAAGTTTTTGAATGAATACATAGAATCTCACAGCGAATTCCAAAGAATATGCATGTGATTACCCTCAGTTAACGTTTAACATGTTAGTAACTTGTTATTTTTCTATGAAAGACGTGTAACGTCCGCAACTATGGATATGTTCCAGAAAACATCGCACTGCCGACGCAAATTCCCTAAGGAAAATTGCACACACAATTCATGCTTGTAGACTTCTTTAAAGCGCTTGCAGGGACCTCCGAGTGGACCAAAAATCAAAGCTATTCCATGTTTGTAAAGGCATCTACGTACCTTTTCTAGCACAAGCGGTTGGAGGAGCTGTGAGCGGGAAGAAAGCTGAGATATATGAAATCTTTCGGCGTCTTACCTTGATTTCCTTGCCTGCCCTCAAGCTAGCTCCTAGATACATCATGAAGATAACTCAAGCAAACGTGTTGACGCCGGCGTTACAGATGGGTAAATCCCGGGCATGTTGTTTATCCTGGGTAACCCGAATGACATGCGGCGTGCAACATGTAGCCTCAGCGTGCTAAACGTCACATTACCCTGCACTTGATGTCGAATATGACAAGTGTCCGCACATTTAGACGAATGACACGTGAGAGTTTTTTTTGAAAGGTTATGTATTTCGTGCGTTGCTACGAGTGAATAGAAGCTTATCCAGAACTCTGGTAGTCACCCATTACGTCAAATTTCAGCATTCGAACGTGTTTATTGAGGCATCTCTACAAACGTCTGCAACCATGACATACTGAAAACTCCAAAAACCTAACCAGAAGGCTTAGTACCAGCACACTAAAGCAAAGGGCCAGTTTTCAAACCATTTGTCTCACATGGGGTAGTTTTTATGCTGACAGAACTTTATTCTAGGCATCGAATAATTGGCTGGAATTATCTACGGCAGAAGGAGGAAGGCTTCCGGATAGATGCGAATTATTTTCCTTCGTTATAATCCAGTTGTCACGTCGTTGTTCCTGTCAGTGATAACATCCATCTGAATGGAGGAGTTCTGAGCGGAAAAATGTGCTTACTCCACTGCTATTGCAGAGTAATCCGAGCTGACTGCTCAAAAAAGATTTGTTCATTTGTTTTAGAGCTACTGGAACATTATATACACAAAGTGACCATTTTCATATTTGCTCAACCAGGAAGAAATAGTAAGCATGCGAATGAACTGAACTAAGAGTGTAATTAACTGGAAACTTCTGGTAGAATCCCTGAATTCTCTGCTGTTCCTCCTAGTTCGATAGTGGAGTTTACCATTATTCTTTTCCATAAATTAGCAAAGAGTTGCAGATATGACATCGTTTTATTCGTGGAAGCATTGAAACCAATAGAACTGTCTAAACTGTCTACTTACATAAGTTTCCTATCAATGCTCACCGTGGAAATGAGGGTTTTTTCAGAACATTACTGGTATGTTTTTATAGTGGCTCGGCGAAGCAATTCAGTCTCTCAAAGATTGTCCCAAACGAATCTCTAGAAGCAGTCGCAGAATCCTGATTAGTCTCTAGCCCCCATTTGAGCTGTGTTGACTCCATTAACAAAGAGAATTTGAAATCCCTATCTCGGTTGAGAAAAAGCCACTTGGGCATGTGCATACGCAATCGCTTGCCCTTTCAGTTCTTCTTCTCAATCGGAAGTTGACGCAGCAGTTGACCATTCACGCCTGGACAGACTGAGAACGAGAATGCCCTACTCTAAGCTGAACAACAGCACTTTCCAGTAAATGGCTGTTAAATTTAATCCTTTTCACCAAAAGTGCACACGATGGGGTTAATTGTTTGCCGACTGGTCGTCACGTTATTGGCGGGCGGAGGTAGGCGGTCCATTTCGAAAAACAGCCACTGAGAAGGCTTTGTACGATGATAAAATAGCAGCCTTTCTTATAATGTCACGTGCTAGCACCGAATAGTGAACCAAAGTCAGCGGTCGAAGAAATGTATCATAGCTTTTTGGAAGTTGATGTAAACAAAAAGTATCCATTGGGAAGAATGTTTTATGGGAAATTAGAAACCATCCAGAGACGAAGGATATCCATTCCAACAACAACTCTCAATTTTTCGGAACTCAGGAGGACAGGAAACCACCAGAAGATGATAGATCCCACGTGTGTGCATTAGGAAATCAGGGTTTTTCGTATGGAAAAATGTGCAAACCACCATAGATATTGTACATCAACAGGTTGCATCTTTATCATCAATCCCTTGATAGAACGTCGAGTCTCCTTGCCATAAAAATCCACGTGCTTGGAATCCAAAATGAGGGAGAATAGAGGAGAAAACAGAAGAGGAAGCCGCTTTAAATGACATTTCACCCGCCTGTCAGCACTACTGTATCAACGGGAAAAAACGGAGCGCAGCAAAACGATGCACATTTATTCACGTCGGATACGGTAGTACCCACAGTATCCGCACAGCAGGATAAAAAAAACTCGCTATATATAGTATAATATATAGTCAGATATTTAATAGAAGTTTGTTGTGTCACCGGTCTTTGTTCTACTTGATTTGCATGTTTGAAATATAGGAGGAGGATACACAAACACGACTATACAACACAACACATCCACACATAGATCGCCTGCCGAGAATTGTTACAGAGTAGGAGCGAGCGGTTCAGATCTCTACGGGTTCAGCTCAGCTGGCGTCGTCGCGACACATATTATTTAATTACTTGTAAATCAGATCAACGGGATAATACTGTCATAACACGTGTGAGTAGACGAATCAAAAAATACATCCTTTAAATCTAGGTAACATTTGTGTTATTCTTTGAAAAAATATGTTTCGGGAGAAGAAAGTGGAGCACGGGTGGGCGTGACAGGCAGATGGGCGGTGCCGGGCCAGCGGCAGCTGCTACGGGCGCGTACGCGAGATGGACGCACGCACGCAAGCATCGGCGCGTGCGTGCTTGTTGTCATCAAGGATGAGCGGCAAAGTTTGGATTGCACACTTCGATGTCGCCTGTTGGTGCCAATCCTGGGCACTCGTACACGCTGAAGTTGTTTTCGTCGTCAGCACCATCGTCCTCTCCATCTGATTCGAGTCCAGCTGGAAAATTGAGAATAGAAGAAATACATAAATCTTAGAAAATATACAGTGCAATATAAACATGTACAATATAACAACTCAAAATTTTTCGAGAGACATGGATGCTTCTATTTAGCCGCATTTAGCGGAGAAGAATGAACCTTCTTGCTGTTTATCGTATATAAAACATAGATTTTCCAAATAACTCACTAAAAGAAAATCCAAATGGTGTCGCCTGAGAAAGGCTACTTCATCTGAGGTAAAATGAGAGAGCTCCGCCAAATAATTACTTGCGACTAGTTGCTAGTTAATTGCCTACCTGCAATTTAACTAGTTGCAAGGTCTAGCGCCAACGCCATGTTGCTTGAAAGTCACCGGGAGCCCATTTTCGCGCACTTCGGAAAAATGACGTCTTTCTGGACATCCTTAGCTTTGATTATCCCTGTTTCCTTTTGAAGCTTGTAATAGAAGAAGAAATTTGGGAGCTGGTTCCGGAAATTTAGTGACGTGAGGTGAAAAAAGAATCCCCGAAAATTTGAAACTTCGGAAACCGCTTTTGGCATTAAATGTCTAAATCGACTTGATGTTCGATCCAGGCTCGATTAGACATGATAGGATCTGCACGATTTTAGTGCGACTAATACGAAATGCAGCTAAAGTATGCTCCAGATCCATGTGGGATCCGTTAAATCGATAAGCCGCCTCTTATGAGCTTTGCCATAATCATAGACGTCTCACGAACAAAACAGGGAAGGACCACATATATACGATGATTCCGTTATGAAAGAAGTGCTGTTCATTTTTAAATGAAAGGATATTACAAATAAATTAGTAAATGAAAACTGGTAACGTAGCGGAGAACGGTAGGTCCGTTACCGTGGACTATTTCTGGGATTCTTACGGTGAAGTTTCTCTTCCGATTCTTCACCTGCAGTCCAGGAAAACGTAGATTCTTCTAGTACAATCAAATATTGTATTGTTGCGTACGTACAAAGAACATGCGGGGAAAGTGCTCATCCACTTCAGCAAAATTAAGTCTTCACATAATCATCAGATGCCTCTGCAAATCTATCCAGGCTTTTCTCTGAGCAAAAATCTCTAGCTGGCGTACGAATATAACTGTGAAAAATCTCGCGGAAGTTATTATTTCCTTCCAGGGAGGACGTTTTGCCAGTGTTTTGCTACCTAACGATCGGCACAGGTGCTTACGTAAGCTTTATAGAGAGCAATAAAGAAGATAGGCAGTCTGGTCGATGTTTTTATGGCGCATCATAGTCCGAAACAAAATTGAATGCAGTTTCATGATGAGTTTTCAGCGAATTTTGATTAGATTGCAGGGAAAAAATTTATGTTTCCAGGATTCATGTTAGGAAATAGGAGGTGTACTCTCTAAAGCAACAGTGCGCTTTTTGGTTCCTGGATGGAGAACAAACAAAGATCCAATTTCAGTTTTGTTCCTTGCTAGAAATTTCAGGAAACAGAGATTGGGTACTTATTTTGTCTTTTGTTTTTTAATTTCAGATAACGTCCGGTGAATGCAGGACTTAGTTCCAGTGGACCTATGTTAGTGTTTTGGTAGCAAGAAAGAAGAAATATTCAGAACCATCCAGATGTATGGACGCGATAAATCAAAGTCGGCAAGCAAAAGCATAGGATTAGCTCCTAAATTACAGAGCCATGTCAGCCAAACAAAGCCGTAAATATTCAAAGATCAAGAAAAAACGCTAACTCATCGTAATATGACAGCTGAAAGCAATCGCATTACAAAAAAAAATTGAAAAATCATTAGGGGCTGCATCCAATGGATTCACTCCCCTGGAATTTTGCAAAAAGGTAATGCTTTTGCTTAATTTTCGTACCAGTAAACGGTAACAGATCCCTAAGTTAGCCTAAATTTTAGGTGTTCTTCAATTGCTTGTTGCTTTTTTTCCTTCAACTAGGTTTTTTTCCTGTTAAGTTAACCTGTTACATTTGATGCACCTCTTTTGGCTTGTACTAAATAAATAAGAGATTAAATATCCGAATAACTGTACGCAGTAGTAATGATCCCTCTTCAAAGGATGGGAATACATACTTCCCGTATGCTATGGAAAGGTAGCTTTTCGAGCACATACATAACAACTACAGATGGTACGAATTATAGTAATAATATGTAACTACGTGCGAAGACTTCTTCTACAACAAAGGGCTAATCTAATGTCAGGTAAATTACCATAATCAAATACCACTGGGACGAGTTTTTGCAGTATCCTGTTATTGAATAAGAACACCTAGGGGCAAAAATCCAGAGGTACCTCTGAATCAAATGCTATGCGTTGTTTCACAGACGTTCATAAGCTTTCCATGTTCGTTTTACGTTCTTTACACTTATAAAAAATTCAAAAGAGGACATTGAAAATCATTAGTGACATCTACCTAAGAAATTATTCTAGAGGATACAAGAAAGAACACTCAAGATCACTTTTCGTCCCAGAGCAACAGAAAACCACTAGGTTTTCGTAAATCAACTTGTAGAAGCACCACTCCTCATTACTAATTGATGTAGAGGCTTGCAAATGAATTCACGAACAAACGCTAACAAACAAGCATGTTTACAGTATCTTCTCTACTTTCTCAAAGCATATTTGAAGCACTTTCAAAATGTTATTTGTTTTGTTACAGAAAAATAAATATTTTCCATACAGAAAATGCATCGCCCATGAGACCAAATCAAGCCTTATTTCAACTTCTCCTTTTTTAGTATTCTATTCTGGTCGGGAGTTAGTTCACTGTCAGTGCTTGGTTGATAATTTTCATATCCTGGACGTGCATGTAATTCCCTGCGCTACTTTTTTCAGAGCACGAATAGAATTGAGAACAAATGAATGAAAAACATCTAAATAAGAAGATCCGGCGCAGCTTCCGCAGTTTGTGAACTTTTAAGCGTTTTACACACTCTTAATTCATAACTCGACCATGATTTCAAGCAGGATGGCCGGCGAACATTCCCAGCTAACACCAGGAACTCCAGAAGGTTTACTGGAGACCCCCTGCGAATAAGCGCTTAAGAGCACATTAAACCAAAAAAGCCATTTCCCCGGACAAACATGTGTTTATATGCCCGAAAGGGCACATGGGAGAAAAGCGGAATTCTCACGGCAATTTATTTATTATTTGAAAAGCTTTCAATACGATGACGCAAAGGGCAGTTCTTTGAGGCCATAGCGCTTCAGCGCTTTAACCTTCTGTTTCAGTGGAAACAAAATAAAACACTAAACTATGATGGAGCGTTGGAATTCGTTGTTTGCTTTGTCTCTCTTAATGGAAAGTTGCACTAAAAACAAACAATTTAGCTGTTTTCCCCTACTCTATGTACATATCTTGTGTCCCATGTGTTGGGTATGTATCCCTACAACGAATGAATTGATGAGAATTCCAGAAAATATTTACGGATGTCCACGTCGATGCACGCATGAGGTACGAGTCGAACAGAACTAGCGAACATTCGAGTCGAAGCGGTATGTGTTCGTGAGAATTCCCTCAGAAAAAGTATTGGAAAATACGGAGAGCCTGGCAGAAAAGTTTGCATTTGAGCAAAAGTCCTCTAAGCAAAAGTCCCCTCCTCAGTCCTCTAAATTGGAGACTAGTCTGCTTCAAGTCTCCAGTATCTCCGAAACTCACTCAGTACTCGAGTAATTGTCTTCTATTTCGCAGTTTTTTTCTGAACTGGGATTTTCTTCGCGGTTTTTTTTGAACTGGGATTGAAGGAAAACTTCAGGTCTTACTAATATTTTCTGCAGTAGAATGTGCGTAAAACTGGGTTCAGCTGACGATTTTATGCACCACGGAGAACAGCAATAACATTCAATTATTCCATGAAAAGTTTAGTAGGTCTGCTTTGATGCATTAGCGAGTGCACTTGCACGCATAAAAATTAATGCTCAATAAAACCAAACAATGCCACCACGCGACGGGCCAAATTTATTCCTGATCCTTGATCTCATAGAGATGCACAAGAACATTTATTGATAGTACAGCCATTTTCCACCTATCAATCATCGGAAGTTCTGGATAAGTTATTGTTGAGGCTTTCTGATGAAGCAAACCTAGACTTTTACCCCTAAATACTTATCCCTAAAATAGAGCCATTAATGATTTCTACGATTTTTTTGTGTTTTCATTAAGATACCATTGTAATCGGATTGATCATGTAAAAGAATGTGGATTTACACCACTATAAAAGTGCTGGGGATCAGTTCTCGCATCCTTACAAAGCTTTACTCTTTGTTTTCTCGTATACCTGTTCATGAAGTTGTGTTATACTCGACAGTACTTAAATACCGCTGGCCGCTGGGGAATGTCGCGTAAACAATTAGAATCCATATCTCTAGATTAGGTTTGAAATGAAAGTAGAACGTGGCTCGAGCTCATTCATGTGTGCCTCAGGCAAAAATCTTACTGGTTTACGTCATCCAGAAAATAGCAGCCTTTTGCTGCCATAAGGAAGGAGACCTTAGATTATTGAATGTACTTTGACATTCAATAGTTTGCCATTTTACTTGTTAGCGCAGTATAATTGTGGTGAAAGGTCTTCTCAAGGAAATTCTTCAGAAAATCTCGTTAGCAGGAAGCTCCGAGTACCGTAGCAAACGCTTCCCAAGGACTAGCAAAGTTTGCAGCCCATTTTCAAAGTGTCTCCATAAACAAAGACATATAACAAGGACATCCAGCAATTATTACCTCATCAATATTTAACGACCTCGGCGTTTATGACATCAATTGCATGCTTCTTATCGTTATCAACTCAGAGTGTTTACCCAATTTCCACTCAATTCCAGCATCGATTAGGAAAACCATATTGTAAGAAATTTTCCAATGTAATTGTGAACTCGCTCACCAGGTGCATCCTCCCCGCAGATGATCTTCTGTTTTGCCTGCTGGTACTGGTGAAGCTGAGCTTTGTACGCTAAAGACTCATCTCCCTTGTCGCCCTGAAAAAAAAAAGACATAGGGAGGGCAGTCCTTAATTAACACTAGCGTTAAAGTACAGTCTTTAATTAGCTCTTAACTACTTCATGACATTTTGTTTCTGCATTATAGCAGGGAAAAGGTCATGTTTTTTCATCTTTTTTGAGCTCATTTCTATTCAGAGAATTGTGAATTAGACGTTTCGTGAAAGAATTCTATAGTGATGGCAAAAGAAAGTAGCCACAAGTTGATGAGCTGAAAATCAGAATCCAGGAGAAATTAGTTCAGAATCACATGAAGGAAGATAGAAAAGTGAAAGCAGACAGCGTAAAAATAGTCTTCATAAAAATTTACGCAGATGGTTAGGGTCAAAGATGGCATTGTGGCAAACGGCGAAATTGGATCATTTTACGAGACCATAAAATTACAAAATAATCAGCAAACAGTAGTTTTCATTTTTTTTCTGACGCCAAGATTTAAAATCAGCTAATCGCTTTAGCACACAATTATAGGATCAGCCTAAGTAGAAGCTGCGAGCAGATTTTTTCGTTAAATTCATGGAAACATATAAGTACTCTCAATAATACTTGCGTGCAAAGCTCCACGAAAAAAACTCTGTATATGGATTTGTTCCAAGTAGAGATTATAGTTCTGCAATTGCGGACAGAATTTAAAAAAAAACGTTGGGAGATGCATTCCGCACTGCTAGGAGGCCTGCTGCTTCCTACACGGTCGATGTTTCGATCCCTGCCCCTGGCGAACTCAGCCATCCAGGTTCTGGTTGGCGAGTGAATACCAGAGGAGTCTGGACTTCCCCTTTTTCAGCTTGAGAAGGATGGTGAACTGTATATGAAAGCGAATGAATGCGAGTAGTTGAAACGATAACTCAGGGGCCTATACAAAAACTTGAATTTTGTAAGAGGCAGCCGAAAATTCGCTCAATTCGAAATCGAAAATTTGAACTGGAGCAGATTAAATACATTGTTTGGTCCTAAGCACATTCTAAAGCTTAGCAATTTTTTCCCTGCATTACTCATTGTTTGTTTCCTCAGCGCACTAGTTCCGCTTACTACTTAGTTACTATAAGTAGTAAATCCTTTAACAGGATTTTCTTACCTATTGTGATTACCGTCAACAGGCTACATTAATGTTATTTTCAATAATATCTCAAGAATTCATCATACGGCGCATGGAATATAACCACTGATGACTCAACAATCACGCGAATGTAATTGCTTTATCTCTTACTAAATAAAGGAAACATTTCATGGTTGAAAAGATTCTTTGTTGACAACCTGCAGGTTCTTATAAATATAACGATCAGAGCAAAACCAAACGAAGTCTTTAGGTATTGGAATATTCTTACCTCAAGATGTTCCTAAAACAGCAAATGTCATAATGTTATTAGAGAGAATAAAGTATTTAATCTAATTACGTTGGAAGAAGAAAAATTTCTGAGAGAGGTACAGGTAGTAGTTCTCCTTTTTCTCCGGAATAACGAAGGCTCTTTCTCTGTCCTTAATCATGCCACTCCCGGTTGGCGAGCAGTTCTCATAATCCTTATAATTATTCCATGAATCAGCATATCGTGCTATGCACTTAGCTCCGTCAACACCGCGTATTCATTTTCTACTAGTCGCTAGCCCCTTGTCCTTAAGTACATTATATATTTAAACTGACTAGTAGTTATTGCTAGTGAAATGAGTTCCATAGAGTTTGAATACACATAAGTGCGGTGACAAACCTTATTCTTCTTGAATCCTGGCCCGGTTCCAGCATAAGGAGCGTATTCGCTGTCATCGGGAGAGCTACGACGTCTCCTGAAATACATCGATTTGTGTTAGTTGCCTCTGATGTGTCACGTGCTTCACGTCAAGAAGCGACAGATCATTGCCGAGACATTTATATGGGGCTTTCGTGTGGAAGACGCGGAACGCACGTCGATACATGCCCTCGGGCGAGCATGCTCTCGTAGGAGCCGACGTCCTCGCGTGTGTTGACGCCGACCGGAAGGCGAACACGCACGACTAGGAACGCGCAAAAAACGCTCATGCATGACATAGCCTCACTGGTTACTGCTTATTTTCCAGACAGCGATGGGAAATTGCTGCTTTGAAATGGAAAAACGAAGGTGAAAAAACGAACTTGATGTAGTAGCCTCCGCCTACGACTGAAGCAACCATTCCTACGATGAGTACTGTTCCTACTGCTGAAAATAACAACATTTAGCTTTGTTCCAGAAATTTTTCCCGACTCAAAGACTCCCGATCCGGAGGCAGCCGCTCTGGGATCGATTATCCTGAAAGGAAGTTCGTTTGCATTGCGAATGCCGTGGTGATTGAGAACGAGGAAGACATAGCTGCCTCGCTCCCGTCGCATCCGAATGTGTGATGAGTATTCACGCAATTCTGAGTGGATTCCCTTCAAGCAAGGAACGTCCCTCCTTTTTCATGGGACGTGCCAAATAGAGGGAGGGGAAGTGGGATGGGTGCATGTGTACTATAAATTTTCCACCTAACGAACTGTTCACAAATCTGAAAACAAGGCATTCACAAATTGTAGAGGAGCGACGTAAGCGCGATAACAATGTGCTTTGTGGGAGTTGTACGTTTTAAGGATAACCATCCCACACATGTGACTAACTCCCTCAGGGCACTAATTAAGAAGGAGAACGAGGTCCAGTTGAATTGCTAACTAACGTGGCATACCCAAACAATCTAAACGACACAACATAACGACGAGTGATCACAGTCAGCGCGTTCAAAGGACAACTCAACCCTCTTCAGAATCAAACACCACAAGAACCAAGGACACTTCACCATGTGGGGTGAAAACAGCGACGTCGTGACAGCTAACAAGGAGACCAACGGACCAACGAAACCGACAAGCTAATCGGTTATTCATAGGCTTCACTTCGCGGATGCGGAACATTTTTCCAGAGCACAGAACTTGACAGATCCGGATATTTTCAAGGATTCAAGGCCAGAAATCATAGTGAAGCATTATTTTCTTTACTCTTTCGAAACTGAAAGCAAACATTTTTTTGGGCTACATACTTTTCCCTAATGAGGATTTGAATAACGAGCCTCAAATAAACGAGCAAAAACGGGTGAGTGATCTGGTTTATGATTAACGGTATGGCCTTCCGGAAAAACATCTATAAGCCGGAAATTGATCAGGAAATGAGATGTCTCATAAAGTTTCCATTAATGTGAGCCACTTTTACTGTAAGATTAATGAAAAGCCTTTGCATACTTTATAGAGGTATGTTGCCCTAGAAATTTTAGCTGCTGCGCTTGTGAAAGGTCATTTTGAGTA
Source organism: Ancylostoma caninum (assembly GCA_037903475.1). Taxonomy (NCBI): domain Eukaryota; kingdom Metazoa; phylum Nematoda; class Chromadorea; order Rhabditida; family Ancylostomatidae; genus Ancylostoma; species Ancylostoma caninum. The sequence goes on along the minus strand of JBAJFG010000473.1, from coordinate 351,742 downwards.
CCACGCAGTTACCATATGAGTCAGACATTGTTGCATGGCAACAATGGATGGTTCCCAAAGCCTATTCTCTGGATAAAATAGCGTATTCGGGATGTAAAGGATATAAACGAAGTGGAGCACTTCGGAAAAAAAACGCGAAGGTGTTGTTACTGAGGTTCGACATCTCCCCATCCCCTCGTTTTCGGTCTGAAATTCGAGCAGGTCCCTTTCATAGGTGGTGCCCTATGTGAGAGACAAATTGGATTAGCCGAGTACAAATAAAAGAAAGCAGAGGCCGTGGTTGTTTGCCTCAGGCAAGATCGGATAAACCTCGATTTCCTCGCCGATGCTGTTTTTACGTGAACGAGCTAGCCACAAAATCAGATTTTGGTTATTATTCCGTAGGCGGACAACGAACAGCCAACGACGATGTTTAAGCTGGGATGCGGGCCTCAGTTAATGAAAAACAACGACAGAGATCCGAAAATCATCATCATAACACATCGAGAACACGCACATCCGGAGATGACGGAGATGACGTTACGAGAGAGAGAAAAAATACATGGCAGAGAGGAAAATATAGCCAGACTTTGTCGCCATTGTTTCAGACGTCCCAATAATTACATATTTTCCCTAGATAATTAATTAGACCACGTTAAAGTGCAGAGCGGTTGCCAATGAGGATAGCGGGACAGAAAGGCTTGCTCCCTCCGGAATCGAGATCGATGAGCACGGATAGGTGTGAATGGCAAGACATAACTCACCAATCATCAGTAAATTGCTGCTGTATGTGGGTAGATTGTTCGAGAACTCTGATGTGCCAGCAAGGCGACGTTTTTCCAATGTGGCAACTGACCTAAAACGAAGCATTGTGCATCCTGGCCGGGAAATTTCAGCTTTGAAAATCTACTCAAACAAGAAAATAGTAGAGAAGTAATGCTATCCTCGAATGTAATTAGCGAAAATGGCGCTGGTGTCGTTTTGGAATTTATATTGAATTTTTTTTTTCGTCATGAAATGAATTTGTCAATGAAAAAATCATAATGATAACGGGTGCAGCTTCATTTCATTCGGTGAAATAATAGAACATCCAGCTCATCTCGTGACTTTTTCTTTTTCCAATTCTCATTCAGTTGTCAATTTTGTTTTGTTTTTTTTTTGTTCAGTTTCGGGCAGATTCAGAAGTTATGCATTTTTCTTTTGGTGCTATCCAATATCCAAGAGATTATTTTTATTTGATTATTCTGAGTACTGATATTCACAATCTTATGATTATTATTATTCTCCCTGGCACGCTGATATGGATTTCCATCACGATTCCCATCTCACCACGTGCCCTTGTCCCAAGAATGTCTAATAGGAATACGATTATAGTGCTGTTTTTCCAATCCACGAAAATAGTACAGCTTTTCCATGAAAGAAAGACTAACAAGAGTTCGACATACACATAAATAAAATGAAAGGACGTAGATGAGCAACAAAAAGTTATAAACATCGATGCTATGGAAAGTGTTCAAGTTCTGAAGAACTAAAATTTTGTTCTCCTAGGGAACTTGCAAAATAAGCCATATTCTCTAAAGGAATCATTCATTTCATTATCGCTACTACCCAAGTCTTGTGAGGAAACGGTAGCCTTGAAACTACGTAAGATGGGCGAGGATATATGAGAATTCGTAAGAAACAAGTAGAACAAGGATAGGTGTCGAGTTTCTCATAGGAAAACGATATGATTAGAATAAGCAGTGAGAGGAAGAAATGAAAATCTGTTATGAAAAGCGAAATTTGCACAAGTATCGAACAATAGTAGGAGAGGGATAGCAATTTCCAGCAAGTATTTCCATATGGATCCAGAAATTATTAGGATTACTATGTAGAAACAACAAAACAAAACCGTACACTCACTTCGTTTGCTTTGCGTCAACGGGTTCGACGAAAGATACGAATTCATTTTGGCCTTTCTTCTGAGCCACAAGAGGTTGCTCCTCCACAACATCAGGCTGCGACTCCGATTTTTCCGTGCCGGCCACCCTACCAGCAGTCTCCTTTGGCAGTTCCTTTGTTTTTTGTAATTCAATTTCGACTTCGCCGGGAGCTGCTGAAATCCGATACGAAAATTACATATGTTTCGCTGGAATTCATGCAAGGTCAATTCTTCCAAATCAGCTGACCGACATAGTTAAGGTGATTTCAAGTTTATACAGAGGGTTTGACATCACGTTATTTTTAGCGCATTTTCCTGCTCACGTACAAAAATAATGTGTCCCACAGCTTGAAATCGTAACTTGTCGTAAGCAAGGACCCTGGAGCAGCCGTCAAGCCACAATAAGGTATTTTTCTCGGCTTCTTGTTTTGATGTTGGTTCATCGACAAACGTGAGTTGGTGAATGCAAGCGTGCGACTTTATGAAAGCGAGTTAGCAGCGAGAATGCATGCGAAAATCCTCTCGGGGCACTTAATAAACGTGAACTAAACAAAAACTACTCGTAAAAACGCACACTTGTTTACTGCTTAACTAAACTCGTTGACAGAAGCAAAGTCACAAACAAATGCAATGAGCATGCCTGGCTCCAACTCTTGTTGACGATAGTGGGGGAGGTAGAGGGAACCTCGTCTTTAGCAAACTATTTAGGAGACGCCCGCAGAGCTTTAATGCATGTCCAAATTTCCTCTGGATAGCTCAATCCAGGGGTGAGTTATAGCAGGTGATGCTATGGTCGACGATATGGCCACTGACCATATCATACCAATCGCTACTGTATGTATACTTTCGTGTGATGGTAACTTTCCCGGAAACTTCCGATAGCTGAGAGTTGGACAGCGACCAAAAACTGAGGATGTATAGTGCGCCCGAACTCGATTTTGGAGGAGCTATCATAGCCAAGCACCTTAATGCACTTTTTACGGATTAAAGAGCGAAAGCCATGGATTCCATTGCAGTTCAAAATTTCGTCCAACTCTCCATGAAATTGACTGCTTAATTGGTGGAGACTTAGTAGAAGTATAGCAGCTAAACAGATTCGTTACTATTTACCCCTAAAAGTGACGCTTGTGAAAGAAAACGAAGTGCTTTAGGATAAATCCGCCATTTTCAGCTACTACCGCTACTGTAGCTACGTTAGCGTTGGCATTCCACAAGAATGTAGTGCGTAGTTCCTACGAATTCCTGAAGTACAATTTTCTTACTCTGCATTTCGTGGCAAATATCATGATATTATTAAGGATCTAGTTTTTAGTAGGTGCTACGATACATCTATGAACGATGACAATTGGAAATCTCTAAGAAAGTCTGTACTGGAATGACTACTGTAAAATTAGGTGTGCAACACATTTTCTGCTACATATGTAACCACTTCATAACCATATCCTTACCCAAATCGTCTTGTTTTAGCGCTTGATTCTGCTTCGCCAGCTCTTGGAGGATTTCTTCTAGGTTTTCGTTATACTCCTGCGATTCTCTGGCACTTCGCGGTCTTTCCTCCTCTAGATCGTCCTTAGGATACCACTCCTGAAGCACTCACGTTATAAGGTTTCGCAGGGCTTCCGAAGCCCTTGCCCAAGCAAAAAAAAAAACAGCATTCACCAAGCAAATTTTCTTCGCTATATATTAACGAAGGCAAATATTTGTTTGCTACCGCTTCACAAAGCAATAACGCAGCGCCGAAACGCGCCTGGGCTCATTTTCATTTGGACATTCGACGAGCAGCGCCCGGCTCGGCTCTGTGTCAGGATTTTTTAGGCGGCTCGATTAGCCTAGACGCATATTTGTCGTGAGTGGGATGATCGTTCACATGGTGGTTTCCATGTCGACGCGACATGTGAAGTTGAGTTATTACGCGACAAAGAAACTGTGTTTGCGGGGCGAGCGAGGGTACATCGAGGGAACTCGGGTGACTGCCCTCACCGCCAGTGAATATGGAAGACGCTTGTTAGGATGCAACAACAATCATCGGGGGAGGAAGCATGCTAATAAACCAAGGAAGACTAGTGCTACTCCTATGTCGTATAGATAATTGGGAGAAACATAAAGAACAGTACGAAAAAAATGAATAAGAAGTTTTACCTGGATCCTGTCATCTATTTCCGATCCATCCAAATACGCATTCGCTTTTGGATAGTCATATTCCCCTGGGTAAACAACATCACCCAACGTACCGCCCTCTGAAATAAGTCGACTTTGTTGGGTATTTTTCAGCTGTTTTTCTTACTGTGCTCTTCCAGAATTTCCAGAAAGAAAAACACTGAATCACGCAAGGAAGCGGAAACGTTTAAGGCCCCTCCAAAAACACAGCTTCCTGCCTAGCCATTAATTTATGAGTGCCTCAATCGACGCTACATCCATATCGTCCCACATCTTTCCTCCTGCCGACATGCGCTCGTTTGGACTACGGTAGCGAGTGAAAACGAGGCCAGAAAACGCGGTCTAGAGCTCAAGGTGTATCAGCCTCAGCAGATGTTCTCGTCACGGAGTTCGGGAGATGTTCGGAAAGTTTAGATTGGTGAAGTGGAAGAGCGAATGCACTTGGTAGACGCTAACACGTGACATACAACGAGCGTACTTTTCAGTAATGAATTCAGACACAAATGAGCTGCGTTCACCACCACGATATTGGCAGTGGGAAAAAAGAAAAAACGGTGGAAAAGCTGTTTAATTCAGGACTCCGAGAAGCATTTGGGAATTATAAGCGTGATTGCATCGACCTGCGAATTTCTACCAACTAGCGAAGCAGATGGAAGTTCTCAAGAAAAGATGGGGACATGCCATCTCTGCCGCTATACAACTGCTTATTTTCTTGAAAATGTTTTTCACATACCATGGTTTACACAGCCTGACTTAATTAACATTGCTTTCCATCTACGGAATATTTATACTGCTATGCGTTTGAATCTCCTTTTCTTTGCCCACCTCAAAGAAATCCAGCACTAAATGGACAGGAATAAAGAAAGATATGAGGGTGAGGAGAAGAAGAACTCCATATTCCTCAGCAACTACTACTTTTTCCACTCTCAGTTCTGGAAAGAAAACCCCCCATGTCTGTGAGTTCTTCGCTAGCGACTCTCGTACGTATGTGCATGTTGAATTTGATGTGTGCGCGGCCAAGAGCTACTTCGGCTGCTCTCATGATTCTATCATGGATTGACGAATGAGCGCCGCAAAAAGCGTCGCTAATGACTTACGAGCCCGTGGGCAAGTTTCCGCTTTGATTTCTTATCAAAGGAAAATTCCGGCTGGTATTCCATGCGATGCTGGGATGATAAGGGAAGCAGCGGCCACGAAAGGCAACGAATGCATACGCTAACGCAATTAGCTCTTGGAAAAAGGCCTCAACGCAGGCAGCTGAGGGTGATACACGCCTGGCTTCAACAAACATGGGTAGAAGAAGCTAAACAAACACGAACAGTGAGTTCTAGTGAGGTGAGCAGTTCAGAGCACGGAGATAAGAAGTGCGAGTCAAGGTGTAGATATCTTCAGTTTAAAAACCCAAACAGTGACCCATCCAGGACAAACCTCATAAGAGGCCACAGGATCGTCTTAGAGTCATTCTAAGGTGTCTGAACTTACCGGAGAAGACGGTTGCGTGGGTGGTCGCTATGAGGACGGCCGCAAGCAGCGCGCGCCGCATCCCGTATGCGCCAAATAGGGCGTGGCGATCGATGCCAAGCAGCGAGAGCCTGCAACAGCTGACTTGAGTGACGTCACCAAGGAATATCGACGTATATCCATGAAATCTGAATCAGGCTCATCTCCCTGACGACATCCTATCCGATTGGTACCATTTTGCGCTGCCACAGGCGCGCTGGCGCCATTTGTTCTGGGCCCGACTGGCTTTGGCGTGCCGCCTTCGTTGGGCAAATCCCAGAACTCCCGCAAATGATGCGTCCCATTTTCTAGGGCTTCAGCGTCAGGATTCACGAACGTTCCCGGTAATGTTCTAGTCTATCGAAAAATTTTAGGATGAACGAGCCTTCCAAACAAAATCTTTGCATTTTGTCCAAGAATTTCACCACAGTAATGAAAGTATTACGTTGGACTGTAGCTTTTGTACCAAATTTAATACTTATTTCAGAAAATCACAACTTTATTCTTCTTGGATGGAACCTGGTCTCCCAATTTTTACTGCTGAAAAGTAGTAGAACATTCTGCCACATTGTATTGCCAAACAATCAAGACCAACATGTTACAGGCAGTAAAACACAGTAACTATTGTCTTGGAAACCGATCCGTTAGGGACTAACAGGAAGGCTGCAACCTCCCTGGAAAATTTCAGGAATTCCCTTACGAATGGATGGCAATTTTTCTCAGATCGTTGCCTCCAACTGACGTCGCATCTGCCTTTTTATTCAGTCGCTACCATGCTGTCAACGCTGTCAAATGCATTGAAGATGCTTCTTCAACAACAACAATACCAATACAACAAGCCCCTTCAGCGGTCAACACAACAGCAGCCTTTAACCTAATTACTTGGCTTTACTTTACTGACTATAGCTGCATTATAATGCTGCTTCTGCTAGTTCGTCAATCCTCGCGATGAATGAAGCAAGTGAGTAAGAGCATGGCTGCAGCAGGGAGATAGAAGAACATATGAGCGATAGCAGTAAAAAGGAGGATAATTTCAGGATCAGAGAGCGAAAGCTGGATGGAGCGCAAATAACGGTCGGTACGAAAAAATTCCGTGAGGCTTTATTTGAGGATTTCGTGCCGCTTATCACCTGTCGCGTAGCACTGGATTCGGATATTATGTGTGCGACAACGGTTTAAATCTACTTTTAGTTCTAAAACATGCATATTCACTGAGCCTGAGCATAACAACAGAGAGATTCTCAAAGATACTTACAAGTAGACTCAATAATGATTTCCGGCAAAAAAAAACTTCCCAGTAGGTGATTATGGTATGCTCATGGCTTGCAAATCTGCTGCAAGCTGCAAACGATTCCTAATTCTTGGGTTGTATTCAGAATTTAATATATTACACTAACACCATTGAAATTTTGCTGGGTAAATAGATTTTGATCAAAAATTCCTTGGCACAATACCTTTCCACCGCAAATTCAGCCGTCCCGATTAGCATCCAGATTTCAGGCTGAGTCAGCGGATAACTCTATTAAAAAGCAGAAAAAAAACTAGGAGTGATCGGTTTGATAGAAACCCTCCGAATGTCACTTTGTTTTGACGAATTGCACGGGATGAGAGCTAATCCCTCGATGTGTGTGATGATCACATCGAACATTTTGCCCTATGCCTCAATTTATCCACTTCGTTACATGACATTCAAATTCTCGTTCAAAATTCAGTAGTACAAAGTGTGTAATGGACAACTGCGGAATGTGAAACAAGGCGTGTCGTCTAGACAGAAATTGTGGAAATGTGTTTTAATGTTTTACGAGTTGCTTAGAACTCCCACGTAGAAAAAATAACAAGGGTAGGAGGGAAAGATGGACCATGGTGGCTTCGTGGGTGGTCTCGATGTTTTGATGGAATATGTGGTGCGGAATAAAGTTATAGGAGGTATATAAAAGCAGAGTTTCGGAAAGCAATTCTAGTGAGTCAGATCAGCTGTTTCTCTTACGAATTGGCAATTAAAATAATAATAAAAGAGAGGATGGAGGGTAAAAACGAAAAAAAAAAAACATCCAACAAAGCCAGAGGGAGAAATTTTTCTACAACAAGGGCGACGGTGCCAAACAATGAAATCTTGCATTACATTTTCGTCTTCCATAACTGTTGAACCACAACCAGTTAAAAAAGATTCCGAAATAGTACCAGTTCGTTTCCGGACAAACTTTGCACGGGCTAGCCAAATCTTTTATTACTAGTTTGCAATCGAGTAAGAAACTAAGGTTGCAGTCAGGGGGGAGGGCATGAAAAGTCATTGTACAGATATGTAAGGGCTAGTCGATCAGTTATTAGAGTTCTGGAGCTGCATGCGTCAATGAGATTACCCAGGGTAAACGTGCAAATTCACCCACCGCTATCACAGGCTTCAACATATTTACCCTGGTTAATGTGAATGATGCATTCATGCCCTCAATTTCTAATTACGCCTTATTTACGCGTTTTCATGATCCTTTGTTCTTTCTTGTCTAAATTTGTGCGTGATAATAGATGACACACCTCCTGCGGTATAATAATAATAAAAGAATATACAAATAAATAAGCCTTCCATCCCCGTATCCGCGGAAGAAGTATGGGGCATTAAAACTAATACTGGTGAATTTACACTGCTTATTGAGAAAATTCTTAAAAGAGATCACATGAGTGCATCCGTTTTTGTGGATAACGTCTCCAGGAACAAACAGCAATCACAAAAACCGCTGCTATAACAAGCCATCAGTACTCCATTCTCAATAGAACGTTTGTTAAAAGAGATCACATGAGTGCAAAGAAAGTTCAGCCCAATAGTGCCTGAATCAACTGTCCTATATCCATGAATACGAACATTCCCGCAAATAGCCTGATTACCACTGTCAATGTAGAGATTTTTTGATAAAATGGGTCAATTCTATGCAATCAAGAAAAGAACTGATAAGGTAAGTTAATCAATACCTTGGAGAGTAATTAAACAGCTTGTTAGTAATGTTTCGTGAGTTGATTGGCGGACTTGGCGCACAGTGCCAAGCACCGTGATTGCTCGTTGTTTTTGTCCACTGTTAGCTGAAGTGATAAGGATACAAAAATAACACACGATAAAAAGGAAATATGCGTCAGATGGTTAGGATTCCACACATGGCGAACAGCAGCGAAGTGAGAGGATGAAGAAATGAGAAAGAAGTTCAGATTATTTGAACAAAATTTGCAGTTTCTGACACAGACTATGCTCAGTCGTGCGAGGATAGCCAATAAGGTTGAGGTGGCGAAGATGAGACGACGAATGAGAAAACGACATTGCTCGTCGACGATCGTACAGTAATACGAGGAGGCAAGCGCGTGCGCACACAGTTCGTCCGAATGGGAGGGGAATGATGAGTGGGGAGAGCGGGCGTCCAGCCAGGCAGCCAGCCGTTCCACGAGCCATCGATAATCGAACGTGTGGAGCCAATATATTTCATTCTGTTTTTGTCGTTGTCATGCTCGGAATGCACTACAACCAGCACGATTGAAAACTACTATCACGTCATCGAAGGCTACTGTGAACCAAAAATAACAACCACCGCATCATGGCATCTACAGATTGCTGACAACTTCCGTTTCTAGCTGGTGGAACTCCAAAAAGCAAAAGGGGAAGACGCCGAGATCCTCAGAACCTGCATTATGCGTACTTATTGGGCTAATTTGGAAATGGATGGATTGTGCTCAAGAGGCGCAAGGAAAGCTTCGCTATAAAAATGTAAAAGAGCAGCAGCCAGAAACCGGATTACAGAACAATTTCGGCGAAGGTCCCCCACGAAGCATTGGCGGAGACCACCCACCGAGAACTAACCACTGATTATCACTATCACTCCTCACAGTCTTGGCGAAATAAGATGACCGAAGTTGTCAACAATTCATGTTCTCTGCAATGCTATATAAAAAAAATTAATGAACTGCAAGAAAGTGTAGGGATCTTCTGAAGCATTAAGCAAAGAAATGAGATTTTTGCTTACGCTGGCACATCCAGGGAAATTCCTTTCAAAACAATCCGAAAATCTGTTTATAGTCCGTTTCAAAGGCGACGACAGTTGAGCAATCATGCATATCGGCTCCTTTTGTCTGCACTTTCTCGAAACCCTGCCTGCTTTCCCGCGCTCTTTTTCTTTCTCGGTCCCTCCAACTATCTTCCTAGGTGAAATAGATAATATTAGACGGCATTCCCGGCTTGGCTCGGGTGTTCTGCTACCCCCCCCCCGCTATTTCACACTGATGAGGGCATCACTTTGTTAACAAACCTAAGTAACAGGGCATTTCTCAACATACCATTAGAGAAAAGTCAGTGATGCTATTCGGGTAGTGACTTGATGTGAAGTGCCTGTCACATATGTGTGTTGTCACATTTGTGTGTGTTCGAGAATCTAAGCAAGCGTGTTCCTACCCGTCCTTGTGCAAAAATCAATAAATCGATGTTCTCGTGCAGTATGATTCTCACGTGCGTGCTCGACGTATCCAACAACCCCAGTAGTACGTCTTCACTGACCCCCGGCCAAAAGGAGCGAAAAATCACTAAAATCGACAAAGCAATAAACAGGCACTTGCGTGAGAAACGCCTGCCATATTCGGTATTCAGCGTATTCGGAAACCCCAGTGGATATGTAGTCACGGACCCCTGAGCAAAAATGATGAAAATTCAATAAAATCGATAAATCGATAATTTCTCCCAAAATTGTTGTTATATTCGTACTCGTACTCAGCATGTTGGAAAATCCCTCTAGACATATCCTCGCCGATCCCTGAGCAAAAGTGGCAGAATTGATAAAATCAACAAATCGATAATATCGTTCAAAATGGTTGCCATTTTCGTGCTCAGCATATTGAAGAACCCTAGTAGGCATGTCCTCACCTACCCTTGGACGAAAATAGTGAAAAATCGACAAAATCAATAAATCGATGAATCGATTGAGAGTCCCGGGTGAAGAGAGCCTCCTGGCCCCCGAAGAACCTATTTGCAAAATTTGGTCCCGGTTCATCCTCCGCGATTTCTATTCGGAACGTACAAACACCCACACAAACACACAAACAAACGTTCACTTTTATATACATATCTAGATGACATGTTTTCACCGCTTTTGAGCAAGTCTCAAAATCTCTTCCAATCAGGACTGAATCTTGGTTTGTCTCTATTTGTATCAATTCTTGGATTTCAACCCTTTTTTGCTCTGGATCTACTTGCGCATTTCTCCGCGAGCAAACAGTTCCATACAGGTGGTACTTTGAGCTCCCCCAGAAATGAATGAAAATCGATCGTCAAGGACATCGAAATCAATGATAAGCATAGGATTTTTTTAAAAGTTCCGCACACAAATAGATGAGAAATCTAGCTGTGTATATGAAAGCGGATTTACAGTAGTTTACCCCTACGCAAACCAGTCCTGATTTCTTCACCAGGTCATGTGGTTTTCATATGAGTGGAAGAAATCCGAGAAAGGACTTACTTAATATAAACTAGGGTGCTTGCATAAATATCCAAAAACCATACTCATCAAACGGATTTTGCTCAATGCGTGGGTAGTGCTTCCCCATGGGTCAACGTTACACTACTTGGATTGACTTTTTCTGTGCTGCGAATGAAGTCCAAACGGCTCTTGAAGTCAAATTGCCTAATACTTTTTTTGTTATTGTACTAAAAAAATACAGCTACAGCTGTTTTGCTGCAATTTTGTGCCGAATATGTATTTGCAGTGCGAGTCCCATCCTAACAGAGGAAAAAAAGCCAGAGACAATATCGATCTGTAATGAATTAATTCAAAACAGGAGTGCAGCAAAACACATAAGAACTGGTCTTTGGAAGCCAATGTTTTCAGAGAACGTTGCCAATTTTGTTGCAATCGAATCGGTAAAAAAACATGCCAATGGTTTTTTTCTTAGCACGTCACTGTACTTTGATGATTAGGCGAGCAGATTACGCAAGTGGATTTGTAACTCACTAGAAAGGCTTTTACATTGTTGTTAGCTGCTCTCTTCGAAGAATTATTTGTGAGTTGTCAAAGAAAATAGTTGTGAATGTAAAAACGTTTCAGCTAGACAATGCATAGTCGCGAATCCACTGTGTTCTGATAAGCAGGTGCATTTAACCATGACAGCTTGTTTTTCCCGAAGGTACCTCCCTATCATAATCATAATCATTTCTGAGATTTTCATGTAGGAGAATTCTCCTGGAGCTCCTGATTACAAAGGTACACGTTATTCATTGCAAACCTTCCAAAAAAGTCGTTTACAAGCACCAACTTTTGGGGGAGTCAAGGAGGGTGCACTGAGTTTCCGCAACATCCACTCCTCTTGCCGGTCCAAATGGAGCGCAATTACTATTCTGCTAGGAAGTGTATGATGAGGAACTCTCATGAAGAGAACGAATTTCTTCAAAAGGTGCACTCCCGAAAGTGCGTTACTGAGAAACCTTGTCTTTCTGCCTCGACCCTGCTCATCGTCCTACTCCGCCCATAAGCTCCCCAAAAGTAGAGTCTCGACAACCGGTTTTTTGGCAGTTTTTTCTTCCGCGTGAATCGTTGTGGTCAGCGACTTGTGGAGATCCTTTTCGTGTGAAAACTTTAGAAATGCTTCTGAGGTGGGACAGTGCCTTTACGAAACGGTGAGGATAATGAAATCTAGCCGGGAGTCTTGCAGCCTTCGCAGTACTTTCATGTATTTCCGCCCCGGAACAGCGTTTATTGGAGGAGTACAAATACGAGAATGGAGGAAAAAGGCTCCAGAAGCCACAAAATATAGGTATTGGGAAGTATTACAAGAGGCAAGGTATGTACGAGCAACATTACATTATCAGGAAAACGACCGCGATGACTCATGTTATTCTCCACCCAAGCAGTCCAGCTACTAGTTAACTTTGAAACGAGAAGTATTAGGAAGTGGAAGGAAATTGAGGAAAAAAAAAGAAAGAGAGGTAGATGAACGAGCTCCATTGCTCAGACAAACTTGCAGCAGGACCATAGTAGAAACAGATTTCGAAGGTAGGTGTGAGAAGGAAGAGACGCAGAGAAAAACACGAGTGAAGATTTAACGAACTAGAGCACTCTGAAGCACAAGAGCCAAAAGTTTCCTTGTAAATACGATTTGGGGTGCAATATTTCAAAAAGAATCTTGCACAGATTTGCACAGACTTTAATCCTAGTTACATACTGCTTGTCCATGGTCCGAATAGCTCCTGGAATCCTAAAAAATCATAAGGCTATCATGAAATCAAGAGGAAGCAAATCAGCCAGCCAAAACTTTTAGGAAATTAATTTTTTCGCATAAGTTCATTCGTAACCCTGACAACTAGAACCAGGTTAGTGAACTGAAGTGTTTGCTGACCTTCTTAAGATCTGCTCTTAGCTAATCCTTCTTATAAAATATCTACATATAAATAAGGAAAATGATAAAAAATGCCGGGAAATTGAAAATATGAAAACCGATATAATAAATTGAAGACATAAAAACTGATAAAATAAGTTCAGATACTAAAATGTTGAGAAATCTGGGAAACACTTACAAACATCGATGAATATAATGATCTTATCTTAATCTTATCGTATCGTATACTAGGAACTACTTTGCCTCATTATCATATACTCTAAGATAACTATATATATTAGCGTTAACAAAGGGAAATTAAAAATGGGCAAAGTCGTGTATATCATAGAATCAACATAAGCGAGACATTGAGAAAAACGCTGTTAATTCCCAATTACTAACGTTTAAAATTAATTTCCCATTTACTTTACTCTTGAAATTTCGGCCATCCCCAAAGCGGTGAAGGTCCCGGTTCTTCTGTCCACACCCCACCAACTCCTTCTGAACTTTATTTGAAAGACGCATAATCGGAAGTCGACGCTTTTCGGGTATCCCACCCCTCTTTTGATGGCTTATTAAGCATAAAACACAGTGAAGAGTTAATAGTTGGTAGCATGGCTGTCTTTTCTTTCGATAGGATATCTTCCTGGATAGATTTCCTTTAATAGTTTGCTAGATGACTACTGTGATTCAACCAATTCTATAAATGCAAATAATAGAAAGGATGAAGCAGTGATAACAATGAACAAGCATATTGAAGCTAACAAAGGCTTCAAGGCCGTGACAATTTTTGCTTTCCGAATCTACGGCGACGAGGTACGATCCGTGAAGGTATCCTTTTCACACCGCTTTCCCACTGAATTCAGAAAAACCATCACTATTCGATAAGCAGAAAGATTTTCTCAGATTGTTATTTTTGTTTCAGCCTTGCTCTTATCCTCAGTAATGTTTAACTTGATATATCACATCACGGAAATTCAGCTCACATGATAGACTTCTAGTGTATGGGAACATTACATTATTCTGCGAGATTACGAATACCAAAGCCCTGATTCACTCGTTTTGCTTTCTTGTTCATCTTGCCATTTCCAGGAGCTACATCTCGGATCTAATCTCCTTCGAAGAAGCAAAAAAGCCTTATCCGTCACATTTGCAAGGAAAAGCGCAGAGGTTGAAGTATCACATGTCCGTTAGACCTTTGCTCATGTGAGAGAAAAGCAAACACAACAGCACAAAGTCTAAAATGAAATCGAATAAATGTACTGACAAAGGATGAATAAATAGGGAGTATCCAATGTTAAAATAAAAAATCGGTCATGTGAAGGGAAGGGTGAAGAAGTGAACGAGAAAAGGCGTCAATTTTAGAGATGAAATGCAGTACTAGTTTTCTTTCTTTCGTTATTGAAGTGTTCGCACTCTCAAAAGAAAATTATTCAGAGACAGTAAGGGAATTATTCAGACGGATTCTAAAAAGTAAACTCGAGATGTGTCTGCGAAGAATGATGAATACAAAGAGATCTTGGAGATTGAGGGCTGCGAAGTTCGTGAGCTGTTTACCTTGAGTAGAAGAGTAAGATCAGCAAGTAATACACCGTTTTCATGTAGCGATATATTCCTTCCTGATATATGGGAAAGGAGAGGGTTAAATCTATACATACATGGATAATATCCGTAAAAAAGAGAACATTCATTCATTTCAGACCTGGCGGTTGAATTCCATCCATTTTCGAAATGAATTTTAACAATTATATCATAATAGGAAGATATAGAACCCGGAACTGCAGTTTCCTTGTAGAATATCACGCTTTCGGTAGTGCGGACTCGGGAGAAAGGTGTCGTCATTGGGAGAATAGGATGCTTAGCTTTTATTCGCTCTTATTCTACAAGCAAATGCAAAAACGGTCAAGATCACAGACAAAGTACAATAATAGAAACGTACCCGTCTTATTTTTTCCTGAAACAATGAGTTGTGAAGGGAGACTAAAAGTCCACAAGCCTTTCTTTCTAGCCCTTTTTTTAAAGAATAATTTGAGCTTTTGGCTTCTGATTCCTCATGTCTCGTAAGAAAAAGAGTACTGGTGAAACCTCTCTATCCTTTCATCTGTTCCATTCAATAGTAATGGTCTCTGAATGGCGCTCAAAACCAACCTAATCCCAGATCATTCAACTAGAATGTAAATGTCAAACAATCAGCAAAATTATTTCGTATCAATTTGGCTCTTACGTTACGTTCAATGCGATTAATACAGGGATTACTTTGATTACCGGATGGACGACTTTGAAAAAGAATCACTTTTGTTATGTAGAGACAAACTAATAAGGGTTTACAGTTTTAGACATGACACTGTTACACATATAAGGAGACAATGATTATCGCTGATTTCCTTGTTAATAAAGTCATGAGATGTGTAAATTGCTTATAAAAGGAATAAATGAGGAAAATTATATAGTTCAACACCGAATAAGCGTTTGGAAAAGCAATACAGGAGAATGTGCCCAAAAATGAATATGTAGAACACTAACAAAAAGAACATTTCCAAGAAGGGCTCTGAATCAAAAAAATAAGGCATAGAACCAACATGGACACGGTATACTTGCGACTGATGAAGTCTTTTTTTTTCCAAATGACCTGTGACCTTGTCGCCAGTCTAGAATGGACAAGTTTCTTGGACAGACGTTGTTGGGCTTGACAGCTCTTAACATCATTTTCTTTCGCTGTTGTGACAAAACTGTTGGATGAAAGATAAAATACGGCAATTTTTGCTGGAGAATCTAGGCAATCCTGGTTTTTTAGGTAGGCTGGCGCTCAATGGAGGCTGGAATTCATGAAACGTTAACCATGCAAATCGATGAAAGTTACTGTGATAGGTAATCCTATAGATTAAGTAATATTAGGATACGTTGGACGTAAAAGTTGGTTTGTTAGTCTGGGTTTGGATTCATGGAATGATATCGAAACAAATCAACTACTGTTACCATAATTGGATATCGTATAGAACTGTATAGACTACGTAATGCCAGGAGACGCAAAACGCGAAAATTGATTTGCCAACCCAATTTTGCTTCGATATCCGTTCAAGAATCTTATCCGAAATGCCCATTGCACAGAGTAAATATCCCAA
Organism: Ancylostoma caninum; assembly: GCA_037903475.1. Lineage (NCBI taxonomy): Eukaryota > Metazoa > Nematoda > Chromadorea > Rhabditida > Ancylostomatidae > Ancylostoma > Ancylostoma caninum. Next base: position 335,728 of record JBAJFG010000473.1, on the reverse strand, counting down.
CCTAGCGAGCATTTGTGAATGAATCCTTGAAAAAGCTTGTTGGAAATAGATCTCCCGGAGGAAGTGGTGAGTATGTCCTTACGATCACAAAGCACTGAAAGAAATTGACACGGCAGAAAATGAGAGAAGATTCGATCCAGTATGTTCATAATTCTCCGAAGTTCATGTACAAAGTTGCACTGTCCAAATCCCAGATATTTTCTGAGAGAATTCTGGCTATTAGTGAGTTCACATCTGAATGTTACATAGACATAATTTCACTGCATTACGAGACAAGGCATACTACTATAAAATCGGAAATGAAAGCAGAATCAGAGGACCGTAAAGCTATTGATTTGCGTATGTACATGCACCATGGTATAATTTACTTACTTTTTCACTTGTCCGTGTAATTTGCATGTGAGTAGACCACGCTAGTCTTTATACACACTTTCAAAGACACAAACACAGTGCTAAAACGTTTAAACAACGACAATCAATAGTTGCGTGGATTATTAATGTAAAGCCATAGCACTAGTACATTGATAGTGAAGTAATAGGTAGATGCGCTCAGATACTGTTCCACATGTTCTTATATTGGATTAGATCATTTATTTTGAAAAATTCTAAAAAAATTGAGGCAGATTCCATGGCAAAAACGTTGGATCGTAAACTGTTCTCGTTATAAGAAATCCTATCTCAAATAGGACACTTCTCGCGCTAGAATGGGATAACCTATAAGACTTATCTATTGAGAACTGCTTTTTTTCTACGGACAATAATAAATCTGCACAACAATTACCTAGACGAGGACCTCCGCCGGCGAAACCATCCCATGGAAGTCGAACAGTTTGAGGCTAGGCAGATGAGCCTCATGGATGCGTAGCAAAATCCGATTCGGCTAACATTTTTCGACAATTTTTTGATTACACAGCTGTCACACGATTGTGACCTCATAGCAAAAGAAGTGCACGACATAATCACTCGATTACATGCACATTGCGAAACATCGTCGCACATTCTGAGACGACTTACTTCTGTGTTGTGACGTAAGTTGTTAGCTGTGGCGTTACAGTAGGCTGTAATCCGGAGCATCTGCTGATTCTGAAGGTAACAAAAGAAACGAAATTGACTGCTGCGCAGTAGTCTGGATCACCGAACATTTTCCCAATGTTTGCTTTTCTGCTCGCCCGAAATTTCAGCAATCATTGTAAAATTGATTATTATAATCTTATGAACTCACAGAGGCTATTAGGTTAACATCTCAGGGAAGCGATGAGATTAATGAGCTGGAAATAGCCATTCCATGAGAACTCACTACCTTTTTCATAGCAGAAAATTTATCATTTAATTTTTTTCTCTTTCTTTCTGTTTTCAAATGTTCAAAATTGATTTTTTCCGCAGACGAAAGGAAGGGCTATTGAATCCAAAGAAAAATTGGGGTACTGCACAAAAGCCTTTAAAGCGGTGTATCTTCCCTTTAACTATCTGGCGTTACTGGGTTCCGATTTTAAATTCTCTTGCAAACAAAAAAGCTCCGCTTTTCCACTTAGAGAAAGGTTATTTACGTGGCCGTTCTGGGATAAAATCAGGCTCGGGTATATTCAATACCAGCGGATAAACAACCCTACATAGAAGCATGAGAACAGTGGTCTTCGATGAGAAGAGGCAGTGTGATGCATGGTAGAAAAGGTTTTTCTTCCGAATTAAGGAGAAGATGGAATATCTATGGGGTAATCGAGGTTTTCAAAAGCATCTCACGTTTCATCTGCTATTTTCTTCTTTGGGATGCAGTCCACCAAAGACAGGTTGTAGGTTGAGAAATATGTACATAAATCAGAGTTTCTTTCTAAGTGAGAGAAGCAATGTGAGCATCTCGAGGAAGAATCAATCAGAAAGTCTCCATGATTTGTAGTGAAATATAGTATTCAGGAAATGGTTCGGCAGAAACACTCAAATGTTTCTAGTCGATGAACTGACGATGTTCTCCCAAGTAGATAAGGTGTTTTCTCGCACGTTCTTCCACTTCACTATTGCACCCCAGCAGAGGAGGTGTTGCTTCTTTGAACCAGATGGAAAGCACTGGCAGTAGTGGAATTCATTAATGTTTCCGATGAAGGTGGCCGCCTATCCATCTTCTTGAAAGGCATGAATTTTCTGGGCAGAAATGGACATACATATTCCATGTGAACGACATGTTTGACCAACTCCAGCAAATCATGACAAAAGCGGTTGAATCCTCCATATTTATTTCGAAAAACTAGTACCTTCTGCATGAGCGGAAAGTGTGGTACCTTCTCGGCAGAAGTCATGGGAAGATGAGAGATGGAGAGTTGGATGGTATTAAATACCGCATAGAATACAGTTTTCTTGGATATTTCCTTACACATATTACCCCTTAGGACGACGACCTGCTTATCATCAATCATCACTGATTTTCTCACATTTTCAGCGCTGTAGCAGCGGTCACAAGGCTCTCAACGGGGGGCCCTTTCAAGCGTCTGGCAGGCGCCAGCGAACTGATGAAGAAACATGGCCGTATGGACATCCCGCAACCGGTTATATATTAGTCACTCACGTGAGGGGACGTTTCGCTGCGATTTTCATTGGTACAGAATCTGAATTTGTGTTGGAAAGGAAGCCGTAACATTTGGAAGGACATCTCGAAGAAATCTCCATCAGATGGGCACAGATGAAGCAGGAAGTGCTGGTTTTAGATGCACCAGAGGTAATAGCTAGTAGGTATGGACGATGAAATTGCTCAAATGAAAGCAAAAAGAGAATAATGAACTGCTTAATATGTATGAGAGGGGTGTCCTCATGGGACGCGAAGCACTGGGTAATTATCTAACCATATGGAGCCATGTTCTGGGCTGATGACTTCCCAAAAAATACTAGCTGCGTGCAAAAGTTCCGGGGCAGTTGCACTTATTTTTTCAAAACGCCATAACTCGACTCAAAATCAGCAGCTCTGTTATTTATGTTGCCAATATGGCAGAGAAAAGATTTTTCCAGTAGCTAAGAATTTGACCGGTCTACACCCGAAATAGTGGCACACGTCGTTTTCCAATAGGGTCTGTTCATTGAATGTTTTACAGCGGAGGTAAAGCCATAGAAGGTCGGAATGGGGGTACTCTGTTAGAGGTCTCAATTAATGATTAACAGTTTATGAAACAATTAGCAAAAATCAGTTAAAAGATTGTTTAGGGGCAAGGAGCATACAGTCAACTGAAGCAAACCACGGGATGCCAGCTGTAGCGAAAGATATGCAGGAGTGTGGGTGTGAGAGTGTTCTCCCACGAATTTGTCCTCTTCCGACGCGGAAGCAGCACTTTTCAATAAGATTGATTTCAAAGGTATGTGATTTACAATTTACAATGCTTGTTCTGCGCTTTATACCAGTCACGTATTGTGCAATATGTAGCAAATATTAGGATTCCTATGCGTTAAAACGTATACATATCCATAGAGCGAATAACCACTCAATATAATTGGTTAAAATTTTATGGATTGCTGGGCTGTTTAGTTTGCAATTTTACGGAAACGAGGTAAACCCCGCGCATTATTTTCCTTGTTTTGGAACTAATTTGCAGCAAATAAATTTACATAGTGATTAAGCTTTTCACGGCTTATTTACGTAGTGGTTAAGCTTTTCCAGAATGAAAGGTGCTGACTAGAACTTTGCACGGTTTAAAGAAATCTGGAGCATCTTTAAGCACTGTGTTTCAATCGTTCCTCGAAATGCTTCAACTTATTTTCGCTTCTAAGACTTCTACACTGGTGAAGCCATCAGTAGATGTTCAACACAGTGGCTAATGTGCGAAGTTGCCGAAAACCCATCCTAGAACCCCAAGTAGGAGAATTTGAGTGTGTCATCCATGGTAAAGCAGGGATCTTGCACATGCACCGTTAGATTGGGTACCGGTGAGCAAAACATGAGCGGACAGATGTTTCGCTTGCTGTGGATATCCTGCGCTATTACCCAACGTACACTGGACAAAAACCTGTACATTTCACAGGAGGTAATCAAATTGAGGCCAGAAGCGGCCGATGATTTCACTCTTGAAAACCTTTCGAAAACATAGCTGGCATAGGAGCTGTTCGAAGAATGAGAATTGCATTCAATTTCTACTCTATTGCTCTTCCAGTTCCCCCTCCCCTGCTCTCCGTATGTTCCAGCGTTATACTCCTTAGAGTCCAAGTCCGGAATGCTGCAGCTTTACAGATGTCCTCAGTTCTTGCCGACGTTGACGTTTTCTTGCTTATTGGTATCACATATGCTCCATTCATTGCGTTGTGAATTACCAAGACCGCCGCAAGATAGCTCCAATTTCAATGGACGCTTGAATGAACATGCTACGAAGCACTTGAACAAAGCCTGTGTTTCACAGCAAATTGGAATCACGGAGGGTAGTGAAGCGCAGATGAACAAATAGGAAGAATAATGAACGTTAGGAAGTCTATCCGGAGACATGTACAGTCTACGTAGAACACCAGAAGCCTGCATGGAACATGAGGTGGATGTTCCCTGAACTTAATTCCCACCAATTTTTGCAAAAATGTTCCATAACGCAGGGAACTGTTAGCAAAATCGCGAGCGAACATATGGTTAGGAGGATTTTCTCGAAGGACATAGGGAAGGGGAGACCATACAGAGAGAAACAAATCAAATACAAGAAAACCCAAAGAAATCCAAGAAAACATTGAGCACGTTCCTTCTTCTTTGAATCTTGACAACTTATTGTACCCTTTCAAATTATGGTCGTGCCAGCAACATTTGTTAGGTGGACAGATTTATTCTTCAGCCTGATGTCTCGACTCCGGAGTCGTATTCGGATGCCTAAAATTGGCTCACAGTCTCTAACTGTATCCCAGACCGCCAAACGCCACCACCGCACTGTTAGTTCTCAACTTTTTACCAAGCTTATTCTCTAGAAAAGTATCCAGGAGAAAAGATATGACCACTCTGAATTCAATAATATTTCGGAATAGCAGGCACTACTTATGACTGTCGTTCCGGACAAGTAAGAAATGCCCCATTGTCAGCGTTTAACATTATCTACAGTCTGTAGCTCACATAATGATAGAAAAGGCAAGAGCTCACTTATTATTGGCAAACACTCATTCTTGACGTTCATTCCTGGATTTCTTACAGTAATCTAGAATGCTTTGGGCGCTTCTCTAACCAATATCTCAACCTCATATGTGAATATGGTACATTTAACATTGAAATCACTTCCACAATTCGCTTCGTTCCTGTTTCTGCCAAGCGTTGGTATTGGACTCCCTTAACTCTTAGTTTGTTTAGGACACATACAAAAACTGTGGACCACTTTTAAGTCTCCGAAGACGACGACTGAGTAGGAACCTCACGCTGAAGAATAGACCTGTCCTTCTAACAGACCTTGCTGGTACAATAATAAATCGAAAGACTACAATATTGAGTTCTATTACTTATTACTTACCATCCAGCTGTGGTGGGAGTGTGTCGAAACATAGTGAGACACTCAACAAATGCATGAGGCTGAATGCAACTGAAAAGTTCAACGCTGATGTGCAATCATTTCTATTAGGTTGTTGGAAAATCGATGTCTGATTTTAGAACCACGAGCGTTGGAATAACACTTTGGGGTGAAGAGCGATTTTTCCACCACACATTCTGGTATTAAATCAGGAGCTTGTTTCTTTCTCTTAATCTCATTTTGCATTCTAACTCAAGTCCATCCACTTTTTTGGCACTTTCGCGGTTGAATCGAAGCGTTGTCGTTTGCAGAAATCCGTCCTAAACTGTCACGAATTTGAACTCTGTGACAGCTCCACAGCTAAGATAAGGAATACCACCAATGTATGTGGAAGGTATTGTCACACAAGAAGTCACCCGATGCTGGCACGAGTAATCAAGTTTTGAAGTCTCAGATTTATGGAGTCAAATTTGATGACGTCAACGACATTCTGAAAACACTGGTGAGAACTACTTACAGAAGATCTGTTCAAAATCTCGGACATCTCCTTGGTGTTTACTATTTTGCTGTTTTTGATGCCTTGGAAGGTGCGAAAACCAGGCGAGTGGATTCCCCCCGAGTTATCCTCCGCAACCTTACAGGACAACACTTCGCTGTTCAGACGATCTGGGAGAAGATGCAAGTGGAAATCAAGCATTACACACTTCACTCACTTGACAGCTTCCTCAGGGTTAACCACAAATTGGCGGTTGGTTCCACCCCTAAGAGGAAAAGTGGGTGAAAATACGTCAATTTAGAAATCAACGCTTCTGCCAATTTCGCTGGCTTCGGATCTAATGAAACCAAAATTTAGCTAGAAGATAGATGACGATGATATGCTGATTCGAAGGGCTGCCTAATCGTTAAAAGATTCAGGTTCTTCGAGTTATGAGATTCAAAGTCGGCTGTTAAAATCGAACATCGATTTTGCAGCGAGCAACGGATGAAAAATCTCATTGTTCGAAAACTATTTTATAGTTCGTTTGTTGAATGGAATGGGAGTTCAACGGAGAGAAGTTGGAGCATCCACGCCGCAGCCTTCGCAGTGGCTGGTCTAAATGCGATTGCTGCAGCGGAACTTAACAATAATCTTGATAGGTAATAGTAACAATATTAAAATTATGTCATTAATGACGAAATACTAGGAAGTCTTTGCAAAGAGGAAAGAAATTCCAGATTTATACGAATCACAGCCGCTCCAAGCCAATTCCAGATGTTAGAGCTGAACCTTGCCGAAGCAGTAGTTCTTCAAACACTCGCAACACTTCTACATACGAAAGGAATTCTGACTTACATGTCTTCTTTTAAGGGAATGGTGGAAAATGAGATGAGTTTGCTGAAGCCAATAATCCAGAGTGTTTCACAACAACTGCTCACACCAGAACGTCAATAATGACATGAATCATGGCAACGCAAATTTCACGTACATATGTACCAAATTACTTTGTATGGGACGCGGTCGAAGGCTGGGTAGCGCTTGTAGTGCCGCAGCTGGTTAGGAAACCACACTGATTGATGGAAAGCCGTATGAAGTTGCGAATAAGGGTGTCGATGAATTGTGTAAGATAACAAACGAATTGGTCAGTAATTCTCACAGTCAGCTGAATTGCCTTTACTCTTCTGTAACGGAAATGTTGTGCTTCGTTGATAGGCCGCGAGTATCCTTTTCTCCGTGACAGTCTGGTTGAAGAACAATTCTGTGCAAATTTGTGCAAGTAAATTTTTATAGAATTGCTGCTCCAGCGTTTCAGAGCTTCGGTAGTTTTAGACCGGCAGATGCAGTTCGCACTTTTTTGCTCTGAAGATCGCATCTATTGTCAACCATAATTTGAGTTCCAAACACTAAATTCTCCATAATCGCTAGAGAGGTGAGAACTCTTAAAAATTTTGTATCATGTGCAGTACCGATCAAAAGGATGTTATCGTTTCTCAAATTCAAAGATTTGAACGAGCACCTATAGCGAGGAAACCTAATAAAATGCTTGACATTTCCCATGAAATATAAATGCTCGATTTTTCACCAAATTATTTCAAATTGCCACTTCGTTACCATTACTACTAGGATGGTGTTTCTTCAGCTTCTGCACAAACTTCTAGCATAACTGATAGATACACACTACATACGCTTGCTAAATAGACATCGAAATGAACAAATCCTACTTCCTACTCTATAATAACTCTGATAACTGTGCAGCACGAACGCAGCCCGAACGGCGTAATGGTTCGGGTAGAAACCCCAGCAGCAACGATTTGCTGCTACCCTCAGCAATTGCTGGTAAAGGGGCGAAAGCTTAAGCAGCAATCGAGGGAAGGATGGCAGCAATTGGAAACCGTCGCTGCTACGGTTTCAACTCGAACCACTGCGCCGTCTGGGGTGCGTTAATGCTGCACCGTTGTCAGTGAAAGGGCGAGGACATATTGCGAAATACGTCTGTCTGTCGCCGGATGACTCATCGCCTGAGGGAATCGGGAAAATGCCTATCCTTTCCGTTTTCGGATAGAATCATCGGTGTTAAAGGTAGAGATTCGCAGAAAAAAGGCAGGGGAAGATTGAAGATGGTTCCGCACACCTACTGGAAAGGGTATATCGCGAAGAATGAAAACCCGAGGGCCTTGTGATTGCATGCCCGCGGCTAAGATGGTTGTACCGCAAGCCATTTTGGAGTCCAGCTGAACAAATTCCAAAGCAGAGGCAAAACAACCTTCATCGCCTTGATCTCTTTACTTCTCATAACATTTTCGGAAGCACCTTGCTCAATGCTACATCATACCCACTTCATCTCACCTAACAAAACATGCACGCGCCTTCAAAAGTAAACGAAGCTCGTATGAGATTTCAGACGCTAAGGTGCAGATACACTTTTGACCCATCACAGAGATGAATGAGCCAATATGATGTATCCAAGATTGAGGGCCTGTGGTGAAAAAAACCCATTACCAAAAAGAGTCACGTAAGGAGCCTACATATTTGAAAAAGGTCTCAAAAAATCCAATTCCAAACCTTCCACAGGGAAAACAACGAAGTGAATTAGCAGAAAATCACTGTCATCCACAAAGAGCGGTGAAGCTGCGCTTCGTGTGGATGAGAGTGATTTTCATTCAGTTGAGGAAGCCCTAAGGTGACGTGGGGCTACGGCTCGATAAACAAATAACTGAGCAAATAATTAAATAAATGTCTCTTCAAATGCTTCGCGGTTACAAGAAATGAAATTTTTGAACTCAAAAGAAAAAATTAAATGGTAAACTTTAAGAAAAATAATAAACTTCACGAAAATGTTTAGACTCCCGTGTACTTATGTAGTTATGATTCCACTATCTCTTTTCCCTTTATATGCATAAGGAAGTGGAATAGCATTGGAAAAAAAGTAATGGAAAATAAACAAGGTTGAACCCCCAGACCAATATTCTGGCAAGAAGATAACCAATATCACCAAGAATCCAGAATGAGTGTGAACTAGAATAAAGAGAATGAAATCAAACCGAAAAAACAGTAGAAATAGGCAGCTGCTTGGTAGAGGCTAACGACGCTCCATTCATCCTTCGTTAAGCAAACTACGCTCCAGGTAATTCTTCTGCTGGTAAATTTACTCTTGAGTGTAAGTGGGCGATTCCTGACGGGTGGACGAGTTGGAATGGGCTTGGATCGAGCAATGGGACCAAGTAATCAGTGAAAATTTAAATAGAAAACCCTACCTATTCGGATGTGGTGGGCGAACAAAATCATCAATAACGCAACAGCGTGGAACTAATCTAGCTCAATGAACGCCGCTGTTCACATTGAAAACAAGTAGGAATAGTACAACTATGTACTTACCATACATTCATTGAAGTTGGAATAATCAGTAAAAGTATTTCGGAGGATGAATAAAATATCCGCTATTACAGGTATCAGCGACCGTAATCAACTTTAGCCGTGTTGTTGGCGTGGTGTATATGGTTGCAACACCATGTTGTCCATGAAAAAAACTTCATTTCAGCTGTATTCCAAATCAATAACAGCTATGGATCCACGTGGTCTAACATGCGGCCAGACTGAGCCCAGTATCCGAACTCATTAGAGGATTAACGCCAGAAATAGTTGACGCCATAATTCATGGTAGGTTTCCACTTATTCGCTTCGAATCTTCAAGAACTGTTCATGTTGATTGACAGATTATCTCAGGAGCACAGCTCATCTACCGACTTCTTCTTGACTTTTGCTTCTTGATTGCATGTTCGAAGCACCTACAAAGCGAGGTACAGGATGCAGAGCAAGGTAAAATGTGAACAAAAGGTACCGGCCTCCTTAATTTTGATGTGCTGGCTTTTTTCAGTCGTTGACTTTTATTGAGTGCACTAGATACGGAGTTTCCTTAATAAGTTTGAAAGAGTTTAATTAGACTGTCTAGTAAGTAGCCAACTCAAGAGGACAAGTTTCACCACAAAGATTTTCCGTCCACTTGTTAAAATAGTTAATACGTGGCGATAGGCTTAAAAGTCAGGTCCTCCAGAAACGAGAGAGTAATGAATATTAATGACCCAACAATATATGATGAATGAAAGAAATGAGAAGCTCAAGTTAACAAGTGGGAAGTGAGTTCTATCATGACCTGGTAAATATCAGGTTGGTGCGAAATTAATTGCCGAAACAAACACTCCAGTTCAACGTGTTATAACTTGGCTTGCACACACCAATCTTCATCAGTTTAGTACTCATCAGTTTAGTACTCGTTTGATTCGCTAATTCTTGGCTAACAACCAAGAGAAACGATAGGCTTCAACAATGAAAACTGAGGTCGCAAAAATCTACGAATTTTCGGGAGGCGGTTTCGGTATGCTCTAGTCAGCAATCTGCTGCTGTCGCAGATTTGTATCTGGGACTCGGAAAAAGTGATATTCAGTAAGGAAAGGTCTGAGAAATGAGGGGAATAAATGGGAATGTCGATACCTTACTGCGCCTATTTTTGCTAGGTGAGTATTTAGGTGAGAGGTTTAGCGTTACCCCGGAGCGAGGAAAAAGCTGATTCTGTTCACAACTGCCGACTGAATCTACAGCAGATTTTCTGTCGTCAACTCGAAATTACAATACTATGACTCTGCTGTCAATGCCTAACTAGGTAAGAGAAGGCTGCAGTTAATCACACGCTTACTGCACCACCTAACCCCTGAGACGACCGCTCTAGAGAGAAGATCCGGTTTAGGAAAACTCAGAAGTAGAAAAACGTATCTACCCATATCCATTCGCATTTCTTGTTATCGTACAGAAACCGTGCCTCATCAAAAGTACTTGCACGGTTTAAAAATGAGTCGTTTCGGGACGAAAAATTAAGTTAGAAAAGATTTCACGGCGGAAGAGGCGCTGGTCGTCACTCAGATCGCGGGGTGTTCACTTCCGCACCTTTCCTACCCTGTCGATTGAAGTCAAATGTTTCGAAACTGTAGTATAGTGAGCATCCATCTCTGCACTCAACGTTCGGATAGTAAAATCTAATTTAAGTTTCACAACCGTTCTTAACACTTGGTCGCCAAGAAAGAACCTGCTATCACGACCATAGTTGCCTTAGGGTTCAAAATCGCCGGAAGAAGATTTCGCGAATCAGTGCCTCACTGTCCTTGGAAAAGGCGATACCAAGCCAAAACAAATACAGGATTATCTCCGGTGAAAAATGATCGAGTTTGAAATCATTAAACATGATCACCCAAAGATCGCTTCGACATTTGTTCGCGGCTCTGCGAAAATGAAATGGGTGGAGCTGTACAGAATGTACAAACGGCTTTTGAAAGGGGAGGAAAAGTCCTGCCAGATTTCCACACAACTTAGCTTGAAACTGCTCATATTCCACCGAAGAGAAAAGTTTATTTGTGCATACCCCAAAACAGCGATTAATTTCGCAGCAACCTGACATATGCTATTGGAAATGCTTATCGTTTTTTATGAATTTTTTGGATTGGATTCGAAGGCCCTCAATATCGGTAGGAGCGTAGGGGTGTTTGTTTTCTATTTCTTTCTTCGTTTGCCAGAAAATGTTATAGCTAAGCCAAAAATAATTAATTTCTCAAACACAATAACACAGAAAGACAATTACTTTATATTCCTGGATGAGAATTATGTTCACGTCCCAGTTTGTCAAAAATCTCATCCAGGAATGTAGAATGAACGAGAATAACTTATGCCAATAAATTCCAGATTATCGTTGGTGCTGTTCATAAGAATTTGGTGTCTCTGCTGATGGCACTCGTGCCGTTATGATAAACGTAAAACGGTCTGAACTACAGGAGTATCTAGCTAGGCGGTGAGCCAACTTTTAGTAGTAAGGAGTTCACAAAGTGAATTTGAATTCATCTTGTGTAGAGAAGGGTTACTTGACATCCTAGCAGTTTTTGACCACAAGAGCCGTTCAGGTAGTTATACCATCATTGAAGCACTGTAGACGGGCCATAGTGCTCATATTGTCAGCTATTTGGAGAGCATGTGGCTAGAACAAGGTAAGAAAAAGATCAGAGAAAGTATATCAGAGATGCAGTGAATTTAAAATTTTCTAGGATGGCTCGTTGGAGTCCCAACAGGGTTCATCAGCACAACAAGGCCAAGAAAAAGAGTAAAAAGGAATGGAAGAAGCTTCGCTTTGTGGTCGTGCGATTGAGAAGGAAAAGTTTGCTGTCATTGACGAAATATGCTCATAACCACTCATTACCTCTAATAGAACTTATGTGGAGGAGCTGGAATGACCTGCCTCACTCATCTTTACTAATGAATCTCATGTCGTTATCTGTGTTCTGATTCAAGCTTTAATTCCGGGCTAGAATCCCTGCTTTTCTCGGAGGTGTCTCATTCCAATGGAAGGAATACTCACTCGATGAATCGATGAAAACTCTTTGTGGCTCTCTGTGCATCGGTCTGACATCTTTCTTTATCTGCAGCTGCACAGCTGCATCCGTCCGCGTACGCTCTTTCTATAAACCCTCAAGTGTCACTTCCATCTAGCACTTGCGAAGGAAGTGGCGTCGCTGTCTCTTCGTTTAGTTACAGTTTCATCCGTGCCTTAAGAATCCATTTACGTGCTATCAGTCCTCAACCACACTTGTATCTCATATCTTCTGAGAATAAAGGTTTAATAACCCAAGATTCACGACTGTGCTCTGTTGTCGGTCAATATCGAGTTGTCGTGGATGTTGGTTTCTCATCTGGCCTCGAAATGCCCACGTCGTACTTCTATACAGCGCAGCTTGGCAATGAGAAGAACTACACCAAAGGACCTAGAATCTATTTACATTACCAAGGTTCCAATATTGGTGCATTGAGTCCACTGAAGTTCAGAGAATTCTATTTCACTCTTCACTGTTGCACGACAAGTCCTCGCTGTGCACTGAGCAAAAGATTTGTCTGGACCTTGGCAACGATTGCAAGCCCGCGAAGGTAATCTCCAGCACTGTCGAAGGATCTTTATAGCTCCGTCGAGGAAAGGAAACTCTGGGAATTCCGAAAGCAACTTAGAGACGCTTGTCAGAACATCTTCCAGAATACGTAGCAGCGAAATCAGCATTGTTCTAATAACCAAGTGTCAATCAAGCACCTCTTCGCACACATAGTGGCTAAAAGCATCGAAGGAGGCAAGCTATACTAAAAAGGCAGAGGTGTTTTCTGGAGCAAACAAAATTCTCACTTTGATTTAAACACAAGTACGGCGACCCAAGACGCGGAGACTTTTTCAAATCCGCCGAGATTAAAGAACGGGCAACCTTTGCAGAGGCGCTCGAAATTTTCTGGAAATGATGGACGTCAGTGAACTCTGCGAGGAGAACCAAGAAAAAACTCAAGCCAACATGAACGCAACGCAAAAAAAATTCTTAGAGGTTTCCATGCTCAATGCATTTTGCACTGTAGGCAGAAGAGTTTGAAATTGAAGGATCTGGCACTAGTACGAGGGTGAATGCTAAAACACCAAAACTAGCACCACTATCTCTCAAAAATCCTTTAGGTCACCTGTTGGTATGGGAGGACATTTTTCTGCACCGCGACGGAGTCAGCAGCATCAGAAAGTTGAGTCGCCTGTTAAAACCACTTCAAGGACGGAGCTGCGAAGGATGCAGTGAAGTACTGCAGTCCGACAACCATGACTCGGTCATGAACATGCTGCAACGCAAGCATGGGAACAGAGAAGTAATCGTGGCACGACTTCTACAGAATTTCCAGCTACTGCAATCACACAGCGACTATCTCTCTGACCAAGCACAAGTCTTGGAGAAGCTTCTTGCAGTTGTCTAGGAGCAGGAACAAAAAGGACAAATGGTCAAGACGCAGCACATGCAAATGACCTTAAAGGCAGCACCCACGGAAATTTTCATGTCTGAGGTTTTGATCGTTTTCGAACCTTAGCAATAGTCCTAACAATTCGACGAAGGAAGTAGCGCGGAATACTCAACCGTTTCTGCAAAATAATTAGTTGAATGTCCAAGATTCTGGATCAGCAGGATCGCGTGGAGTCGTTCGATCGAGTTGGGGTGGCAGCAGAGCGTCGCTGCCAGCTGATTTGGTGGGCAAACATTTCTTTTCATGGTATTAAAAAGCTATATGTTAGTCCTTTGCTTTCCTTTTTTGCACTTTATAGCACAACAAATTTTTCTACTTGTTGTTTTGCAAGGAACCTTCTTCTTGGGTTACTTATGTGGCCGATTCCACCAAAGCCTTGTTTGCGAATTTTTGCTTGGTTCTGGAATCGTTTTACAACTCGACTGTATTACTGCTATACCTTCGTCGTTCAGATTATCCTTTTAGAAGTTTGTTTTCTTCCATAAACTCCAGAAACGCTGCAAAAAAATGGCCAAAATCCTCTTTCGCCTGCAAAACAGCTGACAAGAAAGGCAGCGGTATCGACTTTTTTGGATCGGTCCACATCAAGCGGACTCGGCCCAACCTGCTCGAACGCGGTGAGCTAAGTGGTTCCAGAAAACAGAAATTTCGAAGATTTCGAATGTTTTTAGCATTGTAACAGTGTTAAGCGCACCCGATTTCCCCAAATTGTACCAAAATCTCGAGGTCGAAAATTTGCATGGGTGCTGCGTTTAATGAGAAAACCCAGCGAGGGCACTCAGAGAGCGATATTGCAGAAAAAAAGTTTGGAGCAACGTTCGCCATTTTCGGATAGAGCCAATGGTGCCGCAAATGCCGATATTGTCTTCGACATTTGCAACGGATGGAAGATGCACTGCCATGACAAAATCTACCACATCCCGACAACTCATAGCCAATGTCAGCTTCAGTGCATGAACTACGACTACAACAAGCATTTCGAATGCATCTTGTCTATGATTGCTCACCACTACCGATGACGTGTCTGCAAACCAACCACAGATAATCTACATTGAATCCAGTTAATAGTCGAGCTTTTTTATGTGAATCAACGTTATGATTTTGTAGATTCTGTTGTTGACAACGAAATGTATTGTACGGTAAATTGTGTGAATAGGCGCCAGCAAACTGCAGGCGCGTAGGAAATCCCTTGTGCATCTGCTTTGCTTGGAGTCATTTTCACTTGGCTGGAAGAAACCAAAACATAGTACGTCATCTATGTCATGCACTCACGTCGTCATATATTCTCAAGACTCCGCTAGGACATCGTTCCCACTTTTCAATACCATGATGTTGTGCCTTCTCGTCGCTGCTGACTCACCTTCTGTTTTGCTCATAACGAGTTATTCGTTTTACTTGACACCACTATTTCACTTTCTTTGCTGTGCTCATGCCATGTTGTTTATTCTATTTCACTTATTGAACAGACGGTTTAATTACCCATGTTTGAGTTGAGGTGATCGCTACGCTCTACCGGTGTTCTGCTCCGAAGGAAGAGTCCGCGTGGCAACACGAAAAGAAGAGAACCACTTTTTGCCTTCTAGTACTGAATTCTGTACTCGTATTTTCCGTATATCATGACTTATAATAAAGTGCTTATTATGTGTGTTTGTGTGTGAACGAATATCCCTGACTGGTCAGGAAGGTGGTTGCGAGGTCAACATGATGATATAGACGGGTATGGTGGGGTTCAAAGAGTGAGAAGAAGTTTTGAAGATGGCAAGTGGGGAGCGACTGGTCTACCGCATTTTGGAGGGTGTGCCGGCCTCACAAAGTAGAGGAACGCAGCGAGGAGGGTCCAACGCTGTGATGTACTGCCGCTATAGTCCTCGAGGACTGTAGCGTTGCCTCGCTGGCGACTGTGAGGCAGGTGCGCATCGATTCTGCAAGTTGGGATAGGTATCCCGAGTGGCCACATTGACAAAAGCTCTTTCAGATTAGCTTTGTTTCAACAGGGACACGGATATGGAGAAGGAAGATATTTCCCTGCACGGAAGAGACACTTCATTCGGAATCGCTGCAGAGCTCATTGTTTTCAGTGAAGATATTCAACTCCAACAACGGGAAAAAACGAATCGCTGAAGCAGTATGCCTTTCTCATGCGCATCAATCTCGACACTTCTTCTACATCATTCCGATCCTGTCAAAGGGTGAAAAACAGGAATAGCTAGTTTGATTAATATGTGGTATTTTTCTGCCCATGCAGATGTCTACAATCTTGGACATGACTCACAATGAATCATGCTTATCTAGCACTTCAAACACAGAAGCTAACAGCATCTAACATTTGTTTAGTCGCATTGTCCAGAACTGTAAGAATATGTATTACTACATATATGTATTACATAGATTCGAGTCGGGTAAAAATTGTATGTAATAAACATATCAGAAAGAATTAGTGAACAGATCGTCGAACAGATTGCTCTCAATGTCATACCGCTCAACTACGCACAAGGTTAGCTGAGACTAACCAAGGAGTTCAATACCAGTAAATCCAAGATCAAAACAGGGATTGTACGTCGACTTCATTTCAATCAGGCATACCTTCCATTACACTGAGGGCAACCTATAGTGCTCATGCTCGCCGTAGAACTGCGAAAGGCCAAAGGGAAACGATGGTGCTTCATCCTCATAGAGCCATAGATCTCAGCCACGAGCCCAGTGCATCAAAATTCTCATTTTTTTCACGGCTATTTCCTTCTGCATGCAAGACCCGGTCCTGCGCGCACAGTGACAAACATTAAGGTAGCCCATTTCTCCCTACTTTAAAGTTGGATATGGATGCGTAAATATTGTTACCTAATGCTTGGTCCTGTTGGTCCATCCGACCAGAATGACCTTTCCAAAAACTGCCCACTACGCGCTATTCTGTCCACAGATGGTGTGAAATACGAATAATTACCGTTCGGCGATTTCGCGTCACATCCTGTTGGAGCGCATCCATTGAAACGGTCAGAAATTGCAATTCACGATGACCATTTCTGCGTATTACCGTGCTGCTTTAACTATGTCATTTCACCACCACAAAAAAAAACCATTAATTTAACAAGTTTAGAGTGGCTGCCGCACTATGTATTTGATTCTAGTGCTCAGTTCCTTATTCTGGATAGCTTCTGCCTTCAACAATATCCCAATCGCAGTTGATAAGTGTAAGAAGGGTCAATGGTTTGTACGGAACTATATCGTTTTCGTTTGCCTTAGTTCAAACGCCAGGCGAGAACTCAAGCCTTTTGGTGAGAAAATTGCTTGAAAATTGTTATGTATGGTTTTGAGCACAGTAAGGAGATAAATCATTTCAGCTTGTGATCCGAATAATGGTTTGCTCCCAAAAACACGAAAACGTCCTGTTTTCCTACAAGAAACCTATAAAGGGAATGGATTTATCTATGAATGTGCAGTTGATAAGCACACTGGAAGTGTTGTGTGGAGAGCGATTGGTAAGTTTTATTCTATTTGGGAAGAATGGTGAAATTGTTTTCATTAGTGGACATTTTTGATTTAAAATGCTATGCACAACAAGCTAGAGCACATTAGGCGAACAATGACAAGCAATCAGCCATCTACGGCTGTAGTCCAGCAGTAGCTTCTGGAAGAATCTGGTTTGGATTTTGAAGTCAAAGTGTAGCATGGTCACGACGGAAGGCCTCTGAAGAAGAGGATCCTCGAGGCGAAAGGAACCCGTGAAGGCTCTAAATTTAATTGCTTCATCGGTTACGAGAAGACCAATTCAAAAGTATAAAAGGTTAAAGTAACACGAACCATTAGATAGATAATATACTGTAGTTTCAAACTGTTTCATGGGTTCGCCCCCATCAGCGTGCCTCTACGTACTTTCTCCAACGACTGTGCATCAGGAACGCAGCCCGAACTGCGTAGTGCTAAGTACAACCATAGGAACATCTACTCCCAGCTGCTGCCATTAATTGCTGCCAATCTCCCTCTATTGTCGCGAAAAGAAGGAAGGCCTGTGCAGCAAATGAGGAGAGGATAGCAGTAACTGGGAGGAGATCCCGTTAGGTTTTGTGCCCGACGTACGTATCAAGCTATTCGGGTTGTGTTTCTGTTGCACATTTGCCAGAGCTATTGTTTTGCATTGCTTGTGTAGTGAGGTTTTGTTGAAATCTAACCCAGCCTTTTGCAACTGGTTGATGTTAACGAACTGATCATCTATTATATTCGTTCCGCTATGCAAGTAAATAAATAGAGAGCCTTCGACTTTTCTTAGTATTACCGATTCATCCTTCACTATTTTCTATAACTATATGCAATAAAAGGGAAATAATTGCATGATTATAAATAGTTGACTATTTCCAGCCTGCTACATAAACCAGGACAAATTCGCTCCAGGAACATTCGTAAAGGGAAGATACGACTCTGTATACCTATGCTATAGAGACGCTGATAATATACTCCGGATCAGAATGAGAAAGCGTATGTTCCTCAGCTTTATCAACTATCCAATCCAATAATTTTTAGTGAGCCAATATTTATGTTTAATTGCAATTTTTTTCAGCTGTCCATGATCACTGCATAGCCGGTACCGGAGATCCTAACTGTCAACAAGGAATGCTTCAGGTGGGCCACGCGGCCAAGTTGAAACTACAGCGATGCGTAGTTGCACTCAATTTTATCCTCGTCTAATCGAGATGCGGGATCCTGACTTGTCTTTGATGAGTTAAATAGACATTAAAAGCATCCGACGCTAAAGTTCTGATTTACAGGGAATATGGAACTCAGATTTCGGAATGGCAGATGGTATTGCTTACGATAGTGTATCGAATAGCCCTCTCGACAGATCCAGCCACTCGATCCATACGGTAATGCCTTCTGGTTTTGCCTCTCCCACGGGAACCATCATTCTTATTACAGCAAGGCCCCGCGAAAGCACCGATCTACGACTACCCGAAAATCGGACCATTCGACTTGCTTCGCTCCATCAAGGGACATGTGAATCCTGAAGAAGTCACTCTTTCTCCGGAATTTATACTCGAATCTGGAGACCCTCTTCCAGAAAAATAGTTTTTTTTAGATAGTGTTTTTACGTTGATAATTTGACAAGAATTAAAAGTTTCGCCAGTATCCTTGATTCAAACTTCAGTGACACCACCGCAGTTTACAATGTATGGAAGAGATTGCCCTTTTTTTTCAAAAGCATCTCTAGAGAAATAGATATTTTTGAAAACTACACCATACTTAATAAGGTTATTTATTTGCTTGTGAGGACACCTCAAATTGGATAAAAGTGATGATAATGTGTAAAATCACTCGTTCACTGTTGCCACTACGTAATTCAGCTATCCATCTGGTAAGGAATAAGACTCTCGGTGTTACTTTCCATTTTTGAATGCTTGCCATTATTAAGCATGCAAAACCTGCAGGGTGACGTACGAGAGCGGTTTGAAAAATTTCCGGAATGATCACCAAGGAGTTGTTTATATTCAAAAATGTTTATGCGATTCTATAGACAAGTTCTTCAAATGAATTAACTGTAAGTGTCCATTCGATCTGGAGAAAACTATGCTTTTGAGAGGTGGTTCAAGTCAAACAAGTTTAACTGCACTCAGTTACAGACAGTTGCTGAATTTAGGTCGTCATCAGTTTTTTTTTCAAATGGGAGGAAAATCTGGAAGTAAACCGAACACCACTGAAATACTGATTTCGGGGGATCTTCATCTTCGTGTTCCAACAGTAGCTTCTGTGTTTTGAAAACCAAGCATAGCTGGAGGAGATCAAACTATAAAAAAAGTACGAAATTCCAAAAAAAAACGTGACAACATTAGAAAATGTAGGTTACATCATCGGCAAGGTTTTACCATGTGAAATACAAATGCGCGCTAGATAAGAGAGCCTAGAGCATCTGTTATAAGTGATTAAAGTTCATTTTACCTAACGTATAAATTCTAAAAAAGCGTTTTAAACTATGAGTGCTGTACTTGCGTAATATCGAATAAGAGCGTGAACCATCCTGAAGGTCAGCCAGTTATTCTGAATAGTTGAACTGGATTTCAAACCAAGATCATAATCGATGTAAAGACTAGATTAAGCGCTACACTATGGTGACATAATATACAGTGAAAACATTAGATTAGACATGAAGAATGGCCTTGAAGAAAAATTTACCATTCACTGAGGTAATAGGGTGACGGCGTCTGTTTTTGAAAGTTTTGAGGGATTGATGGAAAAGCAAATGCAAGTGAGTATTAGCCGATATTTTCCAAAGGTCTAGATGTGAAAATCTGGGCGGCCCACGTGAGTTCGACCAAGAAAAAAGGAATTGTCCCTCCATGCCAGCATGAGCATGTCAGTATTATGGCTTGTCAAAAAACTTGCTATAATGAAACCGAAAACTTCACCTCATTCAATGATATTTCTGTTGTGGCTTCCTTATAGTTCTGTTCGTCTTCGAAACTTAAGTTCTACCCGTGTAGGAAGAGATTCCCATCAGGAGACGAGATAATCATGGCGTTACACGATATTTTGAATACTTCAAAAGATTCCATTCTAGGTAGAGAAAGAAAAGTTGAGAACAGTTTGGACCACTTGTGTCGAGCTTCGAGGGGATTGAATTAAGAAATAAAATATTGGTTGTATCAGATTTGTTTTGTTTTCATTGTCATTTCGAAAATTCAAACCGCCCTCTTATCCCGTTTATGCCGCTGTTCAAGTGCTGCCAAAAAACGTTAAACGAAAAGCAATGATGACCAGACTGACAAGATAGTGATAGACATGGACATCAGTACCACATCGCCACCGTCCACAGAGTTTCTGGAATACGTCCGTTGAAAAGAAGACAATCCACAACAGTTCATGTTTTCCTCGGATGAGCAAACGAATTGTATAGAATTTTTAAAGGTCACCACAATGGCATCACGTCACGTGCTGGTGTGCAGTGCTAAAATCTCAACGGAACAGTCTTCCTTTCACTTTATTGAGCCCTGAATGAAGGTTCACTGCAGGACTCAGGTCGTGATGATCAAGGGCACTATAAACACACACGAATTTGAGGAATTAGAAGTTTATGAAAATAAATTGAGGTGAGGGAAACTAAAATGCTCAAGAAAATATTCATCCTGTCTTGTTGGGAACATTATGGTTCGATACACATTTCCCAACCCTGTTGTTCAATTCCGAACTCCAAGAAAATCAAGTACAAACTGTCATGCGGTGGACACCTCTGGTCCAGTGACAGAAAGTGCAGATCATCTATTTCGCCTAACCGGCACCTCACTCGAATAACCCTCCATTTTCTCACGTGCTGCGGTGGTTGAAGTTGAATGGCCAGCGGGAGATAATGTGCCTATCTCCACACATCTCCCCAGTACTTGTCGTCAGCTCGTACATCTCAAAAAAGTACAGTAGTAGTTCGTTGAAGTATGCGTGCTCTATCTATTTTTCCGATCTTTGCAACTCACCTCCGCTTATAAACGAACGGAGGAATTACTCTGATACTACACGCCGATATCGCATTCTGGTTCCTGATTTTGTTACGTCTAAGCGCAAGTGCGCAAAGTACGACCCTTTAGCGAATTCGGAGAACTTCC
The DNA here is from genome assembly GCA_037903475.1 of Ancylostoma caninum. Taxonomy (NCBI): domain Eukaryota; kingdom Metazoa; phylum Nematoda; class Chromadorea; order Rhabditida; family Ancylostomatidae; genus Ancylostoma; species Ancylostoma caninum. Next base: position 314,378 of record JBAJFG010000473.1, on the reverse strand, counting down.
CGTTTTGCATGCTCCCTTTTAGTTGGTTACTAAATCTCTCAGAGAAATGAAAAAAAACAGTGCAGTTTGCTGTTTCGACGGTTTCTCTCACTTTTTCGCAATTGCGCCACAGTATTGCCCCCAATCCGAGGATTTTCTCTCATAAATCTGGGCGCCCTACAATTTTTCCTTCGACGCAATATTTTGCAGCAAATTTTACTTTTTCCCTCAGCTTTACAACGGAAGATCAGTTAATTACAACTTTGCTCCCTTCCTGGGAGAGTTCACAACGTAGCTCAAAGCTCTCTATAGATTGACATTGCTCCTACTTAAACTGTTTTCTTAATCAGTCTTTAGTGAATTGGATGAGTCCTCAACAATCGCGACACCCCGATATTTTCAAGACTGCTCTATCAGATTAGTGCTGGAGCATTTTTAAAGAAGCTGTTTCAAGAAATTCGATCTCCACCATTTCAAGGTAACTGTTATCTCTGGAAATTGTTGATAAAGGGAAAAACGGATTACATATGGAAGCGAAATTTCCTGCTGCTCATTCAGGAATTAAGCTGATTCCTGTTTGACTAACACCTAGAAATTACAAGTGTTGTGGATCTTGTGGGCAAAATAGCCTAATCATAACTATATGTGCACATAATTTACAATAAATATAATAACTACCAAAAAGCAAAGGACATCTATTTTGTGATAGTTATTCAATCATATGGAGACCAGTGAAGCGCTACGCACAAAGTAATAGTTCAGCTTTGATGACATGGAAAAAGCAGATGGAAGCTAGCATAAACAGAATTTTTTTTTATTTGCTAAAGAGGAGAGATCATATCCTACAGGATTCGTCAGAATAAGCAGTGAATGTCAGGGCTCGAGTTCTGTTCACGTCCGAAGCGGGCAATTCTAGTAAAATTCAGGAGAAGATTTCTTAGAACAAAATTTCGAAGCATACTCATTCAGGTAGGTACATGGCTTTTCAGCAATTTCATAAGCTATTCTTTTTGAAACTGCTCAGTGATTTCTTTCCATATTGAACAAAAGTAGCTTTGCTGGGTGGTGACGGAACAACCTTCCATCTTCTACGGTTATTCCCGGCAGTATGGTATGGGATCTTACTAGCTAAATATACCTAGCATTTTAGCAGACCCCATCAGTAATACATAGATTTTTTGAAGACATCCATCTACACATTTGAAGATTTGAAAATTTTGAAGACAAGCAGTCATGTAAAACGTAGTGTGCATTTTATGTGTGAATCTTCATGTTTTTTAAACAATATCTTCCACTTGAAACTTATTTTCGAACAGAATCTCCAGTTAGTTGGAATGGGTAGGAGGCTCTACGAAATAAAACTTGGCAAATGACTTCAACACCTTTTTCTCACTGGACTTTATGACGCAAACATTGTATCTAATAACCGTACCATGTGTATGCATGCACAATTTAAGGATACTCACATGACTCAATCGTAATTTCTTCGACGTTGTTGAGGAGTTCACCAAGACCGGATTCCATCTGTGGCAGCTGCGAGCAACTTATAAGTGTTGTCTAGTATTTGGAGTGTTTTCACCCTAACTATTCCTCGTTTCCCGACTGTCCTGTCCAGTTTTGGCGTGTTGCAACGAGTAACGTTAACAGCTTTAACAGGAGTGCATTAACTTTATGGTAATATGTGAGTCTTGCAAATGTGTGGTGTTAGAAAATCCTCTGGAACTTTCCTTGTATTGGTTTTATAATTTCTTCAGCAATTGATCGACATGACAATTAATGCTCTTCAGAATATTATATAGCATAGGTAGTTGCAGAGATTTCCATAACTTTTGCCTTCCATCCCCATCTGGTTCTATTGCATGTGGCACATGTGTCAATCCTGCACTAACAGTGAAAATTTTTCACTGATCCCCCCGGAGCAAGGAGATCTCTTACATGTAACCACGACAATTAACCAGTTCCCTAAATATTGCCCATGGGAATTTTCCCGTCGTTAGGCAGAGGAATAGCTTCATACTGACAACTGAAACTTTCGTGTTTTTTTTTCTCTGCCTTGACTTCTACTCTCCACCAGTTCCACTCCTTTGTTTGGTAGTAGCTTCCACGAATAAGAGAGATTAGAAGAATTACTCTTGGCATTACCCTCAAATGTTGTTAGAATGGAGAGCGGAAAAGAATTTTTCCCATTTGAAACATTGAGAAAAATCACCTACGACAAACGCCACCAACACTTTTCAACAATTCATATAAAAACATGACCTTCAAACTAAATGCGATTCCCTTTGAGTGTGGCTAAGTTCTGCAAGGCGTCTCTTCCACAGCAATCCATAAATATTGCGACGATGGAAACCTTCGAAGCCTAAGAATTAAATTTAGTCGTAGTGTTGATAATATGTTCTGAAATTTTTGCGGCAGGAATGCATAGTTTCGTACCAAAGAGAATCACCGAGTGGGAACGTCTCAATGTCCATAATATTCGACAATGCATTCCAAGAATCAAACAGTCAGAGATAGTTACTTGATATTTACGCAGTAAATAATACATCGTAGACACTTCTCACTGGTCCTTGCCAATTTTCCAGGCAAACTAGGCATTTCTTGGTCTTGAGGGAGCGTCATAATCTGAGTTCTTCCACTTTCTTTTAGAGAAATCACTATCAAAAAAGTGGTCGCTCGTTCTTCAAAAATCAACCTTTGTTCCAAACATTTCTAACTAAGATTGATTGTCACATTTGCCATGTCAAAAAAAGAGAGCACCGAAAACCTTTGAAAAAACATAATTTCTGATTTGGTGTGAAGAAAAGGGAAAATAGGAGAACTAGAATTTATTGATGGGTAGAATCTCAATCCACAAGTTGTGAAACGAAACCTTCATGAACTACATGCACGTCACAGTCAAAATCTCCTCTCCTCTAGTACTAGCCCTCGATCCTAACACTGGCGGAATCCTTGAAAATCAACACAGTGGCTTGTATGTCTGCAACTACGCCATGAATAGACGTCAGTTCAGATTTCTGGTGTCCCTCTTTACCACATTTTGGCTTTCTTCGCATCCTTTTGATCCTGAAAGCTGTGATGAAACCACTCGTGACTTCGATCCAGATACGGATTTTTTCGTACGATAAAAACCACGAATGGACTAGAATGAAAAAAATATCCTGACTAATCATATGGAATCAAGGCAAAAACAGGGAAAACACTAACATTTGGAAAACAGGCCTCGTAAAACAGACACATAGTGTTGTTACCTAAAGAAATGCCACTAAGGACGAAATCCTTGAAAAAACAAGCTGGGCTCGAGAAAAGAGCATGCCCAGAATGTTCTTCTAGGATAGCTTGCAACTCAGTTATTTCATTGGTAGCAATGAGGTGTCCGACCACCTAAAAATGACTACAGAACATAATGAACCTCTTCTGATGTTGTGCAAGTACGCATGCATCGATAATACATTGGTAAAAATCGAATAAATTTAACGAATCCAGTTAATAATTTGAAAGCCCATCCGAAGAATTGGATATCTTGAAGAATAAGAAACTCTATTGTCCTTCTTCTCTTTTCCCCAAGGTCTGAGCATTCCAATTTTCCGAATATCCGGAGTCGAATATTCGTGTGACGATTACATCCATTTTATTACCCGGTCGAATGAACCCACCGAATGAAGCACACAGATATCAGATATGAAGTTCAGCAGTTCGTCATTCACTGCAAGCGCAGGACCAGGACTGCTCTACAGCTGTACTTTGATGAAATACCCTCCTCGTCTTCATTGTTTATTCCTTCGAAGATGACCTGTACAACCTACAGGGGATCCTTGCAAAAGCTAGTTCTCGATGATGGAGTAGACTCTGTTATCTTCGTCGCTTCCGCAATTATTCCTGTTCGTAGCGGTGGTATGATGACTGTCTCTGCAGCTTTTCTGCTTTTGTATCCCTTTACTGCAGTAATACTGCAGTGCTCTGATGCGGTCGTTGCTGGTCATTCTGGGAGGTTTGACGAGTTTGACTCAGCTCATCGAACTCGCCCTGTCCTTTTCATTGCCGATCGCGCGCGCACTCCCTTTTCCCTTATCCATCACTGCGATCTGATACGTTCTCGCCCTTGAATGCCTGATATAGTTGTTATTCTCCTTCTGATCACTAGTACATATCTTTTTAAGGCCTGCTAGGCTTTTGATGCGGTCCATTCAGGCCGGCGTAGTGGTCCTAACCTGCATTGAACTCGTTTTCCAGTACACAATCAATAGTGTTTGTTGTATTCTGCTAGCAATTCGAAATCAGCAGAATAGTACGAGACGAATCACTGGTTACCGGTTCTCTTTATGTAGGAAACTAATTGAGAGACACACTTTCACCAAATCGTACTTTCGACGAGTTCGTGCGTCGTTGTGACGGCGAACGACGTTGCATGTATTCTGCTGTGTTTAAAGTATCCCAGTTCGAGAACGTCCACACCCAGCTGAATCTGAACACTTTTTGGTTTGCAGTTGTGTTATTTGCGAGGATTTCTGAAATTTCTTTACTATTCCTGGTGCTTTGCCTTTTTAATATGTGTCCTTTTAAGTAGAATTGCACCTTGCGGAGATCCCACTCACTCGCTAACCGGTTTCTCGTCACAAATGCCAAATCCTCACTCAGAAATTGTCAAACGTCGCGCCTGGTGCACATCTGGATCGTGTTACTATTTGCTGGGGGTTTTTTCTGCTGCTAATGTTCCCCTACATTTTCAGCAGTTGCTGAACCTCGATGACGATCTCCAGTGGTATAACGGCGGAAGAAAAGAAGAAGATAGCTGAGCTGAGAAAACTTGTCAAAGATGACATCAGCGAGTACTACGACACAGACTTTAATCTCCTCAGATGGCTGCAAGGCCACGCTCAGCTGAGCATTCCGGATGTTGCCCGAAAACTGCGACATCATCTGAAAGCCAGGTATCAGAATGCTTTTCTGCACGTTTCCCGGCGTTTTCTGCATTCTTCTACTCATAATGCGAAAGGAAACCGGTTTCCAGTGGTGGAAAAACATTTAACCGCAAGAGCAAACCTGCCTATTCACAGTTGAGTCGGAATATTATGTGATAAAATTTCAGGAAATCCACATGGAATCTGGATAAAATACACAAAAACGAGCGAACACATCCGATTCATAATCACTGGCGTTATGGAATTACGGGTCTTTCCGGAACGCTTGAAAATGTGATAGTAAACATTGAACAGGTACACTTATCAACTAGTAATTATCTACTAGCTAGTAGTTCAATGATCTCTTCTATGCAACCACTACTTTTATAGTGCGGTAAAACCGACTATACCGGTATGATGGAGTGTTTCTCACTTTCTGAAGTGATGAAAGCTCGGATATATGATCTTGAAGTGATGCTCGCACAGTGTATGGAGCTGGAAAAGCAGACAGGTGCTTCTATTGTCAGGATAAGCCCTGCTATCCTTAAGCTGAAACTCTTCAGGTAAACAAGCCTGGATTCTATATGTTATGGATGTTACGGGTCTTGAATACAATAAAAAACTCTACGACTTGATAACGGGATCTATGAGGTCGCTGGCCGAGTTCATGTCGGATCACTATGTGGAAATGATCAAGGTGAGAGAGACAATCCTGGATTTTGTACCATTTCTACGTGGAGTAAATCCTAAGAATTCAGTTCTTTGTACCAGTCAATTTGCCTTCGTTTGCTGTCGCTTTTTGGACAATTGTGCGCCCACTACTTCCAGAAAGGACGAAAAACAAAGTAAGTAGATGACAGACTTCATGTTATGTTGAAATTCTGGAAGTTTCCACATTTGTTGTAAATTTTAGGTGCGAATTCTGTCGTCTTCTAACTGGAGGGACGAAATCCTGCAGTTCTCAAACATAGAGGCACTTCCAGCAGTTTGGAATGACGAATCGCATACATTTCCAGCACATGTTGACACTCCTCAACCATACCCAAAGGAGTGGTATTATTCCAGTAAAGGGCTGAAGGTGTGTTTGCAAATTATCTTGTAAAAATTCTTAGAACCAGTTTTCCGAATCAATGCCAACCCAAATCGGAAATTTCTTCCACTTCGCTAGTGCGTCTATGCAACCCCATAAAGCCCCTATACTCAGGAGTTGGGTTAAAATGTATTGCTGCGATTCCAAGACTACAACTGTAAGCGCCACGTAATCGTCGTGATTCCTTCTTTACCTCAGATGGCGCTGCCAACGGATATCCTATACTTTGGGAATGATGCGTAATTTCGGATACTCGAATAGGCTGCACACTACTACTATAATGCTGGAACTATCGAAACTTTTTTCAAATTTCTCGTTTTGGCTGCTCAAAACTCATCGATTGGCAGCTAGATGGGTAGAATTTTGTGGCGATAGACCAATATTTAAAAAAAGCCGATAATGGTCTGTTCTCACCACCTGAATCGTCATCGCAATTGCTTATTCGCGTTGTTTGGCTTCTAAACTTCTCATATGGGTAAACACCTAACAAGAGCTGTAGGTACTATTCTAGCTATCTGTTCTGGATCTAACTACACACATACGTAGAAATCAAATTTCCTTGCCCTCAGCCAAGTTTTCTTAAAGAAAAAATGTGAAGAAATGAGATAATGAAAGCAAAATGTGAAACAAAAAGGATGTGAAGTGACTTCATCACAGAAAAAAAACGCATAGAGAACGACCTCAATGCAGATTACGAAAATGGGTCCGCTACGAAAATGGGGCTAGAACTAATGACGACTCGTCCTTCCCTGGTAGCGACCCATGATAATTTGCTGTTTCTTGTTGCACCACTGTTTAAAAACTGCAATAGTTACAGAATTCTTGGAACAACCCCACAACCCCAAGAGAGCCAAAGTCTCAGATGAAGGAATTCCTGATCATTGGGATTCATGAAACGCTAGCCAAGCACACCAACGACGAATACCGTGCATGGTTATCCTAGAGATTACGTAATCAGGATGGGAACATTTGCTCGGTTACTATGCTTTGAACAAGGTTTGCTACCGAGCTTTCGCTCGGTTTCGCATTCCCAAACCCAATCCTTGAACCCAGATGCATCATTGGTAATCTCATATTCATGGTTGTTTATTACTCGTAAGTGGCTGCTGGATATAGATAAGGCATGGCTAAAAATGTTGATTTACGTCAGGCAAGGGTAGATTTGAGCACGTTAAAACGCATATCATGGGTAAACTCAGTTATGCATCCGGGCCCTGTGAAATATAGCCATCAAAAGAGCTCTCGTGTGAGAATTATTCGGAACTAACCCCAGTGCGACGGTCGCGAATCCACTGCGTGAGAGGAAATGAACGCGACCGGTAATTCTGGAAATTATCAAACAGAGTGAAGCACTTCTATGATGGCGTGATTATACCATACTATAATATTACTATTGTAACATAACACATGCTATTGATAGCTGCCAGTGCACACAATGTCTTAAGTACTCGATAGGGGCCATTAGAATCATTTTTCCGGTATGGTAAGAGGTGGTATAGAGAATTCACATCTGCTCGTTCTTCTCCTCTGGCAAACGTCATCCATAACAGCATCGGACGTCTTTACCTTTTTGTAACAGTGTGGAATGACGGTTTCTCGATTCGTGCACTTATCAGGTGAAAAAAGGACTTGGCACAGTTTAAGGTCGATTTGCAGGGGACAACAACTTGACAGCAGGCTGTCCACTGAATTTCTTCAAGTGCAGAAATGGCGCTAGATAGAGAATCTGTAGAATTTACGGAATTGTTGGAAAATAAGAATGCAAATCGCGTTTGTAAACCTTAGTTTACTCGTGATAGCTTTCTTCTGCCAAATTTTCTATTCAAACCTTGTTTTCTTTGTCGAAGCGGTGGGGGCGATCACAAGTACTGCAAGTAGTTCAGAGTAGTACTGCTATCACAATGGCCGCCGCTTCTTCAACGTCACCAAGTCAATTCGTTTGAGTTTTATTTTTTTTCCTTCAATATCAGAGACATCCTTCACTCTGAGTTCAACACTTTATGTTGGATTCCTTCACTTGGTCCAGAGATTAATGTAATTTTCCAAAAAAAATCCGAATTCTTGTTTCCTTTGGGTTTGTTTAACAAATTCTCTCTCAAAAAATATCCGGTTCTCCATGTTCGTGGTTTTCAACATTTCGTTGCGGTATAGATGTTGAAGTTTTTGGATGCGACGGCGACAGGTGATGATAAATTTCTTGGTCAGCACCTATTTCTCAATATATAAGAACAAGTAACAAATCTAGCGGAACATTGAGGTTTGCTCTTGCCAAATGTCTCTTCGAAACTAAATTTCAAAGCACAGCACATCAAGAAACCACATCACAGGGAATACTTTTTTGCTACTTTCTATAATTAGGCCCTTTCTTCGGAGAACGATTTGATCAGTATAGATAACTACGTAGCCGGAGTTATGTAATCCCATCTTCGTAGAAGCACTACTCAATTCATCCGAATAATGTTGTGTTACTGCTTCAGCACAGCAGTCTTCAGAATGGTTGGGAAGTGAGGAAAAGAGTAATCCGCCTAATGTTTTTTAACGTCTAATTTCGAAAATTTTGTAGTTACATACATATTTGACTCACAACCTACGAATAGTGAGGTTTCACACCACATACAAACTTTTGCTTCTACATTTGCCTAATACAGAGTGGCCGAAAAGTATGGGCGCCTCATTTGGCGCTCTTATTTTTTTTTTTTTTGGTTTCTACATATATCGCGCCTTTGTTTTACATATTTTGAGAGCGCCATAAAATCCTCTTCCTTTTGATTTATAGCTCAGTTTTTCTTAAGTCATGTGAGCATGCCCGCATGAAGAATCCGTTGTAACCTTCATGCAGTCTGGACAGTCCACTGCAGCAATAGAAAGAGAACTTGAAAACTTTTGCGAACAGCGCAGAAAATCGCCAAGCTATGGAATGCTGAAGGGAATATCATAACGAAAAGAAGAGCGGGCCGTCCCCGATCGGTGAACACAGGGAGGATTCTTGCAATCACTTAGAAAGGGATCACCTGAAATGGAGCAGCGAGCGCGAACTTTGATGGCCAAAAGTCTGAGTGTTGGACGTTTTTCCGTCTAGGTAATTGTCAAAAAGAAGTTGAGACTTTGCTACTAGTGCATGTCCAAGGCCCAATATCTAACCGTTGCTGCCACAGTTGGCAGGCTTGAGGAGGTTGTTGAGCGTTTGACAGGTGCGCCGCACCTATAGTGTTCTATGGAGTGATAAGGAAATCTTCCCTTTTTGGGTTCTTCACGGTCCTTAAACGGACAGCTAATTTATCAAACGGTGTAAGCAACGCTCTTCAGAAGAGAGATCCGTCACAAGGTTGTTGTATACCGGCACTGTAATGATTTGAGGAGGAACATTGACCACAAATGCGAGGAGATCTCTAGTTTACATAACCAAAATCGACAAAAAGGACGTCATCTTGTAGAAGGACGGGATCCGTGAAAAAGTGCTCGTCCAATGGGTACGGAAGAATGCCAGCACGATTCCTCAGGAAAGGGGAATTTCCAGCTGACTAGGCCAAAGCACCATTGCCTACCTAGAAGAAGCGTCCCCCGGATTCCTTAACAACATTTAATGCTCTTCCTGCACTCCAGACTTGAACACATTGGATTTCTCCCTAGGAGGTTCCATGGAGGAAGCACTGGAAAACAAGAATATCACGAAGCTAGAACATGTACAGCGCTAACTCTGTAGTGCTGGTCAGAAATTTGTGAGGATTACCTGCGGCGCATAGGGGACTTCGTGATGACAAGGCTGAAGGCCTGTACCGAAGCTAAGGAAAGCAACTTCTAAAATTCCTTGTAAAACTGATTTCTCACGTGGTTGCGCAACTGTTATCATGGAAAAGAAAAAATATTTGTAGCCGGAAAAGGAAAGATGACGTTTTATGTGACGCCATACTTTTCGGCCACCCTGTATATGTGAGGACACCTACCCAGAAATATGGGCACAAGTAACCGCTGAATAATTTGTGTAAGGTAGACTTTCAAGCTTCGCTAGAAAAACCATAACACCTGACCTTTATGAAAGAAACCGTGAAACGACAGTGAATTGGATGAATTTTCCTTCAATTTTAACTATTTTTGAACTACGGATTTTCAATGCATGTGTTTACTTCTAGTTAGTCATACGTTGTTTCTCGAAGCGATGACAGTAACGATTACTCTTGAGTATTCTTCTAAGCATTACAACCCATTATCTTCCTACAATGAGTACTAAGCCGCGAGACATTTGTGAGGATTTACATGCGACAATGCAATGAAATACGTATGTTGACAACACTGCAAATAACCTTTTCAGTGTTTTTGTTTCCATAAATTCCTCACCTTTATTAAGAAAAAAATAAGAAAAAAACACATTTTTCATATGCGAAACCTAGGCTTCTGTGCGAACTCAGTGGATTTGTGTTAAACTATGGTTATATGTATTTAGCTCTTACAGGTCCCTGAAAATACGCAAGTGATCGATGTATCTGCCGGAAAGTATCATACCATATCAATGCCGCTCAATCGAGGTGATGTCGTGTCATGGTGGGTTTCCGGGAACCGAAATTTTGGCTTCGGACTCTTCCTGGCGCGAAGTGAGGACGACAATGACTTTGCAGTGTGAGTAACTTGTTGTTCCTTGATTTTTCGGATATCGCTGTTCCTCTTGTACAAACTGTCGAGAGGTTTCATTTGTCTAAAACCAGTCATAACACTCTAAAAGGAGAGAGATTATCAGAATGGTAGGGAGAGAGGACGGCTGCTGAGGATGTGGAACTGGGAAGTTTTGTCTGGGAGACTATCTACAAAATCAAACTTCCGGCTTAATGCAAAGGTTTTCCACAACAGTGCGAGATGAATGGCGCGAGTTCGGGCATTATATATGGACCCTGACCGAATAAAACATGGGCACGTTCTTAGCTTCCCACTGTTCCCAGTATTACCTCTATTGTTTGCTCATTTTCGACTTGGATACGCCAAGGATGACTGAAACCGCCAGTCATTTCTTACCCAAAAACGACTTCACTTTCATGAAGAAACACCACATCACAAATAGCACGTCATACATCAAAATCTTATCATTAAATAGACACATATACATATGCAAACGTCAAGAGTGCAGAGAGAACGACAATGGAGATTGAGGTAGTGATGGGCCCGTGGTAGCGAAAAACAGTACAGAGGCTCGGAGACCCGAGGATCCCGTAGGATAACAACTTCAAATGTCCGCCGGCATTTATGCAACCCCCCCCACCTCCCCCGCCGTTACTCGGACCGTTTTGAACTGACCGCAGGACCACTGGCATGCCTTCTTATTTTTATACCCGTCACATCTTCCCAGCGTTTTCGATTCTACTCTTTCTTGTGGAGGTGCACGCATACGTGATCCTCGCCGCGACGATTTTTTTTTGTGACTCGGATACTTCTCTTATCCGCCTGTGTTTGTTCTCATATTCATAGTCGATGCCTTGTTTGGTTTACATATTTTTAATACGTTTTTGGACTATGCTGTTCCACTACCCTCCGCGGTCCCAATGGTCTCCCTTTCATTGATGCGCCAATAGACTGACTGAACATATTTCCCTGTAAGATGTACATACATATCTCACCTCTACCTAGTTATTTCTGCAAGTTAGTGCTAATTAGGGCATGTGAAACAGGCTGAGTTTTTAAAACGACTTGCATAATAAAACAACAGGCCCTTCGCCGCGACTAGTCCGCACTCGTGAGAGTTTCACTACTTTTTTCAAAAAACACCTGTTTCAGCATGGATCAAATAGTACCAACATTTCCATGGATGCCAGGCCCGATTGTGACCCCGCTGGAAGAAAGCATAGAGATTGAAGAGGTAACAGTCGTATAGCGCTGGAAATCGTGTATCTCTGAGAACACATAAATGCTTGCTTTCAGGAAGGTATTTATAAGTTCTGGATCAGCAACGAACGTTCGTGGTGGTCAACTGTAAGCGTGCAGATACATATAGAAGTGACAGGTCAGGGAGAAGACGTGACCGAATCCAAATGAGATCGAGCAAGGAGGATTCGCTTGCGAAGAGATTCAATAAATGTATAGGATGGGCGTTATTAAAATTGCACTGATAAGCAGTTCCAATGATAGAAGGCCCACTTACATGGTTACTCATTGACATCCTTTTAGTACATTTGTTCAAGAGAATTGCACATAGCGACGTGGAAGACAAGCCATGGATTAAACATCTACGGACATTTTGAAAGATATTTGAGAATTGGACACCCGAAAGCCTAAGACTTCTTTTATTAGGTTGTCAAATGATAGCTTTGTTGCCTCCAATTTTGGAGTTCCATGAGAAGCAGGAGGGTGGATACAGTAGATATGGATGAGAAATGACCTTAATGACTCATTCGCTGTAAGTGGGCTCCGCTACTTGCGGTTATGCCTGCCCACTCGGTTTTTTTTTTCTGGCCCACCTGAGATAGCCTGGGCCAATCTAGAGCGGTAATTTTAGCTGTAAAGTACCTTCTAAAGATGCTAACGTCTTAGGCCGCATTATTTGCTTTGGACCACGGCGAAAGACGAACTAAAGCAGATGTCGAAGTTGAGTTTTCCTTGCCTGGAATGTGAGTTTTCCTTGCCTGGAATATCCATTTCGAATGGCCGCAACTCGAGCGAAACTGGAATAACACATTGCGGACCGAGTACATCTTCGCATGGCGAGGTGGGTAAGCAAAGGCCATATATTTGGTGTGATGCACCGTGTGCATCACACTGTGATATGTTGTCGACAAAGATGAACGCTCTCGAATTTCAAATTATACGTTCTTGATGAAAAGTGAGAACCAAAGAAGAAATGATTGACTAAAAGAAACGCACCAGTTTATGAAACAAACTAAGAGATCTTTCTTCAAACCGTTCGCGGCTTCTGCTCACAAACTTCGGTGTAACAGGTCCGGCTCAAAAAGTGAACATCTCTGGATGGCATGCTAATTTTGTCTACCTTTTATTGCGGATGAATCCACCAAGGATTGTGGATGACACATCCCGAAGTTAAAAAAGCTCAGTTTAACGTCGATAGCGAACCAGCAATCGGTAACCATAATAGTGGACTCATGGTGGACACATGGAAAAGTTCGGAGAGCTGGTAGAGTCATCCGTGAACATTAGTGAACACAAGCAGTATACCCTGGGAATGGTTCACTTTCTTGCTCATCTTGGCTACAGGATGTGTCCAGTTCTATTTTTTAGTAAGCGTTTCTCAAGTTCCTTTTACACTTTCTGACGCAGGATGTGTTTTTCAATCGAATTTTTGACTTCCATTTGCTCTGAATTTTCATTGTGGTGAAAGTGCTCTCAGCTTTTGTTTAACTTTAGACACTTGATAGTGTCGTTGGCAGAATAATTTGGAGAAATGTATGAGAAATATTTATTTAGGCTGTACTTGTCCATCCATTTTTTTTTAAATATAGATAAATGTACCGGAAGGCATGATACATTAACCAGATTAAGATAATCGGAGCCAGGTCGTTGAACCTATGACAAAAATGCATCGTAGCAGTTTCTAAGTTAAAAACAAGTAGTTTTCCTTCCATGAAGCGTGTCATACAATGAAGAACTTCAAAAAGGAAGACGTACTGGGGAAGTGTCTAGCTGTGCGAGTCATAGGAAGTGGTCGAAAACAGGAACACGTTAGGTGTCCTGCTCCAACAGCTACTTCGGACATCCAAGAATTTTTTTCAATTTCTGGAGTGGTCTCAAATCTTAGATTTGAATATGACTTCAAATTTTGTCAAAAGCAATTATCGCAGCCACTAAACAAGTACAGGCGATTCAGAAACGACTCGGTAGGGGTGAAATCCTACGTGGAGAGTGCAGAGGTGCTTTTGACAAGTCGCTCACATTCTAGCTTGTTGGTCCCAGTGCTTTATAGCTACCTGACATTTAAAACGGTCCCTGAAATGATGTGGGAAGTACGCGGAATGCATGCGTTCAAGCGGTGCGATACCGAGTGCGCCGAGAATGGCCTGTAAGTAAATTTACGAAAACGGTCGCAGAATAAATATGACAAAGAATACAAAAAAGGAGAAAGGTTGCCAAAAGCGTTGCAGTGGAAAATAGGGGAGCGACTACGAATCAAACCACAAGGAAACAGGTCATTTATCCTCTGACACGTTGTTCGGATGGTTCAATACTGACATTTGAATAGGTGCAAAGGCTTTTTCATAGATCTCAGGAGAGAGCTGTGAAACATTACCATCTATTCACTGTGGGGTAGCCGCAAAAGTTAAGGTTTATGGGTATTAGGAAAAACTGAAAGAGTAGCAGTAGAACACTTCATTGCCTCAACATTATGACGAATCTCTCCACGAAATGACGACAAGAAATCAATCATATTTGCACATAACATTGGAAAAACTTGGGAAGAAGTGATTCTCCCTCGGATTCTTGCTCAAAACATTTAAAACGTCTCAATTCGCGCCGTTTATACATATAGCAGAACATAATTTGAGCATCTAGTGCACACGTTGCCGTCTTCCCTGCTTTCAAGTCGTTCATGGATACCAATTTTATTCGCATGGGTGAATAGGGATGGTCCTGGCAGGAACCACCTGAAGCGGGGAAAAGAACACGACTCTCCTCGCCCTCGGGTCTTCATGAATACCACTACAAATCGTAGGAGCGTCCATTGTAGGGGAACTGATTCGACAAACTCAGCGACCTCCAACGCTACTCCACTCCGTTCTTTGCCTCGTAGCCACCGAATTCTAAAGCAGCGGAGCCGAGTTCCTGCTGCAAAAAAATGGCAGAAGAGCAACGACTATTATGGTGCATACCTTAGGCTGATAATTGTCTTCCTTTGATTTTCTGTGAAACTTCTGTTCAGAATTTCAAAACAACAAAAAGCTTCTTTACAACCTTACAAATGACACATTATATACTATACAACAACTGTCACTACTTGTACTGTTTGACATTGTATTCGAGAAACACTACTACCTTACCTCTGGTGCATTTCAACAGAGTTTAATCACTTGAAGGCAGCACTCACGTAATTCCTCGTTTTGGAGGAACTCTGCTCACATTTTGGGGCTTTGCGGGAAGTGAAAGCCCTATGTAGCAATAGAATAGCCGAAACGCGCGAGAAATCCACAAAAGAGTGGCGCTGTTATCCATGCCTTAAAATGCGCGCCCATTGACGTTAGTGGGTCCTGCCGCGCGGATCGCAGACGAGCATGTGCCAGTTACCGAGCCTGCGTAGGCCATCCACCAGTGTCCATATTATCAGGCATTGTCCACGGCCTTTCGTTGCAATATCTCCTCAGGTAGGTTATGATTTGTTGTGTTTTGCTCACTGATGCGTTTCACAGCTGCTACCGATTGCATGGAAACAACCACAGAAACGAAAATATGCATGAGTGCTGCTCTCAACTTGGAGATGACACTGCTCTCCTATACCTGGAATGGACCGCCCTGGATTATCCTTAGTGCATCTGCGGATAAAGTTGGTTGGTTAGTTCCTTTTAGCTTCTTCAACTCAAACGACGCATTCATCACATGTGATCTTAATTTTCCCTTATTTTAGTCTTGACTGCCTAGGCTCAGCAGTCTGTACTCGAATAGCTTGCTTGATTAAGTGAATTAAGACCAAAGACGATTGAATATGAATCTCGAGAAGAAAAGCAAATGAGGCCCTGAGACGGAGAAATTCAACCATATATTGTTCTTTCACAAGTGTGGGGACATTCCTTGAATGCCAAGCTGCGAACCGCTTCCGAACACATTTTCGCTTCTGATCCAGCATTGGAAAGTAGAAATTTTCGCTCTCAAAGGACAGCATATATTGTTTCTGTGACCAGCTACCGGACAGTCTTCACCCGGCTCAATTGCATGACGGGCATTGCTACGTGGGTGGTCGCTCACCCTCCCAGTTGTTCAGTTCACCACTCTTCGTGCAGGTCAACCCTTCCGTCAATAGATCGTTCCCTACATATTTAACTCACTGGGGCTAATTTTTGACTATCACTGCCGTGTTCTTCCTACAGTTTTTCTCTTAGTACTAAAAATTAGCCTTACTGTCTTGTTTATTCGCACAGGGAGTTGAAATTTGACTATACTAGATGCCAGATATGACGAAATGCTTATACAACCTGTTATACATTCGGTGCATATTGTCCTTTACACAGAAATAAAGAACTAGTCAACTTGAAGTGGGAAACAGCATCTTCTTAACAAAAGAAAAACTCTAGTAAAACTAAATACTCTTGGCGACACAAAATGAAAAACGCTTGACAGGTATGAAAGTCTGTTAGTCCACCTGGGAACTGCCTTTCTTAACATGTGAGCGGGAAAACGGTAACGTCTTCCAAAGCGTTCCAATTACTGGGAGCAAGTTGTCGTAGTGAGACCACCCACGATTTTTCCAATAGGGACCTCCGCGGGCGATAATGCGTGGCAATCGTGGTGGGCGTGGCATCGATTATTTCATATTCCACGCGGTGAACACCAAATTTTGCCGCGTTTCACACTTAAAAATGTTGGAATCTTAATTAGTTCTTACTAAGGAGTAAGCTGCTATCTTTTTTCCAGACATCAACATGCTTTTAGCTCAGATGTTTCCCGTGTTTTCATACGTTTTGCTGCTTTTTGTCGTGCTTCCATCCGTTCTTCTTTCACGATGACGTCCAGGTCGAACATATGGTTTTGAGAATGCATTGGGTGGTGATCTCATGCTTGGCATTATCCTCATTTTGTTCCGCCTTCTATCTTCCCGGTTTGGCACCTGTGAACTTCTGTGAGGCGCCAAAAAGTAAACCAACTTGCCCGGTGTGTTTACCATTTTGTTTTTCTTTTTGTTCCCGTCTATCGTCCAACTGTTTCAGAGTAATGTCACGTTATTCGTCAACCACCTCGACAGTGACCAATCGGTTATTCCTTACGAATACCATAGGTGAGTTATTGGTTATTTCTTTGGTTAACTCTCATTAATTTGCTCTGCTTAGCTTTGATTTCTGCGTGGGTTCTGAGGAGGAATCTCCAGTAGAAAACCTTGGCCAGGTTCTTTTTGGCGAACGAATACGGCCGAGTCGTTACCAGGTTTGTTCTCCTTTTCTGCATATTTCTTAGGGCGTGATTATCTCAAAGGGCTGATGCCTTCATCCAGCCATTATGCCATATGCATGTGGAGCAGCAAGAGTTTACTAAATTTCGGCCCAGTAACAGTCTGTTTCCTAGACATTCTTTTCACTGACTAGTCCTCATCACTACCTTGGAATTGAGTTCGAAACCAAGGTACAGTCCATTTGGGCCAAGTAACATGATGCTAGTTAAATAGTTTGAGTTTTGAAGTTCTGACTTGAAATTACGGTCTTTTGTTAGTTTTCCTTGTCTGCAGACTCATACGATATTAGATGGCACACTCGTGAGGGTGTAATAAATAAATAAAAAATTTTATGCAGTGATCCTGAACTTTTCCAGATCTCTTTCCTTCAAAGTCAATCATGTTCGAAAGTCTGCTCGAAATCATACACTAATACACCATCCAGCACTGAGAAGCTTCGCCTACTCCAGCGAGGAATGCGGCTCAACTATCAACACCACTGGTAAGTTCAGGCGATGAAGTCATTCTTACTTGATCCATCAGCATTCCTTGTTTGTTAGGATCATCGACAACATGCCGGTCACTTTCTGTTTCAACAATCAGCAAGACGTGAAGGTGTGCACGACGGGTTTCCCGATGGGTTGTTATGTGGATGCAAACGGCCAACCTCGCGATGCGTGCGTTATCGACGTAAGATCATCGAACTTTCTTTATCCATTCTCATTCGCAATTCCTGCAATCCTGGCCATTTGCATGCAGATTCGTAGATGATTATCGCCTGGTGCTTTTGTTTCATTGCGCCTGCTACGCTGTCTGCCAGGTTGTAGAAAAACTTTCGTGCACGTGCACGTTTTCGTCATCATCTTTAACTTATTTTGTTGTGAACTGTTACGAAAAAGTCACAATTCCCGTCTAAAGTGATGCTTTCAGCCCCGTTTCAACCAGCCAGACAGCTATTACATCTTCAATCATGTTGATATTACGATTGAGTACCGTGACATGACTCAGGATCAAAACTTCTTGGATGGAGAACAGGTAAGGGTTAATTTCGCAGTTTCTGGTTACTTCAATCCGTTTGTTACCGTGCAGAGTTGTTGAATAAGCGGAGGTAACTTGATACTAGCAAGTTTTTGTCCATAGAAAGACACTGCACTTTGCAACCAAGCTATTACTGTTTTAGCTGTACCATTGTTGCCAGATTTTTGCACATAAAGCCATGATAATACCAGATCTTGTTGTTGCCCTAATTTTTGCACTTTTTGAGATATCGTTTTATGCCCTTTAGTATGTTGAAATATTGCTGCTATTTGCTGAATATTAATATTCTTTGCAAATTGTTCACTTTCCAAATTATTTTAGCGGGGCGGGGGGGGGTGTATAACGTAATCGGAACCTTCAAGTTATTACCGTCGGTATTTGTTATAATTTGTTTCAAATGTGACAGTAGTTGAGTACTCATGCAGAAGAATGAAATTCTTGTGCTAAACGGCAGGCATACATAGCCGATTATCGCATGTTCTAGCACGTTTTTTTTTTTGCTCTTTGTTTCCTCTTCCATTACTGAAACGCAGTGTACATTGATGCACTGATAGAGTAGAGACTAGATGGAGTTCTTCATACCTGATGATCAGCAAAGATAGCATTTTATCACGATTCTGCTTCTCACTTTCAAATAAAACTTTTCTTTGAACATTTCGGGGGTAATTTCACCTATTTGTTCGATTTTCTGGCCTAATCTAGGGTTCTGTTTTCTCTTAAGGTTGCTCCTTCAAAATTCAACCTTCCGACGAAGCTGCTTCGCTCGCTAGGACGACTCCAGTCATCCTAGCGAGCGAAGCAGCTTTATAAGAACTTGGGGCTACGACGTGCCAGCTTACGCTGACCCGGGTACTTAAGCAGGAGTATGTGGTATTGGCGTGGCAGGACCCGCTAAGCTAAAGTGGGACGGCTGCTAACGCACATAAAACAATGTATTGATTTCGTGGATTTCTCGCTTGTTTCGCGCTATTTTCGTGGATTTCTTTTTTTTGCACGATTTACCGTTAAGTCTGTGTTCTCCGTTCCCCTACACCACGAAAACTGGCACAATCTCAGATATGCAGGTTTTGCAGCGTGCTCCCTTGGATCTCCTTCTTTTTCTTATGATTCAATAGTTCTTTGATTATTTAATACTCTGGACGTTTTGTGCAGTATATTTCTTGGATTTATTTCTTCTGATTTCATTGATTCGAAAACAGCTGGTCGTTATTGCACAAATGGAGCTGTTATCACTGCGTATTTAGGTCGGCGGACGTATTATTCACATCTTGGTGAAGCCTCGCTCCATCAAGCATCCGAGTGCTGACAAGTTGGATTGCTCAGAAACAGCCCCACCATTCCCCATCAAAGCCACTGAGACCACCACCGAGATCGTTTACACTTACAAAGTCGACTGGGTGGTAAGTTGTTTGTTTGATGACTCCCTGGTCTCCCTTATTGATATCACAACTAAGTTTTGTTCTGCAGAAAACCGATGTGAAATGGTCATCGCGATGGGATTATATCCTCGATTCGATTCCACATTCGAATATCCAGTGGTTCTCCATCATGAATTCCCTTGTGATTGTGTTGTTCCTTTCTGGCATGGTTAGTCTGAATGCATTTTCTATTTCTAAAAGTTAAACTATGTAGTTTCGGTTCAGGTTGGAATGATCCTTATGCGGACACTGCATCGTGATATTGCAAGGTACAATCAGTTGGACAATGAGGTAAGGTTCTTTTTCCAGTTATTCTAAGGTTTTTTTTTAATTAATGCAACGCTTCCTTTCATCAGTGGCGGGCATTGGAGAGAAATTAGAAAAAAATGTGCGAAAAGATGTCGTACCTGGCGCACAACAGAGCAGGATTTGCATGCTTGCCGTTTAGTGTGGAAATTGCAACTTCGTGCGTACTTATTCAGTATTTATCGTCCTTGAAACGGATTACACGACCTTTATGTGAACATTTGAAGTGTTTGGATAGTGGCGGCTACGAATGTAGGAATTTTATACGGTATATTTATAGAAGGTGAACATCTTATGTGCCGAGATCTGGGTTATTTGGCGTGTCGATTCTCAGTGCATAATCGATATGCAGCGCACTGATGCGCGAATTTTGAATGGGATTCCACTAAACTGCGTTTTCAATCTTCCGTAAAAGTAGTCTTGCGAGAGATGGCTGTATAAGACACGTTTCTTGAGCTGCTACGGCAAGATGAATTCTGCACAACGTTTCCACGTAGTCTGACCGTAATTTAAACGGGAAATTAGATGCATTGGTGGAATGCAGGTACACTACGTGCTCCATATTCGACTCCAAAACACCTGTGAATTTGATTACAATCTATTTTCCCGTGGAGGACTATTAATCTAACTGTGTTTAGTTTGTTGGTACTGCCTAATATTGGTTTGCCATGGAATATGGGGACTACGGTGCACTTGCAATCCACCAATGTATATAATTTCACGCCAAAATTACGGTCAGACTGGCTGCGGATGTTGTGCAGAATTCATATTGTGCTGCTACGCAGGCGGGACCCGACAATTCGCAATGGGGGCTCTAGATCTTTATCGTTCGACCGGATCATGATAGGGAACGAGACGGATCTGACATCTCGGGTCTAGAAGGGGCTGTCTCCGACTCGATCACGGACAATTCTCTCAGAAGTTAGGTGGATCACTACTCTTAACAATCATTTTTAGGAAGATGCACAGGAAGAATTCGGTTGGAAGTTAGTCCACGGAGATGTGTTCCGTCCACCACGGAATGCTATGATGTTATCCGTTTTCATTGGTGCAGGATGTCAAACGTTGCTTATGGTGTCAATAACTCTAGGTTGGTTTTTTTTTCATTCACCTATTCTCTCTCACATACTGTTAAAGTAAGACTGTTTGTTCATCCTTGCCCTTGGCGTTATTTATCACCATACTAGCCACAGTCTATTTCACACTCGGTAATAGTTGAGTGTTTGTGAATTTTGCCTGGTTTTCTTGCCACCCTTTCCAGTTCTGCACAGTTTCCTGCTCTCTTCCTCTCCCTGGCGTCTATCCGAATATCGTCCCGCATGAGACACTATACATGAGGCACTATACATGTTATTCCAGGAAATTTCTTAGAGTCAAGACATGAAGCTGAGATTTTCATCGCAAGGGCGATCTCGAATTTCTCGCTGACGCTGCGAAAATCATAAATCTCATGCCGAAAAGGGGAATACATGGCCAGTGCTTTGGAGGGCCCGACGCGCCAGCTTACGCATTTAAATGCATGCGGGCTGCTACAGATTCCCTTTCTCCGTGCTGGGACCCATTTGCGCACGCAGTGCGTCGCCGGAACACTTGTCCGCGCACGGAAGGCAGCATCGCGTTTTCCCGGCTTTCTCGGGTGTTTCACGCGATTTCACTACCAGATATGAGCAATACACCCCCAGAAACCCCAAAATCCGGCGAAATCACAAACACGATGGTTTCGACGGGTGCTGCCTTTAAACACATTGGAAGCTGAGAGAGACATACACGCATTGTGTGGTCCCACTATGATTGTCGGCGGATTACTGTATGACTGAATAGTTTTGTCCTTATAGTTCTTTTCGTTGGTTCCCTTGATCAGTGTCAGTTTTTTCATCAAATTCAACAAGAAAACTTAGTTTTGTTTTTACACAACGTTTGGTATTTATTTTTAAGAAAGGACTTCCTAAATGCTAGCTTTTTTCCATATATTCACTTTTATTACCTTGACGATTTCCTCCTTTCCAATTCGAGGTCATGCTAGTTCTAGTTCGATATGTCTCTTTTTCTTTCGAACTTGTGACAAAGGCATTGGTACGATCTCGACCGTATTATGTAGTGGAGGTATCCCGCAGCGTTATTCACACAGTGAAACCGGACTCTGCATTGAATACGACCAGAATAAAAAAGTCTAATGTGGACTCATTCATAGTGTAAACTGTGACTATTATTCCAGTGGTAGGAAAGGGCGGAAGCAGGTGCAGTTTCTCCTAGAAATTCAGGATTTCCGGTTGTTAAGGGACTAATGTCATTTTACAAACAATCGCTTCCGGTGAGGTTCCGCCATGATTTTGTTCCACAGCAACGTGAAGAATGGGGCGTGGAGAACTTTGTCTGGAGATGGGCTAGTGCCAGCTCCTCGATTGGCCTGTCTCATAAATTGACCAACCGCGGAGCTTTTCTGCCGTGGCCTTTTTCAGAAAAAAAAACACTCCACACCTATAGTAGGCTTAGTGGACACGCTTTATCCGATACTCTCTTCTGCATCCTCATTTTTATGATTATTTTGAATTTTATGATCAACTTGTATGAAGAACATATTTGGATTATATCAGGGTATCTTTGAATACTGGAATAAACGAGAAGAATGAATAATTACCTTTGACAATTCAAGTACTATAATGCGGGTTCAACACAAAATAGCAGTTTCTTCCAAAAAAGATGGTATCTGAGTATTTGTGCACATTGCCTGCCTTTTCACTCACCTCTCCGATGTCCACATACAGTGGGCGTCAATGGCGGTGGTCCATCTACGGCCTCGAGAATGACGCCGCGCAACCGCGCCGCGCGCACCGGAATCGGTGTCGTTTGCCGCCAGAATGCCATTCCTAGTCGCTTTTCTTCCCGATTCGCTCGAAAAGCTTTAGATTGGCTAGAAAAGTTGCTAGAAATAACATATCAGCAGCAGAAGACATCGGTTATGGCGCGCAGCGCGGTTGCGCGGCGTCCTCCTTGAGGCCGCGGATGGGCCACCGCCATTGACGTCCACTGTATTTTTGCGTGTTATCTTCTCTAATCTCTACTCAACTCGCTTCTCCATTAGTACAGACTATATCTCCCTGGCAGAGATGTATTTGAGGTTAATCGGGTTGACTCAAAGAATTTAAATATTTGTATGATTCATTTTTCGTTGTTCTGTCAGTACTGATCAACCTAATTTGCAGTGTTCGCTTGTCTTGGATTCCTCTCGCCAGCAAATCGAGGAGCACTCATCACGTTTGCTCTGGTGTTTTATGTGCTTTTCGGAATTGTTGCTGGATATGTAGCGGCTCGTCTGTACAAAAGTGAGTCCCATCACGAATTGTCTTCCTGGCAACTATATTCATTTTCGTCTTTCCAGCTTTCCAAGGTATCCACTGGAAAACGAACGTTATTCTCACCAGCTTCCTGATCCCCGGGTTAGTTATCCTAGTTTGTCTTCTTGTTTGTCAAAATCACATCTTAACAGTTGTTCACCGTAATTTTTATAATGTTCAGGATTTTGTTCTCTGTGTTCTTCTTCACAAATCTTCTGCTATGGGCAAAGGGCTCATCTGCTGCTGTGCCTTTCGGAACACTTGTGGCACTTCTCTCGCTTTGGCTTTTCATCTCGACTCCCATGACGTTTGTCGGTGCATTCTTTGGCTTCAAGAAGAAGGTTTGTTTCAACTATTATCCTTTTCGTTTTTTTTTTCGAAAGAAATTTCCAAGAAAGTGAGTTTCTTTTTTTGCGGATTTCAATTTTCTTACGTGTAGTTCCTACTCTGATAACAGTGCAGGACGAACGCAGACCAAACGGCGTAGTGGTTCGAGTAGAAACACTAGCAGCAATGGTTGCCAGTTGCTGCCATCCTCCCCTTGATTGCTGCCGTCTCTCAGCAATTACTGCCATAGGGCCGACAGCTTGAGCAGAATCAAGGGGAGGATTACAGCAACTGACAACCGTTGCTGCTAGGGTTTCTACTCGAACCATTACGCCGTTTGGTCTGCGTTCGTCCTGCACTGTTGTCAGAGTATTTCGATAGAGTGGATATTCTTTGAGCACTTTGTTTCTAAAGCGAGGATAGCTAAGTATTCTCATTTCTAGGTATTTTCTCCTCACCCCTCGAATTTCTGCGCACTTCCTCGCGCTCTTCTTTTCTGTGGCGTTTCTCATAATATTAGTCGTTTACCATTTTAGTTCATACGGGTTGTTAGTGAGGATAAGTTGATAAATCACGTTCAACGGTCAGTTGAAGGAATTTGCAATGATCGTTTTTGCTTGTTTTTGAGTGTATTTTCCGTCAGGTGCGAAGTATTGGTTTTATCTTTCTTCTCCACTTCTATAACTTCTCTTATAAAAATTTCCCTACTGTGATCGACTTTTACCTTCTGAGAAAAGGATCACACTGTCATCTCTTTTTCTAGGATTTAATTCAAATTATCAAAAGGTATTTGAGTAAGAGTGATCTGATTCTAGCAGCAGACGCTGATTCGTTTGGGGACTTTTCATCGTTGACTGTCTCATGGTTAATCCGGCGAGTGAAAATTCCTCCAAATCAGTTCCCTAATCTGTGCTAGGTGCACATTCTCACACTCCACAATCTCTATTTCTCCTTCTTTTCTCCAGTTGCGGTGAAAATTTGGATATGACTGGTTAGATTGCTTTTCCCGGTTCCTGCAGCTTCTCATCACCAAACTCGGATTAGGATGTATCTAATTTTCATTTTTATTTACATAAAAGTAAGGGTGTCCCGGAACGAAAATGTGGGCAATCAGGATAGTGCAGTTAAGAGAGCGAGAAAATATTAAATGTGATGACAATGCAACACTGAATACCATCCAAAAACGCCACAATCTAGGTTAGGAATTTGTATTAAAAAGCGTATTTCTTTTTTTCTCGATCCAATTAAAAAAATACTTCTATTGCATTACTATCTTTTATTGATATGAAGTAAGATGTTGTAGATCTGCTGAGTCCCTTGTTAGTAAAGTAAGACTAGAGACCTCCAGACTCTTCAGCGTTTCATCCGCTGTTTCTGTATTCTATGTTTCTTTAATCACATGTTCCGCATAGAAAACTGAGTATTTGAAGGGCAAGTAGTTCAGCCGTGGAGATTTCACCATGTATGTTGGATAATCTGGATTACTATAATCTTCTCTTTTCCAGGCGATTGAGGCTCCTGTTCGCACCAATCAGATTCCTCGCCAGGTACCTGAGCAGACATTGTACACGAAACCTCTTCCTGGAATGCTCATGGGTGGAATTCTGCCATTCGGCTGTATCTTCATACAGCTGTTCTTTATACTTAACAGCATCTGGTAATCCATTATTTAGTTTTTAGGTGGTGTGAGCTTTTGAGCACATTTCTGAGGCCATTCTTTTTTTTTGTAGGGCGCATCAGACTTATTATATGTTCGGATTCTTGTTCGTTGTGTTCCTGATTTTGATAATTACCTGCTCGGAAGCTACTATTCTTCTTGCGTACTTCCACCTTTGTGCTGAGGTTGGTACAGATTTTTTTAACATGAATTTCCTTACATTTTTTCATACAAGTGCAAAGGTTCCGTAAAATGCAAGTGTGCTGCTTGGTGAGGAACGAGGGGCGTTGACACTGGTCTCTGATTGGTCCATTTGAACTGTTCTCCTTGCTTTCAATATACTAATTCATTCGTTTGTACAGATGTGATGTTCCATAAATGTAGTTCGAGTTGATTGAAAAGGGCGGGTAGCTCTCCAAATAGGCCAATTGTGTAACAGTGACACCGCCCCGCTTTCGTCACAATGCATTACGCTCGCCGTAACAAAAAGCATTTCAATCTGTTGAAATGCATGCTTTGTACGGTTGTCATCGATCGATGCGGTTATTGTCAATCAATATCTACTCCTTTTTTTGCCTATAGAACTCATGCTCAAGAGGTTGCTTTATTCAGGACTATCACTGGTGGTGGCGTTCGTTCTTTACAAGCGGCTTTACTGCGGTCTATCTCTTTGCCTATTGCGTACGCTTCTTCACCAGTAAACTATCAATTACTGGTGTTGTAAGTTCTTTTTTTTTTTGACTATTTGCATTTTTCTCCATGAAATTTGTGTGGATTCTTCAGGTATCGACTATTTTGTACTTCTCATACACGGCTATTTTCGTCTTCATGTTCTTCCTTATGACTGGTCAGTATTTTTAAGACTTTTCTTAAATGCAGCACCCGTCTAAACTTTCGAATTCGGGATTTTGGCAAAATTTGGGGGGGGGGGGCTTGGGGGTTTTGGACTGTCAAAGATGCGATTGCCGGGAGCGCGCGGGAAATCCAGGAAATGGGGGAGCTGCTTCCCAAGCGCTCGCTGGGTAGGCAGTTGTTCCCCTTTGACTTAAATGACTTTCGTCACGGAATGAAAATGCGGTAGGAGACGCACTTGGCTATAAGCCCGTGAACCTGCGTGAACAGGCGCTTCGTAAGCGAAAAAGTTCAGATTGGGTTGCTGGGTTCCCACTTGTGGTTAGGGTATCACCGTAAGTAAGCCATAATTTTTTTGCGTTCGTTTCACTTTTGTGATACGTTGGCAGTGTTCCCATACTTTGCTTATCAAATTAAAGAGGAAATTAAAGATGTCTTTTTTAAATTCATGCTGAATGGATTTGATTTCTTGTAAGTTCCACATTTTTACAGGTACAATTGGTTTCCTATCGACGTACTACTTCATGCATAAAATATATTCATCTGTGAAAGTAGATTAATAGTTGGCGATATGTGAGTGTGTGATTGCTTTGTTGTCCGAGTCTAACCGTGCCGTTTCTATGGGTTTTTCGTTGTTCCGGCAGAAATACATGATTGTTTAATGGGTGCAAACCGCATTGTTTTGTTCGATATGTATTCAGAAATCGATATCCATCCGCTTTATTCATGGACGTGACGGTTACTAACCCCCTGGTCTTAGTCTCAGTATGTTGACACCGAACCTACGGACTCATATATGAAACATTATACATAAATTCTATTTATACGGAAGCATTGTAATTTCTATTGTTTGTCTCATTAGTATGCAAGCATCTTCACTATTTATTCTGTTTGTACGTGTTCACGTGACCGATTTTTCCCTGTTTGTGCAAGAGAACCAAAAATGTGAACGAGCCACTGGTGGGGACGTTTCTAATTTGGGCGACCCGCTACTCAGCCCAACAAATTTAACCTAACCCTGATTTAATCTGAGTTTTAATGTTCGTTTGCACGATGTGGTGTAGTTTTAGTGGTTCAGTATTTAATAAATTTATAGAAAGTGTATATCAATAGCTTAACACTTTATTCTACGTTCGTATGCATAGCAGATCTTCGAACAGTACGATATTTTTGTTATATATAGGGGCAAGTAGAGATTCATGCCGATCTGTATATTCTTCTTCATCGTCTAGTTTATCGCCGCTTTCCGAACGACATTGACGAGAACCTGAAGGTGTTATTTGTGGTGATGTTGTGGAAAAGGTGTTCACATGCAGAGAAGTTCATACCTTGGGTCATCTAGAAAGAAATCTGAGCGCTTGCCGAACGAATTTGTGAAAAACCTGGAAGTTTCAGGATGAGTTATGCTTGTGCAAGGTAACAAAAAAATGCTTGTGCAAGTTAACAAACAACTCTTGCGAAGTGGAAATCTGTGAGATATTACCCTTAGCGGAATAAGGTTGAGTTATGGAGGAGTGGTAATGAAAAATGAGGCTTTGCTGTAGTAGAAATCGAAGCAGAAATTCTGGACATCTCCAGGAAGTTTTAGATGACCACTTTCAATAGGCGAACTATACTATTTTCTTAAGTTTTAGAGGAATTTGTTGGAGAACGATTTGAAAGAAAATTTTGCAATCCCGACCATTTCAATATACCAGTCCTTGTTTTCTTTTGTTTTCTTATGCTTACTAACAATTTTACATTTGCTCTCGTCGATAGGATTAAATGGATACTTCTGTGTCAGGATTTCAGTTTTTTCCAGAAACGTTTCTGTTCAGGAGAAGCACCAATTTACAGTAGGCTGCATCTTGAATTTATGACCTGACTCATCAATTTTTTAAATTTGCTTTGAAAAATGTTTTCCCAAGCAATTTTTTAGTTCGTTGCTATTTCTCCTAGCTATGCCACTAATTCAAACAAAAATCACGCTGACTCAGAAACATGTACAGCTAAGCAAACGTTGCGTGTTCTCAACAACGGTTATCCACGAAATAGCAATCCAGGAAGCCAGGGAATGTGTTTATTTCTACGATCGATTTTGGGGGCATTTTCTGTACGACTAACTTGGTCCATCGTAATTGTATCATGCCTTTCTCTTTTAATGTCGGTCTAGGTCCGGAAGAAATTCTGGATTTTTCTTGTAGTCAAAACACACCTGGGGTCGATTAAGTCCGCATTATCCCGCTTTTCATAAATGTCTTCATAATCATCCGAGCCGAAGTAAGGAAATCGCTTCACGACCCTGAAAAACAAATCTTGCTACATTCCCTATCTCAAGGTTTCCAGAAGTCTGCAGAAATTCTAAACTTACCGAAAATTGCTAAGTGATCTGACGGGAGCTCCACTTCGTTTACCGAACGCTGCAGAGAAAAGCCTAGGATAGAGTCATTGTTCTGAGATCCACACTATTTCCAATCGTTTCCTTATCTTACCTGGGGTCATCAAAATCCAGCGTCCTCTTGTCGTAGTGTGAGATAAAGTAGCTGAAAAATGTAAGAGCTAGGATATGGTTGTCAGGTTTGAAATCGTGTGAAAGGTTCAGGGATAGTTGAAAAAATGTGCGTAATGGATTGAGGAATTTCATCACTCATTTCCACAAGCAGTTTTTTAAGAGAGTTCTTCTCTTCCAATGTGTCCTGACTTTGTTGTGGATTCCAAGTCAAAACATGCAACCCATGAATAGGAAGCAAAAATGAATAGTACATTCTAACTTTATCATGTTATGCTCAAGAGCTTGGTTACCTAGTAAATCTTGTTTTCTACATAAAAACCATCCCAAGAGCATCCGCTCCCTCCAGATTTAAGAACCTTTCCCTCGGATTTGGTTGTTAAGTTGTTCAGAACTTTATCTCCCCTTACTTTTGCGTTGCTTACTGCATGCAGAATTACTTGTGTAATTGTTAGCGCACATACAGTCATCGCCGTAGAATCTGAAAAATTTCGCGGGATTCGCGTCTTCCGCGGGATTTGCGGGATTTTCTCGTAACTTTCTTAAAAATAATGTATTTTGAGAGGGAGAAGAACTATGGGGTCTTATAGAATGTCCTGCTCATACTCATACACTAATCGCCTCCGATTTCCAGCGGCTGTCAGCAAATATTTCAACAAATTTGTTAATTACCTTGACCCCGCCCACTAATTGGGGTCAGTCGCTAAAATTTCCACAATTTTTGGTTACAACTGACTAATTGAACATCTGGGACAGATTTGAATGGCAGTGCTGTTTTCAGGATGCGACGACGAATAGTTTGACGCGAAAATTAATCGGAAACCTTACAGTTTTTTCATCCGCAAAATAACGCATTTTCCCCAAATTGCATGGCTTTTTTCAGCTGATAGAAGAAGTCTGGAGAGCTATGCTGGCTCCATCGGAATTTTCAACAAACACATATTGATGTGCTGTGCACTGGGGTGAGCTTGCTTCGACTACTCGGTAATAGGCTTGCTGCGAAGTTAGTGATATGAACAAAACCATTAGAATTTGTGGCAATTAATCAGCAGATTTTCTCCTTGATAGATTTCCTTTTTAGGTGTTTTTGGGGGAGGAAGTAAACTACTCTACGCTCTGACTGTTGCACAGGTTTTCTACTGTAATCACGACACCCTAAGCTGAATAACCCTGCTTCAAAAAAGCCAAAAATTAAGTGTGTAAAAGTATCAGCATCAGATTTCGAAGTTAGGTTTGCTCAGAAACGGTCACTACTCAACATTTGCGCTAAAACTGATGAACACTACCGAACAAAGTTGATTGCTTATTGTATTGACCCCAATGACCTTTCCTCAATTCCAGGTGCAGAGGGTTCGTCGCGCCCTGCTCGCGGGCTCAATGAGGTGGCGGGGGTATGTTAGCACCTCAAACATTGTCCTCAAGCATATTTGGTTGTTTTCACGTATGTCAGTGAACTCGGTCAGGTACTAGGAAACACGTTGTATGGTTTCTATAATAAAATCTTCAAGAAAATTTTTCGCAAAAATTCGCGTTTTTATCATTTCAAAGCTTCTTTTCTAGCTTCACAAGTGTCCACTCGGTTTCTCACTCCTCATACACATTCAAAACAACCTCTAATATCGATGAAATTTCACAGATCCCACTCATACTCCTTTAAACAGAAAAACCTGGTATCAAATATAACGAGAGATGCACTTGCGCATAGCTTCAGCAGCGTTACAGCAAGATTCGGCAGAATCTTTCTCAGTGATCGTGAAGCACCGATGTGAATTATTAGTCATTTGAACGACTATGGTATGTGAGTACCGTGTGTGAGGTGCGAGAAGCCGAGTGGACAGTTGTGAAGCTAGAAAAGAAGCTTTGAAATGACAAAAACGCGAATTTTTGTGAAAAAAAAATTTCTTGGAATTTTATTGTAGAAACCATAGTACGTGTTTCCTAGTACATGACCGAGTTCACTGATATACGTGAAAACAACCAAATATGCTTGAGGACAATGTTTGAGGTGCTAACATACCCACGCCACCTCATTGAGCCCGCGAGCAGGGCGCGACGAACCCTCTGCACCTGGAATTGAGGAAAGGTCATTGGGGTCAATACAAGGAGCAATCAACTTTGTTCAGTAGTGTTCATCAGTTTTAGCGCAAATGTTGAGTAGTGAGCGTTTCTGAGCAAACCTAACTTCGAAATCTGGTATTGATACTTTTACACAGTTAATTTTTGGCCTTTTTGAAGCAGGGTTATTCAGCTTAGAGTGCAATGATTACGGTAGTAAACTTGTGCAACAGTTAAAGCGTAGAGTAGTTTACTTCCTCCCCTAAACACACCTAAAAAGGAAATCTACCAAGGAGAAAATTTGCTGATTAATTGCCACAAATTCTAATGGTTTTGCTCATATCACTAACTTCGCAGCAACCTTATAACCGAGTAGTCGAAGCAAGCTCACCCCATTGCACAGCACATCAATATGTGTTTGTTGAAAATTCCGATGGAGCCAGCATAGCTCTCCAGACTTCTTCTATCAGCTGAAAAAAGCCATGCAATTTGGGGAAAATGCATTATTTTGCGGATGAAAAAACTGTAAGGTTTCCCAATAATTTTCGCGTCAAACTATTCGTCGTCGCATCCTGAAAACAGTACTGCCATTCAAATCTGTCCCAGATGTTCAATTAGTCAGTTGTAACCAAAAATTGTGGAAATTTTAGCGACTGACCCCAATTAGTGGGCGGGGTCAAGGTAATTAACGAATATGTTGAAATATTTCCTGACAGCCGCTGGAAATCGGAGGCGATTAGTGTATGAGTATGAGCAGGACATTGTTTAAGACCCCATAATTCTTCTCCCTCTCAAAATACATCATTTTTAAGCAAGTTACGAGAAAATCCCGCAAATCCCGCGAAAGACGCGAATCCCGCGAATTTTTTCAGATTCTACGGCGATGACTGTAGTTTCTCGAATTTAGAGGTGATTTGTACAAAATGACTTGAAACACAACCAAATAGCAACACCCTCATCAGAATAACATATAATCCTCCAAGACATCGACAGTGACATCCTTTATTCTCTTTCTTCATCTTCTTTGTTCCACCTTGTCATTTTCACATACGTGCCTGTCCAGGGTGGTCCAAAATTACGGAGACCCACCAAAAGGTCCATATGTAGTGTTGAAAAGCAAACTGACAGTTCTGTTCTCAACATGGTATTTCTCACTACCCCTGAACATAATCTGCCTCAATATTATATGAATTCTTATCACCAGCGAGAAAAGACCTAAAGAAATTAAAGTAGGTGCCTGTGATGGTGCGGCGATATTCTCCACACAAATAATCCTACGTTTCTGGAAGAGATGATCTCGAAGATTAAACAATTTCATAAAAACAAAATGAGAATTTGTCCTTGAAAGTAGAAAAAAAAAACGTACACTGAACTCCTGTCTCCGTAATTTTTGACCACCCTGTATTTTTTCCTCCCTGCAGTATAATTCTTTCGGGACACCTCATATACACAACAGTTTTAACGATTGTTCGAGCGCTGAACTTTATGAGAGTAAAAAAAACCGGTCGCATAGTGTCATAACCAGCCTTCCAGTGGCGCTGTTGCCCGCGCCTTTGACGGTACTGCTGGTGTTGTTAGAAGGGGGGGGGGGAATGGTGTCGTTTCCTTCCAGCGATTTCAGATGGCTAGCAAGAGATACATATGACTTTGGAATTGCCTGTGCATTATGCTAGCAAGCAGCTCGGAATTTCCGGATACGTAAGCAGGTATGTAAAGTCCTTCTCAAAAAAAAGACGTATTCCGTGGCTACAGAAACGCGGTGGAACCTGAGCGATGGATACAGGGAGAGCATGCTCCAAGTGAGAGGGTGGTGTAGGTCCCGCCACGATTCTGCGGCCGCGACGATATGACACCGGCACGCGCATTCCGTCTGTTTTTTTTTTGACAAGGACTGAGCACAGGTTATCGAAATTTATTCTGTTCATTTGCGACGTTGCGTTCATGTCGGGTCAATGCTTGGCTCAGACCTGCCGCATGCCGCGCCACAATAACTCTTAATGGCCGTCGGTCCGGTAACAACACAACACATATTATCACTCTCGATCAAAGACCTTGAAAGTGGCTTTTAGTTGGACTTATAATATCTAGGCTGCAGTTGCAATATAATTCCTGTAGGGACTATACAGAGCACCTTTTTCAGTTGATCGAGTTCTCGGATGTAGATTCAGTTCCAATTTACACTTTAAGAACTAGTTTTTGTTAATCTGGTGACGAGAGACACTGGCTATATCCTTTCCTGAATTTTGAATTACAGCAAAGAGCTATGCAGGTAATACCTCCTTAATACCTTGCTGAGCTCAAGTTTGGGAAAAAGTGGAATGAAGGTAAATGCACTGGAGAGAAAAAAAAAGAACTCAGGACACCAAACACTCGAACAAAGGGTAAATTAGGTTTGCAGGAGTGAGTTACTTTCATTACCAGTTGATTGATGGATAGGTACACAGTTTTGCATTTCTCATTTTGTGAGAAAAAACACGTGCAAATCGAATCATTTGGGCAAACCATGCACACTTGTATGAAAAAGTGTTAACTTACGACGGTAATGTCAACCGTTTAGAGAGTAATGAGTGCAACGTCGTTCTAAAATAAAGGATAGCGAGTTTTTGACTGGATATTTTTCAGTTCTTTAGAGAAAAATTTTCCTTTACTGTGGCGGTTTTCTTGAAAAGAAATTGTAACGATATTGAACGTACCGTGGATCGTACTGTAGTGCTGATGCGGAAACGACAGCCAAACACATGTACAGGAAAATCATGCCAACCCTGGAACGTGCACGTGTACTGGTTTAGAACGAGCAAAGCAGACGGAACAGGACAGTACGAGGAGCTTCAAAGTTAATTAGTGATATAATGAGAGGAGAGGATATCCTTTTGCTGGAAAGACAAAGGATTACTAAGTATACAAAGGACACTGCAAAAAATCTGATGACATTGACGTAAGAGGTATTCCCTGAAGATACTGGCAAAGCAACAGAACTTTGCTCACAGCACTTCCGCATGTGAGGACAAGAGAAAACAGGCGGAAGTGTTAGGTTTTCTTGTCGCTAGCTTGGCAATACTCGTTTAAAACTCCATAGTAATAATGATGGGTATAGAATATTGAGGAAGCTTCCTGAAATTCCATTGAACCCGTGCGGAAACTGTCCCATGAGAGGAGTATCCATGAAAGTTGTTGATGCTGAGGGTTTGCAGAAATGACTGAGTGCTCGTCTGCCACGAAAAGAGGAAAACGCATAAGTGAATGAGGAGGAAAGCTGGAATCCCATCCTGCTTGGGAAATGACACATCAAAAAGCGAAATAGGATTCTGACGTTACTTGTTTTTATTGACCATTGCAGATTGTACAATATCCTGTTTCAGATGTTTTATGAGTGAAGAATGAGTGACAAAGATGGAGGACATCTGAATCTATGCAGAAACTCGTGAAGAAAACACAAAGCATATAATTTTTCTGAAATTTCATACGAGGTTATTAGTGTTCGCATGTGGATTACGAAGGCGAGAGTACGGTATCAACACAAACCAGGAATTCGCCATAGAGGAGAAGAATAATTGAGGTAGGTATAGAGAATTGAGTCCACTTCCGGGATTCATGAACATTCCCGGGTAAGATGCTATGCTTCTCGTTCATCAAGAATGCATGAGAGAGAGAGGAAAGGAACTCCGATTTGGGAAATTCTTGAATTTTGTCTCATGCGATCCTCTATGTAATTTCAAGATTTCTGAAGGATTGGCAGGTGCTATGTTAAGGTACATATATATCCTACTTCTATTCCTCCAAATTCCCCATGTGTTGAACATCTCCCAACTTTCCGAAATGTGATAGATCGCAGTGCTCCTACCAATACTTGTTGGTGTTGGCCGAGGCGAGTCAATCGCACGAAATATATTTATTGTAGTTTATCCTGGAGAACCTGCCCATGTTGACTGGATGGGGAAGCGGGAGCCCTTCCAGGAACATCCGTGAATACCTCTACATACAAGAGAGTGTGTGTAAGTCCCCATTAGACACATAAGCTTGTGCTTGGAAAAAAGAAATGGAAATAATTTGAGAGAGTCCTAATGGAATGGTGCGAGCATAGCGAGAGGCTATTTGTCTGTCTATTTACATACTTATTTATTTATTTGTGTGCCATGTACGGGAAGGTGTGCAGACAAGAACTTATCCATAGCAAGAATCAAAACTCAATTAATAAGCTAGTACGTACAAAGGAAACTATGATAGTATCTGAAGAGTTTCTAAAAGATTTCGACCATTGTAATTATAATATATAATGTGGTTGCATATAAAAGTAGTACGATAAGGTAAAAGGACATAATAGTTGTACGATAAGGTAAAAGGACATGATATATTTATAATAATCATGTGTTCCTCTACGAAACATAGCAACAACCTAATGATATTGAAACATTTTGGGTTTTGCCCTTCCGTTTTCGAACACTGCATCACCCAATTCAAAGAAATGAGTAGCAAGTAGGAATAGATACAGGAAATAGGAACAATTTCCCTTTTGAGAAGGGAATATACTGTTCAAACGGTATCTGTAGGACAAGCAATAATATCTAGAAGACGTGTGATTGGAGCTGTGCTGTGTTGAGCAAAAAATCAAGCTGCTAGATGCCAATATCATCACCGGATGTAAAAACACGGAACTATTCCAGTTTAGAAACACTTAAAGCTTAATAGAAGACGTGTGACCTATTTGCGGATTATAGATGCAGGGGCTGACACTTTCCTTTGGAGCGTTACTCTAACAGCATCGAGTATTACTCATTTCACCTTTTCAGAACTTTCGAGTCATTTTGGTACCCATGTCTTCAGATAATCGCTTTGTTCCACAGTTGATGCACAAATTCTTAGGTGCTACATTGTTCCAGAGAGTGAGATAATTGAGCAGTTTAACACTGATCTTAGGCGGATTCTAGGATCTCCACGTTTGACTGTCATCTACATAATCTTGCTGGGTTCGTTCTATACGAGAAATTTTGGCTTTACTACAGTAATTAAAGAAGTTTAGAGATTTTCATCCTGTTATACACAGGCTTTTTTTGCATTACCCTTACACATGGTCTAAACATTAGAATAAGCTTTTTTTTCTTGCAACTATCAGTGGAGGAAAGGGCTTAGAAATGGTTGTCGTGTAATATTCCTAATTTCTAATGGTCCATACGTACTAATTTCTCTATATCTTTCATTTCCATTTTTCGTCGCTGCTGTGGCTGATGCGTTTTTGTTTTCGCACTGCCAATTCCACGTTTAAAATATCTGAATGAATTACGTATGTTGACAAATGAGACGTTTATCTTCATGTTTCTGGGATGCACGCTAAGCTGCGCATGGATAGTTAACACTTAAAAAAACATCCAAAAAATCAAGGACGCATTTACTAAGGTGAAAAAGACAACTAACAAACAAAAAAAAAAGAAAAATTTGTGGATAGTGACTGAAACGACAGGTGTGAATTCCCCAGCAAACGAAAGGAAAAACGTTCTGATAGGAGTAACAATCCAATACCTAACAGTGCATAATATTTATAGGTCTCGGCTGGAAAAATTCTGTACAACCTACAGGAATATTGTCGGAACTTCGACTGACGAAGAATTTCATCAATCCAAAATGTAGTCAAACACGAGGATTCGAACGAAATCATTCTAGGATCAAATTATGATTCACTCTTCAGACAATGAGAGCATTAATCTTCATATCATCGCTGAGATATAGGTTCACATACAATGTTCCCTGTTTCGTCACTGTTCAGGAAAAGTATGACCCGTCAAGCACATCTAACATTAGTACGAGTTCGTATAGCAGGTATAAATATGAGACGCATGAGCAGCCAGCAAATAAACCGGGTGCTGGACAATAAGTCAAAGCTCGTTGCAGTGACAGAATAGAATAACGGCAGCCGTTGTGAGTTTAGAGAGCAAGTATATGAAAGTAAAGAAAAATGGAGGAAAACTAAGTGACTAGGATAGGGAACGGAAGCCCAATACATACGTACGTAAAACCAGGGCAAAAAGAAAAAATAAATAAATAAAAAAAAACGCTGTGGGATGTGTGGTGCAATAGTCATATGGTCAGATCTCACGAACTCTTCATAGGATTTTTAGCCAATCCGAGGGATTTTTTGCAAATCCCACAACTCTCAGGATGCGCAAACTTTCTCGTAGTAGGGGAAAGCCATGAAGAACGATCCCGTAAATGTTTAAAGAAACCCCATACCATGAATGGATGGAGATTCTTTGGAATGAAAGCTATGGAAAACCATTCCATTAATCCTAAATATCTTAGAAAAAAATCTTAAGCATATCCTAAAAATACTATGACTATTTGAAGGAATCCATCTCTCTAATAAGGCAATATTTGATCGAAGTTTGCTACCAGCCGATTCTTTCCTGTCCAACATAAAATCTAGTAAGGAAATGCGAAAAATTTCCTGACATAGGAGGATATTTGAGATCACTGGAAATTGAACGTGCCCAAGAGCAGCCATTATACCATTGATGCGATGGACATCTTATCTCAGACATTGTTCAAATACGTGAAAACTCTGTAGGGCCCTACGGGTGCTATCGGTGCTCATCTAAATATTATTAGGTGCGTGCAAAAGTTCTGGGGCAGTTGGTGGTATTTCACCATCCAACGTCGTTTTCTTCCTTGCGTTTGCGATATCCTGCAAGGGTTTCATGTAT
The DNA here is from genome assembly GCA_037903475.1 of Ancylostoma caninum. Taxonomy (NCBI): domain Eukaryota; kingdom Metazoa; phylum Nematoda; class Chromadorea; order Rhabditida; family Ancylostomatidae; genus Ancylostoma; species Ancylostoma caninum. Next base: position 277,178 of record JBAJFG010000473.1, on the reverse strand, counting down.
GCTGGTAGCCTAAAACATCTGCTACCTATTTCACTCTTGGCTCGGGTCTATGTCACAGCGTTGCTCTTTTTTGGGTGTAAAACCAATGCTATGAGCTGTGCAATATTTTGGGGAATTTCGCTTTATGAAATCAAATCTAGACGATCACCAGGAGAAGCGACCCATAGCACCAGTAAAGCGTTTGTGGAGGGTATGTTCTCCAAAATGCCAGGTGCTCGGAGATTCCTAGGAATTCTGAGCGGAGATGAGAGTCTGGAAAATGCTTCACAAGTTAGTCAGAGATTTGGCCTTCGCAAAAGCACCAGGAAAGCAGGTTGAACCGGACCTTGTGCAAAGTGCGCAAGACATTACGGGAAATTCAGTCAACAATGTCTCGTCACTTGAAGGAAATCGGTAAGAAGAGGAAGGTGAGTAAATGGATTTTGCGTGAGTTGAGCGAAAAGCACTAGCGTCCACACTGGCAAGCCTGCAGATATTCGACCTTCAGATTTCCTAACAATTCGTTTCATGGAAGAATTGTTATTATTGACAGAGAAAGGTCAGGTACGACAATAGGAGAGGTCATCCCTAAGTCTGGGCTCCTGCCACCCACCTAAAAAATGGCCGAACCATCACTACCTTCTTCTAAAAAATTTTTGACCTTTCATGGTCAGCAGCGTGACTCATCTGCAATGAATTTGTTATCTAATGAATGCGTAATTATCTCCCTTTAGTAGTTTCTTTTTCCTAAAGTAATCATGGGAAAACTCTTAAGCATAGAGCCAACACAGGCGGAAATGTGTGGTCTGACCCGGCTGTGGGATAACGCATACCAGCACGTTGCAGTGTCAACCTTATAAAGAATTGGTCATTCGTGCTCCGAAATTCTAGCCTAACCTATATTACTCCTTATACCCGCCTCTAACAGACTACCCCCATTTCAACCTTCTTTGGCTTTACCCCCGCTGTAAAACTTTTGATGAACATAACCTATTGAAAAACGACGTGTGCCACTATTACGAGTGTAGACCTGTCAAATTTTTAGCTTCTGGAAAAATCTTTTCTGTTCTTTATTGGCAACGTTACGCAGATGCCAACCTTTTTTGCTTTGAACAAAATTGCTGACTTTGAGTCAAGTTATGGCGTTCAGAAAAATTAGGTGCAACTGCCCCGGAACTTTTGCACGCACCTAATAATTATCGCTGTTATAGTGTTGGCAACAATTATACTACAATAATGTTGTTGTCATTTTTCTGAATGTCAGGTGCATGGTTGGTTGTACATTTACTTAATGTACTTAATGATTTGTTACAATCTACAAAAAAGAACAGGAAGTTAAAGCTGCGTTGGCAAAACTGTCTAAGTCTTTCATGTATTGACCTTATGCAAGTCCACGGATTCACTGCTCCACAGGTGAGATTTTAATCAATAATTTTAAAGATTCAGCTAAGAAATGAGCGAAATATCGAAGTGCTCTTCAGTAGCGTCAAGTAATTTTCATGAATACAGGTTATCGCTTAAAAAATGACCAACCTTCTCGATACTGTAAACGAGGAACATTTCATCCAACTTGAAATACAGGATTCAAATTTAGCACATGAACTTAAAAAAAAAACAGTGCCTTGGACTGAGAAAAGAAAGAAATGAAAAGCTCGGAATTAGAAATACAGCCCAGTTCAGACAGATAAATGGTCGCTTACACATAAAACGTAGAGTTGAGGCAAGTTGCATACAGCGATTGCGACTTTGCTCGCCAACAGTAATTGTGGAGAGCGAACGTTGGTATTTGTGGAAATAATGTGTAGGTTTTCGAAGTCCGTTCGCATAGCCTAACAATTGCAAAAGTGTTCTGGCTGATGGGAGTGAGAATAGGAGGGAAGATCTACAAATTTCATAGGACAGGAGCAGGATGCAGTATCAGCCATGTGGTTGTGACGCCAGAGACAGACTGTGTTCTGACCAGGATCTCAGCTTTGGGACAAGAGTCAACCCAGCCAGCCCCCCCCCCTCATGAGAATTATTAGAACAATTTTCAAATATTTTTGTAGACATTTGGGTAAGAACGCTTCTAAGCTCAGGGTTAGACAATAAAAATCTTTTATAATCAACGGTAATTTTGGCTCCTGGCCTAAAGTCGTTATGCTAAACCAAATTCAAGCTGATGATGATAAATAACATAAAGTCAACAGGGGTGGTTGTAGCACACCTGAAAAAGAAGGAGATAATGCTTCCTTTTCTTGCTATGGTGCTACAACAGAGCAAACAGCTCAATTCTTTTTGTTGGATCACATTACCCGTATTATAGATATCATTGTGTGCCGGGATTGAAAAGGGAGCGAAAACAACGGTATAGGAGGAGGAGCGATTGCCTCATTTTATCAAAGGTAACGGTGTCTCTCTGGATTTCTCGTTCGAACTCTCGACAAATTTGTCTACAATACAGTTAACGTGGGCAGGCGATCATTGAACGAGGAGGATGATAATGAAAAGGTAAAACGATAGACGCGTGGGAAGTGCAATAATGTTTTTTTTTTTTTGACGTCAAGACAGCAAAGAACATTAGATTAGCCTTTTGATACTTCGGACTACAGCAAATCAATGGTTGGTTCGTCTACTTAGCAAATAAATGTGGCAGCCGTGAGAATTCTCGCTTCAGATTTAGGAGGTCTGGACGTAAACCATCTTCAGTCGGATGGGAGTGTGCAAAGTACAGAAGATGCACTTACGCATTTACTGCGTAGATATCATTGAAGGAGGCTATCCATTTTGTAGGATCTAAACGGCTTGTCAGTTGACAGAGCGCATAGTTATGTAAATGCGTATCTGTCTCTGTGCATGTGTGATAAATTCTAAAGTTATATTGAAATTTTGTGGTCTGTTCAGTTTTCCTTTCGTGCATGAACCTTATACGAAAACTAAACATAAAAGTAGGTTTCCTCCTGCACTCAAAGTCATTCGATAAGTCCAGTCATTCGATTTTTATTCGGTCCCAAGTATAGCTGTGTACAGTAAAATTGAACCTTGACTCCTACTATTCTCAGAACGATACCGCATGGCCATCTAATGGGCTGGACGATGAATAATAAAGCTCTCACATCTGCTCTATTCGAAGTTGCTAGGATCCGAAAACTTGGATAACTAGGAGGATACATTCGAGGATAGCAAGCACCTCCTCCTGCTGCCGCTACTGTGATCAAAGGGCGAAACCGTCATGAAATCAAGAATGGACATGCAGAATGGAGTGAGCGAGTAGTAAGAGTGAGAGTGAGAGTTCACCGATTAGGCACCTCCACACATATTAGGAGCTGCAGTGTCTTCGCTGGCATGTTACAGTTTCTTTTACTTCTTTTATGAGATTACAACACATTGACAACCATTTCTACTGAAGGTAACTTATTCAGAAGAAAGGAATTCTGCGGATGTCCCCTGTCCCCTTTCAATCTAACTCTGGACTGGAATGGAAAATTGCCGACTATGCACCTCGTGTCGTAACGATTGCAAAAAGCATTAGCTTATCCTAAACAACCATAGTCTTTCTGAGTTCAAGCAGTAGCAGGGAGGACACTGCATCTGATTTTATTTCCTGTTTTCAGGTGTAAACGTAACTTTGTCCTTTTTTCAAGATCAATTTTTCTTCCAACTGATAACTTTTGGTAACTGGTCGTATACTATCAGATCTCTCAAAAAGTGTTTACTGCTCAGGCTTCGGGCCTAATGAGGTAAGGGGTCAAACTAACAATTGGACAGTATTTTTCTGTGGTATTCAATCAAGGTGAAAACGCGTTTAATGATGATTGATCTTGTAAAATTGGTAGATTATAGAGCTGTATTACAAGGCTAACATAGCTTTCAAAGAGCTGGTACGTCTGAAAAACGTTGTCCCCGTCAGAACCTTCTCAAATGTACCATTAGAATGGTTTCGAACCTACTGTCAGTCCTTCATCCAAATCTGGACGAGTGAAAGGGGGTGGATCGTGATGTGGCGAGACCTGGTGAGTTATTATTCCGTGATGGGTTCATGCAAAGAAGGGGCCCATCACAGAAACACGACCCGCACCGTTGCGCCTCATTACGACCTTTGCCCTCGAAAGGGAGGGAATGAGAAATAAAATCTTTTCGAGATCAAAGTTGCCCTTTTTAAACATGGAAAAGGTGTGTGGAGCGATTTTTATTCCAGATCTACTGGCTTCGACATACATACGTATAAGGCATAGTTTCATCAAGAGGCTTCGACTGCGTTCAAGGTCAGAGTGGGTTGCACAGTGGGTGTCAAGTTTGCTGGACGACTCATTATTTCTCTTCTTAACATAAAAACTCAGTAATACTGTAGTGCCTAAACAAAACAAAAAAATATCAATCCACAAGTAGAGAAGAGGGCTTCCTTATGACACAAAACTTGTAGAGATTCCTATTTGAGGAAAAGCTTCACCAAGACAAAAAGGTACGGGATTATGTTCACACCCAATACCCACATGTTGAGTGCATGATGTCGCTAAAAGCTTGGTGAGGTTTCAAGGAAAAAGCAGAAACTGAAAATATTTGCGAAAGGTATGACTCCTCTGTGCAATGCTATTGCATGGGGAAGTTACTTTTCAGCGTTGGATGTACTTTTTTCGAGCAATTTCCTGCTTGTTTGTTAGCTGCAAGATAACATGAAATCATTCCACTATATAGGTGTATTTTCAGTAAGGTACTAATGAGTACCGTGACCTTTAATAAATGGAAAGATGACGACAGCGTATTTCATTAAACAATGCGGGTAACAAGAAGTAAGATGATGAGTAACCAGTATGGAAAGAATTCCACCACAATGCGTGTACAAACGAATAGGAAGAATGTCGAACAGAAATGAAATGAGCGTAAGGCTTTCTACGAAACATGCATTTAACGTTGACGATTGCCAGTGGTGGTAGGAGGAAAAAAAAACCCCATGATGGTAAAATATCGCTGAGAAATGGACAGGTATTGCAGGGATAACCAGCGATTGAAGGGCGGTGCGACGAGATTGAGGTCGGCGTCTGGTAAAGTTAAGTAATTGTTCGGTATAACTTGTAATTAATTTGACATATTAGTGGTCTGCGATGTAATCATACGACGCTAGCAATCGTAAACAAACCAGCGGTGGCCGAACTATGAGTACGTTCTTGTGATCTCAGATGGAAATCTGCATTACTAATATTTTCTAGATGAGTGCTGTCACGATTGGATGGCCAGGAAAAAGTGAGCTTTGAAACACTAGCTGTTTCAAGTAGTTTGCTTCGATTGGTAACTAAACTGCAGAATCCAGAAATGGTGCGGGATTTTAGAAAAGCCATCATCATTCCGAAACATAAAACAGCTCATCCGATACATGCCCTAATGTGCAAGATAAAGTAGAGATTCCAGAAAGGCTGCACATTGATTCATTTAGCAGAACCATAAGTGGCAGTTCTGTGGAAACTGCAAGTTAAAGCTGAACGTTAAGTTGCAGCTACACAATTTCCAAATTCGCTTAAGCAAAATGAGCTTTATTGACATAAATATGCACTTCTATTTATTTATTTATTTATTTATTTATCAAATGCACTCAAGGTGCTCCAAACACTGATTGAAAAGGCAAAAACACAATACAGAATTACATGAAAATAAAAACTGCTTAAAGAATCTCAATCTAGTTGTGATTTTTGAGCACCAGGACAAAGCCGGACATTACGTGTAGCTAAACCCACAGTTCGAGACTGAGCTCAGTGTAACGCTGCACTTCCTTTCAGGACGAGAGTACTAGGAAACAGGAAGCGAGAGAGTGCGTAAAGCGCGTGACGCAGAGTCGAAGTTCATGGTTCCGCGTAGAATTCCCTTGAAAAACTTTTTGCCCCTGCATCGAGTTCATCATTATAACTAGTACAGCCTGTGAGGATGCGCTTTCGATAAAGAGGCAAATCCTGGCGTACTCAGTTTATCGATTTTTTCATCGCGCCGATCACATTGATCTTCCGGCAAAGATCATCGATGATCACGATTTCTTCGTGGGTGGTTTTGAATGCCAAGCCCCATACCTTCTCCAAATGAACTGCACATAATTTATGAGCAAAGAACTAATTTCTTGAGCCTTTCACATCAAAGCTAGGTTCTGCGGGACGGAATTCACCGATTAGGCCACGAGGAACTTATGTATCGCATTAGACGTGAATCTATGGTGTAGTAACATGCCACCATAGGCCGGGAGAAACGATCATTTCATTGTTGGATATTCTAACCCGGACGGATGGTTCTACGAAAGCCACATCAGTTGAACACCACTGATGGCAGTCAGTTCAGTTCGGTCAGTTCGGTCGTGGTTGCAAAATAGAGCAGGCAGCTCGCTTGCATCTCTAAGTCAGCATTTATTTGTGGTGTCAAGAGATCTGCTACCACTTCCCGTCAACCTTTGGAAGTATAAATAAGAGAAGAGCAACAAGTTTCTGTGGAAAAGAGGTTTAAATTCTTGATAAAAGTATATACAAAGGTGTGCAAGTTAACGCCTCTAACACATTGACGACAATGCACGTTTTGAGATTTGAACCAATTCGGACCAAAGAGGATTACTGCTTTATTCTAATAGATGAACTGCAGAAACAGTATACTTGGTGCGCTGATAACGAATATAGAGTCGTTTTTCCTTCATATTCCTTCACACCTTCACAAACGGGGTAATTTCACTTGCTGGTCACGAATATGGCATCAATCTTGTACCAAAACGCGCTTCTGAAGGATTGCGGTACTCATACAATCCATATTAAGGGGAACTATACGCAATGAGCCGTCTTTACTCAGTCACTTCCCCAAATTGGATTAAGATGCAAACTGGTTGCTGTATGCGTAGTCAGCATGTGAAATAACCCCTGGTATATAGTTCTGAAAAGAAAACTGTATTGCGATATGGCTACAGTAACTCTATTAAAATGCGCTACGGCGTAATATGGAAGTCATGTGGGAATTGTAGGAATTTTGGAAATTCCACCGAAGGAAGGTTGTCAGAACAGAAACGACCCATTGGTGGGTTGTATTGCGCGTCATGTGTTAAGTAGAGTATTCCAACAAGTTCTAAATAAAATTACTTATAATATGGAGAAGAAAAGGTAGAGTAATTGTTGGAACAGCACCTAGAACATCGCCACCCAAATGGATATTTCTCATGTGAGCCACCTACGCACTCATACCACGTGCAAAATAAAGTTATTGCGGGAAAACTGTCGTCACCTAGAAGGAGTCATGACGCTATTGAGGAGAGAAACAATCTCGCCCTCCTTTTTTTCTCCTAGATGCAAAGCGGTGACGTGAGTGGATGTGTATCCGAAGAGATCCATTGAAAAAGTACATGAAAAAGTAAAATGGTGGGCAGAAGATCTCGAATAGTGAAAAACAACCTCAGTAGGTAACGGAAAGTAAAAAAAAGAACAAAAAATAACGGTAAAATTAATCAATTCCGTGAGAATGACGCAAACTAACGAAACGTGAAGTGCTCGCGATGTCTTTGAAAACTTGGTACTCATCGCTATTATAATATACAATGCTATTATTCAAGGTTTAATACATAAGAAAATAGCGTGGTCCATGCAATGTTAGAAAAGAAGGCAGGTGTGAGCTATCCCGAGAAACAGAACAAAAGAAAATGGCAAAAATCGTTTTGGTTCAGAAATTTTACGAAGTGTTCAAACAATAGAAGCATCTTGAAGTTTAGTCTGTTTGCATTACTCTTCCAGAGGGTCGTTCCTGTCTGCTCTAAAGACATTTGATCAAATACCGTTCCGTTCTGCTCTAAAGATGGCTCTCGATCAGCAATGCTGACAGATATTCGTATACTGTTTTCTAGAGAGCCAGCCGAAGTTGTTCTGTACTTCCTCATGGATACACGAAAAGTATGTTACGATATTCGTATCCTGTTTTCTAGAGAGCCAGCCGAAGTTGTTCTGTACTTCCTCATGGATACACGAGAAGTATGTTACTGCATGTGTCAGATTATGACATGGTTGAGAAGGTTCTTTACTCCTGTGCTCTATCGGACATGCTTCCATGAGAAGTCTGGTTGCAATAAGTAAACGCAGTATGAGAAGGTTGGAAGAGGAGCTCAGTTGTAAGCTAAGAAGAGATCGGGTAGAGTTTGCGCACGATAGCTTTGGGATGACATAATCAAACAGAATAATTCTTAAAAAATCAAAGGAGTGGCAAGTTTTCACAAAGAAGAAATAGCAATAGTGGGACAACAAACTCTCTGAACAACATCAGGCTATGGAGAAGGTGACAGCTGCGAAAGTTTTGCCGTTTAAAGTAAAAGTGACTGCTAACCTCGCGTGTGGTCTAGCATGTATCAACACAAAGTCCAGGTTACGCCAAGATTCATTTGCAGGCGATCCTGGAGACAGCCAAATTTCTTTTGCTTATTCTTCATTCATCTCATTCCAGACACGGTAAATTACTGCACGATCATTTCGAGACAATGGTGAATGTATTTCATGGTATATGTACGCTTATACCATGAAATTGGCATATCTCGATGGATAAAAGATGATTGAAGCTGAAAGTGTTGAAAAACGAAGTAAGCTAGAGCGAAACCTCCTTCTTGTTCTCGTTAACGTTTTCAATGGTACCTCCTGAGCCCCCGTCTTTACTACCGTTTTTGTCTACAGATATTTCTCTTGAATATCAACAGTTCTTGAGCATTACGGGTACATATCCTTGAAAGAGGTTATATTTCGAAGCCTACTATACTTGTATGCCTTTATTTGTAGGCAATGTTTAAAAAAAATAGAAAACTTAGTCTCAAGATAGGCTTCATAGAAGTCACTGATTGTAGATCTTGCTCACCAGAGGGTTGTGGGCTTTGGTACGGGGCGAAATTCCTAGATGATCGAGACGATTGGATGAATGAAGAGCATGAGTTCAATGGTCGTAGCGAACCCACACCATAACGTTGTGTTGTTCACTTACATACATATGTGTCACTTCGAAGAAAGTTATTTACTCGCTTATTACTGGTATCCCACTTGATGTGATTACAAGACAGCATGTTTGGCTGTTGTTGAATGTGTCAGACAGGATAGCATTTGGTGCCGTAACTTTGTAACAGAACCTTCTGGATAGATTAATCAATGCACGAGTAAAATGACATTGCTTTGTTTGTGTCTGTCACTCTTTATTATCATTTCCTTGAAAAGTACCATGCATGTGTGAATGATGGAGCCTCTGGTATATAACTGTGGTGATGTGGAGGAATCAGTTAGGGTAAAACTGAGCTAGTTGCGTTAGTTATGCGGAAACTTTCGCAATAGATGTATGAAATCTCATGATAGCTTCCACGTTCTCTTTTTATAAAAGCTGGGCATTTTTTAAGTGAATACTGATGATGTTCAATGGTCATTAACACCGCTGATGAAAGATAGAAGGGAAGTTCACGGTGAAAACGATCTCGGCGTGAAATGTAAGGTCATAGCGTGCGGAGCGCAAACATCTGTTAGGAAGGCCCTTGAAGCGTGAAATGATGCTTCTGCCTCTTCCAGGTTGTTAGGTGGATCTTTTATTATTGGCCTAACGTTTCGACGAGAACGTCTTTGTCAAAGGCCTGAAAGTGGTGTAGAGTTCAAATTCACGTTCTTAGCCACCAAATGTTTCCTCCCTCCTGGCTAGCCCGGCATTGTTCTGGACTCACCAAAGAGAACCACTCTTGGGGGCAAAGCGAACCAACCTCTAGAACCCACCGCTTTTCGTGTGTTCGCACCGATGCAGACACTCTTCGCGAACGACTGGGATCATTGAAACGATGATCGAAATGCCCAGGTTCAAAAATCAGAAGACATGGATTGTACGCTGGGCCCTTGAAGCGTTTTGGCTCTCTGGAATTCTGATACAAATAGCAAAAATAGGCATTTGGCGATTATCATTGATCTCATGCCTTTTCTGCCCTTATGTGCGCTATAAGAATGTGCGCTATAAGAACAGCAGAGATTACTCATGCTTGGCCAACGTCAGTAAAGCTGACGAGGGAAATATACTTGGTGGTAGTGGCTACTCATAATGCGAAATGTACTGTACCACTGTATGCAGTTCTTGACGTTGATTTCGAGTCCGTCCAAATTTCCTGAGGAATTCTGTAGAGTGAATTACAGCGATTTCTTTTTGCTCTGATTTAACATAGAACATTCATTAAATTATGGACTTCAGGTTGTGCTTGGTAGCTGTTTCAGTGTCTTCAGCCAATTCAGTCAGTGCTTTAGCAGAGAACAAGGGCATTGACTGTGTGCTAACGACGAAGCTGCGTGACCCCGATTTAAGCTCGTATTTGAGGACCGCAAGCGAGTGTTAAATCAGCGGGAAAAGAAATAGCTGTAATTCACTATACAGAACTCCTCAGGAAATTTGGAGTGCGGATTCGAAATCACGCCAAAACTGTATTTAGTAGTGCACATCGCATCACAAATGGCCACTGCCACAGAATATCCTTTAGTCGTGAGTACATCGCACTAGTTGGCTGTTAGCGGTCTGTCATTGCATTTACGAAATGCCATAGCCGCTATAATGGCGGAGCACGGGGGTTAGTGTCGCCTTTGGATTTGGATCTCACAATAATATAGCCAATTCGAACTGAACACACTGGAAGAGGAGGCGTTTGGTGGATTAAATCTCAAATTAAAAGAAACTTGAACCTTTTTAAGGCCTCTGAAAACGACGTAAAGTCGAAGAGTCGACCTAATAAACGTGCTCAAATAAGAACCTGTGTGGCATAAAATTGAAGATCATCAATCTTATGATACTTTATTTTCCGACAAATAGAGCAAGACTGAGAGCGGATGGGCACAGAAGAATGTAGAGAGCGACTAGAAGAAGAGTTGAAAGGAGTGGAAAATAATACGTCAAAAGGCTAGGATATAACTATCACAACAACTAACTACTACGTAAATCTACGTAGATAATGTACTCATTGCCAGCCAAGAAAAGTTGATAAATCCACGGATTCGAAGAGGTTGAAGAAGGATAATGTTTTGGCAGAGTGCGAAAATCTAAGAGATAGGAGGAAAAAGTAAGCAGTCCTCTCCATCGAAAAAAAGGCAGAGCTGCATGCCAAAAAAAAGTTTCAAAATTTCTATAAATCGCCACATCCCTTGAGGCACATAGCCGACCCGGTGGTGGATACTTCACCGATCTACGGATTAATTTGGGAAATTCTGATTATCTCGGTTAATGGATATGTGAACGCCAGTTTACGACGTTTTCAAAACAATGAATGGAATTGCTTTCTGTTGTCGTTGCATTTCAACAATGAGGCCGTTTCTTTGGCGCTACGATCAAAGTTGCAACATAAAGCGAGCTTCAGAACGAAAGAACGAAAGATTATAATAATCTTTGACGCTCCACAAAATGCGGGAGTTTGGAACAGAAACGAACGCGATTAGGTCTTAACCTATTTTGAAAGCGTGTTATGCATTTTGTGTGACTGCTTTTTTTAAATGCTTTCTGTTTTAAAGGTTTTATTTGATTCATGCATGTGTTTCACATGCCCAATAAAGAAGGAAAGAAAGAAAGAAAGAACGAAAGCTCTGAACTTTCCTCCTTGTACATATTTGCACATCCCGAGTCCATACGCAATTAATGTCCAATGTAATATGAGTTCCTGCTTTGGAATGGACAAAAAAAAAAACCCCCAAAAATTTCGACAAGTCAAGGTCCTATCTTCTGAAATAGTTCAACTAAATTGTTTTCGTTCGGAATTGCTCCTAATTAAATTCTTGACGAGCACAAAATATGTTTCGTGAATCATCCATCATTCGTGCTCAATCAGACAACTGTTAAGAAATTTATATGAGAAATTAGATTGAGCTGTTGACAACGTTTGAATGAATGATGTAAAGGAGGTTAAGGACTTATACCAGGAGGGGATTGAAAGGCGTTCTTCTGCAAAATCTTAAAGCCCATTGGTCGGCGTGATCTTCATGCTGTGAAATCCAAACTGGCGAGGTGGAATCCTTGCGTGGGAGATGTACAAATAAAGGAGCGTCCACTCCGCGCACCATCTCTCGACTCATCCCAGAATAAAATGACGAAAAGTACGAAAGACTACCAATTTGTGATGATTGTTCGATTAATTCTCATAGTTAGCTAGCTTAACATAGCTTATCAAAGAGCAAACTGAAAGTTACAGCCGAAATTTTTAACGGATGAAGATGCATCTGGCACATCTTTTGTGTTATACATATATTATTAGGTCGTCAAGTATGAAATGTCTGATTCTGTATGAGAAGATTTTCAGTTTTGTTTCTAAAGCAAGATGCTGTATAATATTTCCAAATATGCTCCTGTACTATCGGCATAACCTTGCTTCCTTAATGGTGGCTTAGTTGCGCCAACAGCTTGAAAGCCTGAAAAGCCAGAGGCGATTAAGTAGCGAAGAGCGTTTCCAACATCATGTTGAAAATTGAATATTTTTTCCAGCAAGAAGTAGGCTAATCCCTGGAAGCGTGACCGAATAGAGCAAGGTTTGGCCATTACAGTGAGTGGCAGGTGGGTCCTCATTCCTGCTCCTCTGGCTTAAGAAGCGTGGATTTGTGAAAAATGGTCAAAAATTGGCACCCATTTTTGAGGGTCAAACCGGGAAAAATTCGTTTACCGAACCACTTATATTGCCTTGAATACCAAAATAATATTGGATTATAAAGGCCACACCTCGCTGCTCATGCTGACCTAGTTTGACTATAGTCATGGTCATCCCGATTCAGTGTTGTCCCTTTGCGGCCATATCACTTTATCATCACGCATCACTAGCGCGAGCTCATGCAAGCGCGGAAGCGTAGCGATGTAAGCCTTGAATAGTTTCATTCATCAGTGTTTGGAACTGTTACCGGCATGCAATGGCTTCATTCAGAGAATGAATGAAGCTGTTATCGTTCAGCAGTGCTAAGCATCCGCTCTTGCATGAGCTCGCGCTAATGATACTTGAAGATATACCCAGACAAACTTTCGGAACTTCCGCGGAGCTTGCCGATTTTCGGAACTTCCGCGGAGCCTGATTTACTACTGGAGCTCGATTTTCGGAACTTGCGCGGAAATATGACGTCACTCGTCGATTTTTTCGGAAGTTCCGCGCAAGTTCCGCGCAAGTTCCAAATGGAGATGCAGAAAAAAAGTAGCTTCGGAACTTCCGCGGAGCTTGACACTTTTCGGAACTTCCGCGGAGCTTCGAGACAGACAGAATGATCCAAGAAACTAACAGATCAAATGGCATATTTTCGTTCATTTTCATAGTGATATGTCCTTGATTGATTTCGGCTAGATAAATAAGAAGTCGTGGTAGAATAAGAAAATATTTACGCTATCTTTTCCTCGAAATTCACTTCGGGATGCCCCAGTAATGCCATCTTTAACGTCGAATTTCGGGTAAAGCTTGTGTCAGATAAATGTACCCCTCGGATTATCCCCATAAATACGAAAATTTAACAGATTTTTGCCAAAGAGGAATTGTTCCATGTTATCATTGATTTTGAAACCTAACGCAGATACGTAGCACAGTCAGAGGGCAGACCTGCTTGAAGCTCATCTTCTAGAACATAGCTACTACAGGCGCAATTAGTGCTACGTGGTGGAACGATCTGTGGTGGGATTCATGATCCTACGATTTTTGGCATCGGACGCCAGGAGCTGTTCATCACTCCATGTTGGCCCCTTTTACCTTAATACTCGAATTATGATTGACTCTATAATGCGCGGATTACGTCACTCTTGTTCGATTTCGGAACTTCCGCGGAGCTAGTTCGGAACTTCCGCGGAGCCAGTTCAGAACTTCCGCGGAGCTTATTCGGAACTTCCGTCGGGTCACCCGCGCAAGTTCCGAACAAGCTCCGCGGAAGTTCCGAACAAGCTCCGCGGAAGTTCCGAAAGTTTGTCTGGGTAGTGATATGGACGAAAAAAAACAGCATTGAATCAGGATGATCGCAAATATACTATCCGCTTCGGCTACGGCTTCTAGCTCATTGACATCCAGGTTCATCACAAATCTCACTTTGCAGCTTCATATCACCTGAGCGGAACTTCCCACACAAATGCAGTTCAGTGCATTCACTGGCCAAACATCTCTCAACACTGTCCTGATGTTTCCAGCCTTCTCTGCTCTAAGCGCCGGAAAATGGAACCTGTGTTCTAAAATGACACGATTTTTCGTCTTCGAATAGTTCTACTAAAAATGATTCCAAACAAAAATTTGAAAATTTTTGAAAGAGGGAGGATGTACCTTCATAATGAAAAGGGAGATGAGAAGGGTTCTAGTGAAACTTCGAAGATAGAGACTGTTAAACTAACCGCTCATAAAATCAGACATTTCATACTTGACGACCTAATAGATTATTTTGGGTTTTCTGAAAAGTAGTAGGGGAAATCTACAAAAGATACAGTTTGCTTCGTCATAACAACATCATAGCACATTGACATACATGAACTACATCTGTTTCCTAAATCCGTACATCCCCCCCCCTACATGGAGCTAAAATTAGCAAAATCAGCACGTTGAAATCGGATGGAGACGCTAAAGATGAAGCAATGACGAAAGTGATAATGGAAAATAAGTATTATGGCGCTCGTTTCCGCGTTAATCTTGGATTCGCAACATGCGAACACATGTAGTTTGAGCTTCTTTGAGAAAATTGCCACTTTTTTCTAAGTATAGGCGACAACTCGTCAATAACTACCGGTTGAAATAGTGACAATAATATTTTGTTATTGATCTGCTGTGTTTTAATATTTATAACAAGTGTTTTTGAGAGTTTTTCTTGGCTTGGGAATACAACTATCAAAAACAAACCACGTACATACTCAATGGTGCACTCAGTGCATGGATAGTGCAAATAAAAGTAAGTAAAAATCCTGCTAAATTGAAAAATGAAGGAACAACTGTACTCAGAACTGAATTTTAGAATACGAGGGCAAACGAAATACACAGATGCTTTTGAAGCATAATTGTGAGAAGTCTACGACTCGGTTGTGAAAGATGGTGTAATTTAAATTATCACATGCCAAACAAGTTGTTCTTTTTCCATGAAAATGAGTACTTAGCAAAACAGCTGTCACGAGCAGGCATCGGACTCGGAAGCCACCTAGAACGTGTCCCCTTTAGCCTATTAATGGGGTCCGTCCTTTTAAAAAGTATCGGGAATCGTACCTTTGAAAAACTTTTCGTTCTGGCGCGGAGCAGGGCTCCTACCGAACTTTCACGGAAAACTCAAGCTGCAGTGCACACTAACACCATGCTTTTTCCTCCGAATTTTCCTCAAGAGTTGGATAGCTACTCTGTGAATGAAAATGAACTGCAGCTCTCTTAACATGAAGATTTTCACATGGCACAAAAGAGGTTTGGAGTGTGAAGGAGAATAACATCCAAGCTAGTAGTTCTGCAATGCCAACTTCAAATTGGCATAAAGTTCACAAAGAGTTGTTGGACTATAATTATTGCTCTTTGAGATTCACTAAATCTTTCACAATGAAATCCCCTACCGCGCAGGTTCGTCAAAAACTAGAAATCCACGAAAGGGATGAACCTATACAAATCAGGATACTTGATATCAACAGTTTCTTACTCAATATGGCGATATATAAAATTTGGGCTCGACCTCTGGTTTAGCACGCTTTTTCCGCTCGCTTAGCCGTACACACGGCACAGCATCGTTCGATATATCGATTACCTTGACGAAAGTGGTAAACGTAACAGTTATGCGAACAACGTCCTAGCATTGAGAGAGATCTTGTCGGGACGAATCGAATGAGCCCTACCACTCTTCGACTGTTTTAAAGGAACGCATGTGAGCGACGGTGAATCTGTTCAGAGCCCTTCAGAGGTTATAGACTTCCCGTGACAGCACTGCACTTGTGGTTCGTTCAGAGAAACAGACGTTTTATCCAATTATGACTTTTCATAGTGAGTAATTTTAAAAGTACTCTATTGAGCAAAATGCTTTTCACGTTCACATGCTTTGACGTCATCACGAAGAGAAAATTCGGTTGAATTTTATAATGGCATGACGGCAATAATGCCCTTTCCAACCGCTGATCTCTGAAAAATACTCATTCACTATTTCAAGTCGTATTTTCTTCTAGTTGCCTCCTTTTTAAAGGAATTTCTACAGTGATGACATTCGATATTTCCATGTGCGACCTTTCCTCTGAGAATAGGTACTTTTTCCAAGCTTGGATAAAAAGTTTTCTCCAGTAACAGTGGATGAGAATAAGCTTCGAATGGATTCCGAGATTTCGTTTAAACAACAAGGCGGGCGGAAGAAGCATCTGAATAATTCATATTCAGAGCGTTTCAGAAGATGAGTAATCTACTACTGTTGATTTGCCATTTCAAAGGAACATTTTCGTGAATTTTGAATACCCCCGTTCCAGACGTGACAAACTGACAGCGTGGTCGGTCGGGAAAGAAAAAAGAATTACGAAAAACAAGAGAAAACAGAGAAATGAATGAAGAAATGACAATTTCGTCGGCAGAAATCAGTGAAAACGGCTCTCTACTAGTTGTTTCAATGCAGCGCTATAAGCGAGATCACTTATACAGCAGTTCCGAGCAAGAAAATAACCGTAAGGAAAAAATAATAGCAGTAGGTAGCAGAAGTAAATTAAATAAGAATTATTACCGTAGTCGTAATACTAGTGTTCCTTCCTATTGCAGAACAGCAGTGGTGTTCCAAAATAGCAAGGCAAGGAGTATTTTGATTGAGATGACAAGCAAAAAACAGCTATTCCAGACTCAACAAGTTGGAACTTCCAGATATTTAAATTTCCAGACGATTTTTGTTCACTGCGCTCTCACTGGGGGTAGGTAACCGAATTTAAGCATTAGAAGCAACTCAGCTTATTGATTGACCTTAAATTCACGGACAGATCTTCATCTGGGATGCATAGTTATCCCCAGAAATAGTCGTGATATTTCAATGTCCATATGATCATGAAAAAATCAATATTGGAGTTCTCATAAAAATCTAACAAAGATCCATGCAATGTTTTCAATCATATTTGATGGAACTTTGGAGAAGGAAGGTTTTTTTTCATTCACGGACTACTGAGCGGCTCACCAGTAATAATGGCAATGTAATCATGTATGGCAATATATGGAAGGAATAGCTGCGAGTAAGTAGAAGTCCTTAAAACTGCCTGAGTTAATCAGTGGAATACAAGCTCAATTTAGGGAAAGAACAATGGCTAAAAATTGGTATCGGTCTCTAGTTAATATCTCAGCAGAATCGACGCTGTAAAAGGTCGAAATGATCGGATGAGTGCATTTTAATCCGTTTGACTGGAGAACTCCTTGAAGCTCATATGAATTATTCATCATAGCAAATTGAAGCATGCTTTTCATTTCCTTTCTTCCTAGGCTTAAGTTTTATACGCAAGACATTTTTTTACTGTGGATTCAAAGGACGAGAACGCTAGACGAGAGTGATTCTGACAGGAGATTATGCGTCTGCATCACTTCCTCATAGAAGAAAAAGATGTCGGGTAACGATCGAGGAAAATGAGAAAATTCAGCGGTTAGCGAAAAATCAAAATCTGTCAAATAACAGTTTCATTTCTATATGCGTGTGGAAATGAATTCCTTCGGAGTCTCTAGGATCGCTACGATACGACTACAAAACCTGAGCGAGGCGCAAATCAGAGTTCCTCAACACTCAAAACAATCGTTTTTTAGACTCAAATCGACATAATTTGGAGTGCTCCGCATATAAACTGCTTCAATCTTCACAGCGGTTTACAAGTTCAGAGGTTTAACAGACGTGAGAGGCATCTGAGCATAGATGAGACATTTGCATGTGCATATATTACGGAAGAAATGGAACTTATGCTTCACTTAATGATTACTTAGCACAAACTGAAGCGGAAGTACATGTAACAAATTTTTCCTCTTGTAGAGATTAGAAGAAATACAGCGACATTCATCTGGGTTGGATGTACAGCAACAAGTACCCTAAACACGTTTTTGAACCGATTGTCAAAAACTTGGATTCCTTCCTCATCGGTGTACGCTAAGAGCATTTAGGTTGACTTTTATTGGGTTGGGGAATAAGTTCGTTCGTTTTTTTGTTTTTTCACGGCGACTTTAACCTTTCTTGACGGGATAGTCTGTTTTGAAGCCCTTGATTTGCTCTTTCTGAATGTCGTAACCTCATTCCTGAATTCTCGTTTTACCTTGTTTTCTACCGCATGGATTGTGACCACCCAAGTCGACAAAATTGAACCTCCCCGCAACAGACAACCGTTCGACTTCAATCGTGGATCAAATGTGGCTTAATTGGCTAGGGAAATCAATGGCGTTTGGGGAGGAATCTCTACTGATGAAAGGACAGCATAGAAGTGGTGAACCCACTTCAGACAGGGCAAATTTGGCTTTAAAGTTGTTCCTTGTTTTGGACGCCCAGTTTGTGGGAAATAAAGGCGATTATCCGCTAAGGTTGCTTCAGATGTAAGGAGGAACCACTACTGATGCTAACTCTCAACAATGTATAAGTTTAGCTAACGCATTCCGTGCAAAACCGCAAAATGCTGGATAAGTGGTGATCGTCCACATTGGGTATGCTCGACTCCTCTGTAAAAATTTCACCAAAATGACAAGCAAAAATCTCAAATGTAGGGAATTTTTACCGCTACCGACTCTTCTGGTCTAGTTCAGTCATACATAGCTTATTTTGTTCAGTTCCCAATTAATTTGATAAACTTCATCCAAGAGTTGCGGTTGCGGGCTACAATTTTAGTCGTCTCAAACAAAGAAATTTTTCGTAGACTTGGAGGTGACAAGCAGCCTTGTGCCTGGCAGCATTAATAGAGGAGGAAATGCGCTACGCTACTCATTTAGTGTGGTTTACAATGATGGTGGAAAATGGTGGTTTTTATGCTCATGAAAAACCGAACGAACTTATTCCTCAACCCAGTACTGTACTCAGGACAGAATATTGCATTAAACATAATCGAATTCAATAAATCGACTTCGAACAAGTTGAAATTCGGGATTCCCTAAAAGGAGAGGGAAGTACATTACCGCCCGTAACTTTTGCGAAAAAAAAAATGGGTGGTGACGGATTAATAGTTAACAAAACGTCGCAGTACTGTAACTCCTTTCAAAATGAAGCTTCTCTGAACCTGAGCACATTTTCGGGTTCTCCATCGAAATGTGAATTAAACAGTATATGAAATTACTTCAACTTTACTTCAAAACATTTACTTTTTTCAAGAATTTAAAAATTTTTCAAAATTCCAACAATCAGGTCAAAATCTGAAAAAAAAACGTTAAAATCGAGAATTGAGCGTATGATCGTATTCAGAAGCCTCATTCCTCAGATATTTTCTCGGTTTTCAACGTTTTTTCAGATTTTGACCTGATTCCTGAAATTTTGGAAAATTTTCAATTTTTTGAAGAAACAAATGTTGTGAAGTCAAAGATTAACTAATTTCATATATTCATTTTCGAAAAAGTTACAGTACTGCGACGGTTTGTTAACGATTAATCCGTCGCCACCCGTTTTTTTTTTTTGCAAAAGTTACGGGCGGTATTGTATTTACAACTCTCAAAGAAAGACCAGAAGCGATTCTGGCTTTGCCCCCTGCAACATCTGGTTTTTTTAGACCGGGTTCTGTTCTAACTTAGTTGATTAAGTTATTCATATCATGTTGGTTTCTAAGTACAAGCATGATTGCTATGCACATGTAGTGAACAAATCTTAGCCACAGAAATATTAGCCATAAAATAACATAAAAAAGGCTGATTTTTACAAAAGCTTGGATTTCCTATGCACCTTCCAGAAAATCTAAGGAGTTCACCAAATGGACTTGCTACGCAACTCGGATGTGGAGGTCCGTATCGACCCTGGAGCGAATCAACTGAGAAGGCATTTTGGAACAGTACAATTTCAATTTTCCAAGGAACTGGTAACTCAAGAGTAACCGCAGCTGCAGTACTTATGCAGCCAATCAGTACTTACGAAAAATCGAGTTTGTTTGTATGTGTGTCTGTGTCTTGTAGGTTCAGAGTAGAAATCTCGGATCAGCGTGTAGGTCGACAGGGGCCAGAAGAGGTTACGAGCTACTTCTAACGAAATATTATCGACTGCATCGATTTCAACGATTTTTCATTATTTTTCCCCGGGCGTGTCTAGTAGGGATGTTTAATACACTGAACACTAACATGACAACCATTTTAGACGATAGTATCGATTTATTGATTCTATCGAATTTTCACAACGGTTTGTACACATAGGACTGTCTGGGTCTTCTCTATGATGCTCTAATTTTTTCGAACATTGATGAAGAAAACATCGAAGAATTCAGGCACCGCTTCTATACATATTCGTTTTATTTATTTGCCATGAATACCAAGCTAACGTGCCAAAAAAGCATGAAGAAGGGAAGTGAAAGCAACAAAGAGCCTAAGAACATCTGAAAATGAGGCTTAAAGTGGTTGGAAACGTAGAGATTTGTCAAGCCGTTGCAGAGCCAGGATCGGCTTACTTCTGAATCGAAAAAGAAGAGAATTCACTACATCTCTATTGCATCTAAGTCGCAAATGAAAATAGTGACAACCAAACGCCTGGATGTAGAATGTTAATTAGGAACAGCTGGGAAAAAAAAAGAATAATTGCGAAGCAAATCGAAGTATGACGTTCGGTGGAGCCTGCAGTCGCTTTTGCAATTTACATGCACACATATGCAGAGAAATGTATGTAGAGTAACTAATTATGAAGTAACCAGCCCTCAATGGCATTCATTACTTGCTAACATTCAAAGTGGCAAAATCGCCATTTCTCAAGGGGCTGAAAGGGCAGATGCACAAGCGCGAGAGCTAATTGGCAACGGAATGTCATTGACAGGTGCAGTGTTACGAATAACTTCAACTATCGGTCACTACAAAAACAAAAATATTGATGGTTAATTAGGGTAATTATGAGATAAGTTCTCTGATAGAAATGGCAGAGAACCTCTGCGGAAAGATCGCTGCGTGAACAGCTATGAATAATTCCCTTTTTGATGGAGCTGATAAGCATTTGCTGTTCATCACCTTCGCGACAATTGCTCAACCGGTTGACACGCATGGTACGACGCTGGGACCACGTGCTCAACCGAGTGAACACGCTCTTTTCAGCGTTATATTTCTGTGAACCAGCCATAATTAATAAACTTCTTTGTAGTAACTTCTAGTTCTAACTAGCAAAATTCTGTGCCACATGATCAAGCGGTTGAGCACGGCTCCCACTTGTGCAAATGCGCGTGTGTGTCCCATGTGACACACTATGCCAAAAGCGTAAGGTCGCGAATGTGTTATAGTGCATATCACAGAGCTAGGGCAATAAGAAGAGATGCGGGTTTTCTAGCAAAACCGTAGAAAAACAGGATGAGACGTAAACATGTGTGAAAGAACCTGATTTTCCTGTTGAAATGTCAGTTACATGCAGCAGTACGTACTCTGAAAGCAAAACTGAAAGTTATTATCTGAAGCAGCCCTTGTGAAAACGTGTCAACTCACATGCATTGGTTAGACTTTCCGGAAAAGGTGCAGATAGGATTACGTGTTCTGCACTACTGTCAAGCGAAATTCTTATGTGATCAATGGTGAATGTTTTGGTGGTAGAGGGAGAATCTGGTTCAGGGTTCACGAAGCTAGCAGGTGAGAGTTTAAGGATCTGGTCTAGGATTGCAAAGAAAACTTGGTTCTTCAAGCATCACAATGTAAAGATATATACATGGTCTTGAAAAGTTTAGTTTCTAGAAGTAAGAGCTACATACAGTAGCGAGCAAAAAGATTGCAACTTTTGGTTTTTTGACTATAACTTCTTCCAAAGCAAAGCATGGGAGTTCGAATTTTTATGGGAGTTGTAGATACTCATGAGGGATAGAAACAAGGAGTAATCCCTTTACTTCATTGACTTTACGTTTCTTAAGAAAAATTTTTCTCACAGAGGCCTTAATTTGTAATTTGGCACCATCCGCAATGTCTCATAAAATGAGATCTTTCGTTAGGATCTGACAACGAATTCGTTCCTTGCAGCAGAGCCACCCCTTATGTGCTTGAAAATGTGCATGCGTTGAGCACTGGTTGACATCTACAAAGACTATGTGAGATTAGTTCAACAGTGATCCTTTATGGGTGTTACTGTCACCCTGGCTCCACGTATCGGCTCTATCTAAAACGGAGGGATGCCCCTGATCGTTCTATAAGTTCAGCAACAAATGTTCGGCTTCAATGCAGCTTATTGCTCGCTCGCAGCTTCGAAATATTCGGGCTTGTTGCCGTGGGGTGTAGGTCGTATGGCGCGATTCTTCGGGTGGCACTATAGAGAGACTGAGTCAGTAGCGCGCTACTACCACCCGATTACGGTCAAGCGTCGCGGTTTGCCTGGATCTGCCTGACGGAGCAACTCGTCCACCGCTATTATCCGACAGTGGAAGGGAGCCTACGGAGTTCCAAATAACCCTGTGTAACAAAACCCTGCAATAGTGTTTCACTCCTACATATGCGCTGCGCTTTTGTATAGAACTGGTGGCGTTTTGAAAAAAAAACAGATCTTTACATAGATCAACTTAACGTCAGGTATTCTACTTCAGCAGGAGTCATTCCAAGCACCCCTGAAATGCTCAAGAACGGCAGAAAGCCACAAGTTCGCGTAATTCAATTATTCAGCAGTTTGAAAGATCTTCGTATTAGAAATATCTGTTGAGATGTTTCAGAAAACTTCCTATCTAACAGTGTCTTCATTGCGGTTCCGTAGAAATTTCTTTGTTTCGACAGTATATTTCACTTGGTTATTCAGATGAGCTTTATGTCCAAAACGTTCGCTCTTCCGTCTACCCTGAAAACCACTAGCACCACTAGTTCAACGTTCTTCTCTACGGTCGGATGATGACCGGGTGGACGAGTTGGTCTGTAAGGGTGATCAAGGCAAACCGCGACGCGTGACCGTAACCAGGTGGTAATAGAGCGCTCAGATCCCGTCTGTCCGTAGTGCCACCCGAAGAATCGCGCCATACGACCGCCCCCCGTTGCCGTGCAGCCAATCGTGCACATCACGGAAAAAAAGATTTGGAATTTCTTCTGTCTCGAGGAGGAGGATACCTTAAGGATTCCATAAATGGTGAAGATTCTTCAGGATTCCTAGAATATTGCGGTGTGCGTGGCGACCATGCGCTTCGATTTATCGAAACAGGGCTACTCGAAGTGAAGAGTGCTGGTCACTAGCAGGAGCAGGTGTGGCCCCTTGCTCCATCTACGAGTTGTCTCCCTTCGCCTGGTGCCTTTTGATTTAAAAATGACTCCTTCAGTTTGTTCCTTCTAATTCATACTGAATTAGCCAGTTTTTATAGTGCCAGGTCACAGTATCCCGCTTCGGTGATGTTTCGTAGAGTTCATTGCATTTTAGCAAAACCTAACTCATCGAATCCAAGGCGACATGAGTCGTCATGAGCATGGTAATATTCTAGGAATCCTGGAGCATCTTTACTACTCATGGGATCGCTGAGGCATCTTCCTTCTCAAGACAGAAAAAAATTCAAAACTTATTTTCCGTGATGTGCACAATTGGTCGCGTTACAATTAGCCGGGATATTTTTAAATTCCGGAAAAGCAATGAAATGTATCAAATTCTAGCACCTGTAGTTAAACGATTAGAACCATTAGCAGCATCTACTCCTTTCAAACAAAGCTGATAGAGGGTGCAAGAGAGGCAAAAACATCCATAAAGCATCACTGTTGAACTAACTTCACATAGTCTTCGCAAATGTCAGCCAGTAGGCACCACATGCACATTTCCCAACAAATACGAGTTGATTCTTATGCAAGCAATCAATTTGGAGCCCAATCCCAACAATAGACGATATTTTAAAAGACTTTGCGCATGGTGCCAAATTACAGATTTCGACCTCTGCGAGAAAAAAAAAATTTCTCAAAAAAAATAGAATCGGCGGGGTGAGGAAGTTCTAACTTCTTCCTATCTCGCATGAGTATCTACAGTTATCATAGAAGTTTGAGCCTTCATGCTCTGCTTTGAAAGAAGTTATAGACGAAAAACTAAAAGTTGCAATCTTTTTGCTCGCTACTGTATATAGGAACGTTTCAATACCATCATAAGGAAAATACGAGTTTGATGCAAGAGTATAAATCATTTCCTCATAATAATTTCTTTTGTCTATCAAAATTGGAGCTTTCCTCTCTCTTCTTCGTCGAAACATCCTCCAATACACATTCAATGGAAATTCATGTTCATAACCTCATCCATATATGTTTCACTATGTTCTACTACTTCGGATTACATACGCCATAAACTGATGATCCTGCAAGTTTGGCAAGACTTCTAACAAAGAAACAATTAGTTAACCTTAACACACTGCGGACCAGCACATTTTTGCATGGCGGGCGTGGCCAGAAGGCAGTTTTCTGATAATTCGTCTGACCACAGAGGCACGATTCATGGATACGATGAGCACATTCCGCGTGATTCACCATGTGCATCACGTGGCCACACGGAGACGAGAGGGCGTGTTATATGCATTATATTGTCAGCAATGTACTGAGGTCGATTTTTGTAAAGCAGCAAGTATTAAAGGCCATACTTATACAGCAGCATGAAGCGGTTGAACTAACTTGCTGTAAAGCCCAGAATTAATGCTGAAGGATATCTCATATTAGTTCTCCAAAGCCTATCGTTGAACACGGAATGACCACTTTACAGCTGATAGATTCTCGAGATTCCAGAACACAGCGATATGAAGAATATTACCCTCACTATATATTTATTATTCACTGTTAATAAGCTGATTCCGGAGAATACTTCGATAGCAAAAGAACCAGCAAGGTTTAGTTTCAGCAGGCGAAAAGTTGACATGGAAAAATACCCATCAAGGATAACATCACAACAAGAACAGGAATGCTCATTTCTTTGCGTCAGTACAACTAGTATACAGGAACTCGCTCTAAGAGCTCCATAAAAAGCATTTAAGCTATGATATTTTTCCCACTTGCAAAACAAAAAAGACGAGCAGAGTTCCGTGTCTTTACAATAAAATCTATTTCTTCAGGAAAAAAGGTTGCAACGATCGGCAGAGGTTAAAGACCTACTTCAACTGAAAAATGACTGTAGATAAAAGAAGAACTCCAGAGAAAATGACTGTAGCTCAGTTTCTATTAAACAAAGAAAATATAAGCATGTGAATGGATTTTAAATTTTGGATAGATTGGCCTACAAGTGCACTGCGAAATCGTTTGCCAGATGAGTAGGGCTATAACATCTACGATAGCAGACAAGATGGTTCTCCTACATAGCTTGGACTTAGAAATAGCATATAGGCGCACCTACAACATGAATAACAATCATAAGTCAAATGTACAGTAGTGTTTGTTTCCAGTATCAACTATCCCTGTTCGATAACGTTTTACTAGCACATCTGGTTGTAGGATGACGTTCAATGGAGGACCAGGAAAGCTAGTGAGGACTGAATACAAGTGGCTGTCGGGAAAGGGTGGGCGGAGGTTTGGGAGAAACAAAAAACATCTTTTCTACGACTAAAGGGGGCCTTCCAAATGTTCGAAGAAATAGAAATACTCACCGAATCCAATTTATAAAACATTCCTTAGTTTCTGGTAAGTGTGGAGAACTACAACTGAGACGGAAGTAAATTTCCACAATCTCTTCAAAATATTTTTATACGAATTTCAGCGGTGCTTTTGTCAATCTTCACAAATTAATGTGATATTCCTTCATTACGGGTGACTTCGGCGCTACGTAGGTCATTTTCTATATCTCCATTTTCCATTTTTGTAGTAGGATCGAAGCAGAGATCAGGTAAATTAATATGTTCATGTAGATTCAATTTATCTTTTTTGTGTATCAACACTATGATGAGGAATTCAGAAGCTCATATTCGATCAGAAGTTTTTATTCATACAGCTAGGATTTAAGGACGGTTCATGAATAGCGGTTTTCGTGCAAGCTGACCCTCTAACAGTTCAAACAGTTTGGAGCGAAAGAAGATTTCCCGATCGATTCTATAAATATATTTTTCTTCCGAAGTTTCTAAAGTGTTCTTTCGGATCAAAAGTTTGGCGCATTTAATTATTACTCAACAGTATTGAGAAGCTACTCAACCAATCAGGGTCAGCACCTCAGACTTCTGTGAGATTATCCCAAGGAGGCAATTGCATATTTCCGCATTACTAGCCTAAACTCTACATCTTAACCCCTGTTGCTGCTGACTGTTTCTTTTTACTTAACTCATTTCCCTCATAGATTTTGTTTCTTTTTTCTGTCATACTTTATTGAAGGGACACACCTACGTGCTTAACGATCAAATGAATAAGTATTCCTACTCTGCGTAGTCAGATTCATATGCTTTTTTTTATTACACAGTAGGGGTTTGTAAGCTTTTCTTTATTGCCATTGACCTTCAAGTACTGTAGCTATTCAAAAAAGAAAATGGCCGCGTGAGTTCTCGGAGATTTCTAGCTACGTACGCTTCCTAAACCTACGTACGTAGTTCCAAATCATTCTAGGTAAGAGGGATAATTAGAAGATAGAATGAGCAGAAGAAAGGGAGCAGAAATAACGCTCTGGAACTAATGAGTTACTGAAAGTTACTGAAACTCACTAAAATTTTTGCAAGGTGTTGCACGTTCTTGTAAAGTTTTTATTACGATCTGTTACAGTTTTGGCAAGTACTGATCACAGAGATTAATTAAGACACTAGAAAACCCCTCCGGTATAGATCCAGTAAGAGTAGAAACCTTTTCAACAGGATAAACATTTTGAGTGTTAATGCTCTCTGACAAAATTCACGGGAGAATGAGTTCAGAAAAAGGTTCAATCGTTGGTGGAGAAAAGAGAAACAAAGGATAAAACCAAAAGGACAGCAGCATATTTATATTCTAGGACTCCATAGGGCGCCGAGAAAGTGTGGAACAACGGACCAGCTGTACGAAAGCATCGGTCTCCTGTGGGCGAACTGACCAATCTGCTTATTGCGGATCTGATGAGTCACAGTGTAATGAGCCATTAAGAGGAAGTGAAATCCGTGACACTCATCCGGGGAATAGACTAATCCAGTTCAAAGAATGGGAGGAACGACCACTAATGAATGCGTGAAATTTAGCTGAAAACAAGGAATAAACAGATGTCGCACGCGCTTTGTAGAGAAAAAGGTAATTCAAATCTCAATAGGTCTATTCTCTCTTTCCAGCCCAATGGTTCGGCGGAGGCTCGTAGGACAGAAGTGATGGGAGGGAAGGGGAGGGGGGGGGGTGGTAGTATAATAATACAATTGCTGCTGTCACACTGTAGAGGAAGGTGTTGATTTATAGCGTTCCTAGAATAATCCTCCTTATTATTTCATGGCAGGTTATTCAACCGATTCACGCGATAACAGCGCATACCAAATAACCTACTGCTTAGTAGTGAGTAAGAAAGCGAGGAGGAAACAGAGCTCAAAATCATCTCTCCATAGTTTGTTGAAGGATCTCTTTCACGTAAATTTAGTCCATCACCTTTTGAACTGAGCAATATAGAGTGTTATGAATGAGCAAAGCCTATTTCATCGTTCCTGCGACAGAAGCTACTCTAATTGCAAACAAGTACGAATTTTCCATCCTTATGGGTGGAAGAATGTTAGATAGGATTAAAATGAGCAGAGAATGATCGCATTATTGCGTCAATCATCTTTACCTTAGTAGTTCTTCGAGTGACGGAGCCTTGACTGTTGATTTGGCTTACTCACTGTAATCATGACTGGTTCATATTACAGAATATTCAGGAAGAATTCTCATGATAAATGTTCCAGGAGGTAAGTGATGAGGAAGTGTTCTGCTGAAATACAACTGTGTTGCAAGCCTTTTTTCATTGGGAAATTGATTTTGTTGCTTCTTTGGATCAAATTACCTGAGTGTTTTTTATTTCGCGCATATATGTTGTTTTCTTTTTGACTCTCACAATGGATCACTTGAAAATTCCATAAATATTGGAAAGACTGAGATGTTCGATGCGTTTCAAGTCCCCTATTTTGCTCGTTTCGATTACCCTCCATTTGAGAGGTATCAGTTTTCAATTTATGACGATATTTTGCCTATCCTTACGTATTTCTGGATCTCGTCGGGCTTTAGGCTGCAATAAAAAAGTATATGAGAAAGGCCAACTTTTCCTATTTCTCTGGAGCGATGCATGAATGTCCTGAGAGCTTCTCAGCTGGACTGTTAGCCGCACTTTTCACTCATATCTCTGCTCAGAAGAGAATGTTGTGTAGGCAGTGCTCCTAATTAACGATAACTATGTATTGAAGTTACAATAAAAATCACAAACAGAAGGATTTATAGCCTCCTTAGCAGAATGCCATGGAATTGTGAATGAATTAAATCGTAATGGCAGAGAAATACGTATAGTGGATTTTTGTAGTCAAAAGATGTTATCGGTACGTTTTCCACCAGGATATATGTACAGAACTCGTAAGGAAAAGATGATTGAATATAGTGAGACCAACTGACGATACTAGTCAAGGAAGAAACGCGTGAGTCCTTAGACCAAAGACTGCGAGGTTTGAGCGCGGATTGACAAATATTACTGGAACTGCGAGGCGTTGTTCAGGATTTATGAGGATTTTCCAAGAGTATATCCAGTTTCAGCCAGTTCCGATGTGATTGAAGTAGATATCAGCGTAATTCCTCTATATCAAATTTACCAACTTTGCGTTTTGAAGACGCGCACAAAGGGTACAGTTAAGATTTTGAGGACCAGTGGCAACAACAGGCGAGATGAAGGAGAAGATACAGAGATACTGTCCTTACTGGGAAGAAAAGATGAATTCAAGAGCACTTTCAGCAGCTACTTCGGCGGAGAAGAAGAAGCATCAGTCGAGGATACGTACTTTGAAGAATATAAGAATTACGGATAAAATTCAGGGAAAGTATGTTCCACTTGAAATTTTACGTTCGAGAGCTCTTGTGAAATTAGCTGAGGTGCATCGCAATCCGTACTGCATCAGCAAATGTTTGGACGAAGCCAGCAAGGAATCCTGGGATTAATGCGAACTACTATTCTGATTACTCTGCCACACGGGAGGAGGCTGGAAAGGCTTCGAAAGCTTTGCTCCCCTCAGATCTAGGATCAGCTGGGTGTTAAACTGGTTTCGCATCGAAAATGGTAATGTATTACAGGTTAGCATCCAGAGTGCTTCCCCAAACAGCAAGCCAAGAAAAAAAAACGCAGTAATTACAGCTAGTTCGTCAACAACACACGGTGTGGGGCTCGAGGCTGTCATGTACAGCATCCTCTTAGAAACACCAAACTTCCTGCTTTATCTAGACACTCTCCGGATGTGCCTGGATCGGATTTCATGAATTCATCATGTTTCAGAACAACAATCTCGCAAAAAATTTAGAAGGTTTGGAGTGTCCAGATAGAACCACTGATAGAACCATTGAACATAGATATCATTTCTCCAAGCGACCACCCACACGCTGGTGTTGAATTTCCTCGAAAAATGAGGAAATCACGCACAAGCGCACGAAACCCACGACCAATTGTTGTAATTGGAGAGCACTATGGAATATCAAGCAAAAATTTCGGCCACATGGTAGCCTAGAGATTTGTTGAAAACATTCAGGAAGTGCAAGTTGATCTCTGTCACGACATATTTTCCGAACATCTTAATTGGTATGCAATTGGTTCACATCGACTCAATGAGATACGCGTGGAGTTTCATTGAATTTGACATTAAATGATCTCGGATGCCATTTCCGGGAAAGCAAATAGTTCCTGGTAACCTGAAGAAGTTTCCCAGGAAAGTTCGCGTTTACTGTTATTCGCATAGATTTCAAGGAGAAGAAGGATATTTTCGAGGTAATGACGAATTATCTCCTGATATGAAAGTGCATAGCTTCAAGTATAATGGTACTGCTCTACATTCTTCTCAAAAATGGCAAAGAAAATCGGCAGAACTTGAGTAGATCACGGCGTTGGGGTGGTCAACAAAGGCAACAACATGGGCGGTCCCAAACTTATGGACCACCCAGTTGCTGCACATGCTGGCCTTGTTCATGGAGCATATCAAAAGTACAGTAGCTTCCAGCATGATTTTCCGATAACAGTGAGTTTCCGTTCAATAAAATTAAGTAGTTACAAGCAAATGTACAGCATTCTAGCAGTAATGCTGATAAATTTAACGTTCGCGGAAGTCACTAAGATAATGAGCCGTTCGATGAGAAAAATTGGTACAATTTCATTCAAAAAGCACCAGGATGCTGTTACAAAACCGTGCTTATTGAAGTTCCCTGTCCTATACTCATAAAACTTTGGCATGATCTCGCAGTATCACTCATTCATACTTCTGCGCTTCACATGTTGTTCTGTGAGCACTATTTATTGGCACGACGTTTCAAGTATACGTCATCTTAAGAGGCGTGAAAACAGGATGACGTCAATTTGAGAATAAACCCATCAAAGGCTCCTTCTTCCACCGCGTTCGGCTAATTTTAATTAAAGCACTATGAAATCCGTAGCTGAAAATGGCACTTGCAACGTGCTCCCACTAATTTGGAGGAGATGGGCATTCGTTGCAGTACTATGAACTGGTCCGTTATCCATGAGCGAACCCAAACCACTCGCTCTGCTAATGCCACTTAATGAGCATCAACGACCATCACATTCTCATGTTTTCGTTTCAGTACATTGTTTAGAGCAGAAGCTAGAAAATGTTATTCTAAGTTACTGCAAACCGAGCACAAGGAGTCACCAGTAAAGAATACAAAATACTTGCACAATCAACTTGCTGGTTGTAACAAAGTTGACTAAATATGGGTGATATAATCTAGAAAGCTCAAAACAATTTCACAAGAAAGATCACGATTAGAACCGTTGGCTTCTTGAACTTCTCATGTCATAAAATGCAATCTTCTAATAAGATGTAGAAGGAAATTGTATCGCTCATAATCATCACAAACCACAAAAAGCGCCATGATCTTCTCAGAATGTACAAAAATCTGCATAGTTCTCGTGAAATAAGAATCTCAGATTTTTTTTTCAATATACATAGCCTTATCACAAGAGGTGGAACCACTATCTACAGCGAAAACAACAATAAGCGAAAATTCCTTCTGTTACAGAGCACTTCCCAAATATTTTCAAGTTTAGTTCAGAAAGAGAAGGATTCCAATAAATTTTTCCCTGTACAAAGAGACAGTTAATGAGTGTCTGGACAACTAACTCAAACTCACGAGCTTTACTGCACATCAATGGTAGCCTCTGTATTGGCACGATTGTACATAAATATGTGCATCGATTAGATTCGCGTGTGTTTGAGTCTGCTTTTTCTACTCATACGGGTATCCGTGTGACCGAAAATGATATCTTAATTACTCAAATCGTCAAGTGTTTCAAAGCAGGACACATTTTAAAAAGCCGTCAAATTTGTAGTAGCTCGTGGTAGGTGTCACTTTCGACTACGTGTCCCACAGTGCTATGACTAACAGGAGCCCAACGCACTGGGAGAGGAGCCGTTTGATGGATTAGCTCGTAAATTAACGTCACCTTGAACCGCTTTCAAGCGTCTGAAGACGACGTATAGTTGGAGTGTCATGCCAGTAAATCGTGCTCATATAACAACTAGTGAGGTGTTAGAAGTATGGATTAGTAAATGAGTTTATTTATTTCTATTTATCTGCTGATAAATAGAAACCCCCATGATAGGCATGTTAAATTAAGGGAATATTCAGTGAAAGAGAGTGACCAAAGACAACAGGGTGACTAGGAGAGGAAGAAGTGTAGTCAATTCTCTCAAATTTTGTACCTAGTTTCTGACAAGTTGCTCAGTTATAAACAACATTGGTGTTGAGGTGCTGTTGTCATTTTTCTCAAGTAATACCACTCTGCTTTTCTCCGTTTTGCATTTGTTAAGCTCACCAAATACGGTCTCTGTTTTTTGATCACTAAAGGTAAAGTAATGTTTTAGAGGCAAAGTTATATTTTTTGTCGGTCTAAAAAAATCGTGGCAATACTCAGGAGGAAAAAATATGCAAAAGAGCTTTTTGCAACTAGTATTCAGAAAAAAGTGCGTGCAGTTTCCCACCCTAGTACCACTAATTATTATTCTAACAGCTAGTCTTCCATCGACGAGTACAGGAGAAGAACAGGAGAAAAGTACTTTTTTTTACTCCGATTCAAGGATGCATCTGCACCACTGCTGGACAGGTATTTCTTGGCTGCAACACTGAAATTCTTTAAGCGGACGGTCACTACATATAGTGAGTTTTGATAAAAATCGACGAGGAAAGAGTGACAAAATTGAGCTACTCTTACATTGGTTGACCTTTTCTTGAACGAAATTCTCGAGAAAAGATCTTCAAGCTTGAGATTTTTTAAGACTTTAGTTTTAGATTCAGTCGTTCCAATTGGTTTGGATAGGATCAGTCAGAATGCGAGGCGGTAAGATGTAAATCACTCGGAAGGCTAAGTTTTTGCATGACTATATTAGAGAGGAATCGTATGGATCGAGGCAGCACTTAAAAATACTCCATTACCCCTCATCGTCAAAACAGTCCAATGATTACACTTAAGAGTTATGAAGAGGCACCGCTGAACAAAGAGCTGCTGCACGGTGTAGAATCCAGGAGCACGCATGTAGCTTGGCACTAATGTATGAAGGATTCAGCTAAGTACAACACTTGAAATATGGGAGTGGTCAACTAAGAAAAGCTAGAGCAGAAAAAAAAACCAAATGTAAATTGTTGATTGACTAACTATAATAAAGAACTATAACAAAGATTCAGGAGGCTAAATCACATCTTTTACCTTTGTATTTCAATGAACTCTTCAAGGAATTCCAGGATTATCTTGGAAGGCGTGATAGCAGCCGAAGTGTTTAGGAGAAGAGAGAGAAAGAGAGAGTGAGAAAGAGAAAGAGCAAATGAGTAGTAAGAAAGACTTCTCACATAATAGTATTAAGCAGCATCTTTGTGCAGGAAAAATGCTTTAGCGAAGCATTAGTGATCTAAGAGATTTTATGACATGTAAAATGCTGTTGGAGGCCTTATTAATCTGAATCTGGCTTAGAGTTGCAGGCAAATATATGTAAGATATACTAATTCTTCTGTGAGAACCACCCGTGCAGACCAGTAGCGACATGCTAATGCCAGAGCCTCTAATTTGTTTCCTTATCACCAGCTTTTCCAGACAGTACTTTCCGAGTCCCTGCGAATTTTCCTCCACGTCGTAATTAAAGGCATCCATTGCACCATTCCACCTTCTGGATAATCAAATGATCCATCACTGAGGGAAATGTAAGAAACACATTGCTGAGAACCGCTCACAGTTCGTGGACGTGGGAATACCATTCCTTTACGTAGAGCGACTTCGTACTGCTATCTGATTGCACAAGCCTTGAGAGCATTTCAAAATACGGTTTAAATCAGAGTACAGAACGAGAAAAGCAAGGCGATTACAAAGACAAAAATATTTTTAGGAAGAACAACGGAACAAAATGTGATAGAAAGGATGGAGAAACGAATATGAGAAGCAGGTTGACGAACAAAATGACCGATTCGATCAGAGTAAACATGAAATTACAGGTTCTGCTCATAGAGTGCCAAAAAGAAACAAAAGATGGGCGACATGAAATCGTTATAATGCCTAGTGAACCTCTCACGTAAAAGAGAACGTACATATGTAGTCAAGCAGCAGCAATTAGTTAAAATAGATGATGTCCTTTTGAAGGACGATGAGGTAAGAAATATAAATGACCACGGTGAGGTGGTCATTTTCAATGAAATACATAGTATTAGGTTGTCAAGTACGTATATGCTTACCATTTTGCCCGATTTCTTATTATATGATCATTTGGTCAACATCATCATAAGCTACATTATTGCTGTACAAAAGTCTTCATTTCCTGGATGAAATTTCATTCGAATTGCAGATTGGAAATGGAAATTTCAGGTCGCGAGAAAGCACATTTTCGCCGCTTTTTCTTTTTTTTTGCCATTGTGTCCAGGAAGCGACTGATTGGATCGGAATCTTTTGCGCCCCCTACTGAGAACAAGACATACATAGCTGACAGGGCTGCAGGAGAAGTTCTCAGATAGCCTATTTTAAATGACAGAATGTGGAATGGGCGGAGCCATTCTGCAAGAGGAGGGACCTGCCCGCACTGGGCAAGTTACCGTGACCATGATGATGATGATGTTTTATTATCAGTCCATAAGAAACGCAGAATAATACAATAGGCTAAACAGTGCTGATAAAACAAAGCAAGAAATCACACACGCAATGGGGTGGTGGTAGGTGGAAATGGGTGGATGTCATGGCATGGAAGAGCAGTGGCCGCCAACACCGCAAGTCCGTCAATGAGGTGAATCAGGGCTCCGGATACCAACTTAGTAGGTCCGTCAACCAAGCCAAGCTCCACACGCGGCACCTACTAGACTCGAAGTGGGTCACGATAGAGTAGAGCAAATGAAGCATGAAAATACATGAAGCACTGGAGAGTCAGTGGGGATAACAAAAAGAAAGGGATCGTAGCAAATAGTTGATGAAACATAGTGCAGCATAGAATCAGGGCTAGGATCGACGCAAAGCCAGGAATTAGAGAAGCAGGTGGATTATAACTGTTGTGAAATAAGTGCTCTCGAAACGGTATCTCGTGCTGAAAAAAGTAGCAATTAGTCATGATTATTTGTGGTATAGCTCAGTATAACCCCCTCTGTTTGAGCGTTTTCTCCAGCTTAGAGCAGAAGGCAGAAGAAGACGATGATAGAACTACACGACAGGGGAGATCATTCCAGATTCTGGTGCTGCGTGGGAAAAATGAGTCGTAGTACAACGTGGTCCTTGCTGTATCTGTATAACATCTGAACTGGTGTCCTCTTGTTCTATTGCTAAAATTGGAAGGCATGAGGAGACGTTTAACATCAATTTCTATCTCGTCAAAAACAATTTTGAAGAGAAGATTTTGGTCATGAACAATTCGCCTTAAATGCAGCGATGCAGCATTCAGACGCGCAAGTCGCTCTTGGTAAGATATCTTGAACAATCCAATCCTGGCAAAAATGCGCTTCGTAAATGATCTCTGCACGCTTTCGAGCTCATCTATCAGGTGAGGTTTAGTTGGAGACCAAAGCGGAGTACAGTACTCAAGTAATGGTCTTACATAAGTAGCGAAAAGCTTATACAATGTGAGCAGGTTACGAGTGTGAAAACATTTCAAGATATGATTCGATTTTCTAAACGCAGCCTGCAAGATATTCCTTATGTGTTGCTCGAAGTTTAGTTCATTGTTGTAGGTGATGCCGAGGTCACGAAAAGAATTAGAAATAGAGAGCTCGTAGTCTGCTAAAAAGAACCGACAATTGGTGGGATGATTTGAACCGACAAGCATCACAGTCGTTTTCTCTCTAGAAATGTCCAACATCCATTTAGCTGACCAATCCATGACGGCGTCTAAGGCCTGCTGGATTCTACTGTAAGAATTAAGTGAAAATAGCTTGCAGTCGTCGGCATAGATGGTGCAGCTAACATCAGGAGGTAGGCATTTAGGAAGATCGTTTATGTAAAGTATAAACATGAGTGGGCCCAAGCAAGTGCCCTGCGGCACGCCACTTGACGTAGGGTACGTTGCGGAATATGCTCCGTTCACACACACCTTTTGAACCCGATCAGAGAGGAATGACTTCAGGAAGCGGAGGAGACACCCGGTTATGCCATAACAAGAGAGCTTAGTGAATAGTAAATTGAGTGGAATAGAGTCAAATGCCTTAGCGTAATCGATGTAACATGCAGTTACATAGCCTCGCGCATCTATTGTTTTCTGCCAGTGTGAGATGCTAGAGATCAGGGCTGAAACTGTCGATTTTTTCTGCACAAAACCGTGTTGCTCTTTTGTGACAAGGAGGTGAGATTGGAGGTAAGTATGGAGCTGTTTGCAAACTATCCTTTCCAGAACCTTGCTCGTACACGACGTGAGGCACACTGGTCTATAGTTTTTTACATCAGATTTGCAACCTCTCTTGAAAATAGGCTTAACTAGTCCAAGCCGCCAAATGGAAGGAATGTCACCATGGAGAAGAAATTGGTTAAACAGTTGGGTAAGAATCGGGGTAAGACCCATCGCTGCCTTTTTCAGAAATATATAGGGGAGATTGTCCGGGGAACATGATGAACGGGATGGCAGACTTGTGAGTGTTTTATAAACGCATTGACTTGAGATATCAACAAAGTCAAGTTGTGCGGTTGTGAAAAATAAAAAAAAAATTGGTTGTGCTTAGAAAGGTGGAAGAGTAAAGCTAAGGACTAACAAATAGCTCTATCATTAGAAGAAACAAAATGGCTTGCCACCAAATCTGCCGCCGCAACTCGATCGATCGGCCTCACGCTGATCCTACTGATCCAGGATCTTGGACATTTGACTAACTATACTACACTTTCTTCGTCGAATTGTTTGGACTATTGTAAGGTTCAAAAACGATCGAAATTTCAGACATGAAGATTTCCGTGGGTCCTGCCTTCAACAGCTCAAAAACAAGACAGCATAGCCAAGCAAAAATACTGCACTTTGTAAGAGAAGATTATTCCATGCAGAAGCATAATCTGCGGCCATGCAGAAGACAGTCCAACTGTTAAATGTAGAAGTGAAGCCAGGTGCGATGTAAATATGAAAGTCTTTCTCGCGAGCTTTATCTAGAATAGGACCACTATTGGAATTCTGGAAGAAGTGGCCTGCCACTTTGTTAAAAAGACTGGATGCATTATGCCTTTTCCTGTTCTTCGATTTCAAATTTAGAGTCATATGACCACAGAAAGACCTTAGAAAACGAAGGTTTATATTCAGTTGCAGAATGAAAGAATATGTATACATACTCTAATAGAAGTGTGTCAGGGAATTTGATACAGGAGAAATCCATGGATTCTGGAAGAATTGTTGAGGAATAGATGAAGATATCAGGCGCAACTCCGCTTTTGCTTTTTATGTCTGAAAGTATAAATGATTCACTTGAAGATAAACGTCTCCTACCTTGTCTTTGACCTAATGAATGAATGTACATATAACCAGAGAAATTTTAGAATTTTGATTTGCCAAGGTTTCTTAATCCATTTATTTTGTTACAATTATTTTCGGAAGTTGATCGAATCAATTCCAATTGGGAAAACATTCCGTTTCAAAGACTTAGAGATATAAGGAAAAAAAAGGATTGTAAATACTAATTCGAATAAATAGTCAAAAAAGGACCTACGTATTTCTGGGCTTGACGTTTCTGGGCTGGGAACAGAAATGCAAACCTTTGTCATGTGCATTATATTTGAATTTGTGAGTCAATCGTATCCTTTGATCAAAACGTATGGCTTTCGAGTATCTCTCACTAATTTAGTAGGCGCTACGACTATTACAATTACTGTCACACGAAAATAGCGGGAGCGTTCAGATACAAATTTGATGCTGAATTTGTGCTTAGCTACTACTATACTACATCTAGTTAATGCAACTAATCAGTGTTGCAATCTACAAAATGACCATTAACATGATGAACAGTGTAGAGGAACGTAGTCGTATCGGAGCATATTAGACAGCGGCTTCGAATAAAGTTAATGTTCGTTACGAATTCTGCAGGGTTTGCTTGCACGTATTTAAGGGATGTGGAACCTTGCGTCACTTATGAGAATATTCTTTTCTTATGTCAGTGCACCTCTTTTGTCCTTTGCCTTCGAGAACTTCGCCTGGAAAAAGCAGCGTGGGATACTCGTTGGGTGGTATTCTCAACATTCTTGGAAGAGATCTATTCTGCCTACGTAGTTCAGGATGAGAGGAGATAATAGGTCACATATTCATGCTGCTCTTTAGTGACATCGGAGGCGTTTGAATCAGCTAATATACTTTATATGACAGGGACAGGTTGATAAAAAGCTATTTGGCTTGTTTTAACGACGGTGGATTTTTATGCCAATCATCAGCTTTTATTTACTTCCACTTTCAAATAGCCAGATGATTCGCTCTTCATAGTTATTCTTATTGTCAGCTTCTGAATTCTGTTTCATAGAAACACTGCCATAATCCCTCATTCCTCAAATGCACCTTCCCGGTGGCCACCAGTTCTAAGTGAACTAGTCGAACTAGAGCTCTTGTCCACCTTTATAAAGAAGGATTTG
Source organism: Ancylostoma caninum (assembly GCA_037903475.1). Classification (NCBI taxonomy): domain Eukaryota; kingdom Metazoa; phylum Nematoda; class Chromadorea; order Rhabditida; family Ancylostomatidae; genus Ancylostoma; species Ancylostoma caninum. The sequence continues at coordinate 239,061 of JBAJFG010000473.1, read as the reverse complement.
TCTAGCAGACTGAGCGTATAGAATGAGTGCAATAACGGCAAACTAACTCACTTTCATTGCGAGAGATCCAACAGTTACAATCAAGCTATGATGTGTGCAGCAGTGACCTCATCTTTAAGCTTTTTATCGTGTTTGTCAAGTCTGGACTGAGGATTAAAGCCAAAATACACGTCAAGGTTGCAAAAAAAGGAATGCTTCTCTGGGCTTGAAGCCTCTATGGTTCGAAAAAAAAAACTCCTTAGCAGACAGCTAGCAAAAGGGCTCCCTATAAAATAGGCTCGAACCAACCTGTAGGATTTCAATCAGCATCCGTTACGTTTGATTCCTCAGACTTAGCAATAGGGAAGACTTTGGTATGCAAGGACCTTCTAACATCTACTTCAAAGTCGAAACTGTCCAACACATTCACGTAAAGGTCTAGCGCGAATTTCATGAAGGGACGAGGTGAGGTGAAGAAGACATTTTGAAACCTTACTTCTGCTGTTACATCTATTACTGAATCTCATTTTCCCGATAAACTACATTCTTTCCAGCATTCGAATACAAGACAAAGACTGTAGGGTCACCCTGTATTTGGTACCCTGATAATCAATTAAAAGCATCACTCACAAAAATTTCTGTGTTGGCGATTCTGTGGTATACCGGGTTCTTTTAGGGACTGTGAACTCATCGAGAATGATGAAGTAACGTGAGACATGCGGGAAACAGAAAATGATGGCGGTATCACCAGTGCGTTCGAAGTGCGGACTAGTGTTCCGTTGATAGGTCCCGCCACGAAACCCTGATCAATGTTAGGCATTTCAAATGGCACACTTCGTCCACTGCACTAGACCACACGCGTACGCCCGATCAATAGCGCTAGCTGGCGTGACGAAGCCGTTTTGTCCATTTTGGCTGGTGTGTCCGCGGTAGTATCCTTGCAGGTAGGCTTTTCACTGTGTTCAACTTACTGTTATGATTGTGCAGCGCCAGGCTATACAATAACTGACTCTCCTCGGAAGTGAGAATTTCCGTGGGTGCTGCTTTTAACAATTCCCTATCAATCCCCACGGCTTACGCTCAAACAGGATTTCCGAGTCTATCATGGCAGTATCACTATCTCATAATTTCTGGATTAAGCTTCCCTAGCTGGATATATGAGTTCCCCGGTAAGCAACGGAGCCAATCGAAGGTTTCCCCTGATCAACATCGGCGATGCTTCAGAAATCTATGAGGAATCGGATGATCGCTTCCTCCAACTAAGATTCTGATTTTCATGACGAAGACAAAAGTCTGCAAAATCCAAAAAACAGAGCACCAAAGTGTTTGAAAATCGAGATCCGTTTCTACTGTTCTAGTTGAAATTTATCGAAGCGGCTTCGAAGCGAGCGACATTAGAGGAAAATAAGCACGAGATGCCATCACGTCTGTGAAAAACCGTACAATACCTAGCTGTGAACATCTGAAGAACTACAACGAGTGAAGAACTACAACTACAGCGGATCTTTCATGCATTTCTTTGTCGAAATCCAAGGGATTTAATTAATGGAAGACTAATAAGACCGTGCTGATGTACGAGATCCTCACTAAGTTTGCATTTTCGCTCTATCTGCCCCTCGCTGCTCATCTGCGAGGTTCTAACGCGAGTGATCCTCAACAAGATCGAAGAAATACTGGAAGAAGGATAACATTGCGAGCAAATAAGCTTCCAAGATTCACTCAGTGCTATCGGCATCATACCTGCGAACACGAAATTCAAAGAAATATCGACTTTTTTTCGTTCCTCACTCGGCAATTTGAAGACTTCATCAAAACGAAGTGTTTAACATGTTCGCGACAACGTGCACAACCGGTCGTGCACGCGGTGTACGACCGGTCGAGCACGCCCTTTTTAACGTCATATCTTCCTGAAGCGTTCCTAATTAGCTAATTCCTATGCAGTAATGCACTAACAGACATACAAGTTCTATACACGCAATGGGCAAAGCAGACATTTTCTCTGACTTTTTCATTGGTATTTCGAACAGCTAAAGGATCAATGAACTTTTAGAAAAACCTTGGCAATAACAGACCTATAAGCAACAGACATGCGTGTGTAGTGTCAAAAATTACGATAGAGAAGATACATTTTATGGAAGAAGTTAGCGCTCTACACGGGACTGAAATTACTATCCCATGGGACCACGTGCACGACCGGTCGAGCACAGGACCCAAGCGTGCAAAAATGCGCGTGTCTCACGTGGCGGTTCGCTCAAAATCGGTTCTGTCCCGACCGTGTTAAGTAGTGGTCAGGAAAGTCCTGCGAAGCCACAGTGGTACATCAAAGTACTCTATGGAGTATGGAACGTAGTAGGATTATGAGGCTCACAAAATCCTTACATTTTTTTGAATGAAAAAACCATGTGGAGGAAGGAAAAACTATCACAGTATTGAGAACAGAGTAACAGGTGGACCTGCCTGAGTTAATACTCAGTTCGAAGCCAGGAAGGCTTTGATCAAAATGCGCTATCTGCAAAACAGCTCTTTGCAAGGCCTATTCAACGACGACAACGATAGCTGCTTAATTACCGAACGCCGTTTGTAGCACTAAGCCGACCTAATTTTCCAGGAATGAGCTTCTTTCTTGCTTTTGCAAAAAGTAATGCTGGGGGACCAGTGTTCAGACGGGGTACTGTTCGTGGACAGTTTCCATTCCTGAAATAAGGCTGTCGCTGTAGCCCCTGTAGTCAATGGTTTCAGGAGAGTGTCACAAACCTCACCGATGGGTCTTTTGCGCATTGAGGTATTTCCTGCTTTGGTTTGTTCTCTGACTCATCGTCTGGGGGTCAACATCCGAAAAAACCGTTTCAAGGCTCCCCTCCGCGCTTGTTACAATGTCGAGAGTGGGCGTGACGCTGACGACAGCCTTCCACTACGCGATTTGCATCATAACCTTTTACGTATATGTGTTTTTATTGACAACTAAGCACAAGTATCACCTATTGATCAGCTCCTGATAACTTCTTCAATTAAGAATGAGAAAGGTGTGTGATCCTTTCTTTCCAGGAGAATCTAGGAGAACAAGTCTAATGTAGCAAAGGTTTTGTAGAATATGTATATATGCTTAGATAATATTAAGCATGGTATGTTACAATTTTCAAATAGCTACCCAGTTATCTGATTGCTTGTTGTGTGTTTTCGCAAAAGGCGAACAATTTTTAATACGACGCCTTCACAGGCGTGAATATTCACACATAAGGGCGAAAATAATGGGTTTTGAAAACCAGCTAGAGACTATAATTACTTGCTCATTTCCTTGGGATGGTGTTCTTTGTTTATAAAATGCTCAATGTTCGTGAAATTTCGTTGACTTTGTACTCAAAGTTTATCTATGTTGTGCGTTTATGCTACTTACTACCGTAAACTTTTATGAGTTTTATCAGTTTCACGAATTTCTGGTTCATGAAATCCCGTGCAGTTTGGACAAATTCTCAGAAGAGCATTCGAAGAAAGGAAATCATACCATCATTTTTAATACGTTCGGAATTACAGTGGACCATCTACTCTCCTTCCGCTCGGTTAAACATGGAGAGCGTATTTGTTTTCAGCATGGGTTGAGAACTTCACCCAGGTATTATCTGATGTGAGCTTCCGACGCATATTGCCATCTGCTGGTCTTAACAAGACCGTACAATATATGCAGTACAATACGACAAAGCGGTACTCATTTTTTACCCACCGAAAATCAGAATACCGTTGAACATAGCGTAAACATTGAAGAAGCTTACCTTTACACTCAAGGAGATTGGCCGTGCTCAGCTTCCTTCTATTTAGGTCGACTCTTCATAGAATGGTGGAAAGTCTTACTCACTATCACTTCCATTAAACGAAAGATAAGAGATCTCTATAAATGCAGTTTCTATTTTTACTTTGAGTGAAATAGCTATCTCTTCTCTTGTAACTTGTATGTTTGTAGCAACTCCTCTCCATAGGTAAAACATCCATTTTGCTTCATGCGATCATCCGTTACAATATTAAAAATAGGGCTCCTCTGCTTCCAGAGAAAAGCGAACCCAAACTTGAGAGTAGATTCGTTGTTACTCAAACCTATGCTGCCTTTTCTGTCAATTCTCTTCGTACCATATATCCGTTTTTTGAAATCCCATGATTTAATACTTGCTCAGTTCACCTTTCTTCACATTAAGACCCAACCGATTTTAGCAGTGGAGTGACGACTCCTTAACACTTCAGACTAGTTAGTCATCTAGAGTAGTTTTTACACCGTGAAAATTTCTTAGTTTATGGATTTATTTGAGTTGAGTGCAACTTTTTATAGATACTCTTACAACAAGTGGTGAGTGATTCTAAGAGCAAGATTTATCGGAAGGGATTCGTCCTGGTAGGAATTGGACAACATAACATTAGATTACTAATATTTTTTATTTAACAACTCCAGAATCACTGGTGAAGAAGAAGTAAACAAGGATCTTAGGTGTTTTGTGACTTTTCCAGAGTGTTAACACTGAACTTCTGCTTCATCTCGAGTGAATTATGCTTGCTACTTTAGTTACTTCATCTAATGAGTCATGTCGAGACAAAACATTACAATACGGACAATTTGTACTTTATTACATGTACCGTATAATGATGATAATGTTATGGTCATATTAATTTGTAGTCTTTTATGAGCAGGAAGCGCAGATTATTCTGTTTTATATGATTCTCAAGTGAATGTGGTGGAAGAACTGCAAATTTTTATATTACTTATTTTTCATCATATGTTTTTCTCTCGGAAATGTTGCCGTTGCGTAGATTCATCCGGGGTAATCTCAATGACGCAGACGGACCAAGATCCATTTTGGTGAATTCATGAGATTCTCTTATCTATTCTCTAGCAAATTCACCTAAGATACTAAGTAATTCGATAAGTGGATGGACATCCGTCATAAGTTCGGGAACGGCCTGGATGGGGCTGTTCCCGTTGAAAAAGTGTTGTGTTAGGCCTGACACCTCAAAAAATGATAGATAAAGATCACATTCATATAAGAATATATTCTATTAGAAAAAACTGCACATGGATTTTTCTAGTGTTATACGGGGACTCTTCTGAAGTGCTTTTCTATGTAGTGTCGAATGTTGCGACAACGATCAAAGTGTAAATTGTTGCGTGAGAACCGCAATGTTGGACAAACTCGCCCAAAGTCTCGTGCCGCTAATGTGTCCATTTGATTTTCTCTTTTTTTGCCGCGGTTCTCTCACGTTTTTCACAAAATCCGAATTACTCCCGGAACGAGCCTCCACCGTTGCGTCTCCAGTTCAAAACCTTGAACTTTTGGAAAACGTCAAGTGATTAGGTGTCATCAATGGTCGGTGTTCAAGTGCTCGACGTTAGCGTCTTTGTCATCGTCGTGCCGTCACGAACAAAGTCGACGTCGACACTTGAATCCACACACTGACTGAGGCAGTCTGGCGGCACACAACGCTCGTCATTACCAGTTGTCGGGTGTTTCACGCGATTTCATGGGTCACACAGGGAGGGTCGCGCAACCACTCCTCTCGTCGACTAATGTTAATGCGCTCTCATTGCTTTCTATGCCATCCAGTTTGCTTCGTATTTCTCTCCCAGGCTCTACCTGTCTCTCCTGTTCGGACATTTCACCAATCGGGCAAATATTAGCATGAAGAAATATAACATACCACATCACACGGGTGTTCTCCCATCAGGTTTTTCGCTGACCTTTTCCTTTGTTTGGTTTTTGTTCCTCTAGTTGTAACAACGCGCGTCGATCTGTTCCGGACGAAATCCAGCCATTGCCTGGATTTGGTTTTATTATGTGAGCGAAGTGATAATGGGTGAGATTGTATTCCTTTAAGCAGTCATTTTGAACGGACTCGTTATTTACCATGAATGTTCATATTTTCCTTGGACAATGCAAGGCAACCAAGGATTTGGCTAGTGGATCTCGACACTGAGGCTGAAAGCTAACAGCAATTATGACTAGTAATATGATCAAAGGTTTTATTTTTATCCCTACAACGACCATTCATGGCGTATAGAAAGGTTCTACATCATTGATGATTCTATGAACACTTCCATGTTTATAAGCAATACTTACTTTGTAAGAGATCAACCATCTAGTGTAACGGTCAGTTATGTAAACTTAAAAAAAAGGTGTAACAGTAACAGCATCCTTGGGAAACGTGGTGTATAATTTTGTAGAATTTATCACTTAGGAAACCATGACTTGCATGAATGGTTGAAAGAACCTACATTCTGGACAAATGGGGGCCACATGCAGTGGGTAATATTTATCCTTCTCTAAAATTTTTGCAGAGGTACAATTTGTTTTCGTAGCATTGATATGGCGAACAGAGAGAATTCAACATAAAATCGGCTGTTTCCTGACAATCCATGCTTTTTGGAGAATTTTTCGTGTACAATTTATTCGACGATTCATGTATTTCATTGAACTCTATGGTGCACGGTACAAATACTTTAAAATAAGCCAGATAAAACGTAAGAACTAAAAAGCTAAGGTAAAAGTGAGCAAGGAAGTAGTAGTTAGTAAGAATCTAAAGGTAGCATGTGTATATAGTACAGGTATTTTATGAGTAGTAACCATATCCCATACGTAGCATAACACAAATAGTTCAAGCCCCAATGCTGGGATGTGAAGAATTGACCAGTATGTAGCCCTTCAAAGTTCTTCCAGAAGCTCTCATTTCTTGCAATTTATGCATTGGCAATAGTGTCTTGTCCTTCCTCTATTGATATTTTGTTCTCTTTCAACATAAATGGTAGGTATTAGAGTAATAGAAGAATCTAGTAATGGAAGATTCTCCTTGTCTAGACTTCCCACGATAATGTAGCCAGAATCCAGTGGCGATTCATCCATTTCATTCAGAATCTATCCGTTTCATTAAAGTTGGGATTCGTCTCGCGATCGCAAATCTCACTTCCACAGAGCGGATTCCTTACAATTTCCTTCTATTTTATCGTTCTAAAACCGTTTGTGACTTGGAATTTGTTACTGGACACGATGTCGGATCCAAAAAGAAAATTTATTGCGAAGAAATACAATCTTTGATGAATCGCTCAGTGCCATCTAGTATCTTTTTGTCCACACTCTATCAAAGCTCCTAGTTCGATACTCGAAAATTGCTGAAATTGTGTCGCTGTTCTACTTTTTCATCACCTTTTCTCACTGCTATCTATCTACTGTTTTGTTTCACTTTTTTCCTAAAGAGACTGCTTCAAATCGCGTTACGGGAAGACATTACTGTTCCACCTTTGTTTTTGTATACGTGCATTCCACGCATCATTTCCCCAAGTGTTCTGAATGAAGTGAATTACGGGTTTTTGTCGTGTTCAGGTGAAAAGTTCTGAATGAAGTGAATTACGGGTTTTTGTCGTGTTCAGGTGAAAAGTACGTGCTAGCGATTAGAACAGGTCAAAGAATGAAGCCTTTTGAGAGATGTTTGTTCTAAGAGAGAGAGAGAGAGAGAGAGAGAGAGAGAGAGAGAGAGAGAGTCGATTATTTCTTCTCTCGACTTCACATTTACTTATGAAGATTAGATGAAGTTTTAACACAGACAAAACGGAATATGCATAAATTATAACATAAATGCTAGAAGTTGGAGTTATAAGAAAGTTGACATATTTGCAAAAAAAATTGCTTGTAAAAATTTTAACGAGAAAAATGGTGCTGTTGAGAAGCTGGAGGTGACCAGCATCGTGAGTTCCTTCGTCTTGATGGTGAGTTCCATGTGGCTCCGGAGTTCATCCAGGAAAAGGATAACTTTCCATGATATTGTGATATCGTATGATACTGTGAGGTATCTTGGCTCTTCCTACTTGTTCTAGGACTCTTCCGAAGCTCACCAATCCAATAAGAGATTCTTCGAAGAAAAAATGTAACTTTTCCGGAAACATCTTTGCTGAAAACAACCGATCCACTAACAATTTCTACCATTTTCTCAGATCGATAAAATTTCAGTCATTTCCTTGGATTTTCGCGAACCTGAGCCTGAGCGACGTGGAGCCTTGACATCAGGCGAGAACTGGGTTCTTCTTTTATTTTGAATGGTAGCTTTCATCTTAAAAATAATGTACTTAGCACCTATAACTTCCCGAAGTTTATTTTTCCACAGAAACTTTTCAATTTACTTTCCTGGCTTGGATGCGTCACTGGGATTACTCATTGTGAACGTGTTGGCACCCATTTTGACAGTGGGTAAATTTGTGCTGTGTCAGCGCGTTTACCTGGGGTGATCCCAATGATGTATTCGGATACCTGACTTTCAAATTCTTATCTCTCGCTTTCCTGATTCTTCTTTTTTTTTGCTGAAATCATCTGCTCTCGCTCTTGTTTCTATAAATTACTTGCTCTTGGGTAAATAATGATTAATTGCTTCGTCACCTATGTGTGGTTAAACCAGTTGAGGAACCTTTTGAGAACCAGTTCTTGCTCTGGAAACATTACCACATTGTGTTGTTTTTTAGAACGCATTCCGTTTCCAAATAAATGTAGCAATTGAGAACGTCCTTGCAGAACTGCACTCAGATCTTCCCTTATTTCCTCATTTTACTTTTTTTCAGGTGAAATACACAGCATACGTCATTGATATATGAGCTTTACTTCTTCCACGGTTTTCTTCATTCCTTTATTGTTGTTGATTTCAATTTCTGCAAATGCGGATGAAGAGGAGTTGCCGTCGACGTCGCATCGACATCGGCATTTACGAGGAACCACATATCGCCGTCGACAACCAGTGTAACAATTTGTTCAACAATTTGCATGGGCGCGGTTACCACGCTGTAGTCGTAGTTGATCACTAATTCAGGTGTGTTCATGGTCGTCCAGTGGACGGCGAGTGCGAATGTGAACAGGAGTACATAGGAAGACATTGCGAGAAGAAGAAGCACTGCGCCTCTTTCAGGCGGTATAGGAATGGATCGTGAGTTGCTTAAGTCGCGGAGTTATTTATCTATTTGTTTATTGCACAGTAAGGTACCATAAGCAGCCATAAGGGGAAGGCAAACGAACAAAAACTGAAAAGGAAATAAATTGACATGATATTGATTTAACAATGGAAAATTCGGAGGGGTCGCAGCCTGAAAAGTAGGAAATTTGGACAACAATGGCTCGCCTTCGCTATACCGTGGTCCCGTCCCAATCACTGCTTTGGAAGCCATGACACGTTGTTCAGTGGATTATTCAAGGATCATCCTTGTCATGACCCAAAAACCAGATTTTTACGGTTTCTAGAAGGTCGTTTCTATGCTGACAAAGTTCTTTCCAGTTCCCGCTCTAGAAAACGCTAGAGAAATGTCATAGCAAAAAGTGAAATGGTCATTCCAAGAAAGTGGCCAAATGCACTGGCTTCTTCCTCAGTGCTTAGCTTATACTGTTGCGGATCTTATGGAACAAATGGTGGTATCCCCTCGAAAAACCACTCAGTTCCCAGAATTCTGAACTCTACGGTGCAAAACAAAGTGGACTACAAAGCTTCTATGATAGGACTAGTTCCTGAGCGGTTCAGATTTTAGGGCAGAAGACTTACCAACATTCATCATTTACAAATATTATAGTAGTAGGCAACCGCAGGACTTCTTGTTACCTTAGTAGTGGTATTGCCTGTTGAGACTCCACATTCTCTGCGTTTTCGCCTTTTTTCCATCCTTTTATCACGTCTCTCCAACAAAATGTAAGAAATGTGAGAAATTCGTCGTTTATAAATAGTAAAAGATACTCTGAAACAAGATGACCTGTTCTATTTTGAGGCCTACTTACATTTCGATACTTCCATTGCTCTTAACGGTGAATCTCCAACATTGACTGTACCATGTCCACTATGCTACAACCGAGCTGCTGCAAAACGTTGAACAGTCGTTCAAAGGAATGGGCCAAACTGCCCTGGATTTTTATTCCATGCTTGGCTCATGCTGTTGCAGATCTTATGAAACAGATGGTAGTGTTCCCCTCGAAAAACCACGCAGTTCCTAGAATTCTAAACTCCGTGTAGCAAACCGAAGTATGCTCCACTGCTTCTATTACAGTGTTAGTTCATAACATCTCCAGAATCTTGAAAAAGAAGAAAAGAATCAAAGCATCCGAGCCTAAATCCTGCTTCTATGTACAATATGATCACATGTATAGTGCCTAAGATTTTCGCTGCTGAAAGGTCCCATACAAACATCCTACTGCTTGGAAGGTGTTGAAATCTGCGAAGACACCCTCCATTTACGTTGGAGGGAGTGTTGTACTGATCGAATGTATTTACGAATTGATTTCACGCACTCACACACCATTTCAGTACCGTTTTAACATGAGCGAGTTGTCAAAAGCGGCTCTGTGGTCTCCACGTAGGAGTACACCAACACTCATTCACATCTGAATCGCCTGTACCTGCTGAATGTTTTCTTGAACAAATCCAATTGAGAAATGTTTTTCATTTGGAACCAGTTGATACTTTTTGTAAAATAGAGTTCGAAATCCAGTCTTGGCTTTTGGTCGACGTTTCTTCATTTTGTTACTCAGATAAAACTTAAGCCCGCAAGAGTTCTTCCCAGAAGTTTTCAGAAGTCTTTTTAAGGCCTTCTGACGTACGAGCTAAGGAGAAAGGGGGAGGGGATACGAACAGATGAAAGTCAAGCAGACAGACCATCGCCGCTCACTCTCAGTTCCAAAGATTTCGACAGAGCTTCTCTGTCAATTCGTAAATCCATCAACCTGATATAGCTATATTAGTTCAAGGATAAATTTTTAGGAGAAACTGGGTTATGATCTTCGATATGTTACACGTGCACATTTAGTGTGTAACAAATAGACGCACAAATCACTTGTTTCTTTTCACAAATGGCAGTTCCGGGCTAGCAAATGTCAGTATGTTTTTTTGTTCTACAGTTGGGACGACATTATTTACTACTCTCTGAGAGTCTCTCTTTCAATTCTTCATCATGAAATGGAATGTTTCAAAAATTTCCCTCCTCGTTTTTCTTCTCTTCGAAATGGCTTAATCTAGAGCCTGAAAAACGGTCCAGAAAATATACAGAAACAAGTTTACGCGGTGTAGTTTACCAGCTTTCTACTCCTTTTGACTATTGGTAATGATTCGTTTCTTCCTAATGTTCTTCATCTCTGACGTGATGTTTTCAGATGTCCATCGTGCATTCCAGGATACTATGGAGAATACTGTGAAGAGATCCACTGTGTCCATGGCGAACCAAGTAGAATGGGTACGAACGGCTAGTTTTTTGACAAAGATGTCGCTATTAATTAGGCCCCTAATATATCCGCTAACTTGTCAAGTGTCGACAGGTGGGGACGTCAAGTGACAAGAAATAAAGATGATAGTGAGGGAGAGGGAGAAAGAGAAAAAAAAGAGAGAGTTGCTAATCTTTAAAAATGGCCAATTCTCTTTTCTGAACAGCTGAACATAGTAAACATTCACTCACATGCAAACAGTTCATTAAGCACATTTCGCGGTACTTCTCACTTGCAAATGAAGCAATACATTGTTTACCTTCATATAATTTTACAAAATATGTTTAGTGATACATATTAATTCTCCATGTACTTTTTTTCTGCAAACAAGTAATTAATGTAAGAAAATACCCAGATTTTTTTTTATTTTGGCGGCTGGTGAGATTCTAAGAAATTGTCCTAACGAATCCTGATTATTTGCTCTTTACATTCCAGTGATTTAGTTTAACTGCAGATTTTTATGCATTTAAAGTATGTACTCTACGCAGAAATCTCAAGAATTCCTGCAGACCCCGACACTCATGATAGTGAAGTCGTTTTCTTTTTCGTCCCTGAAATTCCATGGTGAAGATGGAAATGGCAATGCGAAAGAAAAAATGCCATGCAGAGGTTTTGTTGATGGGTTTTCTGAGCGAAGGCTATGTACCTTCGCTAAACAGGGAATTTACACAAAATTTCAAAACAAGTGAGCGCTGAACTTCTCAAAGGCTTCTCTAGAAACTTCTCCTCTGTATTTTTTTTGCTTCTTCGGTGTTTCCTTTCCTCAACCTTTCTCAAACGAGAGTGGAGTGGATGAGCAAATTACTAAAACTGGAAGAGAAGATATGAATTACTCGCAAACCACTTATTCAGGGAGAGAGTAGGGGAAGGTGGGTTTAAAAGTAAAGGCATAAGTCTCGTACTGCAGAAAAGAGGAGTAAATGAGAATGAATGTGCAAGCTCAACAGAAAGGGAGAGAGAGAGACCAATGAGGAGACGGAATGAAATAACCCTGGCTGGATTAAGATAATGCTACTTGCGTAAATCTGCCTAAGCGGAGCAATAAAAAAAAAGCCACATCAAATTGTTTCCCATATAACTGGAATTTTCACTGCAATTCAACAGGATGACCCGATTTATGAGTTGGTTAAGAACAATGCCCTAACTTATTATGCAGTTTACTCGCTTTTCCAATCGTTTTCATCTCATACAAATGCTGATAAAAATTCAGAATGAATACTTCCTTGTTCTGTTGGTTATTTCACTGCTCCACACTCTATCGCTCCACTTTTCTATCTACACTTACTTTTAGAGACTAAATGCGAGTGTGAAGAGCCGTACTCAGGGACGTTTTGCGACGAGTTGAGCACGAAGCGTGTTTACAGCTACTACAATCGAAGGGTAAACATTTTAGTACACTTTAACAAGGTGAATAAAAACAATTAGTATTGATCGAGTTGAGCTCTCGATAACTGGCCTCAAACCACTACAACTGGGGTGGTCTACAGCAAATTATGCCCACTTTGCGATATAATAGAACCCGTTGAAATTCGGGGGAGAAGATCAAGGTCGCTGTTCACGAAAGGTCGTTGTGGTTTGCTAAACAGATTGCACGAAAGCACCGGCTATGGAATTAGATTGAAGTGTGACGGCGAGGGATGCCTTTTGAGAACAGTGATTTTTGATGTCGGTTTTTGATCACTACTGTTTCTCCCGGGGAGAATTCAGCGGTGGATAGTGATAACTACTTTAACAGATGGAAGTAAGTCCTAGGTATTATTGTGAAAATAGCTCACAATAAGTGGAGGTAATAAAATGGAGGGGGGGGGGATCCGGCTGGAAAGAGGTGTTTTCCTGATTAAAGCAATCGAGAACATGGTTTTAAATTTGGGTTATTGAAAATAAAAATTCCCAAGAACTGTGGTCTTATCAAAGGACTAGACATGCGCTAATACAAAATTCTTGTCTATTTTATAAAACAGTTCTGAAAATTTCAAGGTTTATTTTTAGAAAGAGGCGCACCCCTCCCCTACTACCCTTCCGCCCGCCACTGCAATACCTATGTGTAGTTAATTCCAAATAGAATTATTGAACGTGCTGAGTGTAGCTGCAAGAAATTTTCTTTATTCTGAATATATCTATGATTTTGTATATTTTGTATATTGATAATTTTCTATGATTTTTCCGTTCTCGACATGACCTTAACGTGCCTCCATTTAACAGAGTAACTTTTCACTTACTTGTTTCTTGCACTGGCTTTTTCTCTGAATTACTGTCTCATTCGGGTTTGTAGTACTCATTCCTAAGGGAGTTCTTCTATCGATAGAGGTTTCGTAAATGCTTGGCCTTTTGAGAGAGGTTTCGACTTGATCCTGACCCACGGAAGCTTGTAATGGGAGAGTGACAGTAACTAAGTATTGTTCACACCTCCGGTCTCTGACTTTGGTGCATATCTGGAAAGCAAGATTCTCGGGATTGACAGCATGCTTTAACCATAATTGCGAAATTGACCAGAAACGTTTTAACACTTAGTTCTCAGTTCTTTCCTTGTACAAACCACTGAGATTCCTTCAATCTTCTAGGATTTTCGTGAATAACTAACTCTTTAGAAAATATCGTTATTATTGTTGTTGTTTACAATGATCCTTTCTTGGAAATATTTCCATTTGTCGTTCTGTGGACATAAGAATTGTAGCGTTTACTTCCTGTTTCGCACATCACCAGAATTTCTTCGAATTAGAGGTTTAGATCTTGCCCTAATATTAACATGACAGGAACCTGTGAAAGGGAACATGTATGATGACATCTTTCATTTTAAAATTACAGCCTCTATTGGGCAAGCCTGCATCAGACAATACATTCTTCATCATGACATTTTCCTGAAAAAAAAAAAGGTGTTCAATCACTTCTGTTCTCATGTTGGGGCCATGCGCACTTCCAGAATGGGTTCGATTCGAACTGCAAAGACTTCAGTTCAATATTTGTCCACTAAAAACAAAGCGAACTTTACAAATTATTAATAATCCAATCCAAGAAACATGGAGCAGATTAAAGAAAGGAGCTAACATGTTGTAGTGACATAGATCACTGTTGCTTCAGGGATAATTCTGCTTCAGGGAATTTAGAAAGACTCTTTCAGTTGCTCAACACTATTGCCTTCTTCCTCTTTCTTCTATTCTTTTCTTCTGCAAAAGAAGACGGTGCACACTTAAGTGCAAAGGCGTACAATTGACGTGATTGGGCCATTTCAAAACCACCGTTACTTTTGTTTGAAGTGTCTCTGCACTTCTCCAACATGAGGTCATTCTGAATTCTATTCTGCGTTGTAATGTGGTCCTTAGCCCAATCAACAACCCTGTTTTGAATTCGAGGCCGGTTCTCATGCTCTCATTCTCAGGTCTAGAAATTCAATCTAACTCCCTATAAATCTTACAAGTGAGGGGATGTGTTTGGACTAGGCTGAGATACTTCTACCGCATTACGTTGAAATCTGGACAATGAAATTGGGAATTTCGCTGTGTATGTTCTGTCTGGTGAGAAAAGGTGTGATGGGAAAGTTCACCAATTGTTCTCTGCATAATAGTCCATATAACTTTTTATTAAGAGGAGGGATGCATAAATAACAATCAATAATAGTTTGGATACATACAGTGCCAGCCGATCACTCTTGAATCACAGGATACCACCCGCCTGGTCTGCCGCACCGCACCATCTACGCGGCGCGGCAGATCAACTAGGAGCTATGGTTATCGGGCTTTGATGGTTTTTTAATGTTTTTTTTTTGGAATGAAAACCAAAACTACCGAGAAAAGCGGTGGGAAACATAGAAAACGTCAAGAACTGCGTATTCCGAGAACAAAGCGCCCATCCGGCCTGCCGCGCCACATAGGTGGTGCGACACGGCAGACCAAGTGGGCGGTGTTCTGTGATGCAGGAGTGATTGACCGTCGCTGTTGATGAAGTACCACACATCGACGGTTTTTTTTGTTGCCTCTGGTGTTTCCTTGGCGTAGGGATCCACGAATTAACTTTCGATTGGCTCCTTCTCGCCGATAATGGATCCCATTTAGCTCTCTCCTACATTTATTCTCCCTATCATTTCAATGAAATCCTCCAATCCTCTTCATAAGTATGGATTTCTACTGCTTGAAGGTTTTTGTGGAGTTTTTACTCCTTCATAACTTTGTGCGGCTATTTTTGCCGATAACGTTGCCATGGCTTATCTTTTATTTATCAGTAGAAGAGCAAATTATATTGGCAGGAATAAAATGTAGAGCTACAGCTCTTATGAAAACTCGCTTTTCAGGTGTACTGGTTGGGACCTCTTGGGGCTCTCTCCTTGATCCCTATGTGCGCTCTCTACATGGGGTGCGAGTATATGGCAAAGAAGAGACGGGTAAGTTCATTTTCAACGCTATCACTCAGAAAGTTTGATGCGAAAGGTGTGATTACTCAACCGTGTGTTTCGTTCCTATCCTCAGACGGGAATAAGGGAAATAGTTATTAAATTTCTGCCTCAGAACAAAATTCCTCAGGGACAAAGAAAATAAAGTTCTTCACGCAAGATATGATTGTATGAGAGATTTGCCACGAGATCGCTGCCAGATTATGGTTCCTTGAATTATGACCTTACATAATGCTTTATTCCTTTGCGACCTTGCTCTATTCCCAAAAGCCTTGAATTTTTTAGGTGAAACGAGTAGGCGAAATGCTTGATGGTCAGAACATCACGGTCGACGAAGAAGTTCTGCATCATCTTCTTACTAAAAAGGTCTCAGAGGTCTAACGTCCGTTACTCTCCTTTACTTTCTCTCAAGTGCAGCTCAACCTCACCTATACTGTCCTCACTCATCCACTTGCTCTCTGTTCCTGAAGAAATCCTTGAATTCTAATCTCAATAGAAGTCACCGCTCTAGTCCGACGTGGCTGACATTCAGCACGGTCCACACAGACCGAGATGTACCTGAATATATACTTATACATAAGTATATGTATGTAATTATTGTGTTTTAATCAAACTGCGTTGCTCGTTCACTTACTTTGAGCCTTGTAGGAGATGTTATGCCTCAATTATGATCTTCGCTCTCGAGCTTAGGTGAATAGACTGAATAGTGTTGAATGCTTTCTATTTATGTACATTCTAAGGCAGAGGAGCATGTTAATAAAGCGTCCCGCAATCTTTCATGTTAGTACTTTGCATAGGGGTTGTCATGGGTGATTTAGATACCCAGTGTAAGCATGTTAACGCTTCAATTGCTCGGCATACCTTGAAATACTTATCCATCTACGTTGCGAGGTGAAGCGATGGGTGAAGTACACCTGACGTTGGGTGGCTGGTAAACTTCACTCACACTGAAAAGACGTGGCAATTCAGTGTTCTATGGATGATTACGACACCTCAGTCGCAGATTCGAAAAGAGGCATTTCTCAGCCATAAGCTTTTGGTAGGGCTTCAATTCTGGGTGAACTTTTATGCATTAAAACTTCGCTTTTACCATCTTTGCTACCCATGAGAGTGAGATTACTCATCCATCAAATGAGAGGCCGAATGTTGAACAGAGGGTTAGTTTATTCTTTTTCTCACATAGCTATGTATAATATTTGAGGTTCTTCCTCAGGATTGCTGGGGTAGCACGTGCTTGTTCTCTAGAACAAGAGGAGCACTCGGCTATTCTGCTAGTGCCCTGGATATTCATCATAAGGAATACTCACCATCAAAGAAAAATTTCGGAGGAAGAGGAGCAGAGCTAGGGCCTCGTTTCTAGGCAACTGTAACCCCAGGGTGTGAGCTCCATACAGGAATAAAGCGATGGTTCCGAGCACAGCACGGTGGATCCCTAAACTGAGGAAGGTTTCAGCTCGTTCCAAAAAGATATTCCTGCGAAACAGCCCAGGTCCTGCAGCATAGCGCCCTTGGTCCCAACATTGGTTATAATGCTAACCAACATTTGTCTCTATTTGTTTCCTCTTGAAACGAACATAGAGCAAGCTATACATTAGAAGGAAAAATTAGAAATGAACTTCGTTAGGCAGCTCGAGGGAGCAAAAACGATTGAAAAGGGAACCCACCCAGGAAGTTGACGTAATATACCACAATAAAACTGATTTCATTGGCTTATCCAGAGGTATCATAACCTATTCAACGATGATCAGATTGACTTGCTCTGAACTGGAACGGTGAATACCGTCAACTGGTCTAAGCTTAGTAAATGAGGTGACCCAGAAGTCTTCGGCCGATACACAAGTATTTTTGAAGTCCCACTCCTCACCCATCCTGCAAAATTTGTGTTCGCATAGCTACGCCCGTATAGCCTGCAGCTATACGCATAAGGTCGTGGTTTTTGTTCTCTGAAACCTGCAATAGAAACCATCGTGAAGGCTGCGGTTCTATTGTGTAGTTGTTATCCTGTATGACTAATCTAGAGGATGTGTTGCAAATTTGCAGATCTAGGATCTACGAAATGTTATTAATCCTGCTCACCAACGATGTTTAGCATTAATGATTATAGTATGAACAACGTAATGTTGGCAGAGACATGAAGAGGACTAGGTTTGCTCACCTGGCAACGCAGTAACTTGAAAACGTTTGACAGCAATCTGCCTCAAAATGAGTCTCACATCGTATATTTGGCTACTGGTTTGAGTTTCGTTTGAGAGTTGGGGTGACCAAGTCAGACCAACTTTTGCCTTTTCTGTCGGATGGAGTTCATCTGTCAGAGGAGCTTCCATACTTCATTGTGGGGTTGAGCGATCACCCAAACGAGGTCTCTAAACACAGTAAACAATAACCAAAAAATTACACTATAAGCATCTTTATTCCAATATTCTGGACCAAGACAAATTTTATCCTTCTCCCCGGATGACCTAAAGTCCTTAAAGGAGGATAAACTGTTCATTTTATACCACAACCCATATCAACAAAACAAGAATCCAGAATAACATTATTAAAACTAACGCCATTGAAAAACTGGCATTAAAATTATTAAGATTAATAAACATCTTCCAATAGAGCCACTCAGATGACCTGAGCTTAGTGAGGGGTTGCTACGAGCCTAGATTTCGCCTGATTATGCGTCCATAAACACTAGACCAGGTGGTGAGGGCAAGCATCACATTGGAGAGTTGGAATAGGTTTTCCTCACGTCCAACGCAGTGAGAAACCTAATTTTCGTGATTCCTCACTGAGTGAAACACGATTTCTGCAGTTGAATAAGCTACGTGTTATACAACAACTTCTGGAATAGGTCCTCACTGCTAACTCGTCTCCTGCTTTTTTTGGCCAAGTACACACTGATGTCAAGAAATTTGACGGCAACTGCTTGTAGCTATTAGAGGAGTTCACAGCACGACCTCCGCAACGATATTCGCCTCTTCAAACTAAAGATCCAGAAAAATCAGGAATAGATTCCTTCTGTGTGCCCTAATAAAATCTCATCTAAAACGGAATTGATCGTAGCCTAAACGCGAGGAGAAGATCCTTTCCTCGTATAGCTGGACAGTGTCCTGTTTCTTACATCATTTCACAAGCTGTTTCCAAATTGTTCCTGGCCCGAAGAGCGTTGCGACCGTATCAAGAAAACTCTGTTGTGCAAAAGCTTCCGAGCTGCCTTTTTAGAATCAAGGAAGGATGTAGCGAGCTGGTACGGCTGTGAATAAAACATCGGCGTTGACAATCACTGGCGGTATCCACGAACGCTCCTGGGAAGGTCGTATGCCCCCGGCCATCCATAGTGGGATAATTTTCTTGAGCGAACTGTGATGTGTTTCATTGCTTCTTTCACTAATTGCTGTCATTTTCCGAGGCGAGCCAAGACCACAAGGTGTATTTATTTCTGACAAGAAAACCCGTCCATGTAAATCGGACGGGTGAGCGAGAACCGTTCCGAGAACAGTGATGAATCTTGCTACAGATTCCCATCCACGCGCTCTTACCAAAATATTCTAACTTGGAGGAAGAGGAAGTCCTCCACTGCGTGCTTGTTTAATATGTGTTCCAATGCTATGAAGCTCCCAGTTTTTTTTTCTGCTTCTGGAGAAAAGCGAAAGTGATGGGAAGATACTTCAGTTCTTTCATTTATTTGGACAACCAATCCACTGCATGAATGGTACATGCCCACATTGTGAGAAAACGAATACATTAGTTTAGCGGAGATAAGCCTTTCACGATCGACGAATTATCTAAATAGATCTTGCAAACACCTGTCGTACTATGCGTTTGACCTTAATTTGGAACACGTAAGAGTTTTTCAAGAACTTAGTGCAACAAACATCCACACATGACACGTTACAGATAAAAAACCAATCTAGTTAAAAGCAGAAGGTTTTTTCAGAAAAAAGTGCATCACTATTATGATAGCGATCGAAGGACTGTGGTGTCATGAACATGACACGATATGATTAAAAAAAACAAGGCAATGAAGACATAAGGGAAGAGCGATAAAGGCAAGATCAACACGAATTGTACAAATAGAAAAGAGGAATGGACAGTTGAAGCTCAGCAATGGATGCAGAGAACAAAGAGATGAGAACATAGTGAGGAATGTTGAGAAATCTTCACCACGATGCTGTTAATTGTCAATTAATGTAAACAGAGGAGAAATACGTTTTTCTGGACCCTTAAAACACAAATCCTGGCAGTTTTGCTCGTATTGAATCGGCTGCTCATCCATTTCCTCGTTTTGCGAACATCTCGGATAGTGGTACGGTACGCACGTGTCTGATCCGCGCTAAAAACGATATCTTCGAAAGGAAAAAAGTGTCGTAAATTATTTGGACTAATTGGACAACGCGCAATCGCGATCAAAGAGAGCAGTTTCTAGTTGTGGAAAAAAGAGCAAAAAGTTCAAGGATTGTTCCGAAAGGACACTGAGGTACAACTTCCGCATTCTCTGCAATTACCAATCCTGACAATCGTTGGGTGGCTTCCTCCATCACTCCAGGTTTGTGTGAATCGGAAAAGCATGTCAATGAAAAATTTACTCTTGTTCACGCATTTGAGCATGGATGAAATAGTAACCTTAACTTAAGTAGGAAAATACTTGCAATCAACTTGCTAATCGTGTTAGACCCGATGCCTTGGAAAGAATAATTTGCTAGATTAGAATTCAGATATTCTGTTCCGAATAAGTCGTAAACTCGGGTTCGGAAGGAGGGAGCAATTCACCTTTTGAGGAAGCTAGGAATCGCATGCGTTATTGAGATTACCTAGGATAAACGTGTTGACACCACACAATTCTACGCATCATTAACACGGCGTCGGTACGCTCACTCTGGGTGGTCGCAGTAACGTACCTATGCGCAGGAAAAGCGGTACGGCTTCCTCTTCCTCGAACGTTCAATTTCTCGAATCATTTCTCAATTAGTGATTGAGTTAAAGGCAGCACACACGGTAATTTTCGTCAGCAATTCTACGAAAGAAGAGCACGGAAAACTCAATAGTTTTTGACATATAACGAGTTGAGCGTCCAAGATCCTGGATCAGCGGGATCAGTATGGGATCGTTCGATCGGGCTGTGGCGGCGCGAAGTGTTGCTGCCAGTTGATTAGGTGGACAGCCATTTCTTTCCTTGTTAGCATAAAGCAATTTCTAACTCTTTAGTTCCTCTTTTCGCATTATCTACCACAGCAAAATTTTCTACTTGTTATTCTAGCAAGAATCTACTTGTTTAGTTACTATGTAGTGTGGCCTGATTTTCGTCAATAATTTCAATTTCGAACTCTTTCATTGTATTGGGACCATTTTAGAATTTATTAATTTTTGCGACATCTTGACTGGTTATGCAGTCTTTTTGAAGCTTTATTTTCTTTCATCAGCTTCAGAAACACTGCAAAACAGTGCAAAAGACCGATTTTGCCAAGAAAACAGCTGATAAAGAAGGCAGCGACATCGACTTTTTTGGATCGGTCCACATCGAACAAGTCGTGCAACTCGGCCCAATCTGCTCAAAAGAGATGATCTGAGAGGTTACAGAAAATGGGGATTCTGAAGGTGTCGATAGTTTTCGGCATTCTAACAATGTTCAGCGCACCCAATTACCTCGAGGAGTACCAAAATCTTAAGGTCGAAAATTTCCATGGGTGCTGCCTTCAAACGAATTATTCGATGTTCATTCCGTGTTCATTGGTCTATAACTTAATTCTAGTGGTATCCTTAGCTACTCACCGGTCTGTAGTACCTCTTCACATACTTCGGCACGGAACCATCGGCACACTCTGTCCGCGTAATCTTGCAACAGCGTCGGCTTTCCATACCTGTAAGGCACAGAATCTCGTCAAAGATAAAAAGATTACTCCACTGTCGTTCATACACCTTTCATACCATGCTGCTTTCACTCTAAAGTAAGCAGCTGAAGATGCATCGCTACAAGGGAGCATCAAGGACTAATAGCTAAAATTCTTCCACACCCAGACCTCCCACGTTGTCCCATCTACAACTGTTTTTTTTTCCCTCGCAAATGTACAACAGTTCTCGCCTGCTTGTGGAATTACGTGAAATATGACAGAAAAAAAACTAGTGTTTGAAGGAGTTCGGAGATTCTTGATCTGTCAGAAACAGTTCAGTTGAACTGAAATTTCTTCGATGAGGAACGCTTACGAACAAAGTCACACAATAGAGTTCAGTTAGCAACTAAAAATAAAAATAAAGAATTGGGAAATTTTCAATTAATTTTTTCTCAAATGAGTAGACTAGAAAGACGTTCCAAAACACCTGCTCCATAAGATGAAACTATTTGAACAAAATCTAGTTAGACGAAATGGCATTGCGAGTTCATCATAGAGAGGAAGAATTTTATACTGAGAAAGTACATCGAGCAGAATCTCAATATATGTTGTAGTTGAAACAAGAAGCAGGCAACAACTGCTAGTGATGGACATCTACGTAAGTATGTAGCTTCCAAGAATTCAAATCTGGCCTCATGATTATTCTCGTGAGGTTGACACTTATCTGCTCCTCCGAAACAAACGAGTTCTCCAAATAAAAAGGATATACTATTTTCGACCGATTTCGCTGAATGAATCGCGATAAGTAACAGTGCACATAGCAAGCTATACCAGGTTTACCCCTATTTACCCCCCTCCCCCTCAGAAACCCCGTCAGAGTCCGAAAGAACGAGTGGAGGACCATCTCGGTACCTTCCAAGAATCTCACTCCATATGACAATCCATCCATACAATATCCTTGGTGAGCTTCGAAACTTTGCCAAAGATGAGGTAGGCGAAAGAGCGAACATTTTTTTATATCAATCGAAGAAAAGGAAGTTTATACACGCACACATAAATGTTTAAAAATAGAAGTCAACCGAGCTCAGTGGCCCGTAAGATGGCTAATAAATTGTTGCCCAAGGTGTGTAAAGTGAAATCCTCAAGAGTGTGGAGGCTTTAAGGTGTGCAGAAAACTGCTCTTGAAATTCAAATAGTTTCCGTTGAATGTTTCGCCATATCGGTGCTTATTGTGTTAGTTCTGTTATGTTCCTGACAATCCCTCATATTTTCCAGAACTTGCCATTATAAATATGATAAACTTCTTAAACTATGCCCATATTTTTTTCAAACTCCTTTTCCAGAAGGTACACTTCTTACTCTTCCTCCATTGTCTTGTTTTTGTTCACAATCTTCTTGAAAATTTGGTAGTTCAGGAGACCGTTTTTCGAACAATAGTCACAATCCGCAAGTTCAAAAGCGCAAAGAAGAAAAAGGCCAGAAATAGTGTCTATTGTCAGGCAAGAAATTGCACGTATCATCAAGTGCACTTACAAAACTCGTTACTTATGTGGTAAGTGCAAATTCCGAATAGTGCAAACAAATTCACGACACGTGCGACGATCGTGCGCACCTTTTCGGATAATGATGCTCATTACATGCGCCTCGATCCCATTTACTATTTGCGATACATATCGCAGCTGGTTTCTCCCAAACAACACGCTTCTTTTTTCGTTTTTGCAACCACGTTAGAACACACGGATCAATACGAACTCACAGTCTAATCTCAGTATGGGTGAGCGACGAATTGGATCATCGGACAGAGCCTAAATTTGGAATTTCGTGGAGGGTACGACCAAAGAACTTGCTATAGGAAGGCAGAGATTGGTAGAATGGAAAATTACCTGAACGATTTCTTGTGTCATGTACAGTTTTGATGTGATCTCCGAGGCGTGTTTCCGGGTGTTGGGGACATATCCCTGGAACGTGTCGATGTTCTTTGGAGAGAATTAATTAGGCTTCCTGGCAGTGGGCGGTCTAGTGTACATAGATATATAATAATCTCAAAAAATTCAAACGAATACACCACTTTCCTGAAACTCTTGTTCTCATTGATTTTTTAAACATTGCTCCCAGATATATGCACTATTTACTTGCTCTGTATTATAGAACTACACCTTATTACTTACTAGTATTGCATCTGCCAGCTAGCTACTCTGTATTATTAAGAACAGCCAGGATAAGAAGAACTATAGGCCCCTAAAAAACTGGTAATCTTACCTTCCGAGGCCAATACGGCGGTGTCGTCGTCGTTGACGTTGTAGCTTCAGTCGTCGTGGTCGTCATAGGAGTGATACTTGGCGTCTTCTGCTCTTCATTACCAATGAATACACTCGACGGCATGATAGTTGAGATTTCCTCATCATCCATCGTGAACATCACGTCAGTTGAAATATTCTCTTCTGGAGCATCTGTCGTCGTGTAGTAGGAGCTATCAGAAGCAAGTGCAGCCCCGGTGGTGTCTTCATTGCTTGTTGTGGACTCTAGAGCGAGTTCTGTTGAGACACCAACGTCACCGTCACGCTTATACAGAGGAGAGGTGTCAGAGGGAGTGGTGCTTTCCTCTCTCTCGTCAGGAGTGGTAGCTGTTTGAGTTTGTTCGAAAAACGTAACACTTTCTGTTGTTGCTGCAGAAAGCTCAGTAGCTGAGGACGGCTCTGCCGTCGTTGCCTTTTCCACCTGATTTGTGGAGAAATCTGGCCGCACAAATTTCATTGTGGACGGTGTTGGTGTGGGTAGATCTTGAATATTCGTGGTAGCAGTAGGGTAAGAATTTGTTCCGTACTCTTCCGGAAGAGGAGTTGTGGCAGTTATGGTGGTGCTCGTGGTAGTTCTGAGCTTATACGCTTCAACCAGTGCCCTCATGAGTTTTTTGTTTCGGCGCAGAACCCTTCGGATGTGGTCGTCATCCAGATGTGTCCTGAAGTCTGCGGCAGACTCAAGTTCACGTATGACGTCATTGATTGAGGTCTCCCTGGCAACTGGGTCTTCATCATCCTCGTAGAACGGTTTTTTCTCCCTGGTTTCTATTCCTTTTATTTCTTTGGCTGGTTTGAGATGTTTCGGGATTTCGACGTTCACCCATCCGCTTGAGCTAGCGCGTGCTTCTGGCTCAGACTTGTTTTGCCTGAAATACTATTGCTTTATCATGGACTACTCAATGATTGAGTAAATCTAACCTGGATATTGGTCTGCCTTCGGCTATAATTTCTCCCTTGAAAGAGTGGATAGTGCCCAGATCCCTGTACTGCTCGGACAATTCCTCGACAGTCCGAATGCTCTGCCCATGTGACCTTGTCCTTTCGTTTCTTCCAGTAAAAAGGCTTCTTGCTTGATTATCTAGTACCACAGAGTCTTTGATGTTTTCTTGTGCCTAAATCTCCAGGAACTAGCTATTTCCAGGATTGGAAGCAACCTTACTCCTACTTACCTTCGGCGACACCTTCATCGCCTCGTTTTCCATCTGACCTTTGCGCAAAAGCTGCTTCTCGAGCACCACCCTTACCGGTGACTTGAGCCTACCCGACTGGCTGGGAAGATCGACTACTTCGGAAGTTGCCTGGAAATTGATACCGTTCCGGAATTTCTCCTGAATTGTGAGATTTCGCTTTCATCCAGAGCAAGGTGCATTCACAGAAAGACAGCGGAAACAGCCAGCGCCATCATGCTTCGCATCAATCCAACGTTGTGATTAAGGATTCAGAGCAACATAATTACCATTTTTCGTCGAAAAAATCAGGCCAAGCCGGATCTCGAGGACATTGGTGATTCTCCCCCATCGTCCCCCATTCTACCTGGCGTTCCTTCATGAAATGCGATTGTGTCGGTGAATTTTTGGCGGCGAACACGAAAAATTAATTCGATGCGCAAAATTTTCATTCAAGTACAAAGTACAAAATATTTTCCGGATGGCTGCTTTTCTTGATGAGAATCGAAAACTTCTCGCACATTCACCAATTGCAGGAAGAGTTCAGGGTAAATTTTTTTAGTGTCAGGCTGGAGAGCACTTTAATTATATGGGCAAACATTCATGTATGGCGGTTATGATAGTACGGGAATTCGTCGGCTGGACTTCCAATATAATGTTCTGGATCCGATACCATATTTGCTATATAAATCCATGTAAGAATCCCATAGGTAATGAGAACAATTGAGGGTACTGATCAAAATTATCGGTCGCTAACGTGTCCATCTGAGTCAGACTTGTAGTGGTGATAGTGAAGATTCTATCATCAAATTAGGCTTCCATTCACGAGACACGTACCAATAAGAAAGAAAATAAAGACTATGGAGGATCTTCCACGATAAAGTGTTAAATATCAGAAATATTTTGTCGAAAAACAAAAATACAGAAATTTTGACATTAAAGAATGCAGTGAACAATAATATAGGTAGAATACAGGTAGAATATAGGTAATAGAATGTAGATTAAGTACATTCAATTGCAAGTGAAGACAGCGTCATTTGTTTAGAGCCTGGGTTTCTTTTCCGACTTGAGGGATGTAGAAAAAGGGAATATTGAGACGTAACAAGCTCAGGAAACGAATTCCTTGGTTTTCTTTTCAGAAACTTGCGTGAATTGAGTTAATGAATGCCTGGCTCGCAGTGAAATATTATTTATTGCAAAAATTGGTGTCAAAGCTCGCGAAATCTCTAGAACAAAGGTGCAGAAGAAACTGGGATTCTCGCAAAGAATTCTGAAGGAATTCGGAGCGTCCAAAAAAATTCGAGAAAGGAAGATGCAATTGCTCCGAGAAAATATGAGCAAGTTATGCTGGATGCGTGCGTCATTCGCACGCTAGACGCGCGCAACCTCTCGCAGAGGATTTTCCATGAACACCGGCTTGCGCAACATACACATACACCCGAATGAAAATGTTGCACGGCACCACGACGCAGGTGAGACTCGTGCGTCTCACTTGCGTCTAAGCTGTGTCAGGGGTGCGATTGGGTGTAGGTTTGATCATACGCATCGAACGCACGCATATAGTATAAATTACCATGTAGTAGTAAGCCATATGTCTCTCCTCATTCAGAAACCATAGGTTATTCGCCTAATGGGGGTAGATGCAAAACAAGTGATTTATTGCACGTCTAATTGTGTTCTCAACCATGTTGGACGTCAGCATTAGTTCTGCAGGAGTTATCCTTGCGACCTTCAAATTATTGAGACAACGTCCAAAGGAACGACTTTTGGAATAGACATGGCAGTGCATTGATTGCACAAAAGTTATGCTAGTTTACTAGGATGCATCGACCATGCTCCCTCTATGCCACCCCCTCTCACCCCTCGCTTAGCAGCTAGCAGCACCACCCATGATTACAGAAATCCAGAAACGCCCCTCCGCTAGATACGGTTTCGATTTCCTAAGAGAATGTGAGAAGCATGTTATTATGCTGCTCGTATGTCAAGAGGGTGTCCCCGTGTCAAAAGTGTTTTCGTGGATTGGCGTCGCGATCCTCATCCGGCTATATACCGTGGGACGTTCAAGTACCAATTAAACGGAACTTCGCACAACGGTTAGTGTACGTTTCGCTCTCTATAGCTCGGCAAATCTTATCTAAGCAGTGTGCAAATGCGGAATTACACGGGGAAATTCGACAGGTGTTTAACGAGCGAAAACAGTAATTTACGTTTATGAGATTTCGATGCGTGTGCGAGATTAGACCGATTGACGCTCGGCGTTCAGCAAAAACCGCTACTAGCCCACATTTTAGACAAACGCACCTTACATGACTCCGGAGTACAGAACGACGTCTCGTACAGGTGGGGGCATCGCTTCGTGGGTTGGCCAGGATTATCGGGAAGTGACGGACGAATGACGTCGCGATTGCGTACGGTTTGCCCGAAGTAGCACGTACCATAACATGAACTCCAAGCTGTCCATTGAGAGATCTCGCAATCTGTGAGAATATAAATACTGTACATTGTAATATAATATACGATAGATAAATAAGTAAATAAACAATTAGATGGATAATGTCGACACCTTGACAATAAGGCCTATAGCATTGCAAGAGTTATGCACTGATATTTATGAATGTTTGTTAAGATGTGCGGCCTTTAGCAAAGTTGTAGCTGTGTCCTTAGATATCTCAGTTACCAAAATGGTTGATAATAACTGGTAGCAGCAAAAATGAGTGTAATTGAACAAGTAATCAAATAGACAGGTAAACAAACAATAAGAATATGACATGGAAACATGAACATGGACTACAAACATTTGTTAGATCAACAGTATCTATGTTACCTGCCTCATCTTTTAGTGCACTTATTAATACAAGACATACTACTTCAGTATTCACAGTTACAGCTACTTTTTGCTTTATATATATTTTCACACTCGTTCATTGCTTTGGCGCCGAAATATAAAAATACAAATAAATAAACATTTTTCACAGGTCAAAGAATGGTGGAACACTCATGTACAAACCTTGAAATAGTTTAGCAAGGTGAAGAGCCAGTGCGCGCAAAAGGCATGAGCCGTAATGGGACAAAAAAGTACAAATTAGTACCGATCCAGAGATTAATTCATGGAAACGTCTTCTTTTTTTTTATTTCCAACAATTATACACTTGCAGGGCCTGGATCCATCATTGAGTTGACCTATGTAAACGCGCCATCGTACGCAGATTTACCCTTTACCAGGCGCCGACTAAGATGTTTTTACCCATACGTGATGTTGTCTACATGTAGCTACCATTCCAAGATCATGCCCATTGTCATAAGTTTACCCAAGCTTCTACTGCTGAATCCGGACCCAGATTGTTCCCTTGTTAGCCGCCTATAGGTGTACAATACTGGATTATGGTGGTAATCGACATTAATATTAATAAATATGCAGTATTTACTAGTAATGCAAAAGCATGAAAACTCTCCAAAATGGACAGATAGAGATAAGCTTACATTCCATCACATTTTTATATGATTATTGTATAGTTTGTTATAAATAACTGATAAATGAGCAGTGCGTTAGGTGAACATACCTGACGCTGTCACAATGGAAATACAGGCGGCAAATAAAAAAATTATCCCCATCGTGTTGTCCACAACAAGTGAAGGTGGCGTGTGCAGAGCTGAGATTCTCGAAACGATGCTCCGCCCACGACGAAATCCGCGCATGTCTGCGTGTCCAGAATTTGCGCGCGCACTTGCGTGGATTCTCAGATAAAACATGCGTTCGTGAGAGACCTCAGCACACATGTAAATTCTCGCCTGACCTGGCAACACACAAGAGATGTTCTTGTTACTTTTTTGTGAGCAGCAATAATAAATCACGCTCTTTGTCCTCATATTTAACACCTTGACCGGTTGACACGCATAGTGCGACGCGTGGGACCACGTGCTCAACCGGGTGAGCACGCTCTTTTCAGAGTTATATATCCGTGAAGCAGTCATAACTAGTAGACTTCTGTGTAGTGTTATACTAACGAATATTCAAGCTTTCTACACATGCACTGGGCAGAGCACATCTTCACCCAAACTTTTTTTAGCATGTGGTTGAAATATACACCAGAGAGAACGATACATATGAAAAAAAACTACAATCAGTATCAAGTGAATGGACGAGAAACATTTGGAAACACTCTTGACGATCACGAAATAGAAAAAAGTTCAAATCTGCGCAAATTCGGCGTATTATGCGGCGGTGGAGAAATTCCTACCACGTGGGACCACGTGCTCAAGCGGTTGAGCACGAGTCCCAGTTGTGCAAAAGCGCGTGTGTCCCATGTGACACACTATGCCAAAAGCGTTAGATCGCGAAAACGAATCATCGTGATGTTCATGGATCTGCCAGTCAGTCAGTTTCCATGGGGTGCTTCTAATGTTCATCATGGAGTAAATGCTTGTGTTCTCAGTTTTTCTTCTTGCCAACAACATTTCAACATTCCTGTGCCAGTGTGTTTATTCTATAGCTGTACAGCAGGAAAACTATAAAAGCTAACATCCAAGATAGCTATATGAGATACAGATGTTGTTTTTAATGTTGTCGGATACAGATGTTGTTTTTAATGTTTAATGTTTCGCGGTTTATTCTTCCACAAGCGATGGAGTGGTTCGCAGCATCGTTCGACTACATCAGGAGTAAATGGAGCATAAATACATCAATGCTCTCGAGGATTTCGTAACATTTTACAGCTGTAGCCCAGGATCGGATCTGAACACTGACTAGGGCAAGGATGAAAAACATTTTCTGTTACCAGAGTATATCCATCACCTATTAGCCTTTGTCCATTCGAACATAATAGCAGAGAAACTCTCCACTCGAAAGCCTTCAAAGCTTGCAATACTAACAACTGCTAAACTGGTGCAGAAAATCCATGCATGCTTTTTGATGGGAGACAGTTCAAATATTTCCTTTAATTCACTTATTTCAAATATTTCCTTGTATTCACCTATCTTCTTCACCTCCTCGAGAGAATATTCAACGACATTGGAAAGATAAAATGAATGAAGCATTGGTACAAGGCAAATGAATGAAGAATAATTAACCAACATTCCAGCGAATTTCAGCTGACATTTCCAAAAAAATCAAGTAGAATGTTTTTCTTTTACTGTGAATTGACGATGCCAGTCGGATTGGAACATTGCTAGCACCGAGTCAAGAAGCAGAGAAGATCTGCTGATGCAATGAATCATAACAAATCATCGAACTTTTCTCTACCTAACTCCTCTAACTCCTTCTAGAAAAGAAACATAGCAATATTCGCTATTTCAGCTGCATAAGAACAGAGCGAAAGGAAAAGTATAACCTTTAGCACACCTGGGCCTGGATGCATAATTTAGATTACCTAGGAAAGCGTGTTGACGTCCGTGTTAGCAATGGGAAGATTTACGTGCTGCTAATATACTTACCCTGGGTAATCCCAGGGTGTGACCCAAGGAAATTTGCAAAAAAAAATCAGTATGACATCATGATAGGAGAAGTCACTCACCATAATTGGTGTTAATAGGGACAGATCGAGGCTCTGCAAAGGAAAAAGATAGAAACTAAGGCTACACCTCCTCATGGAAGAGATAAAATCTGTTCATATTTTTCTTATTCTCCAATCAATCTTATTCAACCTCTCCATCGCAACAGCGCCATTGTCGTCGAGATTTTTCGGGGAGAATTCAGTTGTTTCCTCAATATTTTCATCTCCCGAGTGGTCCAGCTTAACATTCCGTGCTTGGCCTTTCCTGTTTTAGTCTTCCTCTGGAATTCCCTCCTTTCTCCTGGAATAGGAAAAATTGCGGGTGACTAGTTTTTCTCTTACACTGGTCTCAAATATATAACAGTAAAGAACCTTCAAACATAAGTAATGGCAGTCGTTTCTTCTGGAATTTACAAGAAAGAAATGAAGAGGAAAGAATGAAGAGGGTCTCTAATGAGATAAACCATCTTTTATTGTCTTTCTTTGAGAAATCAATGAGAGGAAGAGAGGTAGGCAGATCTATTTTATCTCAGACCTCAAAAAAAAGATCCCAAATTTACCCTCGAATTTTAAAAAAATAAAAGAATTATCCGCAAGAGAAATGAATCGGTAGTCTCCTTCACAGATCACTCTCACAAACATTTCATTTATTTCAATACATTGGCCGAACATCATCTTAACAAGGGGTCAGATTCTATAGGATGTTCGTCTTCTACTCATCTGCGGGATGTTGTTTTTACTAGTGTTAATTATTCCCGAAGCGACGTCGAGCATTACATTACGTCCGTATCCCCTTTCCGCATCCGCAAGAAACAAACTGCTAGGCAAAGCGATCGCCTTCTCGCTCCGCTATTATAACTCCATTTGATGCAAAAAGTTGTAAAAATGTTTCCACAAGCCGGATCCTGGATCTATAACCACCGACCGCGCGTCGGCCCCATTCCACTTTTCCCTTCTCTGGTGTGTTCTTCCATTTAGCACTTGCTAGCAATTCATGCTGCTTAATTCACTTCCTGAAGAACAGTGAATGTAGAAAATCAGGAGAGGGCTCCTCAAAGAGAATTGTATGGACTGATTTTGGGACGAAAAGGGAAGAAATGAAAATATGAGCAAAGGTGAACGTAAAAGAAGGCACTTGCGGGTGTATTCTTTGGCATTCCAGCATTTACTTATACTAATACAAGTACATACTTTCCACTGAGGGTAAAGACTTCCCAACCAGTGGACAGATTCTGCAAATGAAAAGGCGGTGTTCATGAAATAAATGGGCGAGAAATATGTATTACTTCTTACATATCTTTGAGTAGTTCTCGTCTGTCCATCGTTAGATGAGGGAGAGGGGGGGGGGGGGACCACGCCATTCAATTCTAGAGCTGATGAGCTTGATGCGAGACTTTTCTTATGGTATTCATACCCGCTCTAGCAGGACAACGACGAGAAGAGAAGGAGAAGGCAGTGAGACCGCCAGAAGGAGTTGAGGGATACCCCCTATTATTGAGGTTCTTCTCCAAGCATTTCAAGCTGAACCACTCGAAAAAATTATGCTCTCTTAGCAAATTTCTCCGAAGAAAAGCAACTACTTGTGTATCTGACGCTCTCAAAGCATCTCTTGACGAGCTGTCATACCTTGCTCACAGTTAGAGGCAGGATTCACGGGAATCATCACCTCTGCTCAAATTTTCTGGTTATGAACCATTGCTGACATACCACGACCGAAAAAGCACGGAATGATTACTCAGTGTGCAGATCTTTTGTGGACCAAGTTGCATAACATAAACAGTCAACTTAACGAAGTTTCAGTTGACGCGACGCAGACTATGTACAGGGTACGGCAAAAGTCTTTGGATGAAAATAATTGGCTTAAATAAGGAGGAAGGAAAGTTGAAAAAACTGATAGGTATACATAGAGTGTGCCTACGCATGTCAGGACAAAATACCATTTTGGATAAGGAAAAAAGAATGAATTCATAACTTTAAAAGCCAGCAGCGGTTCCGAAGATGTGTAAAATCCTGACTTTAAGTCTATTAATAAATTCTCTGGAATAAAGCGGAATAAAGCAAGTTTAGGAGAAGTAGCTGGTTTCCTGCCCGGGATTATGATTGACTATTGTTTCTCAAGTCCTGGGCCCAGCTCCGTCCTAAATTAATAACGAAACTTATCGAACTGATAATTTTTATCCGATCGTGAGCATACTAAACCCTAGCATCTCTACTAACATCGGCATACTAAACCCTAGCATCTCTACTAACATCGGCAATCTGAGAAAATACTTTTTCGGAGTAGAGGAAAAATTTTTATGGCGATGGAGGAGTCGGCAGCCAAGGACAAAAACTCCGGAAAGAAAGAGTTTAATCGAAGAACTATTGGATTCGAAGTAAATGATGATTGTGGGAAAGTGGGGGAGTAAAAAGTGGGTTGTCGAAAAGTTTTTCGAACTCAGACCATGCATCTAAAATCTTCCACTAGTTCTCAAGGGGACCTTGTGTCAGCTATCGCCTTGCGTTCGACAAAGTTTTTCAAACATAAATCATTCTTGACCAAGTGGGCTCCATCATTCTCCTGTTTTGCTAACGTACACCTTACGAGGAGCACTTAACATCAAAATGATTCCTCCGCTGTTGAGCTTGTTTTTTCAGCGTTTCCCGGATTCTTTAGAGGTTTACACGGCTTTTCATCGTTGTCCTAGTGACATATTTTCCTGATGCTTTGAAGTCTTTGTTTAAAAATTGGAATGGGCGTAGAAATTCGTCTTTTTCCTTATTTATGGACTTCCTCTCTCACGGTATCTGAATTGAACAAAATTACCTCTTCCTTCTCCTTGTACATGCAATATATGCAACAAATCCACCACAGCGCTTGTTCGCTACATGGATAATGTCCGAGGAGGCGTCGCTTTGACATCTAATGTGCTATCCACATGATAGGGAGTCAGCCGTCCGTAGCGGGAAATTGCGATGAGGAATAAAGATGAGGTTTTTCCAGAGCCATCTCTGGAGCCCATCTTCATCAAATTGACCTATTTCCATAGTCAAATTACGCTACCGTTTTTGTCAGATAGGTTACTGCTAGCCACGTTATGGGTACATCAATTTTTCTATTATTTCATCCTCATAGATGTACATCCATGAATTGTTAGATTATTTAATTATTCTTCTTAAACTAATATCATCATTCTTCTGTACAACTACTGCCTCATCGTGATGAGAGTTGACAAAAGTGAGTCCTCTTTTTGAGACTGGGACAGAATAATATTTCTCCCAAAGTAGTCACGAGTTTCCGGGAATACCTTATTATTATTTCCTAAGTTCCCGTATATGGTAGGAGAAGGAACGTGCAGTTTCGCTCCGATCTCCTTACATTTTCGTACATACTATATCAATATGCATATGTATTTCTTCCACATTAGTAATCCTTTCATTCATTGAATAATGTGATTTAACACTCCCCTTCCATTGACTTCACGTCATGAATGGGTATGTGGTGGGCAAAAACTTCCCGTTGAACATTTCGCTACTTGTTCCTTCGTCGAATCGCCATTTTTCAAAGATTACTGCGATAATGCCAGCTGCTAGAGTCCGAATCTACAAATTCGGACATGTAAATGTGTATCCTCCGGAGGATCTAAGGAACACCGCCTCATTCATGCTCACTACGTTCGCTCGCACTAAATCGCGTTGTCATGAGATAAGCGATCTAGCGCTGCCGTCGCTACCAATTCACAACTTTTTTGGTTGAGATACGTGATATTCTCCGTTCTGGATCTTTCGCATTATCCATCTCATTTTTGGCATCTGCTCAACAATGAACAGATTGAAGGATTTGCACGCTATTAGCTTCAGTCGCTGGAAAAATTTATCATGGCTGCTTACCTCCTCAGCGAGCATTTGCCTGGAAATGTGTGAAAAAATGCAGGAGCAGCAGGGATTTTCCATTTTAGTACTCCCTGTAAAGAAATTTCACGAATGTTCTTGGGTGAATTCCAAAACGAATCGTTGTCTGATAGATAAGTATATAGCTTGCACAGTAGCTATGCATAGTCAATAGATGCTCTGTTAATTCTTTAAAATCAGGACAACAACAGATTGCTGCATGTTTCAGGACAAAAAGGCTTCAGTGTTTCCTTCAAGCCTAAAAAAAAGACAGGAAATCTACATGTTTGTTGTTTGATGCACATTGTGAACGCTTTGCAGGCAGGAGTACTAGTAAGGATTATTCAGGGCTCTCTCTACAGAGTGGACCATTAATACGGTAAGAAGACTTGCTTTGCTTTCAAAGGAGCATGATCTGCCTTGAAGTCTTCTTTATTTGAGAGGGAGTTTCCGGACGTTTTACCAGGGCAGGGCCCAGGAACCTAGGTTTCGTCTGGTTTAGAATTAGGAAAACAATAAATTTTAGAACCTACCGGCTTTCCCGAGTGGCTACTCATTTGCACAGAACTCAGTCAGATGTATTCATAGGTGTTCACGACACCTGAATCATAGGCTGACCCCTCAGGAGTTGGATCCCCAGAAGGGAAGCTCAGAAATTAGAAATAAATTTTTGCCCAACCACTTGTGTGCCGAGGCCTGCGCCTTCATTTGATTTCTTAAAGTTTGTTGCCTAGCACTGGGGGTGCTTTTAGATGTTTTTTTTTGTGTTATATTTGTTGGGAGTTAGTGAACATAAATCATGCGACAAGGTTCCAAATTCCTTTGAGAATCTCGTTCTGATTGTCCTTTTCTTTGCTATACTATTTTTGCCCACCCTGTACAAATAATGCAGCGATCCTAGTAAGAGCTTTCAAAACTAGCGTGAGACCACTGTTGGGGTATGGTGCAGTGGTTTTCAGTCCCTAAAAGTGCAGAACCATTGCGAGACTTGAGGAGTTGCAAAACAGTTTGACTAGGGAGCTTATTACCCGGCTAAGGGTATTCCTATATGACGGAATACCAAACAATAAGGTTAGGAATCGAAACGTTGGATTAGATTCCCTCTCCTTTAGGTGAGGCAAAGACGAAATTTTTGTCTGATAATGTTTGTTCCAAGAAATGCTGCAAGTATACACAGAATTTAAAACAAGAATAGTTCGTTGCAGTGAGCATCCAACACAAGGGGCTGGTCTAATGAAATAGTCAATTCTAGAGCTAATAGCAACGTGAGGCACGATTTCTTTCATATTTCCTCACTTCATCAACTAACTATCTCACACAGGTCATTTGAATTGTTATCTTTCAGTCTGTTTCGTTTTTGTTCGATTCCTTGTTTTATCTTCACATAGATCTTCCACGAAATTAACATACATGATTGCCAAATATGTATGTATACAATGAAGGGCAGTTTTTTTTGTAGTACCTGGACAACTGGCTCGAATAAAATCCTAAATGTTTATTATGGAGAATGCACAATATTGAGCGAAACCCTCATACGACAACTCAAAAAGACGGAAGAGGCTGTAGAGGCCAGCCATGCACAACGAAATAGGTGTTCTTTCTTATTTTAGGACGTCCTTTTAGTACAAAGTTCAATCTAATTGAGTTAATGTTATCGAAAGTTCTATTCAGGTTCACTGCCCTTGCGCTAGAAGGGCTTCGTCGTGTTTTACGTCTCTTACCCAGCGTTCCTATCCGAGAAGTTTTCAGATCTGTTGAATTTCTTCTCACATGATATTAATTAGTTGTTTTTCATGGTTTTTCATGTTGGATCAGGATGTAAGGAATTTCAAGATAATGAAAACAGCAGTTTTGGTGCAGATGTGATGTTCTTCTTTTTTTGCGCACTACTCTTCTAACTTCAATGTTAACTGCAAAAACAAGTCCATTCCAGTATAGCTCTTCCCTTGTCTAGCTCTTTTCCTCTTCATTGAAGAGGAAAAGAAACATTCACAAGACTTCTTGGATTCTGCAATGATGTGTGTAACCCTTTTGAGATCTGTCTCAGAATTATTAGGTTGGCGCATAATTAGTGCTTTCTCGGGACTTTTTTTCTCTTTCAAACTTGAAGCTTTTCAGATAGTTTTCTATGAAAACAATCCTCTTCTTTATGCGTTGAAGTTGAATTGAAAATCGTACTATGTTTGCCACAGCTTGCTCTAATACTTTGGGAAAGGTTGCAAAGCAACACAATCGTTTCGCGATATCAACGAAATTTTGACTAAAGAACAATCGACAAACCCAGATCAAAAAATGTTTAAATGATTGAAATGGGGTGTTGCAATCCCCAGAAGGAGGAAGAGCTCGACCACTATTTTTTGCCGACCAAGAACTATTGGAAGAAGGAGGATTTGATAGCCGAAGTTCTTCAGAAATGGAGTCTGCACATCTCGCTGCACGAAATATGTGGCTTGTTTCTGTCCAAAAATTTCTGGGGACATTTCATTCAATTTCCATACTTTTCGGGGCTTTTTAAGAGAAAAAACTATGGTCTGGTGGCTCACTTTGAAGTCTCCGACCAGCATTTCCTTTGTCAAGCTTTTCGTGGTCTTCCACTACCTAAGGCTACCCAAGGTTCCTGGTGCTCGAAATTTAATGGTCCATCTCTATGGTCTTCATCTATGAAGCTTGTATCTTACGAATATGGATCATCTTCAGCTTGTCTTTGCCAATTTTTCCTCCCCCCCCCCAACGCCTTACTGAGATCACAGAGTGACTGTACTGCATTACAATTTTTCTGTTAACTCTGAACTGTTAGAGCATATGATGGCGAATGTGGACACGATTTTTGACAGCACATTTAAAAGGTGGAAGAAGTGGACTATTCTTATTGTTAGATGAAAACCATTCAAAAAGCGTCACCTTTCAGCAAAAAAAAGAAATCGTAAAAAAGAGGCACTAATTACGCACTAACCTAATAATTTGCATCACCTGAAGAGAACTAAATGATTATGGTTCTATCATAATTGTAGGAACAGGACGAGGCTGGGACATGAAGAAGGAATTGCAGGTGGATACTACTGAACCAAGTCAACAACGTTTAAAATTCTTTTTCTCTATATTCTGGAGCAATGCAAATAAGTAATACATACTGATTTGGGAAAAAAGAAAATTTCAATTTGGAGATAACATCTAACATATATAAGGTAACATCTAACATATATAAGGTCGTTACAACTTGCTGGATTTGTCATAAGCGATTTTCTGAAAGTGGAAATTCACTGAGGAAGCAGATGAACTTCTACTGCATTATCAGTCACTGCATGATGCCATTGGTATTCTTCCAGAACAAAGCTGATTTGCCAAGTTGGTATGCACTACTACAAATCTAGAAGGGTACTCCTAGTTCTTCACTACCAACTGCTCGCACAAAATCACGTGCAGCATTCCAAGTATCCTCATCTAGATTTTCCAGTGGTCCAATTTTGAGTTTTCACCTATTCATAGCAGCTTGTTTTCAGTAAAATCCTAATGCTCTTCAATGAGGACATCGATGTTTGAAAAACAGTGATTCTGAACAAAGTGAGGTTTCGAATTTTACAAGGATGTGGGTACGATAGCGGCATGGATGATGTGCAGAAGTCACTTTAACTGAATTTCACCTTCTCGTGATTAATAGTACTTGTTTCTCAAGGACGCATGGAGAGCTTCGCCAATTTAGAAGTATTCTACATATGCTCTCCTTGTACAGAAACACTTGTGACATCTTTTTCATTTCACTGTTTTCTTTTCGATATCAGACCTTCATACTATATTAACAATTTATCTTTATCATCAAAGCACGCGAAGAAAGGCGTGCTTTGGTGATAAAGATAAATTGATAATATAGAAAAGCCAATTTATTTTGAAATTTGGTGAGCGTATCGCTATCAAATCATGGTTATTTGTTTTCTTTCACGTACACAGGGTGGTCCAAAATTACGGAGACACACTAAAGGGTTCATATCTAACGTTAGAAAGCAAACTTTCAACTCTGCTTCCTAAATTGTATTTTTCACTCACCTGTGAACTGAATCGACCTCCACATTTTCTTAATTCTCCCCTATCACCGGAAAGAATGGACTTGGACAATTCGAACTAGGCGCCTGCTGTGCCGCAGTAGTGCCTTCTCCTCAGGTAAACCCACGCTTCTAGAGGCGTTTGCTCCGAGGATTAACTAATTTTATGGGACTAAAGGCTGTTTTTGTCCTTGAGTGAGTATCACAACGAGAGATCTTCAAGAATGAATACTGAAAATAGGATTTATGAGGAAGCGGACATGACTTTCTGTGCAAAAACAGGCAAAACGTCATTTACGGCCTTTTTCGGTTCCCTTTTCAGTTTAGGTAAGGAACTCTGTTAGGCACAAAAACTCCCAATCTTGAAGTTCTCAGAAATGTTTCCTTCACTGTAATTAATGGTGCTGATTCGTTTCGATAAGCACTCCCAAACCCGTTCTAATTTTGGAGTATCAGCACAAAATCTCGGGGTCTTATAACAATGGTAGCGTGGTCTTCCACAATCACTTCAATGTTTTTCAGTTCAGCACGCCTTGCACTCTTCGATGTGCCTGTAATTGATCCTTTTGCAAACTCCTACTCGTTTGCTCAACACGTGCCCTAAACTATACGAAAGATGTAACTAGATGATAGAACTAAGCTTGACTGACGGCCTGGCCGCTCCTGAACTTTGTAGTGTTAGGTATTGTTTTGAATGGAGCTGTTCAACTGATCAGATGGTCAGATCAGATCCAAAATGCAAAAACTCGAGATAAATCGAAAAACGCGCACGCGTCCTTGTCTCCGTAATTTTGGACCACCTTGTAATTAATGAGAAGGCTGTGGATAGATTCCAGTAATAATTATTGCTTCCCTGATACCTGTCTTGTTATTCTAGGAATTGATTCCAGGGCTAGGATTCATAAAACGTTAATTACTCAAACAATAATAGTCAGCGTGATTGGCTGTTTCACAGACTATGTAAACTTGGGAGACGCAGAATGCAAAAGTTGGTTTGCTAACCTGGTTTCGTTTGGTTGTGCATCCACAAATCCTAAACCGAGACTGAAAGAGGAGGTAAAGAAGAATGTCATGGCAGGAGAACGCCTAAAGGTGGCATAGGTGAAAACGATGAAGTTGGAACCTCGCTTTAATCACTGTCTAGCATTTTTGTTATACTACCATTATATTTATAATTGCCTTGTTTTTTTTTCAGAACATTCCATCACATCTTTTACTCTCTGGTGTTTTTTTTTCCAAAACATATTCTTTAACAACTGTGTCGAGCTTATATTGAGAATTCCCATGAGATCTGTCTCACCAAAATGTAATCGGCTTCGAAAATTTTTACTGATATACTCTTCACATGACGATTGGCAGCTATTCTCTGCTCATTTCATATCAACAGTTAAATCTTCCATTTTCCCATCTGCTTGTCTAGGAAACACGAATTTCTTTCCCAACTCAGCTCTATTGCGAGTCTTAGCTTCTCCTCAAAGACCAGATTAAGTCCAAACAATTCGGGGTGTAATCGAAAGTGGGGTACCTTCCTTTTGTGTGTCCTCCAAGAACCTCCCCTCCCCCGCATTCCTACCTCACTCCACCTTTCCTTACTACGCGAACAGCACAAGATTGGAGAGTACTTCTGGTGTACTTCTTCAGTAATTTTTTATCCATTCTGAGCACTAGATTGCTGCTTATTGTATGTTACGAAGGAGCGAAGGTTTCAGAAGGGGCCACCCAACGTTGGGTCTGAGATGTAGCGTCGTATCCACGAAACCTTTTTTTTCCGAGGTCAACAGCGAAAATTGTGCATGAATTATAGGAGACCACAACCGCGAAAATGTATCTGTTTGCACTTTCTGCATGCGAACATTCTTGAGGACTTTTAACGGCTGATTGTAGTTGGTGTCCTAGCATTTTTGCCTGCCGTTAGGGTTCTGTCCACGACCTCTCCCAGTGATTTGTCTGTAACTTCTCAAAAATTGCTATTTTCGAAAAATAATAAGTGATAATATGTGCAAGGTGTTGAAGTGGTAACCTCTGAGTGCTCGCTTTTGTGCAAAGCAATTTGAGCTTCAAATTTTTTTTAGATTTTAGCTTTTTTAGCTTTACGACAACTCTTCAATTGAATCAATCAATCCAGAATCACTATCAGGGGAACTTTCCACATCTATACGCAAGGAGGCTCTTTTGGAAGACGTCGCTGCTCCACGAACTGATTCAACGGCTCTGTTCCTTTCAAATCTTGGTTTTTTTTTGAAGTTTTCCAACATTTCCTCCATCCAGAAAAGTTCTACGAGAAAAATGGGAGATTGCTAGCATCAAGTACAGTCTATGAGGGTTTCACGAGCACTAACTTCTGTTCTATTCTGTAACTATGGATATGAATCTTGTCAGGTGGCACAGCAAGAATTTTCTAAATATGTTAAGCTACATACACCCAAAAACTGCATATTATTGTCCATGTTAAGGCCTACATGGAAGGTTAAACACACCATTTGTTCAAGTGTCCGTAGACTGTGAACTTTATCGCCATTAAGGAATCTTCATGAGCTATCCACCACATGCACGCTTCGTTGGTTCCACCATCTTCGGAGTCAAGATGAATGGGATCATTTGAAAAACCAATACAGACAAATCGCTCCTTCGCGGTGGCGCAAACTTCAAAGCTATCTGTTAGTTTCATAAAATATCCTCAAAAAAGTGCGAAATCAGGACACCAAATCTTGTATAGCAAGAAACATGAGCCATTTTTGGGAAGCAAAAAGATGGGGACCTATCAAATAAGTACTATTGTTGAGATATTTATTTTAAAAGAACTTGACGTGACCAAAAATTAAATATTCATAATCACAATCTGATGTTTTAAAATTGAACTAAATTCTTCAGAAGTTCTCTCTCTGTTTCCGGAGGCACCTGAAATGAAGGTGAACTGTCACAAAGATGTTTTGAAAGTTGTTGCATAAATTGAAGACGAAAACTACGTTTTCTGCATTATGGCTCCTTAGTTCCTAGCTTTTGGGAATTCTCTCAGTCTCCTTATCGAGATTTTTTCTTTGCCAGGACCATTCGTGGCAAGAAACTGCTACAGGATGCGAACACAGATGGATGAACTATCTCGACCAATAAAGTAAGTAATGACCGATAAAAACGAGTACACAATCGCTAAGTTTTCCATTCGATGGTTAACTATTCCGGGTACGGACCAAGTTCCAGGAATTGAAGAACGCATCAAAGAAGAAAAAACGGACAACAAGAGGAATTCCTTTGCTATTCCAACATTTCCACATTTCAATTCCACTGCATTTCCTAGCCTCACCTAATTGTTGTTTGTTCGGCTTTGCCAAGGGTGCCTTCTCTAAAAAGTCCTCTTTTGTGTTTGTGGATGTCTAATTGAGAGTTGCTGAGTTCTTCAACTCACATATCCTGCAGTTTCTGTAACAGGGATTCCGTGCGTTCTGCCGTATAGGCGAAACACTGTTAATGCTGACCATGACAATACCTACATACTGCTAAATCGAATAAGTTCTTAATTGAAGCTATTGATTGCAAAAAGAGAAAAAGATCAAAATTTCGGCAGAACACTGACGTGATATAATGGGTGGTCTGACCTTGCTGTGGGTGATCAAAATTCCATTCCGTCCGCCCATAAACTTTTACTCCCGCTATTAGCGCCTACGTTCGTTTAATCTAATCTCAATCCTGCCATGCTTCGCTATTGCTAGATAAATAGTTTAGATGCTTAAAAATCTCAATCCATCCTGCTTTTGAAGTGATTGTTATAATTGTTAACCGTTTTTCCTCTGTTTTGTTTGTGTTGTTCTACCTTCCATGTTTCCCTTCATAGTTTCTCCTGGGAAACATAACGAGGGAATGTGAGCACATTTCCTGAGAAAACCTGCTCGAATAGAGTTAATGTCGTGTACTTTATGACCACCACATTACTTCCGAGCATATTGTTGAGCATGCTATTTCCGGCAGACTTATGCTGGGCTCTCCTCGATCCTTTTGTCATCTGGTCCGTTCTCTTTCCTGGATTTCTGCAATGTATATCCGTGGTACTAGATAAGAACCTAGACAAATTACTCCAGAGAAAGTCCATCTTCACATACGGAATTCTTTCTTTGTCTTCGTGAAAAGTTGTTTGGGACTTTCTCCTTTCGTCAAAATCTACAATTTGAGACGACATTTTTCGGAAAACTTGGACTGATTATTTATCCTTGTTCCATCTAGTGAAAATGGAATCCGGACAGACTTTTTGCTCCATGCTAATGGATCATTCTTCATCATATCAACGGACAATGTACTTATTCATATAATGGCCTCAAAACTACAGAAACTCTCACAAACGCAACATTTTTTACATGAGCGTAGCAACATATGAGATGTCCTTAAAGGCAAGGTCCAGACAAAATTCCATATCCCGAATTTCTATTGTATGCTCAGCCCACGGCAACGCCTTGGATGAAAACTATAGAAAAAATCCCTGAAAAAGTCCCACAACAAATGCCTTCCATCGATCAATTTCGGTACGGCGTTTGCGGGGTTGCGGAGTCCGTGCTTTCAAATGACGTTATACGGCGCGCCCTACATGTCTGTTGTGGCGTCGTAGTTAAAAAAAATCATATTCAAAGGACCGGTGGACATTTTGATGGGGTGGGGAAGGTTTCACGAAGTGTACATTAGGCTGTATGTATCTGAGCGTCCACATTGTTCAGTATGCACTCGAGCAGCCTTTGTCGGTTGGAGCGCGTTTTCCCACGGCTACAGTAGCTTTCGGACGTTGTCCTATATCTAGCGATAGAGCTTATACCGAGGTCTCAAACTTGAGATACATGTTACACATACAGGGTGCGTGAAAAGTATTGACCGCCTTTTGTGACACATGAATTAGATGGAAAATCGAAATTGGATAGAAGACCAGGTGTGACCGTTCTGTTGCCTAGAATCTTAGCAACAATGTGAAACTAAGACATTTATTTATTCAATCCGTTTTATCTCGATTTTTGCCAGTTGTCAACAGACAAGACGGGAGAAGACTTCGCTACGTTGTTGCAGGTAGTCATCTTTGACTTGATACAGAGTTTTTTCTGAGAAGCTTTCCTGGAATGGAACAGTGCTAAGAAACAGCATATACTAAGCCACCCACAAATCCACTAATGAAAAGTACAGCTACTCCTGT
This sequence comes from Ancylostoma caninum, assembly GCA_037903475.1. Lineage (NCBI taxonomy): Eukaryota > Metazoa > Nematoda > Chromadorea > Rhabditida > Ancylostomatidae > Ancylostoma > Ancylostoma caninum. The sequence continues at coordinate 195,610 of JBAJFG010000473.1, read as the reverse complement.
CTGTGCGATGACTAGACTTTGTTTCCGTATTTGTTAGCGGCGCAGAATAGGTTCCTATCATTATCTATGGCTTTAGCGCCAAAATCAGCATGTGGCCCAAAACTGGCATTCAGCGGAAGCGTATTGCCCGTAGGATCAATTATAGGCTTACAAGTGGGCCGTTCCTTTTCTGAGAAGATTTTTCTCCAGCTCACAACGTAAAGACAGCGAAGAAATGTTGCACTAGAAACCATTCTCGAGCCATTCAGTTCCAAGTTACTGCCCATCTTACTCCTCCAGTTTCAAATAGCTGGATCGCACCACGTGTGCACTGTGAAGGAGCCTGCATGTGCTACACCATACCGCAGTACGGAGTCGCGTGTGGGTCGTTCAAAAGAAACAAAGGATGAAATCCACGACGGTCCCTACGGCTCATCACTTATGTCTTTCCTTGCGTTTTCCGCAGAGCTGCTCTCGAGAGTGGAAATAAAATTAGACGGACATAGTCTCATATTGTTCGCCATATTGTTTTCTGTATGCTATGAAGAAACTCGTCACATTTATGCGAAATACAGAGGTTTTCACGAGCCATTTCAAGCGGTCAATATTTTTCACGCACCCTGTACGGTTTGGACTGTAGAGAGCAAGAATCCTGGGTAGGCAAGATTTTGGCCGGGCCTTGCCTTTAAGGCCATTAAACAAGAAATCGAAGCTCGAAGAATAATTGCGTGTTTCTCCGGAGAAACATGACGCCAGCCATCGCCACTGTCAAAAATGGTTTCATCTAGGACACGAGAAGGCTGGTATTTCTCTTTCTCAGAGCATTTCGTGCTGTGGTTGTTTTCTGGCTTCGTTAGTTATTCCATGGTTTCCACCTTCATTTCCAAGATCATCATAAAACTTCGCATCTTACTGTGTAGCGCATAGAATAAGTAGATAGTAAGAGAATAGTGTGATGCCGTGGAGTGATCTGGAAGTAATAAAAATTCTACCAGCAAGGGAAGTGCAAGAGGCTAACCCCGGGGATCGAAACGAAACACCCATTTTTGGTAACAATGTCTAAGCTTATGTTAATGTATGTACATCATTTTTGCCCAGTGGTCCTGATGCGCGCAGGAGAGCGCGTCAAAGACTTTTCGGCGTCATTCATCTCCCACACGCCCTAGATCTTTGAAAAGGTCTTCTGGACTGAAACTTTTCATACGGAGGTTATTTGAGGTGCTGAATACGAATATCATATCCATTTTGTACCGTAACGCTATTTTTGTAGGGTTACGGTAGGTGCACGGTAGTATGGGGTAGTGCACTTGCCGTAACCCTACAAAAATAGCGTTACGGTACAAAATGGATATGATATTCGTATTCAGCACCTCAAATAACCCCCATATGCAAAGTTTCAGTCAAAAAATTTTTTTGAAGTTTGGGTTCATGATGGTTGAATAATACCAATTTTCTAGTGCGCTGTCAATGGAGTCCTGGCTTGGATTCATGGAACTTTGGCCACGCAATCCAGCAGTGGTTGGCGTGATTAGCTGTCCTATGGACCATCGAACGTTTGCAGACGCATTTTTGAATAACCTGGTTCCGTCTGGTTATGCGACCATGAGTCCTTGCTCCCAATCATGGCAGCCGCGATGAGGTGGCCGAGTGAGTAACGAATCGGACGAAGTTCCTGCAGTAATTCTTGTAATGGCGCACATATCTGATATGTTTCAGTCATTAGAAATATTCTAAACAAGTTTAAAAGCTTCAAATTCAAAAATGCAAAGTGGGTTCCGGGGACGGGATCCAAACCCTCGACCCTCTGGCTGACAATCCGACACGGTACCCACTCGGCCACTCCGCCACGGTTGGCATGCCTGTGGCAATTGCTCATGATCGCATACCCAGCGGAACAGGGTCGTTCACAGTTGTGTCTCCAAACATTCTACAGTCCATGAGACAGCTAATTACAGTAATCTCAGTAAGTTTGAGCCGTCAACGTTGCATAAATCGCCTGTAAAATGGACCCCTATGGCAGCGAAGAAGAAAAATCATGGACGCGCTCTCCTGGGCGCATCCTGACCATTGGGCAAAGATAATATGTATGCATTATAATCACCTTAGACAAGGCTTCTGAAAATGGGTTGCTCGCTGGGATCCCCGGGGTTAGCCTCTTGCACTTCCCTTGTAAGAAACGTGGGAAAAAAAACCTAACATGTTTGGGGAGGAAAAACTCATTACAGCTGTCTTTTCTCGCCACAAAACAACATGTTTGTAGATCAAGAGGTTAAAGCGACGTAAGCACAGGCAGCTGAGGAGGAATACCTTTTAAAATTAAACCAGTATATTGACATTAGCTCCTGATTTTTAGACTTCCCTCTGATTTCACTAATTAATTCAATTTTTTAATTAATAATTTAATAATTCGATTCACAGTGATTTTGGTAAGATGTCAACTTCTTGAGAAAACAAGTCGAAAGGATGACACCTGAGAGAGCTAAACTTTCCTTAGTTTTTAGTGTTTTCTTAATGGTTTCTGGTAACTGGGACGAGAACACGCACTCCAAAGTAAATGAAACGCAATCCTCAAACGTAATCTCATCAGGACCAAGTGCTGCTGGAACTCCACGATGCTCTCCGCACATAACCACAGTGATTTGAGCAGTATCCCCTAATATCTCTATATAATGACCGATTATCTGCCTCTTTCCTTTTCATCTCATTTCCTTCTTAACAAATACAAAATTCCCGAACGGACCTTCTGTAGCATCTTCGTATCCTCTTTTAATAGTCACATCTATTAAGCGTTATACTCATTCAATTCGGTGTTTGCCTACGTAATTGGACACTTCATAGCCAAGTTTCGCGATAATTTTGCAGCATGGTTTGCTGCTTCCTTACAATTTATTTATTTCTATGCTTTATTACTTATCCTCTATTTAGAATAACGCACACATTCACTCATATCTATTTTTTGAACGGCGCAGCTCTGCAGCAAGTTGATAAGCTTGTATCCAAAGATCTCAAAGATCTGAGCGATCACTAAAACAAGGAAAGAGAGAGAGAGAGAGAGAGAGAGAGAGAGAGAGAGAGAAAGGGAGAGATCTAGATTAATACCTTGTATTATAACTCTCATGCTTTTCTCACCAAATTTTCCACTGTGTCGTCGCTTTGATTCTCATATCTTCTTAGAATTAGTGGATTAGCTCATTTCTCCGAATGTGTGGGTGTCCATATGTATGTACTTGCCTATATGCTTGTTTGTTTGTTTAGTAGTCAGTTTACTAACCAGATCCGAGAAACGAGCACATAGGAAGTCCAAAGCATTTGTTTCAAAATAGCAACTTTCTGTAGTGAGGAATTTTTGCTGTCTTCCACCCTCTACTTTGCTCTGCTGAAAAAATTTACCTCAGATATGTTCTCATCACTTTAATAGGACTTTTTTTGGATATTCACACCTTTTACGTACTTGCATTGGAAGCTTTACAGAACTGTTGTAGTACACAACGAGATTTATGTAGTTCCTGGACAGAATGCAGAATGACACTCGGATTTTTGCAGGCATTTCATTCTTCTGTTTCCGCAATTGCAGGGCTGCACTGCATTTAATTTCAGCGTGCATTTTCAGACGAGTTCAGCAATAAAATTGATTATGCTGCATGATGTGTGCAGAATACTTTGTGAAAGCGCGAATTAATACAATTTAGCTGTAAGATTGGTCGTGGTAGTATGTACAGTACGTTCTTGAGAGCGTGAATGTCACGAATCACGCTTCTACAGAGCATTTCGTAAATGTCGGATGCTACAAACAAGTATAATCGTCTCTATGGCCATGTGATGGACATGATACATCACGTCATTTTTTATTTTTTATGTTCAAAATTCTACATTTTCTCACTCCCTTCTTCGGGGCTACATTACTAAATCTAATAGGAATTAACGATCAGATTGGGATGACCGGAACTCAAACATTAATTAGCCAAAATGGCTTCGACCCACAATGGGTTAACCAGGTTAGAAATCCGCTTTGAAAATCAGTTGCATTAGTGGTTTACAAATATGAAAGCTAAAAAATAGACAGAAAACTACACATGGATTTTTCCTAGATATTCGTGTGGATTAGAAATTCATCTGCACTACTCCGCCCGAAATTGAATGCGATCTTCTGTAGCAGATGGTCTTTCTGACAGAGAAATTTGAACCCCAAATTAGCTCCTCTGCCGCTAACGATCGCTTAGCGATCGGTGCTCAAAGACAGGGTTTTTTTTCCTAGCGTTAATGTCCCTATGGTAAGAGAAGCGCTCCGAGTTTTTTCTTAAGACCTTGACACCTGCCTTTTCCCCACGACTCATCCGAAATTGGATTTTCTCGCCTTTTGCGCATTCGGTTTTGAAATATTTCTAGCTCCGCAGCTCACTGAGCGTGCAGAAAATCATTCTAATCATTTCAGCAACTTTTTTTCATCAGAGATGCTGTGCGAAACATGTTTTACGCTGCATGAAAATTCTGCAAATTTAAAGAGATTGCAATGGAATATAAAAAAGATTCGATGAATTATTAAAAAGGCACCTCTCTCCTATTCTCTCCTGAAAAAAGTGCTTCCTAGAAAGGCAGCAGCCACAGATCAGGCCAGAACTGTGATCTTTTCCTCTTTCATCATCTACGTACTGATCTTCAGTGTTCTTCCTGAAATGCTGTGACGAATACATATGAAGAACTATTACTCATTCCTAGAACTATCTGAATTTCTTCCACTGAAACTATCTGAAGGAAAGAATATTTTTTTTCTGGAATAGTTTAATCCTTCACGTATACATAATACGCCTCATTGCACCACTGCTTATTCTTCACTACCACTTGAGCATCCAACACAGATAAGTCCTAAGCCCGAAAATTGTAAAAGAGCTCGGACTTGCTTTCATGTTTTCCACTGGAAGTGCAGCAACTCGTGAAAAATCCAACAAACTGGAGTTGTAGTAAATATTTGGCACCATTCCTATTTAAGCACACCAGAAAGGGAATTTTTGCATAATGGGCCTATTTGATATGCTGAACACGAGCATTGTATCCGCTTTGTACTATAACCTCTTTCTTCTAGAACGACGGCAGGCGTAAGTTGAATACAGTATCTTTCGGGATCTTCCAAAATTCTACAAGAGTGAGGAAACTTGTTTCATGCGCTTATAACGAATACCACCTGGTGGCCAGATTTTCCCTGCTCATCATAATTTACGTTTTTTTATTACAAAAAAGAGCAGAGTTTTCAAGGTCGAACCAAATTTTTATGTTCCATTCTCAAGGTGTTACTTGAGATTGTAAAGTTCGGGTAACAGTGCTAATGTTTCTAATTCATCGTAAGTGCGACAAAAGATGTTCTGAGAAAGAAAAACGAAACAACTTGCGACACACTCCCACTCATCCTTGTGTCCCTTGAGTAGATTGGACTAATTTCATAACGAAACTCTGCTTGAAAACATCCCAGTTTTCAGAGATTCCATTCTTTATTCGCGTAAATGGGAACCCTCTAGGTTTTTAGGGAACTGATGAGCCTAACGAATCCTACAAAGCCTAAACACACATTGAAAAGACTTCCTAGAAAAATGGACCTGTTAACGTTGAAGAGCTCCTGTTGAGGGAATTCACAAGGCAAATATGTAGGAAGTGAATATGTGAAGTAGTGCAGAACACTGCACTTTCGCGCACAATTTGATATTTCGCCGTTTTGCGTCACGGTATTTTTCATTCCACTGATTTGAAGAGCGGTGCTTCTGCATTTTAGCCGTTGCTCTCCAGCAGAGAGTCTCCACTAAATTTTGTCTCTAAAGTGTCCATGCTTTGAATCCACAATTTCCAGGTACCACTGGATTTTGCCGTTTTCCTATCTTGTTTCTTGATTGGAAAGCTTTAGCTTTACTGATGTGGAGGCTGTAAGGATATCCAAGCTGCGACATCAATCGCCATTAGAAATGGATAACATCTTAACCGTTATCTTCCTCATGACTTAATATCCTACAGGAATGGAGGATCACTCGTTGCTAATACAGAGGATGACTGCTCGAAGTTCTCACTCATGTTTTCTTGTTCGATCGAGAAGTGCTCTTTTTGCTGGAAAATCAAGCTTTTACTGAGCTTTCATGTAAATGCTAACCTCTTTGTCTTTCCAGCCTTGGAATCCTCCAATCCTATTCTCAACGAAGTATGTATGACGTTGGTTTCTGACTCCAATTGTGAAGCTATGATATATCATGAGTTTTTCTTGAATTCTGTGCTGACAAGGTGAGAACGTCCCTCAGGCAATCACCATCAATCTCGCCATTTGTCAGATAAATTCCCCCTATTTGCCCATTTCTCGTGTTACACTCTTTCACGGAATCAACACTATCAGCTGATCCTCAACCACTTCTGGAAGCTGAATAAACTTCCCGAAGAAGAAGCTAAATATCGGGAATTTTCTCTGTATGAAACATCCTCCTCAATGCTTGTTTTTCAATAAAACTCCAGACTAGGAAAGGGCACAGGAGCACTTGATTGATGAACACAAACAGAACGCTACGATATCGGAGACCGACTTTCTCTTAACGAAAATTAATGGTTAGGATTTTTTTGTGAGAATTTCCACAGTGCAATTCATTTGACAATCAAAAATAACTACATGTGTATATGAGGAAACTACCCCCAAAATAATCAGTCATTCGTTTTCTTCACAAAAATGTATACAGCTCTTGAGAATACGTTCTTAAAGTCTTCCCTTCATGCTTTCGTCACACCTTTTAAGCATCTTAAGAAACATTGCACTAGTTTCAGCTCAATGGATCTAAATCCCACATATCTGGACAGAGATCTGTTCAGAAATTTGCCCGCTAAGTCGTGATTGGAGAAATTTCTGCAATGCAATTCCGTGCTTTCTAGGATTTGGATATGTGGTTAAGTTGTAAAGAGGAAATCTAGATATTTTCCCTCCGAAATACCCCCAAATATAGGGCAGAACCTATTCTTCAGCATTGCTCCATCTTAACTTTTTCGGATATCGGTTCTTTTTCCAGACGATGAGAAGTGGTGCGATGCGTTGCCCTTATTGGTGTTGAGGCAAAACAGCGTATCTATAGTAGTAATCTTCCTGAAACTGATGCTTAAATGGGATGTTTGGTCAACGTTCCATTATCTGATGCCCAACCATCCTATTCAAGCATTACATGAAAAGACAAAATAGGTTGTGAAAATGATTTGAAAAGACGTTCTATGTATGTATATCGAGAAAAACTGGAAAAGGATATCCATTTACTAACTAGTTGTAGTCCTGAACAGACTAGGATTTTATGTCTTCAAAACATGAAAATGAGGAAGAAGAGTATGAAAGAAGTATGAGAGAAAGATGTGAAGGATATGCAGAAAATATCGCTCATGGGGATGGGAGGAAGGAGGGCGGATCTGTCTTTTCAAAAAACATTTACGTTGCGCAACGACTATGTCTATTACATACGACGTTTCTATCGAACCTTCTCTTCTTATTTTTATACCTGGAATTATTTTCTATCTGTTGACTGGGAACTGAAAAGTTTTGGAAACTCGAAAGAACTTCGCAAGTACATTATTGATTGGATATGACTCCTGCTCCATATTATTATCTGAAGCCTGAAATTCATCGTATCATTCCATTAGGCCACTTCTCAGTAGTGTTTCTTGCTGTACTATCTCTTTTCGCTGCATCCACTAAACACTTTTGTGGAAATCTAAGCCTCCAAAATGATATGAAACCATTTACTACTACACTTGTCAATGCCTTAGTTATGTATTTCATTGGTGTAATTATGCAAGCAATTCATAACCAAATCACTGCACCAAAGTCCTTCAAACGCTAAGGATCCTTCCGATTGATGCTGCTCTTGTACTGGATGATGCTGCGTTCGGCTTCCCAAATCTAAAAATTTCAGGACGAGGCCTAAAAACCGTAGATTATTTATAGGTGGCAGTGCCGGATCAGAAGACTGGCAACCATGAGCCTCTTCTTCATTACCTTTGGAGCGCCCTCTTAAATTCTACAACTCTTCATTGTTTAATGTTTCAGAAGGACGGGCACTGCACTCTCCTCCTCCCGCGTGATATTCCTCTCCAGAAATTACCACGTTTTTTCATAATATAGATCATCGTTCCGAAACAATTCTTGTTGCCAAGGTGCTTCTTCACGAATTTACTCTATTTTACTGTCAGGATTTTCATTTCCACATATTTGGATACACTAAATTTGAAGTGAAAGTGTTGCGCTGGATAACAGCAAGATCTGAATGATTAGTAGTGCCATAAATTGTATATTATTTCTTGTGGGTAATCGAAGTATGCAACCGTACTGGACGTTTTGACCATGCCGAGCCGCTGTGAAGCGTTGCGAGCATTCATCCCACTGTCAAAACACTACTGAGCCAACTCCCATCAGAGCTGGATGAAGTAACCAGAGTAGTTCCTCAGTACCTACATACTTATGTACAGCGGACTTCAATGGCGGTGGCCCATCCGCGGCCTCAAGAAGCACGCCGCGCAACTGCGCCGCACGCGTCGTAAACTATGTTTTCTGCTGCTGTTATGCTATATCTAGAGCTTTTCTGCCCGATTTTAAGGATTTTTGACCAAATCGGGAAGAAAGCGACAAGCGGCGCGGTTGCGCTGCGTCCTTCTCGAGGCCGCAGATGGGCCACCGCCATTGCCGTCCGCCGTATTTACCTCTCCATACGTTGGCGCACTAATTCTGGCTCACTTCATCAGACCAGTGCATACCTATGACACAAAACTCAATTATTGGCAAATCTGATGGCTCAAGTTCACTCCCACTGAATTGGGTCCTTGCTTGCTATGGTTCCTTTTGCCTGATAGGGTCTTCTCGACAACATTCTGCCTGAACTACATGTATTTTTTTTACTCTCTGAATGAAGTATAGGTCTTATGTACTCCAAAGCCAAAGATTATTTCATTCCATTACGAGCATAGGCCCAGGTTTGTCTATAAGTACCTGCTCCCTTTTTGCACACTGCTATCTTGCACACCGAAGCTCACAAATCATCATCACCGTCATCGACCAATCGACGTCCTACCTCACCATTCTTGAGATTTTCATATGAAAAGAATCTCTAGTAGTTGCTAATCACAATTGTACACGTGAATCCAAGCAAAACTGCCGAAAACCCCATTTTCCGCCCCTATTTTGAGGAAGAGTGTAAACAGGCCAAAGAGGGAGCCGAGGTGTCTAGACAACGCACTGTCGAAGGGCACCTTCTGAAGAAGTTCTCATTGATCGTGAGATTTCCCCATCATCCACCCCCTAACAGGATGGAATGTGCGGTTCAGGTGTAACCAGTAAGAGAGAACGAAGAGGCTCGCCCTAACTGAGGAGGAAATAACCTCTGATAAGGCAGCTTCATAAGAGTCATGGAAGGACCGCATCTGACTCAATGGATACAGGTCCCCAATAATAAACGCTAACCCAAAAACCCTCTTTTGTGTTCTATGTCGTCCTTATTTGAAGGTATAGATAGAATCAATCGATGCACTGTAATCAATATTAAGGAAAGGAGTGAGGAAACAGGAAAGAGATGTAATAGGAGTAAGTGCCACATTTGTGAGAGGATTGATTTTGTCAACTACACTAGAACTTCGGTCACTTATTGTTATTTTAAAACAAATACCTAGTATCACATTTCAGAGATACTGACAAACTTCTACATATATCAGTGGCTTCTGGAACATGAGCCAAAAGCCACTGATATATGTAGATGTTTTGGACCATGTTGGAGGGAGCGAAAACGTTAAGCAAAAGTTAGGAGATAAAGAGGCCTTAGGATCAAACTGATGGTCTCGGCATACCCTGTTGCTCTTAATGATCAAATTAAAGGTGTAGGTAACACTTCTGATGAATTAAATTCCCTTGAGAAATCCCAGAACCCCTATTTTTGCTATCCATTATCCTGCAGAAATGGTAGGAAAAGGGGTAGTAAAAGACGTTCTCGAAAAAGCAAAGATTGTGAAGATCGTTTAAGCAACGTTATAGATAGAATAGCAGCTAGTAGTGGGCATTCTTTACATACATATTTTCGAAAATTGAATAAATACGATGTGAATCGATTGATTGACTTAGCATCCACGTATCAGTTCCAAGAATTATCCTTCATCTTGAGATACAAAATTTATGGGCTATTTGCCTCACCTTTTTGGAGGACCAATAAATGTAGCATATACAAAGTAGATGGAGAAAAAACATATGTTCCTATCAAGTACATAGGTGATGTAATGTACAGATTAAAACTGACAAGATTTATCAATAGTCGAGCTTTGAAAGAAAGTATATCAGAATGTCCCACTGAGAAGGAACTTTTAGATAAATTGAAAATTGGAATTTATTACAATACGGAACCCCCAATATCAATGTTAATGTGCAATTACAACAAGTTTCTCAAGAATTTAACGGAATATAAGATGGACGAGATTAAAAACTCAAGTTGTATTTGCCACAGGTATCATGACTAGCATCACTTGTGAGAAGCTGTACATACTAATGATTGAAAAAGAACTTGAACAAAACGATTTAAATGTTAGTACATATGAGTTGTCTGATAAGAAGGAGGACAGTATAAGAAGCATCCATTATAGAATAATCATGGGTCTAGGAATTAAAAGTTCTGATCGATATTTCGACATACCTAGAATTTACGGTGTCCCCAAAATGCACAAGAATCTTATCAAATTCCGGTTTATAACAGGGGCAAAGCATAGTAGTATAAAGCCATTAGCAAAGAATTTACGAATTATTCTCTCACATATTAAAACTCATTTTGGTAATTATTGTAAGGTCATATTACAAAGAACGAGTGTTGAACACTTCTGGGCTATTGACAATAGCATAAAAGTAGGCTCAAAAATAACAAGCATAAATTCAGACGCTGAAGTTTTTGCAGCAGATTTTGCAAGTCTGTTCACTAGTCTACCTCATGATGTGGTAAGAAGAAATGTCATTAAAGTTATTTTGCTCTGTATGCAAGATTACGAGTTTGTAAACGTTTGTGGTAGTAAAGTAAAATACGCTAACATGGATAATGATAATAGAGGAACTTTTTTCAGAAAGGGAGATGTAATTTACACGATAGATTATCTTTTAAATTCAAGCTTTGTTAGCTATGGGAGTAGGATTTACAAACAAATAAGGGGATACCTCAGGGTACTTCATGTAGTTCGCAATTAGCAGATCTCACTTTAGCATGTATGGATTATGAATATATTACTAGAACTTTAGCGAATACTACAAACACAAACACATTTAAATATTACAATAACACCTACAGGTATATTGATGACATACTACATGTCTCATATAAGGCCGAGATATTTGAAGACAGTTTGAGGGAGCTACACGACCCTACGCTTACTATACAAAAGACCAACAACTCCAATAGAATAACAACATTCTTAGACTTAGAAGTTATTGTTAAAAATAAAAAAGTGGTAGCTAGGCTCTATAACAAAACGGATGCTTATAAGTTCAAGGTAATTAGGTAACCCAATTTTAAGTCTAACATATACTTGAATATAATTATTAACAAGTTTACGACGGGATTAATCAGAATTAATAGAAGCTGTAGCAACTTTGTTGACATTAAAGATAGAGTTTCGGAGTTATGCAACACATCTCAGCATAATGGATGGAGCATTACGGATACCGTCATCACACTTCGTAAGTCACTTAGTAGAAGACCAGTTTTACTGCGAAAGTACGGGTTACTATTAGAATATCTCATTGTTTTCGTTCACATCATTAGGGATAGTTTGGATGCAATGGCTTGTTCAATAGGAAGAACTTCAAATTATCTAAGTGGTCAAAATTTGAGTGCAACAGTAGGTCATGACTTATCATTGACAATTTGGGCGGGTAACAAGTGGCATAAGACGATAATAGAATAGTTGGAGCATTCTTTATACTTCACTTTACTCTACTGGACTACCTCCATATTCACGACTCTTTAGTTCCTCATACTCTAACCTCACTTCCACTCCATCAACTACTCCTCATGTACTACATTTTTGGGAACTTCCCTGGGAACTACTGATTAAAGGGTTCAGTATCCGGGGGCACCAAGGAAGTGAAAACCGGAAAGTGTGTAAAATACATCCTCAGATCTATACTCTTATTCCTCCTTCATTACTGTGACTTCATCCCATCTGTGTCTCATGCTGAAAACTGCAAATTTCTTGTTACTAAATCATATAGAGGTTTCGATTCATGTTGAGGAACCTCCTGCTCTCGCCCTGGCTACGCCCGCAAGCTTCTCGAAGTTGGAACGCGAAAACGTGTTTTTTTTTCAAACAGTTTTCAAGCTCCTAAACATTAGCTTTGTGCAAAAATCACAAAAAACGGTTCGGAGCCGAGACGGTGCCTCTAAAGCCTTTTAAGTACACAAATGGCCAGGCTATACTTTGCACATAAGGTGCTGTTATCAGACGACATCCTTTGTTAGCTCATTAACTCTTACAACTCCTGAAGCTCCCTAGGATGGCTATGAAACACCACCATTTCCTGAATTATTATGAGGGCGCCCCCGTGGTGCATTAAATAAATAGATAAATAAAATGCGTTATGGAAGCCCAGTAGCGCTTCCTTGTACCTTCATACTCAATTAGCGACGTAGACCTTCAATCCGTTCGGTGAAACGTCCAAGGACCTCTTTATGTATATTCAGGTGTGCCACCCTTTTCGCACATATAGTTTTCGTGTTAGCCCATGGTATCATTTATTTTCGCTGCGCTAACGATCATATCTCCTCATACGGCGGTCCGGTTTTCTTCCTCTTTTTTCGGTTATAGTCATTCATTTTATGGCTTTTACATCGTTTTCCGCTCATGATTAGTTTTTGCCTATGCAAAAGATGTCTTAGTTACGCATAGATTCTTACAGGAAATTTGGGTAGAGGTCTTGGGATCTGCATCAACAACTGCGTGCTTCTGTGTGCACCTGTTTATGAATAAACATACTTATGATATTTGGCTTTTTTAGAATAAAATAAGTTAATGTTATACTGTTGAGTCGGAATAACCTCGTATTACTTACCTGTGGCATCTTATGGCCTAAGCCTTCCTATACGCCTTCCTATATGTATTTGAGGGCTCACTGATCTAAACTGCATTCTTCCAGTTTTCCAATACTCTAACTAATTACCACATCATAACTCAATTCAGTCACAACCTTCCTGAATAGAACACACCTTTTCGGGCGCCGGGCTTTGAAGACAAATCTCCTGATTTCTACCAATTGTGCAATTGAGTCCAGTGATTTAGAAGCATAGTGGAAATCTAGTCAGCACCGAAATACTTGATGTTGCAGAAGTACACAAACTTACCTGTGGCAGTCGGAACCTAGTATGTGAGCCTGTTTCGCCGCTTATCCCTATTGAGGCAATGTCTAGAACAGTTATGGCCCATGATCCTATAGCAGTGGAGAACTGTACTCTCCTTTGTCTCCCCTCACATTCGCTCAGTCTTGGAGCTTCTTGAAAAGCTGAACTGTTGCACTACTGGAGTGCTACTCACTCTCAAATTTGAATTCAATTGAAATTTTCGAATGAGTTGCTGAATTAAGTGATTCGAATTACGGTCCCGTCGGTGCCGCCTTTAAAATCTGCGAAATAAACGCGATGTCGCGTCGGAAGCGCCGCATCGCCGCAACTCTGTTCATCGTAATCTATTTGTAGTGAAAGTCACATATTCGGAATCACCGCCCTCTGTTCTATCACATGGGCTATTTCAAATTCACAAATTCCGAAATTTTTGCATTTATGGTGACGTCACAGCAGGCTGGCGCTAATGACACCCGGATGCTCGTCCAGTCCCGCCTAATTGTATCCTCAGGTACCACCGACTCCCCGCAATCCCAGGAATTCTTGTAAAACTGAAGTTTTTACGAGATGTTTTCCAATACAAGGAAAATGTAGAATTAAGAAGACCTTTTCTACAGATTTGAAATTTCACAAACTTTGGGCATCGAATTTCAAAACTTCGAATCTAACACCGTTTTGTTGGAATTCACTACGAGATTAAAAGCAGAAGGAATGTTCAAAAATAAATTCCTACGACTACTGAACAATCTACACAGTGAATTTAATTTTTGTGAAAAACACACACTTTGAATGTTCAACTGAAAAAATCACAGTTTGGCAACTCAAGTTATAGAAACTCCGTTTTTGGCAGATTTTCATTGATTATGATTCCGGGTAATTTTCAAGCGTTGCGTAATTTTTCCACGTTTCGTAATTCCACGAAGTGCTAATGATTTTCTTCTGAATTTTGAGAATTGTTCATTTTTTCAAGTTTGAATTCAAAAATTCACTGTTTCACGGGTGTAGCAAATTCTGTTTTCTTTTGTGATCTATTCATGTTTTACCATTTCAATTAAAATATTCTTGCTTCATACAATAAGTATTAGTTCTATTCTCATTAACCTCTACGAGATTCTGCCAGAAATGAAGAATGAGCGAGGATTTTGTTTCGAGCATTTCTTTCCAAATCTAAAAAGCGCCTCTTGCATAGCAGTTAACATGTCTTTGTCAGTTTCCACACTTTCTCTTCATTTTCCTTTGGAATCGACTTCAATTACTAGCATCCCCATAATCCTCAGATCGTTGCAGGCGTCATAGCGAGGGCTCGCTATCGCGGCCTCTATGACTGTGCTGCGTATCCTGAAGGCTCGCGCAGAATAATCGATTGTAGAGATGATCCCAACAAATTTCGTGTTCAAGTGCACAATCTATACGAAATGGTCTGTGAACAAATCTCTATGAGACGATTTTATGAAACGATTTTCATAATATAATTAGCCATCCGAGTCCTTTCAAATATTATCATGTATCAGTCACTCGTTAAATCATATCACCATCCCACTATGAGTTACGCTTTACTTTCTACTTAAATGAACAAAAAAACGGAATAGACGATGCCAGCTGCCGGAGAAAAACTCGCTGGTGAGCCAACAAGAGCTGTGCCTCACGTTATGAGAGCAACGAGCCTGTTGCCGTGGTGTGTATGAGCCTAACTTCTTCAGCTAGTTTAGTGTCTTTCTTTCTTCCAAGCGACTGCGTTCATAGAGTTCAGTCTAGGATTCCCCTAAATTATCGAGGTATCGTGAACACAATATATATATATATATATATATATATATATATATATATATATATATATCAATGGGCGCGTGTGGCGCAGTGGTAAGAGGCTCGCTGCGCACGCACACGATCGATGGTTCGATCCCGCCCGAGGCCAACCAAGCCTTCCATCCCTCCGGGGTCGGTAAATTGGTACCAGAGGAGTCTGGGAGGATGAAGCACTGACTTGGTTCATCGGGTGCCCCCCGCAAGTCATTGTACAGGGCACATACGCATTCAACGCCTCTACGATGCTCAGATGAAGTCGAATGCGTGGCGCATCCCTCGTGACGGGATTGATTAACGCCGACCACTTTATCCTTTATATATATATATATACCAGTCTGGTCGTCCGGCTGACGCCGGACTTCCAGACTTTTCCTAATGCTCGCTTCGCTCGCATGGCTTCATCCCTTCTTCATTCAAATAAAGTCACAGCTATTCCACACTTTTGCTATAATGTGTCCCACACCCTTTCCATTGCTTTTTCTCATGTAAAAATGCACTTATCAAAGAGGATTAACCTCCTCGAAGCAATTTTATCATTTCCTCAACTGAAAATGCTTTTTGTAACTATATGTAACCGGCTCAACCTGGATTGACCGCAGAAAATGGTCTATCATTCTTTGTTTGTTATAACTGGTCAAGTGATAAGAGTCATTTAGAACATATAAAAGTGGAGGGTGCGGTGTGTTCATAAACAAATGAGAAGAGAAGAACGCGGGAGGACGTAAGGAGGAAGGATTCACACGGATTGCATACTAATCCGCGCAGTGGTCTGACATCTAGTTTTTTTTACGATTGATGTTAGACGCTAGCTATATTTTCAGGCGCTCCTCCACTTTTGGACGCCGGCGCACCCTTATCACAGCAGTGGACCCGTCTGCCCCCACTTTGGGCGCCGACGCACCCTTATCACAGCAGTGGACCCGTCTCCCCCACTTTGGGCGCCGACACACCCCTATCACAGCAGTGGACCCGTCTCCCCCCACTTTGGGCGCCGACACACCCTTATCTCAGCAGTGGACCCGTCTCCCCCACTTTGGGCGCCGAAACACCCTTATCACAGCAGTGGACCCGTCTCCCCCCACTTTGGGCGCCGGCGCACCCTTATCACAGTAGTGGACCCGTCTCCCCCACTTTGGGCGCCGACACACCCTTATCACAGTAGTGGACCCGTCTCCCCCCACTTTGGGCGCCAACACACCCTTATCACAGTAGTGGACCCGTCTCCCCCACTTTGGGCGCCGACACACCCTTATCACAGCAGTGGACCCGTCTCCCCCCACTTTGGGCGCCGACGCACCCTTATCACAGCAGTGGACCCGTCTCCCCCACTTTGGGCGCCGACGCACCCTTATCACAGCAGTGGACCCGTCTCCCCCCACTTTGGGCGCCGACGCACCCTTATCACAGCACTTTTGGACGCCGGCGCACCCTTATCACACCGTGGACCCGTCTCCCCCACTTTGGGCGCCGGTGCACCCTTATCACAGCAGTGGACCCGTCTCCCCCCACTTTGGGCGCCGGTGCACCCTTATCACAGCAGTGGACCCGTCTCCCCCCACTTTGGGCGCCGACGCACCCTTATCACAGCAGTGGACCCGTCTCCCCCCACTTTGGGCGCCGACGCACCCTTATCACAGCAATGGACCCGTGGACCCGTCTCCCCCACTTTGGGCGCCGGTGCACCCTTATCACAGCAGTGGACCCGTCTCCCCCCACTTTGGGCCCGTCTCCCCCCACTTTGGGCGCCGGTGCACCCTTATCACAGCAGTGGACCCGTCTCCCCCACTTTGGGCGCCGGCAGCAGTGGACCCGTCTCCCCCACTTTTATCACAGCAGTGGACCCGTCTCCCCCCACTTTGGGCCCGCACCCTTATTGGGCGCCGGCGCACCCTTATCACAGCAGTGGACCCGTCTCCCCCACTTTGGGCGCCGGCGCACCCTTATCACAGCAGTGGACCCGTCTCCCCCACTTTGGGCGCCGGCGCACCCTTATCACAGCAGTGGACCCGTCTCCCCCACTTTGGGCGCCGGACGCACCCTTATCACAGCCGTGGACCCGTCTCCCCCCACTTTGGGCGCCGGCGCACCCTTATCACAGCCGTGGACCCGTCTCCCCCACTTTGGGCGCCGGCGCACCCTTATCACAGCAGTGGACCCGTCTCCCCCACTTTGGGCGCGGACGCACCCTTATCACAGCCGTGGACCCGTCTCCCCCACTTTGGGCGCCGGACGCACCCTTATCACAGTAGTGGACCCGTCTCCCCCACTTTGGGCGCCGGCGCACCCTTATCACAGCAGTGGACCCGTCTCCCCCACTTTGGGCGCCGACACACCCTTATCACAGTAGTGGACCCGTCTCCCCCCACTTTGGGCGCCGGCGCACCCTTATCACAGCAGTGGACCCGTCTCCCCCACTTTGGGCGCCGACACACCCTTATCACAGCAGTGGACCCGTCTCCCCCACTTTGGGCGCCGACACACCCTTATCACAGCGTGGACCCGTCTCCCCCACTTTGGGCGCCGGCGCACCCTTATCACAGCAGTGGACCCGTCTCCCCCCACTTTGGGCGCCGGCGCACCCTTATCACAGCAGTGGACCCGTCTCCCCCACTTTGGGCGCCGGCGCACCCTTATCACAGCAGTGGACCCGTCTCCCCCCACTTTGGGCGCCGGTGCACCCTTATCACAGCAGTGGACCCGTCTCCCCCCACTTTGGGCGCCGGCGCACCCTTATCACAGCAGTGGACCCGTCTCCCCCACTTTGGGCGCCGGCGCACCCTTATCACAGCAGTGGACCCGTCTCCCCCACTTTGGGCGCCGGCGCACCCTTATCACAGCAGTGGACCCGTCTCCCCCCACTTTGGGCGCCGACACACCCTTATCACAGCCGTGGACCCGTCTCCCCCCACTTTGGGCGCCGGCGCACCCTTATCACAGTAGTGGACCCGTCCCCCCCACTTTGGGCGCCGGTGCACCCTTATCACAGCAGTGGACCCGTCTCCACCCACTTTGGGCGCCGGCGCACCCTTCATGTAACGGTGTCCACCCACTTTGGGCGCCGGCGCACCCTTCATGTAACGGTGGAGTGGTCGGCTTCACTCTAAGCCACGCCCTCGAATTTCGTTCTACACACACACACACACGTGACACACAAAGTAAGCCCGTTATTATAAGTCATGATATATATATATATATATATATATATATATATATATACATACTATCTTTATACCAGTACTGTCATACTTGGTCCTCTTGATAGAGAACATTTGGAACCTTGTGATCACAAACTATTGTTTGCAACCTATTCGGAACTGTTTGCTTTGTGATTCCATTACATACTCCACACTGTAGATGTACGTTCCACATTTTTAGTAAAAAATGTTTGGAATTGCTACGAATGCTCTCAAATAACCGCGGAGTTACCAGAATAACGGAGACCAGTCATTACACATAGTTTGAGCGAAGTACTTGTACAAAAGCTGCGCAGCTAAGCGACGTCATTGATGGAAATTTGGGTCTTCACAATGTTCGGAAATTCTTGGTTGATATGTAAGCTAATTTTGAGGTTTAAAATGGTATCTCAATGGTCTTCAGCCTTCATTGTGTAGCATCTGTACAGTTTCTGGTTGAAAGAGGGCCTGACATAGCAATACTTGTTTGATCATGCGCTAATATCCAACGAAATTGCGCACCTGTCTACAAGTTCTGATATTAACATTGCCTACTACCATAGAAAAATTATCCTGGAATAGCATACCCCAATTACCCAATGCAGAAGTAATTATTCTGCTCTCCCTTGTCCGCTAAAGTCTTTTGGAAACTAATGCAGGTCGGCTACCACTACCTTTACTCTTTCATGTTTACTGTTGTGTTGTGATTAACTAATCGTTACTGGTCAGCTTAACTTTGTTCCTCCTCTCTTTTATTTGGCGCTTCTCTATTGCAAATCACTTTGCATTCTGTTCGCCGTGATGGCACACCTTTATGGTGTATGCAAATAAATAAATAAAATAAATAAATAAATAAATAAATAAATAAATAAATAAATAAATAAATAAATAAATAAATAAATAAATAAATAAATAAATAAATAAATATTACACCTTCAAACCACAAACGTTGCATAATTTGGCTCTATCGCACGGGCGACACTCAAAATCGGAAAGCGCTCCCAAACTTTCATTTGCATGTGGCTCAAAATGGTATAAGAAATGAGGCGAAAAAGAAGGGAACACAGATGTACAGACAATACTGCTGCACAAACATATTTCTTAGCATATATGCTCACTTTAGAGTCTATTTTATTACCTTATAAGTCACGCCATCCATGTATGGATGACCCGGCGATCCATACAGCACAAAGAAATACGGCAAGAGGTGACCAGATTTAAAGGCTAAACTTGGTACAATTCACAGACCAATGCAAATTCTTACAAGAGAGATGTCCTGAGAGCATATTCATGTCTACATAGTAAAAAGTCATTTCCAAGCAAACTTAAATCTTTCATTAATGTCGTGAATATTCATCTAGATGCTAGGTGATGCTCAGTCCGATTTTATTTTATTTTATCTCCCTTCCTATCCAGTAATGTTTATTCGTTTTATTGTTTTATCAGTTATTTACGCATGTTTTATGATGTGTTGCCATTGTAATGGGTACGGTACCCCTTCACGTGAGGGTTATTATCATGTAATAAATAATAATAATGCCTCTACTTCAAAAAACAAAAGCAACATTGATGGTGCTGCTAGAAAACACAGAGTTACTGCTTTACCATGCAAACTCAACAGATTGGAATGAAGTGCACACAGCATATTCAAGTTTACTTGTGATCAGCAACAAGCAAGCTCTCAGAAGGAACAGATGATGATCTCCCTTCACTTTCAACTTGCTCGATCTCATGCACCGTCGTAGCAGCTGGCTGCGTTGCGAGGCATTTTCAATTGGGAATGAAGTTGCATAACTCGATTTGCACAAATACTTGAAGCAGTTGAAAGTTGGAATTGGTGGAACGATGTTTTCTCTTCCGAAAAACACCAGCAAGTGGGTTAGTTGTCCTAGGTTGTTCTGTCTAACAACTTAGACAAACTATCGGAAGGACCGCAACAGGACACGATCTCGATTATGTGGTTAAGAAGCGAGAGATGCAGCAATACAACGATTCGGAAGGACCGCAGCAGAATTTCCTCTACTGAGGTCTTTGCGAAAATTTGCTCTAAGCAACTTGGATGTTCAAAAACCCTAAGAGGACAAAAGAGGTGAAGTTCCATAAGGATTGTGTCTGAAGTTTAGTTCTATCAGAGCAAAAATTCGGCCTTGTACACTAATTCGCCACCTGATTCTTCGTTTAAACGAGTAAGGTAACATGAGCATAATGAGTAACATGACAAATTATTAAACTTCTTAATTAATTGGACTAATTTTAAATGAGTTTGATAACTTTTAACAAATTGTGAAGCATAGTAGCAAATATATTGTCGCTTAATCAGTATACGAGTGAAACATATGTGAAATCACAAATGAATATTTGCACCGTATTTTACCTGAGTTCGATATTCCGAGAGCGAGCATTAACCATTATGACGTTGGAAGTGCGCAAAGTATTAGTATAGATTATCATTGAATCCATAACGTCGGCCAGAAATAGGCCAGAAATTAATTTGTTTCTTTATTTATTTGTCCACCAACACTGTCCTGGTATAGAAATTTGGATTTGGATCTTGCAATCAGATGATTAGAGTAAATTCCATGAACTTCTCCACGGCCACCTCCTCTCACCGTTCTATCCAACTCTCCACGGGATTTACAAAAACGCTGTGCTATTCATGGTGCTAAGGAAAAATAATGGCATTCTGAAATATTCGCCAAAATCCATCAATTTTTCAATCTTTCACGGCATGCGTGCCGCTTTCTGTAATTCAAGCACATCCTCTCGAAGTTCACATTTTTGCATCATTCGCATATTTTTATATGCTAACCTATGAGTAGCATACAATTCAGTGAAGTCCAAAGTCTTCGGATGTCGTGCTCCATCAATTTTCAAAAAACTAACAATAACCAATGAAATGACCTTGAGAAATGGCTCGCGTGCATAATTGGTATCCCATTTGCCTCCAAACCTTTGCATATCTCCTCATTTACCCAGTAATATCGTAAAAATCCGTTTTCTCGGGGTGACACTTTTTCTTCATTGAAACTTTCAAGGTCTCTGTCCTAACAGTTGTGGCTTTTCTGTATTCATTGCAGGAATTTCTCAAGTGGAATACTTCCTGAACCCACGATTTGAAAACATTGCAGCTGTCCATCTGAAAAATGCAGAGATAAATTGTCCCATGAATTCCTTATGGCGAAATAGGCAACGGGTTTATTTTCAGGATTGAGTGATAATGTGCCGAAATTTTGTCTGGCATTTTTCATCATCCTACCCAGATTTGGTGGGGTAATTCATGAAATGTCTCTCTATTGGTGTCATGCCACCCAGAATTGCTGTGAACCCGGAATTTTCCAACAAATTTCTCTAGCAGAAAAGACTGCTAGGCCGTGAAAAGTTCTGTAGTTCTGTACTTCTATATAACATTTACACGTTTTCTTTCATTGACACGAGTTCTTTCGTCTTGCACACGTCTCTGATTGTTTTGATGATCTTCTTCGAACACGATTGTTGTTGAAGTTCGACTTGCTCTTTTTTCTGGATATTACAACCCATTTTTTGAAGCCTATGTATAACAACTTTTAGGTCAGACACCATGAAACATAGGAAATGAAGTTTTTCCGAGGACTGCGCCCAACTCATCACTCTACTCCAACTCATCGTGAACATCTCCTGGATTCTGATGCGACCGATGAGAAACAGTGCTTCCTCGGAGATCCCGAGACTAGCGAGAAAAGCGTGAGTGCTGTTGGTTCCGCCTTCTTTCGGGGCCACAACGAGGGTGAGAGGCGAATGCGTTTTCTCCGTATGACGGGCGTTGAAAGGCGTAGACCCGCCTCACGAGACTGATATGATTCCTTGAGAAATGGCCCTCCCCGGAGACAAGGCCCGGCTGATCGCGCTTCTTTTGATTCATTGAGTCTACGGATAGAACTGGCGAGTAGCCGCTTACGGATAACTAGTAGTTGGCTGCTTGTTAGTAGTTTTGTGTGGATGACCGCTCTCTGTGGGTTCCCATATGGCACGATGATGCGAGGGACAAATAAACTCAGATGACACTGCATCTAAATCGTGCAAAGCACTCAGCAGTGTGACGAGAGGTTTTTGTAATGTTTTTCCGCGTGGTGAGTATGTTATTCTGAGATTCTTTTTGATAGTTCTCATGTTCCCCGTAGAAATAACTGCTAAAACTTTGGCCCCACAGAGCATTATCGCTTTCGTGCACCAAGAGGGCAACTTGTCTGCATTGTTTATCCTCCGAATCCCACATGAAATCGCCGGAAATTGACCGTAGCCCACACTTTTCTGGGCCGCTTTCCTAGAACCAGTTATTTCAAAGATCATCCAAGACACCATAGTTTTTATATGCTAGTTACTATTGCTGCAGCCATAAATGTATTTTTTCCATGCTATAACCGTGGACCTGTATGCATCAATGATATTACCCAGGGTAAATATGTCATCGCCCGTGGTGAAGATGGGTAAATTTTTGTGGTTAAACGCGTTTGCCTCGACTAATCTTAATCCTGCATTTGTAAAACCAGCGGCAGACCACGCTTAAATATAGGGTGAACCATGGTTGAATTTGGCAGTTTTCGTTTAGTTTCCAGTCAAATTCCGCTTATTTCCCTTGTGCACTCCTCTTAGTTCTCATTAGAATTGCATTCAAATAATTGATGTAGGATGATTACAAAAAAAGTTCAGTGTGGTCCAGACCATTTTTTAGCTCTCTTTCTTAGACCCATAGGAAAGCCACCATCTATCTATTTTTCCACCATTCAGAAATTAGGAAGTGCCAGCAAATGCACCACCACTCATAAAGAAAATGGCAGACATCAAATAACCACCCTTTTTCTCCACATCCGCCTTCACTCCCTAAGGCCTCATGACAAAAATTACTTCCTCATGTCGCCCAATTTATTCTGCATGAGGTGGAAGGCTGGTTTTCTTCTCAACCCTTCTCTTCCCTTTGAACGGCTTGCTCCCATTTGCTTCACATTGCCTGGGGACTACCCAGACAGAAAAATCGAATCAAAAATCAGTCAAATCATACTACTACACATATATCTGGGATTTGTCGCCTATTTACTTCAAAATAGTTACGTTTAGGCATGGGGTAATTTTTCTGTCATTTTCTGCCTTATCGTTTTATTTTTTTTTACATTGAGAAGGCATACGAACAACTAGGACACCACAGTTGCTGATGAACTAGCGTCTTGTTCCTAAAATCAGTGCATCGAATAACTGTACCAATAGATGTACAGATTTTAATTATTTTAGATGTTGTTTGCAATTTTTCCGTTGAGATTTTTAACAGAATCTATAAACAGATCGTTCAAAACCGTGCACTGGCAATGGAATAGGTATACGCCTAGCCTAGCTAAACTATCTACATAACTCAAAGTCACCACAGTCCCGCGCACGGGCATCCAGAAGCCGGTCAGTGGTGAGTCAGGATGGGTGTTGCCTCGGAATGACGCCTAGACGGGTGTCGACACCGGCTCCACCCACCGCTGCTCTGGTCAACGATTCCGTCCCTCAGCTGTGCGTACTTGCCGAACTCAAACCCCCCCCCCCCTAACATTCCATCCATGGTGTTATTCACATAACCCCTCCTCTTCCCTTTCTCCTGAAAAATGTCTCTCATCCTCTCGGTCCCGGATCCCTCTCTAACGACGAATCTTCTCGCGGCTGACACCGACGAGCCCAGCACAGAATCCGAGTCCTGCAGCCGTTTTGCCGCAGAACCACCTCATTCTCGGTCGCCTACCGGTAGTCCACTATCATATCAGAAGCCGATCCATGTCGTGAGCACTGAGCCGCTTGATCCGTGCTACCCATGAGATCCTCACACTCCAGTCGGAACCCAGCCCCTACCTGCTCAAGCCTGATTACCCTGAGCTTGAACGAAAGAGATCTTATCTACATGATGTGAGCAGGAAAATTTCTCGGTACCCCAAGGTGTGCCCTTCCAGGAAGTATTTATGAGTGGTTTTACTATTTCCCTGAAATTCAGGATCTGGGTCGAGCAGTGTTCGCTAACCGGCATAACGAATTAAAAAACACTATGATCGACTTCGGTGAGACTACAACTGCTCATGGAATTCCAATGGTGAGATCTTGTACTACTATACATATGACGAGCTATTTTCCCATAGACTTATTGGACCTCATAAATTCAGTAAAAGCAGCATTTGTTCGCGCTCCATAAACTTTGGCTCCATAAACAGCTCTCGTAGCATGAGGTCAACGGTTGCACATTATGATTTCTGGATGAGTGTTAGCCACTAGCCATTTATCAGGCATAGCTCTAGCTTTTTTCCTCGCACATGCCTCTATGCACATCTATAAAATCACCTTTTGACAGCTCCTCAACGATTTTAATCGCCGCGATGAGCAATTTGAATCCAAATGGTTAAGGACAACCATGGATTTTATTTCCATTTTCGCTCTGCTCTCCCTCTTCATTCTGTCCTTTTATTGCTTTTTATGAGGGTATTTGATAGTTTAATCATTGCCGATTGATCTAATTGTCCGTAGTATAGCGATAGTATCAAAGCGTTTTATGGAAATTCATCTCATTTGTCGATGTTTGAACTTCCATTAGAAGTGTGACATTATGACCTTTCAATGGCTGAAGGAGGAAAATGAAATGAGGAGGAATAAGCGTGAATTTATTTTGAGATTGAACCGTTCTTCCAGAGTAAAATAGTTTTTTTTTTCATAAAATATGTGCAAAATGTATAATGTAGTCCAGCAATTATGTTTCGGAATATGTTAAGCAAAAGTCGTCTGGGCTTATGACGTCCTCTGAGGATGATGAGGTTAATAGCTAAGGGTCCTCAGAGAAGTTACTACTTTTTCCATTAAAAAACTAAACTACACCTGTGGAAAAAAATGCCCAAGAATGTTTTTGCACTTTCTAGGATATGTATTCATTTTTAGAGTACTTCACATATTTTCAGATACTCAACACCGATAGGGTTTCACTTCGGATCTTCTGGATTATATTTAGCACAATCTCACTGATATGTTTTTGTTTTCAATGTTATCTAGTGGTCGATAAATTTCAGAAAAAGGAGAAAATCGTTAATGTTGAGGTGAGTTGATGTGGTTTCTTTCCCGTTTTTGTCATGCAAATGTGAAAACCGATTTTTAAACACGCCGTTTCCTCACAGCATTCTCCTTTTCATTTTTTTCTGGCAACCTTGTGCTCTTAATGTTCATCTCTTTTCCCAACATTTCCTAACCTACCATACACCTGGAAAGGTACCTGCTTTGATTTGCTTTTCTGCCCGGATTTCTACGAAATACTGGGCCTTTTCCAGAAACAGCGGCTTCGGTGAAACCACGAATGGTCCAATTAAATTGGAATCTGTCGTAAAGGCCTTTTGTTGGATTTATCTGCACCCCTGTCCCTCTCAATTAGTCAAAGTGCAACTCGGATGAAATCGACGGATTAAAATCATCCCTTTTTTTAGAATCAACTGTAGCTTGCTCGAGAAACGGTCCATAAATTCACAACGACAATAGAACTTTGCTTTTTCTCCTTCTTAACTCAAGAAGCTCCCAAACTCGGACCTCCTCCACTATTTCGAGACCATTTGTCTTCAAATTTGACATGTTTCCTAGCTACTTGAACATGATAGCTACGAAAACTGACCTTGTGATGACAACATAATAAGGTCGCTTGACAGTTCTGTGCCGCAACCCTCCATTTGCCATGCCCACATGTCGGCGTATGCACGATTATGACAAGCCGAAAGTCACAATGTTCCTGCAGAAATTCAAAAGTTCACCTCCTGCTAAACAATCTGATTTCAAAATTTGCAGCTCGAATTTGAATCGGCGCCGTTTCCCGCCATTACTATATGCAATTTGAATCCATTTAAAAAACATTTAGCCAGGAGTGTTCCGGAGATCAGTGAAACGGTGAGAGTTCAGGATTTTCCTTTTTTCGCCAACGTCTTATTACATCTAATCCTCTCAATCTTTAGCTAGATGCCTTTCATCAAGCGGTCACGTATAGCAACGACGCAAACAACGAGGAGATTCGAGAAAGAAAGAAGAGGAATAGCAAACTTGGTGAGCTTCTTTGCTTTTATCCTCTTTTACTCCTGGTTTAATATTCTCTTTCAATGCTTACTCATTTGTCAAAGATGGTAAAGCTGTGCAAAGGTTCGGATGACAAGAGTGTGACGGGGAATTTGCAACTCTCACCAAATAAAATTTCCCATTAGTAATCTGAGGAGAAGACGGCTTTTATTCTCTTCAATTGCGTCCAACAAAGACTGTAGATGAACCTCGACTCAGACTGGAAGCTTATCGGTGCTTCCTCCCACTGACGGATGGCCCAAAAGAGGACTGAAATAGTTACGTATTCTGGACCATTCTATTCTTTGCTAAGCTGGCTTCTCCGCTAAAAATTGCAGGTGTCATAAAAAATCTTTTTGCTGATTTTATGCAGATTCCTCAATAACTAGTAAAATAAGCCGTTGGAAAGCTCTTTCTTGCCATTTTTTTTCATCTGGGGCTTTAGTCAGCTAGCCTTTCCCCGCGGGCTCGCTCGCTGGCTCCTCTTTGATAGGGGATACCAAACGGCGGGTTTTTCGGCTACGCAACAACTATACGCTCATGGTCGATCAGTTATTTTTTATCGCTCCCATTCTGTCTGATTCCATTGTAATCGACTGAAATAAACTATTCAACTATTCGAAGAATCTGGAGTGGAAGAGTTTTCCGCAATCAAGTTTACATATATCAAGTGCCACAGAATTGCCCACAAGAGCTGAGTGGGACAATTCACCCAGATAAGTATGGTCATTTTCTCCATAGAGGGCCCACTCATTTTGGGCGAATGGATTTTGCGAGCTTTCATGGATTGCTTCTGAATTCCGTCACTGAATTCTGTTACTTTCAATAGTGGTTGACTTCACTGACCATCTCTTTCTTCTAATTCTTTCTTTTCTTGGACGCACATAATTGCAAAAAATCGTAAAAGAATCCATGGTTCTCCTTAGACCTTATACTTCGAAGGCAATACCCCCGGAATCTTTCTCGAAATCGTGAGCGTTTCGCAAACTGAGAAATTGTCCTGAAGACAGCTACAACACTTTCATCGAAGATATCCCACTTACAAGTTAGAACAGGATGAAGTTTGGAGATCCAGGATCGGTGTGATCAATACTGGGGCTGTTTGATCGCTTGCCATGGTGGGAGTAGTGGAGAAACAGTCAATACGTAGGTATCCAACAGTCTTCCTCACCCAAATCTCCTCCCGACATTATTAAGCTGCTTCTCTCCTGTTAATCTGTATTTTCTTTTTGCAATTAGTGAAATATTACTCTTTTTCCTCTCAACATTTTCCAGTGCTTCTATTTGTTCTTGGCCGTTCAGAGTGTTGACCTTCTTCCTCTACACTCAAATATTGTTTTTTTCATTGTTTTGAGGTCTTCCTGAAACTTTGCTATTCAATGGCATTTTGGGTACCACATTTGTCTTTCCCAAGCTCATTTCTTACCATCAAATGCAAAATGCTGAAAAACCAAGTGAATAGCCGATTTGGCCATGATACCAGGAGGTACCGACTTTTTATCCTGTCCACACTCATGGTTCGCGAAAATAAGTGAAGCTTTCGTCTAAACAATGAGTTTCGGAGCTCTAGAAGATGGGATAACATGACTTTCACCAAATTTCGGCGTCATACTACATACTGTTGTGTCTCGCTACTATTTTGAAGACATTTTAAGCAATAGTTATTCATACTGTATATGATTTCCAGTGATATACCACTTTTTCTGCTCGAATCCCCCAAAATAATTAGTCTGGACCTCTCCTTTGAGATGGTGTCTTTGCTTGCTGTGCATGAACGACTGCTAAAGACTCCTTTGCGCGCTTATAATGCAATTTTCCACCCTTATTTGACTTTTATCCTTAAAAACCTCTCTTTCGGGCCTTGCGACTTTGTGTTTTTCCACCATGATCCGACATAAGAAAAAAAAACCATCCTTGTTTGCTTTTCATCATGTTGTTCACGTGTAGTCTTTGGCCGTAATATTTGTCTTTTCAATTTCCAACACATTTATTGAACAATTCTTTTCACCATTAAATTCGCTCCATCTCTTCAATAGCAAATATGATTCTATGTACGTCCTATTCTGTGTAGCGATAGCATTTATCTGGTTAGTACAAAAATTTCTAGTCATAAATTCCCAGATTTATGGATGGTATTGTTTAAAGTGATAGTTAAATCAGGGCTTAGCACTAGATAGTCACCAGAGGTTCAGGAGTACTAAGTCCATCCGGACTGGGGAATAAGCTACTAATTCCATACATACATACTAGGCTTGCATAGGAAAAACTGAAAGTGCGGTCATTAGGAACTATCTGCCACAAGGGTAGTTCGAGAGTATAATTTTTGCTGAGAAATATGGACAGTTAGGAGAATTTTGTCATAATCAGTTAAGATTCAAGCAAAGCTTCTCGAAAAAAAAAATTACTACATCATGCCTGCCCCCCATTAAGGGACCTGTCTGAGAAATTACCATTGGAGCACTTTTCTTTCAAGCTCACGTATGTGTGATGATAGGCTGTGAACTCCAGAAAACCCGAATGAAAGAGTGCAGCATTGAAGACCCTGAAACTAAACTACCAAACGCACAGGGCGTATCTACTCCGAAGTGACGCCTTTTATTTTCCCGAATGAGCCTTTTTATGGAGAAAAAAAACTACTTTAGTTGGCTACCAGCGGTAAAAAAATCTACTCCTGTTCAGTTGGGATGTTTTTTTTTCGGATTGAAGACAGCCACTAAAAAATGGAGGGTGCTTTTTTGAGGTGGATAACTATACGAACTCGAAAGACGCGGCTTATTTCCGTGGTATGGGGATGCGCAAGAACTTGGCAATACAGAAATTGCACAAAGGTGGCGATTTTTTACTACAACAAGGTACTGCATGGTGACTACCTCGTGACACCCTGTGGAAGGTGCCACAACGTCTGCGGAAGATGTTTTACTATAAAAAAAAACATGCAAAACTTCGTTATTGACCAGAGTAGGTGCCGCATTTGCTCAATTCGCCAAATAACTTTGATCCAAAGCCCGAAATTTTCTTAGCGAAGCTTGGAACTGGTAGCGTTACGTTTGCAGCAGGCCTGCTCTTATATTTTGTGGAACAAAGTGCGACATTGAAGCATGGGCCTGACGAATAAGTTATGTAGGTCTCTGCTTGTCCTGACGAGAGTCCTTGAGAGTCACTGTTACCTTAGAATAATAGTCATGGTTCTCTCAAAAGGAGTGAATTCTAGCATAAGTTTCTAGCAAATTCCTACGGAAATTTTAGGTCTTTCAGCCGATTTCCGCTTCGTTCAATATGAGCCGGTATATTCTGCTTGTGACTGCATACGTGGCGAACAAGAGGAGTGCATTGGCAATGAAGCTATTCCTCCAGACCTTCACAATGCTTGTATTTGTAACTATGATCGGCAGGATAGCAGTGTATGGCCGTGTTATCGTACAAGGTATGTTCTGGTTTTAGTCGATATTTTTTGAACAGTATAAGGGCAATTTATGGTAGATGCACGCGTGAGTCGTGCGTCAGACGCACGCATCCACTTGCGAGTATTTTCCGTGATGACCGTTCAGCGCAGCATCTATACCCTGAGTGAAAATATCGCTCGGCTACAGCGAGACCGCAAATATGTATATGCGTTTCACCTGCGTCTGAACTGCGTCAGGGCTACGACTGTGCTTTTCTCTCATCAATTAGACACACGCGCACCGAATGCAGGTATTTGGTTTAAGGTGTGAAGGTGCAAAGCTTAGTATAATCACAGAACAAGGAAGGACAGTGTTCCACATCCGAGGACACAAAATTTTCATGAATTCTGGGACATTTTTTACCTATTGAAATTATGTGGGATCTTCTTCGCTGCAGCTAGCGTATTTCTAATTTTTTCTACGTAGCTTTCTACTCCCATGTCGATTAAGAGGGTTTGCAACGGAGTCAATTTAAATGGCTTTAATAATTCTGTACGTGCAATTTTGAGAGATGTGGTGCATGCAAATGAGGCTGTTTCTTCCAGCAGCATTTCCAGCTTATCTACTCTGAGTTGTTAGCAGAAAGCCTTGAGAAAAGCTGGGCCTGGCAGCTGCATTAGAAATCGGTACATTTGACATGAGGAATTAGTGTGAGTTATACTTTCCAAATATTCACTTCCGATCATTCATTTTCGTCGATGTCTAAAATTTTCATTTTGTCAAATTATGCAATTTTTCGACCCTGCAGCTTTTAAAAGTTTAGTTTTTGTGAGCGATCGATTGTTCACTTCTCTCAAATTTTCGAGCATTCAGATACTTGAATAAATGCCTGAAATTCACGACTATCAAAGAAGTACACATCAGTTTGGACTCCGCTGCAGTCTCAGTATTGAGGGTACCTGTACAATCGAGCAAATCCTGCTCACAAGTTTCCTAACACTATTTCGTTACATGCAGTAGAGACTCGCGGTAATTTCCTTATAGCATTTAATTGGCCACTAGGAAAACCTTTAATCTGCGCTGTTTTTTATCCATTTCAAGAGGTAAAATGGGGTGAAACGTCATCTAGAGATAAGCTACAGTTTTTTCCTCAGTTAGCGCTCAAAATATATGCTTTCAGGGCTATCCGTTAATGTGATGCTCTTTTTGCTTGTTTATCCCTTAGTCCCATGGCGAAGAACCTTTAATTATGTACGTACTTCGTGACGATATCAGTGATTTTCATGGAACTGCAAAGATTCACTGGCTAGACATGGTAATGAGAATTGGACAAATCTGGCTAAAGCCTATACCTGATAACCTCACCAGCTCACAATGATGCAACAACAAATAGAAAAAATACCCAGTGCATTGCATTTCTGTGATTGTATCTATGCTCATCGTAGATGTAACGTGGTCATATCCATGCTAATCATGGTCCATTTCCACTGTTCTGTATTAATTTCTCCAAAATTTGTCAAACATTACCAAACTGTGAGAAAGCCAGAGGTTCTATCACTCATCTTTTCTGTCGGAATTTTGAATTTACCTGTTCATACATTTCGTGTTTCACTTCTATTGAGGGAAGAGGGAGTTGAGGCACAAGTCCACATTTTGAACATCAGAAGCCAAGAAAATATGGAAATGGTGGGAGTTCTGAAGAGTGAAAACTAGTGAATGGTGCAGATGATGGAATCATTATCACCTCACTTTTAAACCTTTGTAAAGGATATATAGAAAACTATGAGTTATAGAAACTTAGAAATAACTTAGTAATAGAAACAAGTGTTCCACTCCCGATGGTTAAGACTGAAATTCGATAAGCCTAGGTAAACTTGTGATGGACACATTTATCCATCATGGACTCAGTAGTGGTGATGGCTGAATAACTACCCATGACCGTAACTGCCATTAGGCATCCTCGAATTCTGCAGTTGGTACCATTAGGCACGAGGAAGATCTGTCACGCTGAGGCCTTTCGAAATGTCACAGCGCACTTTTTAGAACGTGGGAGAAACAACAGACGAGATGACGCAGTGCAGTCCCATGCATCTTCTTTTTGCCACTGTTTTCTTCTGTGAAATTAGAGCGCATAATCTTGCTTTGTAGCATCGTATTTCGCTTTGTATCTAAGACGAATCTGGACACGTTATTAAGCTCCAGGAAGCATGGGACATTAGTTTTGGCTAGCTGACAAAGGCCTGCTC
This sequence comes from Ancylostoma caninum, assembly GCA_037903475.1. Classification (NCBI taxonomy): domain Eukaryota; kingdom Metazoa; phylum Nematoda; class Chromadorea; order Rhabditida; family Ancylostomatidae; genus Ancylostoma; species Ancylostoma caninum. Next base: position 163,595 of record JBAJFG010000473.1, on the reverse strand, counting down.
ATGGCCAAATAGTGCTATGTAGATAGCGAAACAATGGTGGATTTAAACCATAGAATCCGAGGAATGTGCTGTATTCCATCCCGCAGAACAAGTCAGGCTCGGTAATTTTCTACTGAGAATTTCCATTTACCCAACAAAACTGGTTTCAGCACGTGGGAAGAGTCGATTTGTCCGGAATGCAATGACATAGGATATTGCAACGTACCGAACACCACTGGAACGGACTCCATTCCTTGTGTGTGCCAACTGGTGAGAAGGTCCAATTTCTAATCCCGAAACCCATAAGATGATGTTAACTGTACTGTGGTGACATTATAAGACCATTAGAGAGCATCTTCTGGAAAAAGCTCCGCTGCAGCTGGAGGATGGCGGAAAATCATTGCCCTTGGGACGCGTAGGGGTTCATAAATTCTTATTCCCCCTATTTCAGAACATGGGCTATTGTGTACTGCGGAGTGAGAAACGACTCAGACGAGTATGGGAGTTCCGAGGGAAGAAGGTCCCAGACGCGCGTAGCCCATTCCGTAAGGATTTTCTGGAACACCTGAGGAAGCTCGGCTATGGGAACATGACCGATCAAGTAGCAATTACTACACGTGCTAGGGAAAAGTAATGATGCTTTTTTGAGAACTTTGCCACTAAAATCACTGAGATGCATGGATTTTTTAGATTAATCCTGAGAATGTCCGCCTTACCGCCACAGAGACGTGCTGCATTAGGATACGGGAAATCTGAGCTCATTAAACAATGTTCTTTCAACAGTATGCAGTGCGATATCGAGAAGGAATTCAAGTAAGGCCTATCACTTTACTGCAACGTCTTTTCCTCTTTACCTATCCAGAAAATAAAGAACCGCTCCATTGCAGACTGCATATTGATCCGTCATTTGGAAACTGTTACACCTTCAATGCTGACCCTAACAAAGTACAAGCAAGCAGTAAAGCAGGGCCTAGCCATGGTGAGCAACATTTCCCTTTGTTCAAGTCTTGCTCATTGCCATTCCTTACGTTGGCTACTTTTTCGCAGCCCTAGGAACGAGGCCACAGATCCAGGCCAGGTCATATTTTATCCTTCGCAACAATTATGAACATGTGATTTAAATTCCAAGTGATGTTCCCCTGGGAACGCAGTGAGCACGCAAGAAATTGAACGGAAAGCAACTGGACGTTGAATGGTGAAATGCTTGAGACGCGTCAGAGATGCAAGAACTTATGTGTTGTCCTTCTGCTGAATCCCAACCCAAAGTGGTGTAGTGGTGAAGTGCACGGGTCACGTGAACGCTATGAACGGAGAACGAGTCATCTTTCAATTTTTCGAATAAATACATTCCCTCTCTCTGCTTCTGGTAAAAGGTGGAACCAGGGCTGGAAATAGAAGGCGAAGCACGTCATCAATCGAAGGAAGAGAAACTGATTATCAGCATATCTTTAGGGTTCATTTTTAATGACAGATGTCTTGGCAAACAGATAAGTGCGTAGCCTAGAGCTTCTTAACACGATAGGTTTCATTCCGCCAAATTTGTCCACCATTTGTGAATTCGATGCAAATTTAATAGCACACTTTCACCGTACCGTACGTAATTAGCCTGTTCAAATGCTCTTTAATTTGCCATGTGAGTAGTCTTTCCATGATTAAATTTCAACGTTCCACCTTTGCTGAAAGCTATCAAGTATGTATTCACTCAAATGTTCGGGCTGACGACCTACCACTCCACTGCGTCGTGCATCGTCGCTCTTCAGTGTGCGCTTTCAGTCTAAGGATATCCCGAAAGCTCCCGTGGTGTCTCTGGATACCTTGAAAACTCTGTCCGGTCATCTGTTCCTAATTTCAGAGTTACAAATTAGTCTGACCGTATAAAATTGTCTGGAAAGTGTCCGTAGAAGAACATCGAGGTAAAACACGTTAGGAATATCGGCATGATATGGTACAGCGGTATATCAATTTCTTTATTTGGAGCGTAGAGAACTGTACAAGCTCCAGCACAAGCGAAGCGACCACATAATGACCTCCGTTGTATGATAAGCTTCATCTCTTTTGGCTCACAGATGTTGCCCAGCTGCTCACAGCTGATCAACTTGGACAGAGTTCTCAATCTTGATGAATGGTCCGCCCTACTAACTGGAGACCAGCTTTTCGAAAGTAACACCTAAACGAGAACCACGGGAGTTCCCCTTTTGAGGCAAAGTAGACTCCGAATGGAATTTTGTCAGAGCAACAATGCTTCAAAAAGTTGGAAATTGAGTGAGTTTACCGTTTGATACGTAGTGCTGCCAGAATAAAGGACCATAGGAGACCATGTGAACGAGCCGTGCTAAAGACTCTGCTGTACTTGCATTGCCGAGGAGGAGAAGAGGAAGAAGTATTTTCGCACTCGACGGTCTTCCACTGGATGGAGGCACTGATTCCGCTATATCTCACTGGATGGAGGCACTGATTCCGCTACATCTACATCTCCAGGAAAAATCTACGCTGATTTTTTTCTGTTCCCATAGTTTGCGCCTCTCTCTTGAATTATTCTTCCGTCCTTTGTTTTCTGCAAAGCTGTACTCTACAGAACTTTGTTCCTTTTTCGTGTATTTTGTGTTTTTAGCGCACACCAAGGGCAAGAATGGATAGAACCATGTCAAAGAAATGTCATTCAAGTAGGATTCCAGAACAAACTGAAGCGAGCACAACAATCTCCCAGCTTAATGCGTGTTTTCTTCTGCAACTGCGTTTAAATTCAACCGCATCAGCTCTAATTTCCCATTAACTAAGTTTGCTTTGACTCACGAACACAAGCGGATTCTTCTCCTGAGGAAGCAAATGTTTCCGAAAGTTCCTTGAACAAACAGAGCGATAATGAGATAGATTTTTCTCCTTTTTTCGTGAATCCCTTAAAAGAAGTGGGATTGGACTTTTCTGATCCCCAGAAGCCTCCGTTGAGAGCAGAGGATGCCAGTAGCAATCTTAAACTCCCACGTCTTTTTTCTATATGTTTGGTGTTTTCCTCCAGAGAGGGCATGCACATTATGTCCATGTGACGGCTGGACGCAATTTATAACACTAAAAGGACTCTTGGCACCATGACTGACGCTTCACTGAAAAACTGACTGATATGTTGAGTTTTTAAAGTAAGGATTCGTCCAGGAACGGAAGTGGGTACTCACATGTTCAAATAGAAACTTGCTGGTAGCAGCAAATGCTCGTAAAGAGGCATAATGGAGGCAAAATGTATTGTATGGCTGTAAAGCTGTAATGTATCGCTACTTGGCATCCTCGAATGGGCAAAGAAACTGATCTATAGGAAAAGAGTACCATGCAAGTCGTGGATCACCTCGTTTTCAGGATTACGGCTGATGGTTTTTGTGAACACATCGGACTACCTTCCCACCACTGAAGCTACTGGTGTACGGATTGCAATCCACGGTCAGAAGGAGTGCCCGTTTCCAGACGTTTTCGGTTACTCAGCGCCCACTGGGGCGGTGTCATCCTTCGGAATTTCACTTGTGAGAAGAGTTAGACTGAGCAAAACAGCTGCGATGTATCCGGATTACAGTTACTCTTTCAGAGAAAAGTTAATCGACTAGAAAACGGGGACTGTTTCAACCCAGATGCGCCTCTGCCGCCTGGCTACATTTACCGAGAGTACAATTATGAACCTGAGGTAGGAGAAAACCTGGTTTTCACGGAGAGAATTCTATTACCCGAGCACTTCCAGGGCTGCTATCGTAACTGCTACCAAAAACGCATCATAAGCCGATGTGGATGCGCAGATCCACGATTTCCACAGCCGTCTAGTTCCATACGTGTCTGTGACATTCGAAATGAACACACTAGTGAGTAGGCAGCTGGAATGAAATTTGAAAGATTTTCATCTGTCTTTATTGCAGGGGACTGCTTACTAGCTGAGAGCGTTCGAATGATAAAGAGAAAATCCTGTCGGTGTACGCATGCTTGTAAACAAGATGTTTATACTACCACATATTCAGCTGCAAAGTGGCCTTCAGGAAGTACTCGGATGGAGTGTACAGAAAAAGACTGCAACACTTACTATAGGTGAGATTCTCAATTCAGAATTACTGGGTTGGTGGAAAAAAATGGTGTGCTTTGTGTTGACCTCATTCTTTCCATAACTTCAATGAACGGAAACCCCGGCGGACGATATAATTCTTTAGTTAGCAGGGATCTTTGCTCTTTGCATGAGCAGGTCTTTGAGGTCCTGCGCAGAGAACTCGGAAAACTGAGAAGTAAAGAACAAGAAAATTTTCCTTCTCAGGTCATCAAGTTTGGCAAATCTCGTCGGATAGAGAATTTGGAAACCGGGAAAAGAGGCAAGAATACTGCAATTTTTCTGTGGAAAACGACGGTTATTTGAACATTTCCTAGCAGAGTCATCAAAATTCAAGCCAGCTCCCAGAAGCGAATTTCGGTCAAAAGTTGGAGTGCAGAAGATGAGATTTTTAGTCTCCTGAGCGCTTTTCGCGGGGCGACGTCGCACCCTGTTTATACTTTTTTCTTAAAAAACGACGCGATGGTTTCGCTAATGTTGCGCACTGGAGTTGGCCACTGTTCCATAGTTTTTCGAGTGGTTTTATCCAAAAACTATGGAATAAGACGAATTCGGTTGGAAATGTGAACGTGAACGGACTGCCAGCCGAGCCGTGGAAGAACACAATGTAGGTATACACGTCACATCCTTATATTGATCCAGAGGTTTTCTTTTGAATTCTTCAGAACAGCGTTCGATCATTGATTCTAGGTGGTTGTAAGGTAGTCCTCCGCTCCGACACATGATTTTTCACATCCCGGTGTGGTTTTGTGGTGAAGTCGATGCAAGACCCCCACCCCCACCCCACAGAAATCACAAGATAACACGTCTAACCAGTGAAAGATTGGAAAAGGTCAGTAGCGCGGGCTAAAACTTGATTTAGTGAAACGAAACTCTCAAATGGATCAGGAAATCGCACACTCGACCAGCAAAGAACCAAAAAACATCAAATCGAGACACCAGAACAACGTATACCTCCAAAGAAATCCCTGGTAGTACTACTAAAACACACGTGAACGGGGAAAAACACAAAGCGGCGGGACACGGGACTACAGCAATGTATGCATAGAAGAAAACCATTCTGATAACTCAAATGCAAGAAAAAATCTCTAGACAAATAAATGGGAAAAACCCGCAATGCGTTCTTCCATATCTTAGAACGAACATCCTTGGCGAAGAACACTGCGCAAAATTGCAGCCATCGCAAAGACCACCACTGAAAATCGCTGAGAACTTTTTCTGAACATTCCAGACCACAAGTGGTAAAATGGGGTCCAAAACAGTCCGTGGAAGCTCTTGATCCCCGCTAAATCGGGGTGTGCATGTAATTTTGCGTGAGTGCGTAAATTTGCGACGTTCAGAATGGCGCGACGAAGCGACGCGACGGCTTCGCTACCCGTCGCGTCGCGAAAAAGTATAAACACTCCTATACAAAGAAGGTGTTTTGGACTGCATTGGTGACGGTGCTGCCAAAAATTCCCAAAAATCGAAAAAATTCAAGGTGAGGTTTCTAGAAATTTTTTATTCTTTCGTGACCCCTACGTCCACCAGACATCTCTCATACGTACAGCACGAAAGAGCTTGCTTTGCTCCGTAAGTGTGTATCCATACCTGGATGTCATACTGTTTGGTGAAAATTACACGGTTTTAAGAAATATTGCGCCATTTCTTTTACACCTACCTCATACTATGCTGATTTATTGACGATCATACACTTTTCCCATGTATCCAAATTTATTTGTCTATCTATCTGTTTCATTATTTCTTTACTTACACACCAGAGTGTGCACCCCAAAAAAAGTTGAACAATGATGAGGATTTCGTTGCCGGTAATGAAGCTTGCAATATTGGATGGGACATATTGGATGTTCGTGCGGTTTTCCGTGGGCATTGAAACTACTGCTCTTCACGACCAACATCAATCACAATGAGTGATATAACTTCCGGTGTAGTTGAAGCCCCGAAACCGGTTAGTGCAAAATGCCTAGGAACGTTGACTGTGTTCTCTTATTATCCTTACTAATAGATCACTTCATGCTCTCGAATTAGGTGCATTTAACTTCTCACAATGATTAAGTTATTAGAGATCTCCATTTATATTTCGCTCCTTTCCTTTGCTATTAATGCTGCCGGAGACAGAGTAGTTCCTCGGTTTCATCTGTATGAGAAACCACTTTGTTTTGAGATGAATCAATTTGTGACCGTCAGCTGCAACTTTGGAATGGAACTCTAGAAAATGTCAGAGAAAGTAAACAAAATGAGTGGCTGGAGCCTACTTCAGGCATATAGAGCTGGAGTAAGAAGAATTACCTTTTACTCGGTCCAGCAGATCCAAAACAGCTCTCCAAGAAGTGTTCTCATCTAGAAACACGAAAATTCACAGCAGAGAGAGAAAATTTAGCCGAGCACACACCTTTTACGCATAATCACAAGCAGGTTAACTTTAATTTTATCTTTATTCACATTTGAACTATACGTTACATGAACGCACTAAATATCAGAAATGAGCAGAACACAATCTAACCCAGAAAAAGAAAACTGAAACGCAGCAGTGAGCACCGTGACTTACATTAAAACCCAATGGCGTATACTCAAGGTAGACGAAAAAAATTTCAACGTGCAATAGTAAAAGAATGGTATGATCTCATGAAAAGTAGTATAATCAAGAAAATGATATCATATGAGTCAAGATGAGTGCCCAGAAGAACGGTGGTTTACTCATAGAAATTTTGTCCTTGTTTCTAAACACTCAAAATCCGGTCCTTCGAGGTGCTCTCCGTTTAACGCAATGCAAACATGCAGACGTTTTTCGCAATGCTTAAAACAGCTTCAGAACTCCTCAAGTTTGATGACTTTCGATGCTTCTGCAGTTTTTCTCTTCTCATCTCTTTCACAGCCGCTGGCAATGTTTTCGAGGACACCTTTCATCTGGGGAGACAGTGAAAAAAGGTCACACAAAACGGGGTTAGGTGAACACGTACGATTGAGTATGGGGTTTTTTGCAGTCTCAGTTCACAAACTGAGCCTACTGCACATCTCCAAGGTGTGACGAAGAACTACTCTGCGTACCAGTGGTACCAGTGGTATAGACGTGGAACCATTCGGCAATTTCCTGAAGGTTCAGTTTTTTGTGAATCATGCTGCAATTTTCTGCAAGCTTCCTAATTGAAACTTCAGTTGATCTTTTGCCTCAAAATGAAGAACTCCAATAGGAAAGTTTCATTAAAGAATGGGCAGCGTTGTTTTACGAGAGTTCACGAAAGAGCTCATTCAAGTCGAGAGCAGCTTTTTGCAGAAATGACGTGATTTACCTTTTTTTGGTTTCTAGAACATTCTCCTATTAAGCCTAGCCCGTGCTACAGATGTTTCACCCCTCTGGAAGACAGTTCCATTCATTTTTGGTTACCGGCCATATTTTCACCAATATTTTGTGTGTGTACGCAATTATGGGAACTCAGGGTAACTTGGATTACCGAAGCACGACTTGAGCAACGAAGCAGAATGGCGAATTTTGAATAATGATAAGCACTATGTAAAGGGTCGATGCTATTCGCTCCTTACTGTTTTTGAGTGAGATTTCATTGGCGCGAAATTCTAGCAGTTTGTTTTTTCTCTTTTACTGAGAAAATTATTTCCTTATTCCCTATTGGTTGCATAATCCAAGCTACTGATTGGTTACACGGAGGTAATGATGAAAAACTGGCCCAGATTGTTTCGAATGTTCCTTACTCTGACCTATTCTTTTGTGGGTAATTTGTTGTAAAGATTATCTGCTGCGTGTTAGGACTATTGCGTTGTGGTTTTCCTCCCGCATAGTTACAGTTACTTGGCAATCAAGGCAGCACCCACGGAAATCCCAGTTTTGGAGCACCATTTAGAACAACGTCCTCAAACGCTAGTATTCTCTCAGTTAACTAGAGGGACGTGCATGTCTCGAAGGGTTCACGAGTTTTGAGCACAGTTCTGGTTAACCTGTCACTATTCTGAGATAATCGCGAGAAATCATTGCGAATTTCTGAAGGTTTTGTTGCTGGAGATTTAGGGCAACCGAAATGCTCTAAAAATACCACTTGAGAAACGAGTTGCAAAAAATGAGGTCCGCATTTTCAAATAGAACGGACACAAGAGCTCTACCAATAAGAAGTTGAGTTCACGAACGTGACGAAACTCTTTGCGAGAGGCTACCATTCACCTTCCGGGCACGATCCCCTTCTCGAGTGGCAGGACCTACTCTACCCTCTCACTTGGAACATGCTCTCTTCACATCCATCTTTTGGATCCCACCGCGTTTCTGCAGTCTCGGAATCCGTCTTTTTTTTTGAGAAGGGTTGTAGGTTTAAAATTTCGGAACTCGGAAGTCGGAAACCTCAAAAGCACCGGAACATCCTCAGACAATGGAACGGGCTGACCGCGGTACCAAAGTGTGCTCCGCGGGCTGACCGCGGTACCATGATATGCGGAACGGGCTGACCGCGCACAGAAAGCTGGCTGACCGCGGTCGTTACTCGAAAGTTGGGCTGACCGCGGTCCTTCATCGAAAATTTGGCTGACCGCGGTACTGTCCGCGGTCGGCCAAATTCGGCCCGTAGAACCCGCACAATGTACGTTGCAACCTTTGTGAACATAGTGACGGTGATAAGTGGGATGTATATGAAACGGCAATCCTTCTCTGAAAATGCCGAAGAAATTAAGAAGTAACCAATTTTTTGCTGAAGACTGGAATCCACCCCAATTCGGTGGGGGAATGTGTGCCACTTTCTAGACATTTTTGGAGTGAAGCTCTCATCAAGAGAGCTTAGTAATTAATATTATGCACTTTATGAACCTACAAAAGGAGAATGTTTTAAGCACATAATCTGAAGAATACGAATAAATTCTGGTGATTTTGGCCTTTCTATTTTTCGAAATTGTTTGTACTGCACAATTTGCAACGATAAAGAGGGAGATTTTTTGGCGAATGTTGAATTTGATCGCAAAAATATCGTCCACACATCTTCAGTAACTATTACTGCCGTTATGAGCAGGCCAGGACATCACTTCGACGGGCTGACTGCGGATCTTTCGCGGGCTGACCGCGCACCGATATCTGGCCGACCGCGCTTAATTATTTGGCTGACCGCGGAGTTGGCTACGGTCCGCCAAATATTGGTACCGCGGTCAGCCCGATCCATTTTGTCAGAGTCGGAAGTGCTGCATGTCAGAAGTCCGCAATTAGAGAGATTTCAATATTTGTACACGTATAAGAGTTATAGTAGGGATGAAACATGCATTTTTAAGTTAACTGGCATTGATTCCAAACATTCTACCTATTTTATAAGTGGTGGTATCATTTAAGAATTGAAAGATACGCGGGAAATAATGGCGTGTCAAATAAAGTCAGATGAGAGTATGAACAAGATTGTAACAAAATCTGGTCAGACAACGCAGTTTTTCGGCAATCAAAAGTCCAAAAAAAAAGAAATATCGGAAGTTTCGGAAGTCATTTACCGAAATTCCGCTCGTCCTCGATGATTACGTGACGGGAAAACTAATTTGCTCCATTTTCAGTGAACACGCAGCAATGTTAGAAATCTATTACGAACAGATGAGTTATGAAGTGCTTCGAGAATCAGAATCATATTCGTTTGTCAACCTGATATCTGATATCGGAGGACAAATGGGATTGTGGCTGGGTATGCTTCCTAGTAGCGTTTCTGTTCTCCTTCGTATAAATATATAATGTGTGGCTTATTCCAGGAGCGTCTGTTCTGACAGCCATCGAAATCCTCATCTTCCTCATCAGCATCGTCTCCATCGCTGTGAGCAGTCATTTGAAGTACCTCGACAAGTTCAAAGCTGAAAGCGATACTGAAAAGAGGCCAGATATAGACGTCAGTCGAAAAACATCACAGAAGAGTGTGTATGAAGGAGAATGATTATATTTTGTTATGAAATGTCATCTCGATGACGAATCTTTTATCACTGAATATCGATCTCATCTTTATTTGCTCCGCGTTCTTCCCAACGCTACTTTCTGAGTTTCATCGTTACGAGTATCAGTGTTCAAAATGATTTTTGTTTTAGGGTAATTTTATATAATGTATTTTCATTGATTTCTGTTCTATTGCCACATTTTACCTGTTCGATTTTGAGTACATAAAAAGTGTACGATAAAGTGTCCAATGAGACAAGACTTTAGAAGGCAGTGTCCCAGTTGAAAAACGTTTTTGAAATATTGCCATGAAAACGATCTCCACGAGCTGCTGATCCCGAAAGTGCTCATGATTGCATTAAAAAAAACTACCGAGAAAACCCTTTTGCAATCTCCAACTTTTGGGGAGCATGTTGGTGTATTCGGGGAACGGAGCCAGGGAGATAGTATGAGATTTCTGAATAATTCATTTCGCGAGCCAGCCTTCTAAGAAGAATCGTACTTTTAGTGCTGGTTTCTCATCATCAGCTCCCTATCAGGATAGGAGGTGCTCTATATGTGAGCAGCAAGGTAGTGCAAGTAGCAAAAATCTCTCCTTCTCTTGATCCCGCCAACAAGCTCCCAAAAGTTGGGAAGCAAAAAAGGGTTTTCAGCAGTTTCGCAGGGAATCTCACGTGCCATTTAGAGCGGGAGCTCCTGGAAATTTTTAAACACTCTTAGCAAAGCATAGCAAATTGTGAAAGCAGATTACATGATGTACTTATTGAAGGAGAAGGAACTTTTTGATAGATAAACAACTCAACACTACTAACAAGCATCGGTTGAAGGAATGAGAGTTCTTAGAAGTATGTTTGACAGCTAGGGCATCTACCAATTTTTACACAGCAGTTTCGGGGCTGGAACTAGACCGGAAGTGTGGTCTCCTTGACGCGCCAGGTCTTGGACTATTTCATTAGTAGTTCCCAGAGAGATTCGAAGTTTATATGCTGTTTGTGCTGATATTCAAACCCAGTCAGTCCGTTTTCATATCTCATGTCTTAATAAATTCAGAAGTGCAAAATGAACGGCGCTGTGAAAGCCGAACTTTCTTATTGTGAATTTTCCACTACTAATTGTATACAGTGTTCTAATAACAGTAGCTGGAGTCCAATTATTATTTGTACACACCATACAGAACCCCATGGGCCTAACACCAAAGTCCTCACATCTGCTGCAAGTTCTGCTTATTCTCATTATTCGTGCAATGAATGTGTTATAGATTATTTGCTTGGGAACGTTTGACGCATAATCATCAGGATATTTAATAACCTTGTAGTTATAACCGCCGTTCTTATTCAAGAGACAATAATTAATCTTATCCTTATCTCTCGAAACACTAAGATTTAGAAGGTTGGTTTCATTTTTAATTCTGATATAATTGTACTTTCTTATGCGGAGTATCATAAGCTTTGTAAGATCCTTCTTAACCACTGTATCCGGGAGGCTGGTGAAATGGCATATAAAATCGGCTCAGTACAGCTGCCTACCATTACATATTTGTGTGCATATCTTTAATAACTTTAATGCTAATTTCGACTGCTCAAAAATGCTTGATACCACTCATTTCTTTTGTAAATTTGCAATAGCTCATAAAATGTTGTCGAAAGTGTGATGGTATGATCCGCGAAGTGGTAGCTAATGGTTTGAGAGTGCTTCTTTGAGCACCCCCAATAAAGGGGAATTCACTTGGGTCGCTTTTTAACTCTTCTTCTTGATTTAGGTTCAATCCAGTGACTATTTTATAGTGTATTTCCTTAACACCTTCCTCTTGTAAGTCTCGTAGTCACAACGTAAGTACTACCTTCCGTAGCTTCATTTCTTTCTTTAGCATTGTTATATAAACTTCTTACATGTGAAGCCATAATTTGATGATGCTTTGTCCACTGACGATATCTTGTAACCACTACAAGATATCTATAAAGTTTTTTTTTACTAAGTCTACGTTAAATTCATCATTCTTGACCTCTTTCGGACCATGTAAATTAAATAATTTGGATCCTATCGCTTACGTGCATATGTAATTCGCGTTAAATTTTGTTCGAGAGATCCGCTGTCCTTAAGTTTAGGCACAGTTTTCCTAACGAATTCTATATTCCCTACGTAGTTCTCTAATCTCTCAAATCGCTTCCTTGCTTACTCTACTATTTACTCTCTATTTGGTGCCTTGGCTGAAAAAAACTTTCAAGATTAATGTCTCTAGCAATTCCTAAATTCCCAGTGCATATCTAATTAAAGTGCACAGCGGCGATTTCAGTGTACTTTCCACATATACACTCACTACTTTCTTGCAACTGACATAAGCTAGGGTTAATTTTGTTCGCTACTCACTTTAAGATCACTAATGGCTGAGCTATTTGGTGTATAACTTGCTAACATTCATTTCATTCCCATACTACTATCGTGGTTACTCAAAGGTCTGTCCCCCACGCAGTTAGCAGCCCTCTTTCAATAGCAGTTGGTACTTAGCATGACTCAACGACTACGGCTGACCTCTCCACACGTATGCTCTCTGTTAGCCTTCTCTCATCTGCAGCAACGGAGGTCTAACACGGGAATGAAGATCAGACTAGTCTCTTTGCGTCTTCGCTTGACTTGTGTTTTAGTTATGCCATTTCGGTCTCACGCAACCCATTTGTTGTTCTAGCCTTACTAGTTTTATTCAACAGTTTTATCGCCTACACTTGCCGAGTCTTATGGTTTTTGCCCTTGTATGGCACGCCTGTACAGTGTAGATAAATAAATAAATAAATAAATAAATAAATAAATGAAAATAGTATTCAAAATTTTGTTCAGTTATATTCCATTTATGTTTTCACCAAAATGACATTGCAGCTAGTGCATATATATTTTGTATTTTAATTCGCATGCGAGATTATGAACCTGTGGAGCAAAGGCGATAGCAGTCAGTCTGTCATTTTCGTACCTGTTTAGTGTTTTGAAGAATCTATACAATGAATTACCATTTATTTTCGTTCACTATATTTTGCGTGCTGTCTCTGCAGTTACTTTCCTTCTCATATCTTATTTATTTATTTTATTTATTTACTGCACACTAAGTGCACTATAATCATTGGAACAAGATGAAACGCAGAACAACATCAGATTAAATGCGAGTAGTCGCTCAAAAACCACACTAGCAGTCATTCTGTCATTGTCGTACCTGTTTAGTGTTTTGAAGAATCTATACAACGAATTACCATTTATATTTTTTTTATTATTTTCATTTTATATCTTCTTTCCTGAACTCTATTTCTTTCTCTTCTCACAGGACATCGAGAGTAGGGGTGATTTTTTCCTATGAAGAATTCACAATGTTTGAGATACTACCAAATTCTTCAATTTAATCATTGAAACCAAAAAGAAATGCTGTGGCCTGTATTCATGTTAACTCCCTTCCTCTCAGTTTCGTTTAGTATTATCATTTCATGAAATATGGTCAGGTACATATATCCATAATTACATACCAGTGGCGGACGCAGAAAGTGAGCGGGAGGGGGTGGGGGGAAGGAGTGGGGTCTCCGCCGTTTTGGGGACCCAGACGGAAAATAAAATTAATAAAAACCTTAATTATAATAATTAATAATTGATTAAAAAAATTATATTGAAAATAATGATAAAATGAACTAATGAAAATAAACTCATACAAGATTTTTATATGTATTGTAAAGTAATTTCAAAAATTTGCGAACCCATTCTCGGGGGGAGGCGCCCCCCCCCCCCCCCCTGCGTCCGCCACTGTTACCTACATATATGTAGTGAGTTATGTCCGGTGTTTTGGGAATGGATAATCAAGGAGTATTTGAATTTAGCTCTTCAAAACTCCTTTTATGTTGGTATATTCTATTACATAGACCTGAGCCTTTGTGTAGTTTCGCTGACATATTGCAGCTTATACGTTGAACAACTGTTCATATGAGCTAGTTTTCTAGAATCATAGTTAGCGTTATCTGGTTTGTTCGTCCTTCTCATGAAGTTTGTTGTTGAGCTCTTCGCAAAATTAATGGAAATAATTGAATTGCAACTGCTGCACTCCCTACTACTACATCTTACTCGTGTTTCATCATTGAAATAAGATGACTAAACAATCTGGCATTGATTACTCTATCTATCATTATCTGACGAAGTCAATATTAAACATGATTTGCTATGGTTAACAGGGTTGTTTTTGTTTGCGGACCTTTTTCGTCCATTGAATCTGAGGAGGTCCGTTCTAAATGCTTATGCAGTTTCCTTATCAAAGGTTATTTCCTCCTCGGCTGGAGCTAGCATTTTCATTGCTGGGGAACTTTACCTGTGGTGTAAACTGCATTGGATTCCCATGCTTAGCAGCACGCCAAGGTTCTTCCCAATTCACAGTCTAGTTTACTCATGTTTATTTTTCCCATCACAGCGAATTGTTGGCGTTGGTTTATGTCTCTGTATAATTTGATAGCTTGTAGTTTAATGTGTGTACGTTCTCATTTTGATTTCTTATAGTTCTTTGCAGTCGAAACTACTCGAGTGTCTTTGCTTTGTATGTATTTATTGAAGATTTATGAGGTTATCCTTGCGAGTAAATGGATCTACAACTCGTAGTTAAAGAAGGGTGGAACGCCAGACCTCTCTTCAGATAAGATCTTGTTATCTCGATACTATTCGCGAGGTAGCTCAATGAATGGGAATAATCGAAAACATGGTTGTGTTGTTCGAATGCACTACTGCAATATCAAAAAACTATCGAACCAAAAGACCTTATGCCTTCTCCTCCTCTTGATGCTGGAAGGTGGATGGTGCTCCATAATTTAGGACTACTTTTGCAGTTATATGAGTTAATAAATAGCATGTTTGGAAGTGACAGCTCATCAATTGTCGATGTAATCAAGTAATGTATGATTCCTGTATGATTCATTTGGTCACAATGCACACTACTTCCGGATTTCCGCAAGACCATTCGATTCTACAGGTCCGCGTGAAAAAATCGTCACATCAACTCAAAATTCTTACCGTACAATCTCTGTCGAGGGAAACGTGAAGTAAGGAAAAGTGGAAGGAAGAATCTACAATACCGCCCATAATTTTTGCAAAAAAAAGGGGTGGCGACGGATTAATCGTTAACAAACATTCGCAGTACTGTAACTCCTTTCAAAATGAAGCTTCTCTAGATCTGAGCACATTTTCGGATTCCTCATATATAAAATTACTTGGGCTTCGACTTCAAAACATTTACGTTTTCAAAAATTTGAAAAATTTTCAAGATTTCAGCGATCAGGTTAAAATCTGAAAAAACGTTGAAACCCGAGAATTAAGCAAAATCCAATGAGCGTGTTCAGAAGCCTCATTCTTCGAATATTTTCTAGGTTTTTAACGTTTTTTTTATGATTTTGACCTGATTGCTGAAATTTTGAAAAATTTCAGATTTTTGAAAAAACAAATGTTTTGAAGTCAAAGTTCAAGTAATTTTATATAATGTTCGATTCCAATTTCGATGAGGAACACGAAAATGTGCTCAGATTTAGAGAAGCTTCATTTTGAAAGGAGTTACAGTACTGCGACGGTTTGCAAACGATGAATCCGTCGCCACCCGTTTTTTTTTTCGCAAAAATTATGGGCGGTATTGTAGCGTATCCATGGCTGGAAGTCATTGTTAAAGAAAGTGGTATTCTCTCAATGTCGGTCGCGAACTACATAATGAGAGAGGAAGGAGCAGGGGTCGGTAAGGTCAAAAGCTGGCTCCACCAAGCGGAATTCCGTAGGAGAAAAGTTTTCGTTCCGGTACTAGCTCTAACATTAAACATGCAAAAGCAAAAAAAAACTTAAATTAGTATCAAATTGAAATCAAGAGCATAGCAATAGGCTGACACAAATTTTCTACCTATTTCATAAGTATAACTTACTTACTCTGAGCATCCTTTCTTTTTCAACCTGCTGCCGGTTGCGTTCAACAATACGTCACTTTCAGCGACTACAAGGATTCACTGAACAATTAATTATCCTAAATATAATTAGTGAGCAGCGCATATTTGCGTTACAGATTTTTTTTGAGTCTCTACATATAGCCTCGAACTTCAACTTTATATTTTAGCAGCAGTAAAAGAGTAGCTGAAAATATGGGCGTCATATCATGTTTTTCCCTCCATGGCAGGTCACTATGTAGTTTCATTCCACCTGGAATTTGTGTTCTGGGAGCTGAAGAAATCAATAACCCTCAATTTCTCTTTCTGCAAGACTAATTTCGAGTCGGAATGGAGCAAACATTCTACAGTCCTTGAATCTGACTAGGATCGAAAGCACTTTCTCCGAATCCATATTTCATGAATTGCCTCAAATCTGCGTGAAAGGAGCGCCTCGCAACGAATTTTCGAAAAATCTTCTAAAACTCACGAAAATGAGTGAATTATTTCTCCAATAATGTGGTCTAGATCTCCCAGGAAGATCTTCGAAGAGACTTCAGCTTTATGGGTATAATTTCTGCCAGGTGCATAAGTTTGGAGGGATTTTTCAAAAAATTGTAGAACCCGCTAAGAACCTGCTCCACCGCGAACTCTGACTCAATCCGTATATAAACTCTGTATTAGGGAGTCTTTTGACAGGTTATGGCTAAACATCAGTACATGTTTCTTCGGAGATGAACGACAGATAGAATTTTTTTTTAGATTATGAGCCATGGTACCTTCAAATGCTAACTTTGCGAAATGCATAGTTTTCCACATCATTTCATTAAAATGTCCTATTTCGCAGCTGAAAAACATCCCACTAATTCCACTACGAATTTTTACGCCCTCCACCTTTCATCGATTTGATGGACACATATATGTATGTAGTGGAGTTTGCAGGCATAATGAACTAATCTGGATCACTACCGAGTTTTCAATGTTGGCGAGCAGTATTCTTCACTATTAGACCATTCTGCCATCTACCCCAATCGTCACTGACAGCATAATTGGCCGGAGATTAATTGGTTCCATGAAGCA
Source organism: Ancylostoma caninum (assembly GCA_037903475.1). Classification (NCBI taxonomy): domain Eukaryota; kingdom Metazoa; phylum Nematoda; class Chromadorea; order Rhabditida; family Ancylostomatidae; genus Ancylostoma; species Ancylostoma caninum. Next base: position 146,665 of record JBAJFG010000473.1, on the reverse strand, counting down.
ATATAATTATGCTATTTCAACTGCTTTTGGATCTTCTTTATCATTTCCCCTGTTTTTCCACCGTTGACCGCGACAATAAATAAAGACCTTCACTTAAACGGAGAAGTATAATTTTGTCGTTATTTCGTTAACTATGATGATCTTCACTCTATTGGGCTTCAAAACGCCTCCAATACTTCCTTATCTACTGAACGTCGTGTCACTGTGTTCTGCAAGAATGGGAAATTTTGCCAGTCCCGTCATTTTGTATTGACGTCTATACCACCAGATTGGATCAAAATGAGAGAATTTTAATTTTGAAGCAAAGTAGGTGTATTGTTCTGCATAATTGCATCGGATTAGTTCCTATAATAGTCGTTTAACCTAAAATTAATGTCCCCAATGTTCATCACAATCTCGACAGCACGGCGTTTAAAGGACGCACATTGCTCCAATGCGATGCCATGGACCGTATTCGCCGTGACACGTTGATTATGCGATAACGGCAGCGCGCAGTTCATTTTGAAGGATAAGCTTCTGCTTTTATGAGCTGGGATGCATTCCATGGATTCCTTTTCGTATTTCGAGTAAACCAGTTTGTTTTTCACTGAATTTGATTCTTTTTTTCGGTTCTTACTCGCTGACTTTCATTCGTTTATGAGCTTACATTGCCATTATTTCCAGTTTTCCTGTTTTTGTTGTAGTTTCCATGAACGTTTTCATGAATAATTGCTTTTCAAACTTCTCTTCTAGCTAGAACCCATTTGTTTCCGATTTTCTCAGCGGGAATTGTGCTTTGGAAGCTTGGTATATGATGATCTGTACCCAATAGTTTTGCTTTTCAGGTAAAATGAGACCGGTCATTTTTCTAGTCGTAGCTTTTTCTTCCGTATTTGCTGTCTCCCTCAATGGTCATTGGGAAGAAAAGGATACCAAATGGCTGTCGGGTGTTCTTGAGGTATAAATACCATAGCTTCAACTTCTCCAACATTTCTAACCTTTAACAATTCAGGATGTGCTTAAAAAGAAGACTGACAATATAGCTTCGTTACATTACGCTGCAAGTACATTGAAACTTCTCAAGGTAACACCGTCAGATGCTGCAGCTAAGGTACTTATTGTTTTTCTAGCTTCAGATTACTTAATTTTCCGGCTATTTTTATGCAGGGTGCCTGCGAAGTTGCCAAGAAGGCTGACTTATCCAAACTTGATGTCCTTTACAACGCTGCTGCTTTGTCCGCTGACCTTCCAAGCTGTGCTCTGCCTACCATAGCAGGGGCGCAAGTGAGTATTTGATTTGTTCTTGCTGTTGTCAGGCTTCGGCCTTCTCTAATATTGTTTGTATGTAAGGGGTTGACCATTGCTGAAACACTGTCGAGCTTATACTTTATATGCATTCCTTATCAAAATGAAGAGAAAAATCGATGACAGCATTGAGCAGGTAGCAAGTTTCCGCCACGGAAATTTTATAGAAATCTCGTGCAGCTGTCATTATCTCCATCCGAAGTTCCCATGGGATGTACATCAGTCTGTCTAGCCATTGATATACCATACCTCTGCTCTGCTTATTACTAAAAGGCATGAATTACATGGTCTTTACATGACCATAACCACAAAAAAAAGACGCTTGATGTATTACTTGAACAACATCATTGAAAATTCGATCCATGCTGAATTCTCCAGAACTGGAATTGATGGACATCTCATGCACAGCCCATGTTTGTAAGGGGTTTCTCATGCAGGCATGGTTACCCTGCAAGCATCATGTGTTTGGTGCACTATGCAACTTTAGGCATTCCTGATTATGGCAGATTCGTTGTGATTAGTAGGTATTTGTGCATTAAAAGCTGAGTTTCCATATTTTGCGTATGCGGTAACGTGGCAATTCGAATCTTTTGGAAGTTTTCTTGGGTAAAATGGAGTTGGGGGGAGCCACTTGATATAAGTCGATAATATGACCTGTCCTACACGTTCTGACTTGTTTGCATTTTAGGTAACTACTGTACATTAAGAGCGCTAACAAGTCAGAGCATTCTGGACATGTCAGCTAACAAGTCTGAACGTGCAGGACAGGTCATATTATCGACTTATACCAAGTGCCCCCCCCCCAACTCCATCTCACCCGTTTTCTTTTCATCCCATAAGTTCAATGTTTCGTTTCGAAATGTTCTTCGTAATTCATGCCAGTTGTTGGGTGCCATCGAGGTAATCGTAACCTTGTGTAAATACTGCCTTTATGAGGGCTGTTCAGCGTTTTTTCTTTGTTCATCTGCGTTGTACATGGGGAAACTGTGTCAATACCTCAACTGTTGTGGATCCCACTAGTTCGTCTTCTGATTGTTTCAGAAGACAATCGAGGGTGTGCTAACAGAGACCAGTCCGAATGGCGAAAGAATCACTCAGGCTCTTCGCGCTGCTGATCGTTTGAACATCAAGGTGAGAAAACTCACTGTTATATCGTTTATATTTGAACCGAGCGCAGCTGTTGCTTTTAGGTGAATCAGGCAGCTTTCGACAAGATTCTGACAGCGGCTATGAAAGATGATTCTCCTGCGAAGTAAGTTGCATGCGGTTCCGTTAATTTCAAATCGCTAGTAATTCATGCGTTTTAGCCTCGCTTGGGTTTTCAACGCAGCGGCTCTCTTCGACAAGGGTACCGGAGCGAAATATTTCGACAAGATCAAGAACTTGGTTTCACAGGCTGATGAGGTTGACAAGAAATTCCTGCAGGTGAGCCTTAGTAGTCTGTTTCGCCTTTTCTCTTGTTTCTTTCTTAGTTTCCTTTTACAAGCTCATGTCGACAGATTGTCTGTTTGGTTCCAGTTCGATGGCGGTCTGACCACCACTGCTAATGCTATTCATGGCATCATGTCACTGGCTGAGAAGCAGGGGAAGGTCCCAGCAGTATCTCAGGTAAGACAGTACACAAAATTGTTGATGTGGCGAAACTCACCTTTGTCTTTTTGACATGATTTCATGGATTGTTTCGAAATTTACTCTTTTGTTCTCTCCATAAATGCAGGTATCAGCACGTATCAATGCAGCTATCAGGACTTTACAGGAGCAGATGCTTTTGTTCGCCAACTATCTTCTTTCACGCAAGCACGTGTCCACCGAGAAAGCCGCCTTCCATCTACTCAGTGCACTTGGTGTCCTAGTGAATAACCATCAACTCGTGCCCATAACAGTATCCCTTGCTGGACCTGTTATGATTGACCGCATGCAGGTGACGCTTAACTTACTTAGTGGTCTAATCTACTACTGGTTTACACTGTCCGTTTTGCAGCCCATCAAGGTCTTCATTACAAACGTCTTCGGCTTACCCATTGAGGCTACAGGTGTTCGTGTTGATATTATTCCTCGTGGAAGTGAGAATCCGGTTATAGGCCACCTGCCAATGGTCAAAATGCAAGCGTATGTCTTCACTGTCTTTTTTTCAAACTTTCGATTATTCATCGCAGCATACAACTTTAGAGATCCCAGAATCTGGGGATTTGGTCCCGAGAAACTTCCTGATGAAGCCGGATTCTTCACATTGGCTATAAAGATCGAATCCGGTGTACGTGCTTTTTAATTCATGTCGCTTGGTATGTCGAAAGTAGTTTGATTTGCTCTTTTTCTTCTTCAGGATAAGCGGCTTGTTGGAAAAACTGGATCCAGCGTTCTGATTAAGAAGTGCGATGACATTGTCGTTGATGACCTCAAGCTAGGAGTGCTCGAGAAAGAAGAAACGATCACTGGATCGTCTCTTAACAGGTATATGTTGGTGCGCATGTTTTACTGTACCGATTTGTGCTGCGGAGTATTTGTGGAAAACCTCCATTTTTTCTCATCTAATATTGTTTCGTTCTGGAATTACCTTAATAATGCCAGAGAATTTCGGAATTGCACTTTTACTCCGAGGAACCTTTTTAAGAGTTTGTATTTTCGAAGTTTTTTTGAGCTCATTTGGTTTTGTTATATAACCGCATGGAAAAACAGGAAAAAAAGGCTTTGTTTCTATCAGCCTGCAATTTCTTTAACTTCTCTGATAATTAAACAACAAATAAACGTATGGTAGTTCCTCTTTATTTGAAATACTAAGCCTACATATCTGTTGCGCACCGATGTTTTTAACGATCAGAATCAATTTGATGCGGACTGCTTTTCGGGAATGAGCTACTGTGAATTAATGCATGGGAACAGTCATTACCTTTTTTTGCTGTGTAGTGGTAAAAGTGATTCTTCATTCCTTCCTCATAAACTAGTTTTTTAGTGTCTCTCAATTCTCCAAATATGGAAAGGTCCTACAAGCAGACAACACGAAGCGAATATACATTTCTTTCTCTGTGAAGCCCAAGAATGGTATGGGCAGTTTGATGCAGCCACATCAGGTTGGTTATTACCGTCAATTTTACTCTTTTTTCGCCGTTTTATCTTTGTCCTTTCATCCATAATGCCTCCCTCATTATGTTTAGGCATTTATACTGTTCAAACACAGCACTGGTGCTGAAGTTTTCTACACAGCTGATGTTCAGACCGGTGGCAAGTACCTGGTTGACATCGTGAGTTGTCCTTTTTTTTGTTGACGTTGCTTTTTATTAGCTGCACTTCATCATTGCCTTTCAGAACCTAGCAAAAGCTCACAAAGATTTCGAAGGTTTGTCGGGAAAATACACAGCCCACCTTATCATTGGTGATGCCCGCATTCGAACGCCTATGGACTGGCCATTTGTGGGTGTTCTCTTCATTATTATTGCCGATATGTTTCCTAAAATCTTCACATATTCAAGGCCGATTTCACGCTTACCATCCCAACTGTCGCAAAAATGGTCGAGCCAAAGTCGCACCGTGTTGAGTATGATCCTAAGCCCGAGATTAAACATCTCTTCCGTCAGCCTGAAAAGAGGCCTCCTACTGTGGTTTCGGATGCCTTCACTCTCATATGCCTTGCTCCGCTTTTACTTCTTCTTGTCTTGGTAAGTCTTAGTCGTTATTTTGAGTACTTTACCAAAGGAAACAGCGACATTATAGTGGTTCCGTATTGGTTTCAACTTTGGGAACATGCCAGCTAGTGCTTGGACGCTGCTTTTCCACCTGGGACTGGCAGGTGAGTTTTTTTTTTCTGCATGTTGCTGAATACGCACCGCTCTTTCCGTTTTTTACCGCTGATTTCCACATTGCAGCCCTATTTGCGCTATACTTTGTGTTCTGGCTGCAACTGAACATGTTCGAGACACTGAAGTACCTGGCTGGAATTGCTGCATTTACCTACCTCGCTGGAAATCGCGTTCTCAGGGCAATCGCTGAGAAGAGAAAGTAGGTCTTTGCCACATCACATAGTTAGACTTTGACTAAGTGCTAACCCGAACTGAGGTAATTCGAAGAGATTTCATTATTCAAAACATGTTGTGTTTTGTTTTCATACCTTACCCTATGGTACTCTGGATATCTTTTTGATTCAACGAGGTACTCCTGTTCGTAAAATACCAGTTGATCACTTTCCAGCATTAGAATCTATATATCGCGTTTTCAATATGCAAAGCTCATTCGTTTTCAGGCATAAGACGGAATAAGTCAATTACTGCCAAAGAATATCCTTATCACAAGTCCATCTAGCCTTATTTCATTGCCGGTTTCCGATCTTGGATTTCTCTTACGAGAATAGGGCTGTGAAGATAGCATGTGAATCCCTTCAACATTTATTTATTGTAGGATTGTCCTTTTTGGGCTAATCTTCCATTTCTTTTTGTTTATGGGCCACATCAACACGAGCTCTGCTCACTAGCGCCTTTTGGCGAACGTTTCCACCTTCAGACTACTCTGGTTGTTGCGAGTTGTTACGTGCACTTTTCTCTGTGTTAAGTTCTCTCGGGATTTTATGCTTGTTTTTTACTACGTGTGTCCTAGGCCGATCCACCGACGGTTTTTTTATAGTGGTAAATTATATTGAGTGCATTGTTTCCTGTTTTGTTTATTATATTTTTGTGTTTAATAAATTATTGTTGCTTTTGTGGTTCGTTTGGCAAAGGCAAGCAGTTCGATGTACTCGTCTCAATACTTTGAAGGGAGTTTTCATTCACTTGGATCGATATATTGTTCCAAAAGTGAAAGAGATTTTCAAGGATGTCGTTGACGAAAAATCTGAAGAGTTTGACCTCAGTAGGCCCTCGTGCCGTTATCACCTGGGATAAGGTAATTTCTATTTCTTGTGATACCATTTTTGTCATTTAGTTTTCTCCCTTTCCCTATGAGCAACTTATTGGGAAGTGCTCCGTTCTAGCAGAAATCTGGTGTTCTACTCTGGATTTCATCAATTTTGCAAGTCATTAGAAGTGGAGATTCTGGTGGGAATTATTTAGGGAGAACGCATACGTCGAAATGAAGAGATCTGGGCTAATCCTGATTCGATAGTTCATCGCCTACCAGAACATTACTGCAAGCGATACTGGGATAATCTGCTTCGGGATGCGAAACCTGTTCATTATCGGTAAGTTACGTTTGAGTTAATCACGACAGGACACTGGGCCTCTGGAAACCGTGTATGCGACTCTGAGGCTGGGGGCTCCCACGGATTTTGCAATCTGAAATCGCTATATCAGTTTGACCGCGCGATACACGATTGTATTTGTTAGGTCGACATGATGGCTTCTTGGCTCCGACATCTAATACGCATGGTAAATTAGCAAACAAAACCATCCAATGGAGTACAAACTGTTGCGAAATCTAGCAAAACTGGCGACGACGTGCTAAAAGAATGTGTTTGACGGTTTCCAGTGGTCATATCTGCTATCGTTTTTTGTTGTTTGCTATATCTGTTTTTTTTTTTCTACACAAGACAGTGTCTGGTCTGTAGGATCGGAAATCTTCTGTAAATATGGATAAATTTGTTAAAGGGCTCATTATGGTAATAATTAGCATTTGGGAGTCAGCGTACCTTTATACACTAATCTTTTGCTGCACTCCTGTCATGTTGTACTTCTTAGTCGTATTGTCAGCCTCACCTATTTTTATTCTTTTTTAGTTATTGTTCGAATCATTCATTTACAGTCCTTCTGCGCAATCGGTAGAAAATTTTCAAGCGTGCCGAGCCTGCGGCGCGTGCGCGGCGCGGCCCGCTGGTAACAGCGGTCCGGTGTCCTCGATCAGCTGTTCGAGGACACCTTTCGTCAGGCATCGGCCCAGGTATGCGTTTTTCGTCCATTTTCTCTATTAATTGGAGTACTTTGGACTGTTGAGGCCTGTGGCTGACCGATATTGATCGGACGGCCCCGCATGCCTCGTTTCTTGCAGGTATCGTTTTTCTTTGCTTCTCAATGTTTTTTTCATTTGTTTTTGGCCCCGTAGAAAGCTGCTCGTCCCAGGTAGCCTCTTCTTTTTAGGAAAGAGGACCCTGGGATGTGGCGGCTCATATAGGGGCCTCTCATTGAGAAAAAAAAACATGCGAGGAAAACAAGGAAAAAACGACGACCATTCGAACAGGGACGGAACGTCAAAGATTCCGAACAAAATAAATAGGGTCCCGTTACCAGCCACCAAGTCTCAGGGTCCTCTTTCCTACGAGGAAGAGGCTACCTGGGACAAGCAGCTTTCTACAGGGCCAAAAACAAATGAAAAGACATTGAAAAGCAAAGAAAAACGATACCTGCAAGAAACGAGGCATGAGGGGCCGTCCGATCAATATCGGTCAGCCAAAGGCCTCAACAGTCCAAAGTACTCCAATTAATAAGGAAAATAGACGAAAAACGCATACCTGGGCCAATAACTGACGAAAGGTGTCCTCGAACAGCTGATCGAGGACATCGGACCGCTGTTACCAGCGGGCCGCGCCGCGCACGCGCCGCAGGCTCGGCACGCTTGAAAATTTTCTACCGATTGCGCAGAAGGACTATATCAAACTTTGAATTGGAGTTTTTTTTGCTACCTACATTTTTTTCCTGCTGGTCGGGTCCTAGCTCTGCGGAGAACGTGTTCACCCACACCTCTGTCCTTGTGTACGTCACTGAGAGAAAGTTGCGGTAGCAGTCTTCTTTTCTTTTTTTCTAAAGTTATATCTATTTATTTTATAGGCCACCATCTTCACGTCTTTATTGGGATCCAGTCAGGAATGTGGAAGTCGAAGCAGAGAATTATCCATTGTTAGGTATGTGCAGCTGCTGTATCGGTACACGTTTTCATGCTCAGATATTCACGTGATCGATTTTTCTGAGAAAGAAAGTTCAGTACTCTACCCGCCGGAGGCTGATCAAGGACTATGGGGTGGTGAAGGAGTGGTAAAAGGTTGGAAAGAGTCTCGTCCTTACACCAAAAAGAAGATCTTGCCAAGGTCAGTGGTATTATCTATTTATTATGTTAGGGTTTATCATTGATTAAATGAGCCTAAGCAGTGTTTCGCTGCTTCCAGGTTTCTCATTTTCTTCTTTCAGACATTGGGTGCCTCGTCTCTATTTCCCCACTGTTAGGAAAGCCGTCTTATATTCGGAAATTCTAGATAAACATATGGAGGTAAGACGGAATAAGTCAATTTCTGCCAAAGAACTGAAAAACTCAAATACGAATTGTGCAATTTTTTTCTGAAAAAATGTATTGTTTCCAGATCACTGTCACTGAACGAGCTTTGCGCCTGATTGACCAACATTTCGGTCTTGATTACTACATTCTGCGTACTCCCGAAATTGATTTGGCATCAAAGCTAGGAAACAGGTTCGTTAAAACATATCACTCAACTCTACCAGTTACTTGCCAATCTGCTTACCATGAACGTGTCTTGGCGACGAGACGATTTGTACACGTTGCTTTCCGCACTGAAATTACACAGAGGAATGGAATTGTGACGTGAAATTTAACAAGTTGTACCAATCTCAACACCAGCTTAGGAAATGTTGTTTTTCTGCGTTGACATCTCGACTTTTTCACGTGAAATGTTGTGCCAATGCTACACTCTTGTTTTAATAGGCTTAAACGAGAGATGCTCCTTGCACTCGCAAATGAAACTTATTATCCAGAAGACGAAGAAAGACACGACTATATTAAGAGCAAGTATGTTGAGTTTTACTCAAAATTGTCCTTATTTCCAGCTAACACGTGAAACTGCTGCCGTTTAGATATGCGGAATTTGTGATACCAGCAGAAGAAGCTGACTGGGTTGGTTTGGACCTGAATGAGGCTGCTCGCAAACAGCAGGAATTCGAGGAACAACGAATTCCTGAACCGTTGAAGTTCAAGTATGTGGTGGCACATTTTGACGAATAGTTGCTGTACATACTGCAAGTTAGCAAAGTGCTAACTGTCCTTGTTTTGCCCCGAAGCTGGCGGAATCTAACTTGGCTTTTCCTTGACCCTTCGTTTTGTGAACTAATTTCAGTATTGTGAAGTCGATACAATTTTTTACGTGGGGCGGACTTCTTGAGGGTTTCCAGGAAGATTGAGGCCTACCCGCTACCCGCTCTTTTAATGTGAGCCAGTTCTGTAGGCAGAAATGGGTATAGTTTATCCAGACGATTCGTCTCGATAAGCGATGATAGTCATGATAAAATGGCAATACATATCACATTTTGCTGGAGAAACTCTTGCCTTTTTGATAAGTGGGGAAGCTTAGAACCCTACCTAGGAACTTTCACGAATCCTACTACTGCCAAAATATCACTGCCGTAATTGCTTCGTCGTAGTTGTCAAATAGTTGTTGTTATTGAAGGCTTCATGAAATATGTTTGTTTCAGGTTTGAGAGGGAATTAGTTGCTCGACTGCATGCTGGAACGGATTTAATTGCCAACGAAGAAGAGTTCGGACCGAAAATCGAAGAAAGCAAGTTCGGTGAACGCCTTCTTGGAAAGTATCTCAATCCCATCGCAAGACGGTTCCGTAGTTAAATATATTTCATTAGGTTATTATAATCTCATTCATTCATGTCATCTCAATCAGACTTTGTTTGATATAGTCATTTGTTCGATTATTGTGTTTTCATTAGGTTGTAGTGTTATAAAAGTTCATTTAAATGCATATTTGAGCTGGGTGAATTGTAAATACTTTACCTAACGATCAGTTAGAGTTAGTTAGGCGTACATCATTGTTTTCATCAAAGATTATTTGTTGTTTGTTTTTGCTTAAACTGTTGGCGAAATGGTTATGATGCTCAGGCTTATGTTGATGTCCTTGAATACCGTTATTTCACAATTTCGGAGTTTCATTATGTCATCTCAAAAATAAACCATCAATTTTCCGTTTCCTACATGTATCTGCGAAGAGGCACATGTTTGTGGAAGACGTGGGTGCGACGAATCGCATCCAAGGAGGAACATTTTGCTGTTCGTGCTGGGTTGCACAGGGATCCGCAAAAGGTTGGATTTCCTGCGGATCAGAAATAGCGTTTTATGCGCTTTTTAAAATTGTGATCGCCACTGTCTTGATGAACGATGCGTAAAATGCCAAATAATTCAACTCATCACCAATTGAAAAGACGAACAATTGATGAATTTCAACAGAGAGATTTCTGCAGTGATTGTGAAAATCAAAGCAGGTATGTACAGTGGACGGCAATGGCGGTGGCCCATTCGCGGCTTCGAGAAGGACGCAGCGCGACCGTACTGCGCGCGCCGGAATCGGTGTCGTCGCCGCCGGAATGCTATTTCTAGGCGCTTTCTTCCCGATTTGGTCGAAAATCCTTAAAATCGGGTAGAAAAGCTGCTAGCTATAGCATAACAGCAGCAGAAAACATCGGTTACGGCACGTGCGGCGCGGTTGCGCGGCGTCCTTCTCGAGGCCGCAGATGGGCCAACGCTGTTGACGTCTACTGTAAGTGCTAAGCAATGGTAGTACCTTAGTTCTTGAGTCAGAGCGGGTTGCGTCGGCAATTAACAGACGTTATATAAATATTGCTGAATTTATTGTGATTAGCCGTACACAAATACATGTTACAGACTCTGTTCGTGTATGACGACAAAGTTGTTTCATATGGTGAATTTCTGAAATGGACGGGACGGTATGCAAGCCTGCTGAATGGCAAGTACAATATCAGTGTATGTCTTTTAAAATTTAATTCATAATGAACAAGCATTTGTGTGGGAGACAGTAGCTCTTTTACTTTATAATTCAACGAGGACCGCCCCTGCATCACACGAAGAGGGCTGTGGCGCGGGCGGCCTTTGCTTGTGTTTATAGTACTTCGCCGCGAGGTGGTGGTGTCGCCACTATGGACACAAAGTGCGAGACGCGATGAGGAGCGGTGACATCGTGCCGTATAATGTCCCATTTGTTTGCATTGCTTGTGATTATGACGAAATTGTTGCATCGCTTATACTTGCAGACGCGACGTGAATCCGGCTCATCGCGTAGTTTTTGAGGGGAAAAATATAAACATGCGACCAGGATCAGCGACATCGCGGATAGACACCAACCACCACAGGGCGATTTCACCACTCACATGCGTTTACACTGGATCAACTGTTTTTGGACAGTGTATGCGCGCGACAGTTGCATCACGACGAAATATAAACAGCTTCAGAGGACTGCGGCGCGGCTGTACCGCCTTTTTTCGGCATCCGGCGATCGAAGTTATTTGCTGGGAAGAGATTTTGCGTAGTTATTATGTGATCCATAGGAATCAAATGAAAATCCTTTTCCCATCATACCATTTGCTGTATGGCAAGCTGCATAACGTCTGAAGAGGTCGGCGAGATAGTAGCTCGCGATTGCTGGATTCATTCGACCTATCAACCTCAGAGTTCGGTCGCGCTGCCTTTCTCAGCCACAGCTCTTCGCACCCTCTTACGATAGTCAGAAGGTCGCGCTGCTATGTCTAAGCCGTTTTTAGTAGTCATACTGCGAAAACCAGAACCAAAAAAATTTGATGTAAAAATATTCAGAAAAAAAAAACCGAAAAAAAAGAACGGAAAGGCTAAACATGGTGAGAAATGTGCGCTCCAGAACAGCATCCAAGGGTGTCTCTGTAGAAAGGTGGCTTCCATATGATTATTCCGAGCTAATCATTCTCAGTCACTGTCGAATGAGGGACTCAGTTCCTAAGAAATGTATGCCTCACGTAACGTGTAATCCCCGAAACACCGGAATGCATCATTTAAGAAACATGCTTGCTCAATCAGAGTGATAATCAGCGATACACTCTCAGGCAATCGTGAGGGTTGACTGCAGGTGGAAGTGGGCTCACCCCCAGTTGTACCTGGGGGTGGACCCCAAATCGCGGGGCACTTACGCCCCCCCCCCCACATATCACAGGCGTCTCCCCACACGCTTCGGTGCTATCCCCGATGCCGCACAAAATTTGAGCAGATTACATGTGCTTCCGAGCAGATTTCGCTTATTTTTCGCCGGAATACTTCCCTATTTTACCAAAAATACACGTAAATCTCCAGAAAATAAGCAAAATACTCTCGATTTTACGCGAGGTGCGCCCGAAAAATTAAGCGAAATCTGATGGAATGTGCGCGAAGATTGCTGGATGTTCCATGTTCTATTATCGGGGACAGCCCAGGCAGTAACACTGCCGTGGATCCGTGGCAAAAATATTGCTAATGGAGCATTTTGCGTTTTGAGTATCTTACACACCCAACTCCGACTCCACTCCCTAGACCTACGCGGAGACCTTCCTCAGTACACCCAGGTGACGTGCGCCGTACATTAAGATGGTACATTTTTCTCAAATCAACATGGAAGAATCCACGGCACAACGTCTGGGGAATCTCGGCGGACTGCAGCAGGTACGGGGCATGAACAACACGTCCTGCAGATGGAAAACATCGATATCTGCTCTCTCAACTCAAAAAGTAGGCGGGGCGATGGGGGTCCTACCTGCTGTTTGACGCCACCATTGTCTGAGCTGTTGCCGCTTTAATGCATTCGTATGCAGAAAAAAGAACTGAATTGGCGAATATTAGCCTTGAAGGAGGGTGTGAGCAGGCGCTTCGTTGAGTCTTTGGTCCGAGATGGGTGTGGCATCATATGGCTTTCACCTCGGTGTATTCGTATTTTTGGAGTTATTATTCCCGTTCTGGTTTCGAAATAGTCGAACGCACTCGCTTCAAGTCTGAAGTGGCAATATATACGAGTACTACCTCAAAATTGTGACGGGGTTGCTGCTAAAGATTTGAGAATTCGCAAATCCAGAAATCTGTTTACTTTTCAGAAAGGTGATAGAGTTCTCTGTCGGACGAGCAAGACTTTGGATTCGGTGGCCTTGTACATGGCGTGTCTTCAGTTGGGAGCAATTTATATTCCAGTTAATCCGTCGTACACACGATCAGAAACGGACCACTATGTTAAGGTAATACATGTAATAGCATGTAGGCTTGGGCGGCATTTTTCATAGTGTTTATTAACATGCAAGATGTCACTCATCACTTTGAATGCGTTGTTCACTCATGGGAGTAGAGACAGGCAACGATCTTCCAGACCGAATCTTGCATTGCTGTAGAGATTTATGGGGGAAATGGGAGGTTTCTTTTCTGCCGTAACTTTGACGTTTGAAAATCGATGGTCAGTACAGAACACTAATATTGAAATTGCGCAGATAGGATTCCGATGGACTTAGCTATTCATAGCAGTGCTCTACAAAGGCCTTTGCTCTCATATTTTCTCCAACACAGCGTTCACAACTCCGCCAGGATCACGACTTGGGGCATCTTCCTCGGCCGACACTGTGGACGAAGAGGACCAGACTGATGATATGGCCGTCGTGTCAACCTTGAAATGTGTCCTAGTGTTTCCTTTTCCATCTATACGTATTAAGATTATTCTTGGAAATATCAGCTGAGTGTCTGCGACCACCCAAAGTCTTTAAAAAATTTTGTTCTGTTCACACTTGTTCGGGGGAGAGTTTGCTCAGTCAGTGACAGGTAAAATACCTTCGGCATTGATTTTGACTGCTCCATAAGGTTACCTGAAGTCTTCTTGAGCGCTACTACATCAGTTCGTATCATTTCCCTGCTTATTCGCATTTCCTCTCCTCCGTATCCAACATTTTCAAGGGTGGGCGTAAAGTTTTGAACCGCGGCATTTTCCTTTCAAAAACTAATAAAAAATTAGAGGATCACCTGGAAAAGATTTGGTGAAAAGTTTCTGGGGTTTTCAAGCACGCTGAAAACGATAGTGAACGCCATTACTCGACAAAGCTTGGTCCTTGCCCGAAACGACGAATTTTTAGGGTGGGCGTAAAGTTTTGACACGCACTATACAACTCTTCCTCATTCTTTGTATACATGCCCTACCCTATGTCAGCGTCGGTCGCAAACTGTTGTGGTTGGGACCTGGGAGAAAAGGCTGCGTCCCCCCCCCCCCAAACTCAAAAAAAATGACTCAGGAATCTTTTGAATAAAGTTATTTAAAACTTCAAATTAAATTTAAATTTCTGAAAAAAAAAGTAAGTATCAAGACAATGGGAACGATTAACTCGTCTATGTGATACTTTGGGGGGGGGGGCGGGAGGGGGGGGGGGGTGGGGCACAGAGCGTTATACCTGGAACAGCGCGCTGGTAAATCTCGTCTTTGCGGCATATGTCATATAATATCATGAAAGATCCACATAGCGAAGTGGATTCTTGGAGGCGCCGATACAACAGCAGCCAATAGCAGGCTGTCGAGGCCGCCTACCTTTCCGCAAACTCTCCACGGTCTGTAAAATGCATCACCGTTGAAAGGCATTGCTTTATGGTGGTTCAGAATTCAGCAGAAGAGAGAAAAACTGGCTGAAAGGTCTCAAATGTACCTTCTGAAGACATTCGCATTCTACCCAAAGGCAAAAACAAGCCAACGCGTTGGATCAATGTCTAACTAATTATTCTGAAAGTATGAAAATTTGGAGTACATTTTTTCATCACAGCTCAACATTCGACGTGTACTCATAACTTGTACATAATATGCATAAATTCTAGTGGGAATAGCTTTGTACTCTGCTGGAAAGTAAGAAACTAGAAATATCGTAGTGGACGCAGAGTGTGGGCGGGAGGACAGGGAGGGTGGGGGGGAGGGGGAACAATGCGGAGTCTCCGACTGCTCTGGGTGACCGAATGGCTGAATGTCTAAAAATCAAGTCAGAAAAAGTTATTTTTAAATCTAACTGACTAGAAATAAGGATTAAGAAATTATAGAAATAAGGAAATGATAGTAAGGCAGTACAAACTTTTGTTCACCTATTTTATGAGGTAGTTCTCAAAATTTACCCACTCTTTTCCTCCCTCCTCCCTCTTCTTGGGTCCGCCTATCTATTCAGGGTCATGATGCCCTTGCACTCATGAAATTGGTGAGGTACCCATCGCAACGAGAGCACAACTGCTAATAGCAGTTGTCTGCAGATACCACCTCTACTCCTTGAGCGAATTTCACCAGTTCTTCTTTTCAGGATTCAACACCAAAACTCATGGTAACATGTGATGAGGAGAAAGATAAAATATTTCAAGACCTCATAGCTAATGTCCAACATGAGCGCACATTATCTAAGGAATCTCAGAATGCCGCTGTTGCTCTGGATATCGAGAACGTGAAGAGTAATGATGTTGCATGTGTCTGCTATACATCTGGCACTACTGGTAAGTTGTTAGTTTACTTGTTATTCAGATCGGCTCTGTCTCGAATGCTTCTTGAAAGCTGGCACATCAGGTTGTCTGGAGGGTAGATGAAAATGTGCATGATTTTCAGTCTCACTTCCGTTTTAATGCTCTTACTTAGGAATTACATAAGTATTCAGTTCAGGACCATCAAATCTTAGCCGTAATCTTATGTGGAAAGAGAGCTTTTGAACGCAAATTCATGCAGAACTTCGTTTAAGGTCTCCCAAAAGGTGCAATGCTCACTCACGGATCGCTGTCATCGAATGCTGAGGCTCTCATTCAGGCATGGAGGTTTACTGAGAATGACAAGTATGTTACCGCTAACCAGTTGAACTCATATAGTTTTTATTTGTTGAATATTCTTTGGTCACTATGTGAAGTCGTGTGTTTCAATGCAGTGAACATAGAACTGTCTTCAGGTTGCTTCATATGCTTCCATTCTATCATGTGCATGGTATGTTCATATCACTTAGCTGCTCCTTGTTTTCGCACTCCACTGTCCTATGGAGGGAGCGATTTTCTGTTGAGGATTGTCTGAAGTGGTTACCATCGACAACTGTTATGATGGGTGTGCCAACTTACTATAGGTAGGAGTTGACATAATCCGTACATATTATAAAACAACAAACTTGAAATTAATCAAGGGTTCGGATGCATCACTGAGATGGGGTTACCCGTTCTAGTTGATTTAACAAATCCGAGTTTACCCACGATTCGACACTCATCAACACGTTCTCTACATATAAGTAGCACCGCCCCTGCGCCCGCCACTGGTAAGTCCCGGAGAATGGGTCGCCAAATTTTCGAAATTGCTTCACAATACAGAGATCTTCTACGAGGTTTTTCTAATTGTTCATTTTTATTATTATTTCTAAAATAATCCTTTCTATTGTTTATTAGAGTAGAAGTATTTTTTATCAATTGTATTTTATATTTCTATTAATATTTTTATAAATTTTGCCCCAAAGCGGTGGAGACATCATCATCTAGGCTAAGATCAATCCCATCATAAAGGAAATGCGGCGTTGCACGGGCTCTGTGATTGGCCAATTTCAGTGGATTTCCCTGCCTTCCGTCCAATAGCATCCCACCCCCTCCCCCTCCGGTTATCACGTTACGATTTGAAAACGCAGGGTGTCATTCTGCTCAAATATTGGTAGCAGGGTCGTTTTAGTGGTCTAGTCGTGAAATCCCTAAAAACTCTCCGTTTCCCTCGTGGTGCAGTACATTCTCACTGGGGCGCTGTTGCAAATCTTCCTCGATGGTGGGGACGGGTAAATTTATTTCGTCAGAAAACCGTTGCCATTTGGAAGTAGCATAATCGAGTTTAATTGTGAAAATTTCTACTCATAAGTGAGTGGATGCAATTAGCAACAGGGGTGAAATTTAGAAACAATTCATTTGTTCAGATGTAGCAGTTATAAAATGTGCGACAATTGAGTACTTGTGCCTATTATCTGCCTTTCTCGGCAATGCCGTACACTATCTCGCGCTTTTTCTTCTCTAATAACTCTCCTACTATGATCCTATGTAGAAGAGGCCGTGCATCTAGAAGGTTGGCACCTTATTTCTAGTGTGGAGTAAGAGAGGGAGCACAGCCATGTCCAGTATCAAGGCAACAAATGGCATGGCTGCTCGTTACAGTACTGTTACGTATATATGACAGTTCCAGAAGACCCGAAATCTTTTCTGTAAATAACAAGGTGGTACCTAGGGCAGCGCGAGGCACACGGGATTACTTCTTAATTTTTATTGCCCAGATGGCGGCGAAGTGTATTTAACATAAGTGGATGTTTTCACGTAAAAGATCTATTCATCCCTACTACACCCGCCCAAAAGTTGTGGATTCATAGCTGCGAATATAAGAATAGAAGGGAACAATTTTTATGGTGGGAATATTATGTTCACTTCCCGTCTTGTATACCAACTTTATGCGGAAACGTTTGAAAAGGGTTTGGGCTGCCCTTCGCTCCAGGTGTTTCATGGTAAAACAAAGAATGGCTGGAAAAAGTGTGACTGTAGGTGGAAAATTAAGTTGTCTGTAAGAGTAGGAGACTAGTGCGGAAAGCAAATAATGGTTTAGAGTAGTGAGAGCAAACAAAAATAGCAAATTACTATGACTACTGCTTTTATGGTAAAAGTGCTAAAAAAGTGGTGCACATTCAGGTAGGAGTCATTAAACCTGGGCCCGGATTTTTCATTGAGGTTATCCATGGTAAACATGTTAACGTACACAAATTTACGCTTTATCTTGCTTTCACCAACGTCTTTACCAGTGCGTGACGTTTTCTATACCCAGCTGCGAGGGCCTATGGGCAGAGATTGCACATCCTTCCAGTGATGCATTCGGGCCCTTCCTTCACCATACAAGTCTTATGCTGGTTGATAACGTGGAAAAAGTCCTCGAGTCGTACACGCATTATTCTTCTTATGTCCAGCATGCCATTTCAACCTATTGTTTCATTGCAGTCGTTTGTTATCATCACCGGAATTCACTCGAGACCTTCTACCTCATATGCGTCTGTTTGTCAGCGGCAGTGCTCCGCTATCTAATCCAGTTTGGGAGGAGTTCAAAACCAGGACTGGACATGCAATTTTGGAACGCTACGGCATGACAGAAGGTACTCTTTTCATCCATCCGAGCACATCTTTGCCATTATAATTTTACAACGAAAAATCGAGGATCTTTTCTTGAAGCTCAAGTCATCTGCTCGAATCCCTACGATGATCGTCGCCCAGGCTGCGTAGGAATGCCCATCGGAGACACCAAGGTTTCTCGAAAATTCGTTCGAATAAGCGTACAGTAAATATAAGCTCATGACTTCGTTCAAATACTTTTTAGCTCCGGATAAATAAAAAAGGCGTTATCGAGATTCAGTCGTCATCATTGTTTTCTGGATACTGGAAAAATCCTGCTAAGACTGCACAAGAATTTACTCAGGACAAATATTTTATCACTGGAGACATTGGAGCTATTGATGAAAATGGTTGGTGGAGTATTAATCTCTCCAAATGAGTGCTTTTTGCGGTAGATAAATTTTAATGTTTTTTTTGGTTTATAGGTTTCCTAAGGATTCTTGGCCGTGGGAAGGACCTCGTAATCACTGGTGGATTCAATGTGTACCCTAAAGAAATTGAGGATTGCATTGATAGACTTCCAGATGTCAGCGAATCGGCGATAATTGGTAGGATAAGCTTCACTACTACCTACTGTATTCACTGATTTTGAATAATTCTCAGTTCGATCTTCAAATTCACCATATTGTTGTCCTTGTTTTCCAAATTCAAGGCTCTGTACTTATTTGTCCATTGTGATTTGGAGTTCATTATAGGTGTTCCACATAAGGATCTGGGAGAAGCTCCTGTTGCTGTTGTGTGTATGGACAGCGCTCGTCCTTTCGATGAGGAAAAAATGGAGCAAGACATCATAAAGGCTTTAACGGAAGTACTCGTAAAATACAAGGTCAGAAACATCCCAAGATTTCTACTTTAAAATTAACCTGTCCCGCTTCCTCAGCGATGCGTTGTTTAGGATCCAGTAAGTAGTACAATTACGGTATCGAACAAATAAGTCATAGTTAAAACCCCGCTATATTATTTGTGCATAATGTAGGGTACTTCCATCAGTTTCATGCTAGCGATATGGGAAACACCCTTGAATCCTGGGATAATACGTGCTGTTTCGGTCTTTTGTTCGTTGGCTTGTACTATGTGCACACCTGTCATGTCGCAATCTATGCTTTTGTCTATGTCTGGCTGATGACCTATGGTCCAGGAGTCCCTTTTTATGTGGCACAGTTTTTTTTCTGAACAAGAAAAGGCAGATATCTCAGTAGCATAAGCTTGCATGTCAAAAGTGTGTAAGATTTTGTCGGAGAAGGCTGTTTCTTTATCTGGGATTTCTTTGTCTATTTCTCGGATATCTGGCACTTGTAAGAAGAAGCATACTACAGAGTTGCTATAGAATGAACAATATCCTTAAATGAGCTAGTGTACCGTGGTACACTGCTTCGCAACGCCATGGCTTCTTGGACCGATACAGAAAATAGGCGCCAGGTGCATAATGAAGATTACCCAAAGCCAATATGTTAACCCAAATTTACCCATTGCCTGGCACACATCAAAATGCTTGCAGGTATGCGAAGTTTTTTATACCCGGCTGCTACTCATAGGTGCAAGATTACCCATCTTTCCAGTGGTGCATCCGCGTGAAAGATTAACATCGATTGGTGCCACTAAAAGGACATCAACACCTTCAAGGCATATTACTGATGGAGGAGTTCATCGAGTTGAGAAATAGCCATTGAAATCATCTTTCTTTAAAGCGAAAACTGGTGACAACCAGTCATTTTTGTGTTTCCTTTCCTAGTTTCTATGTTTCTCAGAGTGATAGAGGAAATGGTCACTTCTAGTTGCTGCAGCTTCCTTTCTGCAACTTTCATATGTACTTGCTCGTATTTTCATCAAAAACCCGAAAGCGAGCAGAGAGCTTTGCAAGGACTACGTGCTCGCATACTGTCGGATATTGCGGGATGGAAATTGTAGGAGTTAAATTGTGAGCAGACGTTCTGTTATTGATAAGGATAGCCGAAAAATCCTTGAGAACAAGACCCAGCGTTCCGATATCTCGATGAACGGTACCCTTCTCGTTTGCCCGCCGACTTGGCTGCAGAGGCTCACGCTATGCCCACATCGGATGGATAATTCCATACCCATAGGTAGCAGCTGGGTATTTACGTCATATATTGGTGAAGATGGTGATGGGTGCTAGGTAAGGAGTAGATTTTGGTAAGTTAACACTGTTACCATGAGCAATCTCTATGATGCATCCGGACCCTGGCTTAATTAATACCAAAGCTTTCCCCACAAAATCCGACCACCCGGTGGGAATTCTACGGTCTTGCCGGGAAAAACTATGAACACGAGCACTGGTGCAAATACCCTTGAAAGCGTTCGTTTTCCTAAATTATGCCTTCTCAGTTAGATGCAGTGTAGTTGTGAAGAAAACAGCCCATTTATTCCTGAACCTTGTGAGATTCTGAACAAATCATCCCTGGGTACCTTATTAGGACGGTCTGCTCCATTTCTCATCCTAATTACAAAGTTCTCGGGAATGCATAAGTTTTAGAAATCAAGAAATGCTCCCATTTTGCTTTGTAAATGTTTAGGTACCAAAGCGGGTCGTCTTCTTGCCCAAACTCCCGAGAAATTCCATGGCGAAGATCCAGAAGAATGTCCTTCGCGAACAATATAAACACCTGTGCGGTGCTAAGTAACTCATAATTCTACAGGCATTTGATTCTTGTATGTATGAGTCGTCCTGGAACCTCGGTGAACAGCATACTTAGAGTTCTATTATCATGGGTATTCGTGCGTACCTTGTCATTTCTCAGTGTTACCTTGGGTTTTTCATCTGCTCAAGTAAAAATTTCGATCGAACTTGTGAATGTACGTAAAGAAATGTTGCATACAAAACGAAGAAGTAATGGGTGCTGATTGATGAGTTGGGACAGGTTTTGAAACAAAAAAACCGCTGCACAGTTGTGGCACGAAGACTGGTCGGTCGATGATCACGCTGCTACTGCTGCAGCTACTTTTGTTACTACTCCTCAAACTGTTACTTTGCTGATGTTTCGGTTTCCTTCATGTCCTCTACTTCATGCTCATGGACTGTGCATAGGGTACTCAATACGTAAGAATTAAACGAAAAATTGAGTGAATCCTCTTTAAGGTTCATACCTCCACCATTTTAAGAGCTGTATAGAAAATTTCCAAATCATCATGAAGTTCAAGGTTTTTGCTATTTAATTTCTGGAATGTCTCTTCGTTTTTTGGTTTCCACTCAATATTAGATGTTAACATACATAAATCCTTGCGCTTTTCTTCGGATGCACTTTTCTCCACCCATTTGTTAGCTCTTAGGTACACGTTATAAACGATTCGAAAGCGCTATTTTCCTCTACAGGGAATGTTGTAAATAATTTCTCTAAAACGACAGTTTGCTTAAGTTTTAAGCCTACGAATTGGAGCAATGAGTGAGTGAAAAACAGGACAACCGCCAGCTGCCTATCCTAGCATTCCGCTGAAGCTTGAAAGGTCACCAAAGCTGCCCAAACGACCTGTGCTGATAAGAAAGAGAGGTTTTGCTTGGAATAACTGATCATCAGGGATTTTCCAAGTCCAAAAGAGACATATTTCTTCTCAATGACAGTAATCACTTCGACCGAACAGATTTCTCTCACGGAGACCTGGGAATTGCTCCAGAAGACTCGTGTGGCCGAGGTGGACATCGTACTTCTCAAAGCTATCAAATAACTGAGGTAATTTTGCTAAAAGAATCCAATTGCAAGGGTCTAGCCATTATGTTAATACCTAATATGTTACAGTCGACAGTGTATGTCCTAATACGCTGAATGCCATTTTTAGTGGTAGCTCTGCCTTAGGCCAAGAAACTAGTTGGAGTTGGAATTCGAAAAAGAAATTATTTGTGTGGAAATAAGGGCTCTGTTCCACATTGCTGGGGCAGCTAAGTCGTCATGGAAAATTCTTTAAGGGGCATGACACATGAAACTCGCATTTGCATAGTAGTCATCCCAGTAATTGAGTGTTAGGATCTATATGTTTTTTTCTTAGATCTGGGATTTAGAAAAATCGTCAAAGGGTCAAAATGTCTGTAACCATCTCAACTTCTCTTTTCTTCTTCCCTAAAACTTATAGAGCTAAACTTCTTATTTACGGTTCAATCTGAGAACCACATCTCAGAATCATACTAGTCACGCCTAGCCGCCTTCCTCGATATCAGACTTTCTGCAGTCTCGAGATTCAAAAGCTTATTTTCGTCTCCACGTCAGATATCGTGGGGACTAGTTTTCACTTACCATTGTAATTCCGTCATTCCCTGATCCAGAAAAGTATTGATGCATCCGGTTTTGTCGCACTGGATGCTATGTCTATAACATTAATTCAGGTTTCTCTAGTAGATATGAGATTAAGAGCTATTTCAAAATCAAGGGGACATCGAGACGTGGTCAGCTCAAACATTTGCACTTGCGATCGAAAATTTATCACTACTTCATAGCTTTGGTAATCAAGAACAAAATTATTTCAACAGCTACGTCTGACAACTGGGCAAGCTCCCCTCATGTAATTGAGAAGAGGATAGCGGCAAATGGGAGTGGGGAGTCAAGAACAGCCAACAGCTCTTCGAGTAGAGCCTAGTACGTAACTACTGCCCATTCACTAAAGGCAGAGTTTTGAGGCGAACTTTCGAAATTGATTGGAGTAAACCTTTTTTCCAGGCGGATGCCATCGACTTACAGAGTCTACGCATGGTAATCGAGGACATGCTTTCGCTTTCTCAATGACTTTGAGCTTTTTTTCATGCAGCTTATTCAATCCGTAATCAGTGAAATGTTCCAGTAGCATGCCTAAAAAAAGGAAAGCTAGCAATTTTCTCTTTGAAACGGTTAAAACCTTCCAGATTGGGTGCTGCTTTTGTTTATAACCCCAAACAACTTTTGTGCAGTCTAGTAGGACAGAGCTGGCACCTGGGTCGACTTTGTCCGCAATTACGACCTCGTCCCGAAGTCGGCCAAATAATGAAATTTTTACATTTTTTCGATACGTATGTAGTATGATTCCTTCCACTCTGATGTTTCCCTACTGCTATTTAATAGAATCTCCTCCAAGATGCATTTTGCGGACGAAGTCCTAATTGCAGACAAAATCACCTCAGGTGCCACCTCCGCCCTACCAAACTGTAAATTCCGCGGAGTCGTGTCTCCTTCCACCGCCGGGTTACTGCGGTAGGTCCGAATGGCTCTGCGGAAGTTCTGAAAATCTGTCTGGAAGTACGGTGCTACGTCACTTTCGCAACGTACAGGGCTACAGAGCTCTAAGGAGGTTTCTGCAGAGGTAGGAATGCGCAGTGAGGCGAATACAGCTTCATTGTCCAAGCTCTGAAGAAAACCCTAAAGTCTCAGTGTTGTTTGAAATCCATTTCGCTCATTGCTCCTGCGTGCGCATCGAGAGGGGCTATTTTAGGAAACAACTGTCATAGTTGTTTTGTTCACCGGGGAAATTACACAAGACTTTGTTGCCTTTTCTGCAATATGACATTAGTGCTGGATTATTCTTTAAGTGAGTCATTCGCTTTATTGCGTTTGCGTCACAGGCGTCGTTGATCATCGTCTGAATTTCGATACTGTACTGTTGCAAATTGAAAGCGCATTACTAGACGTAACTGTTTCGCCAATAACCTTTGAACTGACAGGACTCTGCGGGTTAAGGTAACACTTATAATAATGTTGCCTAATTTTCTTGGTAATGCGATTGTCTGAACGCTCATGGATGGTGTCTATTTCTGAGACAGTACTTTTGTTGACGAGGGTATAATGAACACATATTTTCAGAAGAAGACGTGAGACTACAGAAATATCTCCCATTACAGTACGTTATATTTTGGTGTTCACAACATCGAGCAAATTCTGAATCTTGAGAATGCATTTCGTAAGTTTCTCACATCACAAAATGCCGTCTCCCACCAATAGGAACAAATTATATCATTTGCAATCACTACATGGCAGAAAAAAGTGTAATGATCTTCTCATGGTGTACAAAATCCTGAAGGATTTGTGTAGATCGGAAGCCTCTGATTTTTTTCTCTCCGCAATACATAGCTCTGTCACAAGAAGTGGCGCCATAAAGCCTCACATGTCTACGGCTTCAACCATAATATTTCCCCGTCATAGAGCAGTTTCCAAATTCAGCAAAGACAATAAGTTCCCAATTGATGATTATATGGACAGTTGACCGAAAATCATGAGGTTCACTGCTCACCGAAGTATAGCCTCTGGCTTTGAAATACATGAAATTAAATACTGAGATTACTTGCACTTGAATCTACATATTCTATTTACATGAATATTCGATGTAATAGGTAGTGAGATGCACCTTTAAGAATAAACTTCTCCCCTGAAACTATGGTTCTCCAGGATTACAGAAGCCTTTTGGGGGTTCGGAATCCCACTCTCTTCCATTATTCTATGCTTCGGTCAACAATCACTGTAGTAAAACCTCTAATCGGCGGAGTTTTATTCAGCAAGGCCGGCATGCATTACTGCGCGAGATTACCCTTGGTAAACGTGTCAACAATGTGTGACACCGAGGGTGCTAGCACGTTTACCCTAGGTAAACTCGATGATGCATGTCGTTCCAGGTGTAGGCGCAGCTTTTGTGGCAGACGCGCATTGTCCTCCAATTCTCTCTCATTCAACGGAACGTTATCCGCTCTGCTCTACTGCGGCAAAGATGCTTGTTAACTATTCCGTACCGTGGATTGTCTTTATTAATGAGAACAAGAAGAAACTGAGTAAAAACGGAACAGTTATCATTATACGGTTCCACGATGTCCTTACTCTAAGGAGGCGTTAAGAAAATTTTCCTCGGAATACTTTCACCATCTAGTTATCTGTGCAAAAATAGAAGAAATACTGCTATAAAGAAGAAATAAATGGAATCAACACTGTCGTACTCCTCCCTCATAGAAATGTTTAAAGCAAGGATTCTTATGACAGGACGCAATAGTAAGACAGCACTACCAGTCCAGTTCAGAGCCTGGCAAAACCGGTTTAGTGTAAGAAGTGACTCAGTCCTTTACTCCTCTTACAACACTTTTGAACTCAAGCAGTGTTGTCATTCTAATATAGCAACATAGTAATGGCGTAGCTGGTCTCTATTGTGGTAGTATTGTATAATATGTACAGACCAGAACCGGACGCAGAATATGGGTGGGAGGGGGGGGGGTGTGAGAAATAAATGGGGTCTCCGTCGCTTCAGGGACCCAGATGGAAAATAAAATCAATAAAAATATTAATTATAATAGTAAATGATCGATAAAAAATAATTTAAAATTAGTCATAGTAATAGACAATTAAAAATAAGCTAGAACGAGATTTTTATCTCTATTGTACAGTAATTTCAAAAATTTGGCGACTCATCGTCGAGAGGTACGGGCGCCCCCTCTGCGTCCGCCACTGGCGCTGACGTATATTAATATTTATTTATTTATTTATCAAATGCACTCGTGGTGCTCCAAACACTTATTGAAAGGAAAAACACAATACAGAACTAAAGAAGAACAAAAAGAAATGCTTTGAAAAATTATGAATTTTGAAAAACAATACTCAAGCATCATAGCTATTATCGCAGTTGCGCAACACACACTAAATCCCTTTGTCTAGCACCTCCAGCTAAATATTTACCACCAAATTTAGGTTTTCAATGGAGTATGCAACTACCAGGAATATAATGCAAATGAAAAACAGAATTTTCGGAAAATAAACAGGGGTACTCGATTTTTTCCAATTAATATTCGGATTCTCATGGGTACGAATCCTGACCCTATTCGAACCATTTGAATAGCCAGATGGCCGAATATTTGGAGCTTCCGGGCAATTGTAAAGTTTAAATTATGAAATTTTGACATTATTTTGATATGTATTCAAACCAAAGAGCTTTGCGCTGTCCGAACAATTCGATTAATCAAACTTTAAGATTTTGAAATAATTCAGATCTTCTTTCGAAACTACTCGTTCTGTTACCGACTTTTAATAAATAAGTACATGAGAGGGTAGTTTCCATCATTGAAGTTGTAGCAAGCGCAGTGGTCGTTATGATTTGGGAGGCTTCTCCAGGAGCTGCAAGTTTAACCCTCGCCTCATCTTTACTCTTAAATCCACCGCCTATGGTTACTACTGCAAACGGTTTAAGAATCACAGTATCAATTCATTTGCAATGGAATAGTCTTGCATAACAAATCTTCTTTAAACGCAGGATAACAGCCTCTCAGAATGGAATATAAACATAAAAAACCGTCAGAATTTTCCTAAAAAGTGGAAAAATCGTTTTGGCGGCTGGATTAACATGATTTGATTGCAAAGAATTTGCCGATGTGGTCAGAAAATAAGGTGCTGTCCAACCACTCCTCTACAGAATAAGCAGTGATGGGTGGATTCCTGGGATGTTATTTTCTAGGCTCTATGTTCAACTGTCCTTCAATCTCGGCATATTTTAACGTCATGTAAATCTTCATGTTGAACGGCACTCGTTTTAGCTACTACTTCTTCTTCAGGATGTGGTTTATTAACTCCCAGGAAAGACCCATAATGAATAAGGGATTTCCCAGCCTTAGGTGTCATTCATCATAAAGATTTATATACAGTTATAACTGCATACATTTCTATATTTCCCTCTATTTATCATCAAATTTGTTCCCTCTTTACTCCCTCCACTCGACTTTTTTGAGCATTTTTCAAAAACCTTTTTTATACTATTTCAAATACACCGACGTCACAGGCTACATATTATAAAATGATATTGCAATACTAAGTAGTAACTGCTCAGTTATCCGAGGTATGCTTCGGCTTAGGGGCGTCACACTCACTCAACAACAGGCTCAACATCAGGTGGCAATGTGGTCGATAAGTCTATCAGTGCCCGGACTTTGGACCTCCTCACGCACATAGTCCTCTCGTTACTTGTTTACTACGCTTAATTTTATATCTAGTTCTCTAATCTGTTCCTTTCAAATGATTTCGTGGAAAAATAATCTGTTTTTTCATGCGCTGTTGTTTTTCCTAACATTTTTTCACTTTCTGAAACAATTCATTCCACTGCTTTTCTTGTGTTCTTCCGGATTATTGATTGAAAACTTATCCAAACCTTCGTGATCAATCCCTGACTGCATCCACTTAGAATACGAACTTCAATGCTACAATTAGTGGTAAGGAAGGGATTTCTGCTCTGAAGAATGGCTTGGCACTCATCGTTCTTTCGTTTTTTTTTTAAATCCGAGTTTATCAGTCTGAAGAAAAATAAGCCTACCCTTTGTTTGGTGCAGAGCGTTACTACTTTTCCTTTTTCATATTATCGATTTTTCAGCTTATTCGAAATCGAGTGTTCATTCGAATTTCTTCTGTAATACGTAGTTCAAGGCCACTAGGATATTATAGTGAGAATATTTCAATATTGTAATTATTATATTATAATTTCAAACATACATCTGAGAGACTTGCCTGGAAGCTGTGGACGAAAATTAGATAAGTCCGTAGCGTATTCTATTAGTTTGATGAAAAAGTAAAGTGCGCACATTCTTGAAAATTCGGGAAGATCTATTGGTGAAGTCGATGAGGACAGAGAATTGATGTGCAGGATTTTCAATTAGTTCCCCTAAGTTTACAATATAACTGTGTACTGATTTTGTGCTATGACTGCTACTGTATGCCTACCGTAATCTGCGAAATTGTCATAAGGCACAAAACGATAGCCACATTCGAATTTAGCGAGTGAAATAACCCATCTATGCAAAGTTTCCGGGGATTCTGATTTAGGGTTCCCCATTTTTGACGTGAGACCCACGGGTGGGTCCGCTGGTCCCTGGTGGCCGCGAAGATGGGACCCACCCGTGGGTCTCATTGTCTTCAATGTGATGGTAATGTTTTGTTTATTTAACTTTGATAATTTCATTGTCCATTGACACTAATACGTTTGTACCAAGCGTATATTTACTTACTCGTCTTCTTATTGAGAGTAACAAAATCATTCATTTTGTGTAAGGTGATTTTGGCTTCCTAATGAGGGCAGCAGTTTCAAACTAACACGAAATCTTTCCAAATCAGGCCGTTTCCTCGACTTTCCAGCTTACATTTGGCTACTAGACTTCGACCCTTGAGTAGTAACCACAGAGCCGCTGAAAACTTCTTCAAACAACAATACAAATGCGTGGCGGTTAAGCAAATAACAAATCAACAGTGCTCTAAGCTGCATCGATTGGAGATGCTTCTTCCATGCAGCCACATCGAAAGCGCGGTTTTCTGGATAACGTTTTGCATCTTGTCAGCTTGAAATCTTCAATAATTATTATCTTTCATTGCTGGTTCATCAACCTTGTTGTTGGAGTTTAGGTCACGTGGCAGGCTCGTAATACGAAGATTCGCTTTCTCTTTCCTTGTGGGAAGATACAGAGGCTTTTATAGGTTAGGGAAATGAGCTCGTATTCTGTAAAAATTACTAGGCGATAGTGCGCTCCTTATAATGCTCGATAATTTTTACTGCGGCGACAAAAAAAAGAATTGCGATATTCCGCAATTTTCCGGGAGTTCTTCCAACTATGTTCAAGCATGGACTGACTAAGTTCATCCTGTATTCGTCTATTCTATACTATGATCCATCACTTGATACTGACTACTTAATGAATAAATAGGGGTAAATGAGGATGGTTTTCACTTAGTGACGATGAACTGAATTTGGGATTCCCCCAACCTTATCTTACCTGGTTTTCACAGCTCAAAGCACAACTGATGTACCTCTTCGTAATGTACGCTTATTTTTGTGTGGTTTGTGCTTTTTTAGTTCCATAAACCCACAGTCGGGGAAAGAGACGAATTTCAGGAACAAAGATATGAATTCTCTTTTACTTGTGACCTTAGCACATGTGAGGTCTCTCACGTGGCACGGTGGTCGTCCAACGTTTCCTGACGTCTTTTCCGGGGCTTATTTTTAGATAAGAAATTACTTCTGAGACACGGTTATAGTCTGGGATTTGTCATAGAATATGTGCATTCCTTGAGTTCTAGCCTAATCCTTAGAGAGAGCTTGTGCTAATGCTTTAAGGGTGTTTTTAAATTTAGTCAATAACTGTCACAGCTTAAAAAAGTCTACATAAGTGATTCCTCATATGATTTTCGGTCAAACTGCACACCAAAACAAGGTCTTAATCAGTTGTAAGAGAATGAAAGAATGATGGAGGTGTGGCGTTTGTCATAGAATATATCTGTTATCTGAGTCTCAGCCTAATTTTTGTAAATGTTCTTGTGCGTATCTGTTTAAATGTATTCATAAATATCTTTATCAAATGTCACTACTAAAAAAAACTTCCGGACATGCGGCTCTTCCGTGTCGAACCGAGAACCAGAACCCAATCTTAACAACTTGAAGCCTTATGCACGCTTTACACTCCTTGTTGAAATGTCGCAGAGGTCACATGCTGCACAGTCTTCGCTTCCGTCCAGTGTAGTGTCCTTCTTTATCGAGCATTGCACTTTCCAGTTCTTTCCTCGTGCTTTTGCTTTACGTCATTTAGTTCCTCATTTTTCTGTGCTCCTTGTCTTCAACGTTTTCCACAGTTTCTTTGAGAGTTTTCTTGAAAAATGCGACCACATTTATCAACGCAACCACTACACAGTCCTTGAAAATGCAGGATATCCGCGATCAGCGACGATCGTGGTAGGCAGTGGTGATGGGGTGGGGTGGTGGTGGTGGCGGTGGTGTGTGTGCCATGCACTAGGGACGTCTGTTTTCCATGAGGAAAGGTCAGATGTGATTTTACAGCACGAAAGTGTCGAGCAGCTCGCGCACAACCTCGTAAAAACCGACGAGAGCGTGTCACTCTGTCCCAAGTCGCACTCACCTGCTTTCCAGCATTTGCATTCCCTCTTTTAGTCTCGATGCATCGCTCATTTCTCTTCTTCTTCCTCATCTTATTCACACAACAACGCGCATTTCTTCGTGATATTTTTTCGGCAATTGTTATGTAGTCGTCAGCGATGAATCAGACGTGGCTCGGCCTTCTATTCAAGACTGATGAAAGTCGTTTATTGCTACCGCTGCTGTTGCTGACTCGTTGCTTTCACTTCAGGAGGATTCTGAGTTTCTGATTCAGCTGAAGAACCTTTAGAAAATTCTCGATTTAGCCGACAGAAGCGTTGTTTGTTCAGGTTGATCGTGTTTCGTAGTGGTTTGAACACAGGCTCAGCATGTGAAACAACACCCGCACTCCCTTTTTGTTGCTTTCTACCTCACTTCGGCGAATTGAGGGTGTGCCCTTTGGAACCATTACTTTTTTTCAGCATATTCGGTTTGTGCTGATTCACCTACGCTCTCCACCATTTCTAAAAGCTTTTTTCGTTTTTTCAAAGCAACATTTTTATTTCTTGGAAGCAAGATGATTTCATTGATATTATGAGATATTAATTTAGGATTCCGAGTAGCATTATACAATCCATGAAATTACTTTGTAAACCAATCTTTCAACCAGCGATCTGTTTCATTAGATCTCAAACATTTACAGTTTCGCAGAGTTTTATTAGAAATAAAGAATATTACGGAGAAGTCGTTTCGGATAAAAGAAAACTGTTAGTCATTATTTTCTGATTTCTATTTCTATATATACATATGGGAAAAGGTGAAGAAGTGAACAAATAATGGGCAAAAACTAGGAAAATATGCAGCAATGAAAATACTGCGCCAATCCCTGAAAGTTGATCTTCATCCTGAATTCCCAACAACAATACTTTTCCTTTCCAGGTTTCATATGATGCCGTATTGAACTCCTTTTGCTTTCTCTCTGAAAATATATAAATCTACAACGTTGTAGATGTTAAGTTTTTTACCCTTGACGTCTTTACCACTGCACATATTGCCAAGTATTCATCCAATTTTCCTTACAATGAAACCAAAGCCAGGTCCTGAAGATTGTTCCTGCGATGTGAAGATATCCATGGCGGACTCAGAAATGTTCACGACTTTGTGAAAATGAGTTTTTTACCATGAAACAACTGTACATACTGTGTCTATGTGATGGTAAAATAACCCTCGCGTCAATCTTCAATGATATGTACTGCAATTTCCAAAAGATGGTAGGCAGTACCGTCCTGGTTCCTACCGTTGTGCTGATGCCGCCAAATTTTTTCATTTATTTCCACTTCAGAAACTCTTGAAGATTCACTCGCAAGCCCGAGGTTTTTAATCGTGGTTTGTGTAGAAGTATACATCATCTTCTGTGAAAGCTGAGCTTTAAAGTGTTATGCACATTTGCTGTCGATTCTCCTTTTTTCTGGTCCCTTTTTTCTTTTCATTTCACACTTTAGTAGTATAGTCCACTGAGAATGGCGATTATATTAGCTTTTATCTTGGAGGAAAAAAGGCCTCAGGATTGGGCTGAGTGGTGTTCCTTGGAAATGGATCTCGAAAACGCTCATCATTTTTGGGGGGACCTAATAATATCTGCATCAACTTGGAATGATCTTTATTTAATATGTACTTTTGTGTTTGTTGTGCAGTTCATTTCTGGTAGAACGTATAGTTTAACATTTCTTCGGTTTAATTTTACTTAAGACTGCGTGGAAAATTCGGTGATTCGGTCAAAAACATCTTACTAGATTTGTTAGTCAGTAATAATTGGTAGAAAAGATGTCCGATTATCTGTTTGAATCTCTATTCAAAAGCTTATGTGGAAGCGGACGTCCCTGCCCGGCTAAATGTTCTCCTAAGTTCGCGATTCCACAACTCCCTCCTCACAACCCAAAAATGCCGAAGTCAGAGGAAATTCCACTGGGTTTTTCACCCCCCTGCTGACGTTAAACATTGGAATTCTTGGATGATAATTGAATTAACGTTGAGTGCTCGCCTTTTACTCAGAACTATCCAGAGCGCTCTGTTCATAGACGTGGATAACGACATGGGACAGTCAATTTTCCTTAAATAACAATGCCTTTTTTTGAAGCTACCATTGTGCAGTGCTCATCGTATCCTTCTCTTCTGAATGGCTTGGCTGTTCGCATGCCAACACTTAGTCTTCCAGTTCCATTTTCCCTGGAACTGTTGTTAAGAAATTAGGAAAATCGATAATCGGAAGGACAACAGTGGGTTTTGCTCGGTTGCTGTTTTGCTTCGTTACGTAGCGAGCGGATATCTGACTGGAAAATTTCGTCAGCACTATACTTTCCTACGTTGATCTCGTCAGAATTCTTTTCGGTCTTGGTGTTTTTCCAGCTCTAAAATAGCTGGTGCTCACCTTACAGTGATGAATTTTCCGATATTTTTTGATGTTTAGCATTTATTTTATTTTATTTTTTAAAAAGTATCTTTATCCATCGATTAGCACTGCGATTCTATGCATATTTGCGTAGTCCATTGTAAATTATTTTCATGGTAGTGTGAGACACTATGGAAAAATTCATGTAGAAGTGACGAAATATCGAAGTGTTAAGTTGCTATCGTTACTATATTTATAACCCCTATAGCATCATAATATTGTGTATGTCACGATTAATTACTTTACCAGTTAATTTTATTCTCTCATGTTGTTATGGTTTGTATGTGCTGAAGGGATCGTTTTCTAAGCTATTTCAAGTTCCTTTGTAAGCCATGTTCAGGATTTATTTGCGTACTTTTTTAATTTCTGAGCTAATTACTGGTTACTTACTTGCGTAACTTCTCGTCAACGTAGAAACCAATGTATGCATTACAGTTAGGACCAGAAAACGTATCAGGATAATTCAGTATTCAATTTCGAATGAGTCAAAAATCCGAGTGGTCGAAAAATAAAACCAAATAGACATAGAGGGGAGATAGGAATTGTTGTGAAGCTCCCTCTTTCAATTGTATGAAGTTTCGAATTTCATTCGAAATCAAATACTTACTCGAATTCCAATGCTAACGCGTTATTCGATTATTTATGGCAATTCCAAGCACAATGCGTACATATTTAAAAAGAAAAAGTTTTTAGTTCCTCAGAGCTGGAAGTTCAGAAATTTTAGAATTTAGAAATTCAGATATTAGAAATTTCCAGAGTGTCCGTAGAAACCCAGCGTGTTCCTTTTAGAATGACGAAGTCCAAAAGTGAACGCGCTGATCCTCAGGATTAAATCTTCATATGAAGTCAGATACAACAAATAAAGCAAAAAATAGTACCACTTGTGTATTTTCTTTCCGGAAAACAGCTGGAAATTGGCGTTGATCTGGTTCATCCACGTAGCTCAAGAGAACAACATCTGCACACCCAGGCTAGGTTAATAAATTTGTGGAGGTTTAACTCTGGCCATCTTTAGAAGTAGTAAAAATGAATGATTCAGGGTTGCACTGTGACATCATAACTGTAATTGTTTGTGGTTTAAATTAGAAAAAAAAGTTTTTGAAGGACTCACCCATATTTCATAATGGAAAAATCCTGTTACAGTGGATTTGTGCACAACGTTGCAAGATACTAGAGGAGAGACTTAACTGCAGATGACTTACTACTGGGATACTTCCGAACACCTGGAATAGCGCTGACCCCCGAGATAACATCGTAATGTTCATGCCCTTTCATCGTCGACGTCATCGGAACCAGCACACTGCCTTACGCTGACCTTGCGTGAACGAAGAGGAAGCGACGATTAATAAGACAGTAGTAGCCCCGACACACTTTCTACTTCACAGTTTTCTATTAATACTAGTCAGCTTGCAAATAGTAGGGTTCTTTTGAGATACTGCCCAATGAGCTTTGCTTCAATATTGGCTAATATTGTACTGTAAGGCATTTTTACAGTAATCTGTTGTTAGGTCGATCCTCGATTCAATGTCTTTTTATTTATGTTTTTGTTTACTATAATAATCTGGTTTGAGCTGATTTTGAGCCATGTCAACCCGAAGCTGTGGAATACCGCTATTACTCAGTTCTCTTCAACTAGTGTACTGCGAAAATTTAATATGTACCTTTAGTGCGAGAGATTTTTTAGTAAATGACTCAGAGTAAACCTCTGTACACCAATGTGTTATTTCCTACTCGATGCTGTTATTAAATAGAATAAAAAAAGGAACTCATGTCGAAATTCTTTATCTCTTGTAAGAAAAATTTTTGAAGATTGTTTCTGGTACATGTACTCAGAAAATGAGGAACCCGTAGAGGGGGGGGGGGGGCACGAGACACTTTCACCGTATGTGGATGAAGCTTTGGTATTGGCTATTAGCGGCTGCGAAAGATAAACTTCACTCTTGGTCATATCCCTCTACACCCGAGCAATTCATTGCCTTACATATGCCCCGGTTTATTTACACCATTCTACTTGAATTGGTAACATGAAAATCCTTATTTCAAAAAAGTCGTTAAAATGAGTGATTTACCAATGTATAAGGATGAATTGGTGCTGGCAATAATGTCTTAGTCACATTTCTTGTAGGTTGATGCCCCTAAATTCTGCAAAAAATATTATTAGTGTGAGTGCTCGTTTACATGCCCTGCCAAACTCATTATTTCTAGTTTTTTTTTGTTTTTTTTTTTCGCAAGATAGATTGCAGTGCACAATGTTAAAGCAATTTTACATAGAAACTTCTGAAGGCAGACCACTGCGAATGATAAGAATGAATTCACTTTTTGAATCAATGTTTCCGATATTCAGCTTATCATCTTGCCTTTGCTTCAGATGCACATTATTTAACTTTTGCATAATATATTTATTTCGAGCGTCAGTCTGGGCTAATTCATTTGGAGAAGTCTTCTTTTTGTATTATCCCAAATATTCTTTCTAAAAAATAGATCAATGAGATTTATTTTTGCTTATTTTCATCTAAAGTTCCTGTCCGTAATTTTGTTTTCGGAGTGAGATCAGTAAGTTGAAGGCATTCTCGGCATCCCACTAAATTTTCTTGGGGATATGATCTGAGTAGTAGTATAAATTCTATAATTAAGATTGCATAAGCTTCAGACATATTCGAATTCGAATATTCGATAGTTCTAGTGTTTGAAAAAAAGAGGGACCAATACAACTCTCGAATGATAAGTAGGCATTTTGAAGTTTCTCTTTCTAAACATCTAAATTTTTCCGATTTTGTCACGAATTTGTAGTTGAATTAACTTAATTACTCGATTATTTGTTCGGTCCTGAGTGTATTATTCTTACAGTACTGCTTTTTCACATATACTTGCAGTACTTCTTCTTCGCAGTACTTCTCTTTCACATCTAGAGCAACTCCTTGCGTAAAATTGTCTCATAACTCTATGAGCTGTGCGTACAGAACAAGGTGCATCCTTCAGCCCAAAATCGACCTACCTGAAGCAGACATCCACTTCTGCGCTGTTTCTTCAACAATAATGGTTAACATTTAGACACGGTTGACATCCCTAGCAGCTTGAGCTGCATTTGTTCCGCTAGTGTAGTCGAACAGTTGGAGATGTCGGAGATGTTCGCTCTTATGGAACTGAGGGCCACATTTCATACGACAGATAATAAGACGTAGCAGGAATTGAGAAAGTTGGCTATAATACTCGTGAAGAGCAAAGCAGTTCAAATCCTTGTGAAAAATTGAGTTGAAAAAAAAACAGCACGAACTTATTGCCCAACCTAATAAATCCATAATCCTTAGTATGCTAAATCTCATTACAATAACTTTGCAAATAATCCAACAGAAATTTCAAGAACGCCTTAGGCAGAGAGCTCTATACACCATTCATTTCAGTCTAAGGATAGATTCCAGAAAACCTTGTGGATGTGGTCAAAGAAACCCAGGGAATATAAGTGAACCTAGTCAATGTCCTCGAAGTTCTCCGGAAGTCCCGGCACTGCCTCACAACGTACTCTTGTGATCTTATCTTGTAGATATCTATAAGTATGATCGATCGTCGTGGGTGGGTTCGTCGCGTAAATCGATGGGGTTGAGTGATACTCGAGAAATGTGTTTATCGATCGACGCGATCAGTGACCGTGGCCAGGTAAGACGGCGGGCCCCGTCGTTCGCTCCCCGCCTAATGAGTAATCAGCGCGCCAGCCACCCGGCTGACTACTATCGGATATCGATTGATTGCTTCGGCGATCTAGCGACTTCTATCGATTTTGATGTTTGATCTGCTTCTTGTGCGGTCAGCTTTCTGGTCTGCTCCTCGCTTTTCTCCATTTTCGTGATCTCCTTCGATTTCTAGGTTATTTTCTAACACGTTGCTTTTTCTTCGTTAACGCCGCACGTGCACAAGAACGTTTCCTGGACTTTCTTGTGCACTTTGGCGTTTTTTTTCCCTTCTCAGTCGAACATTGTACTTTGTCTGATTTTGTCATGGATCCAGGTTTCGGCCCGTACCGAGGCAATAATGGCTAAAAACTTAGCCGATTTTATACTATCAGTCGATGTGGCGTTACGCACAAGATAACTTCCCTGGTGACGCTGTTCTCGGCAGCGTTTTTCCAACACAATACCTCCAGTTCGTTCGTGGTGCTTACTCTTACTTGACGTGAACGTTTTTGTGCCTCACAAACTCGGTACAGTATGCTTCGTGCGAAAGAAATGAGGTCAACGTTCGCTCATTTACTGAACGTAGCAGGTCCTTGGCGTTGACGTTTTCGGAACGTTTCTGGAACTTTGCGCTGATTTCTCGATTTCCTACCACCTAGCTGAACCATAAGAAACCTAAATCAAATGGCCAGAACTTGGCTCTAAAAACTGATGCCTTTTTTCTTTGTCCTTCCTGATTTCGCTACTTTCCAGACGTCCATGCTTTCCTTTGGACAAGTTCCACACTCCTGGTGCTCTTTTCCTTGCACGATTAATAAATTCCCTTCACTAGTTCGCCGTCATTTGTCATTCTTTCAATATCAGAGGCCATTGGCCGCTAATCGATTGTCATTGAACGAGACGAAATTCCTAGTGATTTTTCGTGGACCGTGCTGCCATCGTCCCGCATTTTTAGTGCATCCGAGGTAAGTTCCATAATGACGTTGGGAGTTCCTCCGGGCGTGGTGTCGCTTAATTGAGCTTAACGACGAGAGCCGGTTGTGCGTGAAGACGCAACGAATGTCTGACGTAGCGCAATGTTCGTTGCGTCATCGTTTGAGGGCTAGCCCCTGGGCGGTGTCTGTCTCAGTTCTGTGTTTCTTCCTGTATTTACTAGTAATCATGAAGTAGTAAATCCTGGGCTGAAGAAGGAGCTCTAACTTATCCTTCATTCCTTATTTACTAGTTTTTTTTTCGTGATTTTGTGAGCACCCGCCCACGGCAACATTCTCCTAGGCATTTCGTGATTTTTCTCGCCTGTCCCTCAAATTTTTGTCAGGATACCTATTGTCGGATAGGGATTTTGAATAATCTTTAGTTCCTATAAAGGGATATTGTATAAGCCTAACTGTAATAATGGGAAGGCTCCAGAATTTTGGGAAAAGATGGAAAGATCAATTTTTAATTCTTACATTATTAGGGAAATTTTTGCATCCACGAAATCCATATAGCAGAAAAGAACAGCTTAGGACATTCACATTCACTTTAATTGAGAAAAGACGGTACCTCATTAACTGCAAGATTACGGTATTAGCGCCAACCTTTCCTGTAACAATGCAGAGTTTTTGCAGCGCAACATTTGACTTGCAGGCTTACTCATTTACTCATTATGTAGTGGAAAATGTAGTAATTAAGAAGACGATGTACTTATCCTTGCAGCCAATCAGGGTGTAATCCTACTAAAAGAATTGGCTTTTGCCCTTGATTTTAGGAATTCTATCCGGGATTCCATGGGTATCTTTTCGAAAATTCCACGTATAGTAGAGACAGTATAGGTTTGCTCTATCGTTTATTTCCTTCGTTTTTTTTTCGCAGTTATTGATGAATTATCTTCCATGAAAATGCATCCTGTACGATTTCTACAACTTGAAATGATTTTAATTGTAATGAAGTTATGAAAAACATACGGCTTCTAGGAAAATTTCCCTTCACTACTTATCAGCGCTACTGTAAATACCCATTCCGCTGTGTAATAA
Organism: Ancylostoma caninum; assembly: GCA_037903475.1. Taxonomy (NCBI): domain Eukaryota; kingdom Metazoa; phylum Nematoda; class Chromadorea; order Rhabditida; family Ancylostomatidae; genus Ancylostoma; species Ancylostoma caninum. The sequence continues at coordinate 108,593 of JBAJFG010000473.1, read as the reverse complement.
ACCTTTTTGTTCTGACTAGCTGGATGATAGGTAGGGGCTACTGGAATGACTTCTGGAAAGATCTTCATGTTCCTGGAGCATCGCTGGAGAAGTGAGTGGGTCTGCTGGGTGTTCGACGGCATCATGAAGTCCTCCTTGATGGTTGCAGGGGGAGTGGAAAGGATAATAGTGAAAAATAAAAAGCAAAAAGAGGAGCTGTTGAGTTGATGAATATATCCTAATGATGTTTTCTTTTTTCAATGGAATGGTCATTTTCTTGTTATCGGGATTTGCTGTGGTTTTTTGTGGAGGATTTCCGCCAGGCTATCTTGGAAATAAAGTGATTCAGGTTCGACTTGTCTCCCTTTAGCAAGATTACTTAGAAGTAAATCTCAAGTAACTATTAGAATTCATCCTGAACGTCTAGGATTCCTATGAAACAGAGTGGAGTTTCTGCTATGCATCTTCCTCACATACCCAGTGGATCGATGTGTCGTCTTGTCAGCTGTTGAGTAGTGCTGTCTGTCACTATTATTCACCGTCGAACATTTACGGGGGGAGTTCTAGGAGGAAACTAGGCCAGAAAGTTCCCACTCATCCCCCCCACCCCCTGCTTCCACTATTCCATCAACGTTCATTTACCACACATTCGGCTGGGTGCTTCTCTTATCAGGCGATTTTTGATGGCTGATGCTGCTTCTAATCACACTGTCGTGTCGTCCTGGACGCGCATCGATGACGTGAGAGTATGTGTCTCTTCGCGACTCACCTCGTTTGAGGTTCGCGTAACCTCAGCGCTTAGAAAAACTGGCAGTATAAGAGCATGATTCACACCTTACTGGCGCCGCGCGTTTGTCGCCTGCGTGATTGTCGCCTGCTGCCCCATGTCATCATTTGTCGCGATTCGTGCATAGTTCTGGATTTTGTAGGTGGAATTGATTTCTGGATCTACTCATGGACTGCTGATATTCTGTTCTAAGCTGGTGGCTAGCAGTCTATTGCGTTATCCATAGTACAGCGTTAGAAAAGATCTATGAATTTTTCTTTCTATTTTTTTTCTCTCCTTCTGATAGTTAAGTCTCCTATGCTACCACGTTATTCCGGATGAAATTTTGTCACATGACTCAAACAGAACGCATAAGAACCTTATGTGATTCATCCATCCTCGCCTCCTTTCATTGTTCGTTTTACTGTTCCTGGAACAAGCAGACGGAGCAGTTTCCGCTTGTAAAAATAAAGCTTACTCCAGCAGTTCTTAACAAGTTAGGGTGTTTTTTCAACTATTACTGGTTATCTTCTGCGCCTTAACGTTCTTATTGATACTAATGTTTGTGAACACCGCGGTTCTTTTTCTGGAATAAAATTTGTATCGATTTGAATTTGCTTCCACACTTCAGAGGTACTCGCCAAAAGGGCTTGGATTTCATTTATTTTTTTGAAAATATTCTTTTGAAGGAGACGCATCTTGCGGACGAAGTGTTCTCTCTGATAAGCCATATGGGTAATCATTCTAACTGCATTATTTCAGGAGCAGAGATTCAATTTTATTTATACTTTCGGCTCTTCCAGAATATTCCTTAATTTAGTTTCTACTACTCATTTCTGTTTACTTACTGATTCAACTCACAGACCTTTCAGATTGGTTCACAGTGATTCTGTTGCCTCTTATATTTAGTGCATTCGCGTGAGTTCTCTGAAAATGTCAATGATCAAGTTTTCATTTAGAGATAGATTTTACGGAGTTGTAAAAAAATCATTATACTACGATATATGAAAAAGTGAAATTTCAACGAAAATTAAAAAACAGCATAAACATGAAATAGAAAAAAAGTTCCTATAAACTGAGACAGTGAAGTTTTTTTTTTCTTAAAACTTCGTAATATGGCAGTAATCAGGAATTTGTTTTTACGAGGATTCTCCCCGTCAAAATTGTGCAGGAGTGCGTTTCGCCTTCCATTAGCCAATTTTGCAGTTGTTCTGCTCAATCATTGCAGTTGCGTGTTTTACATTCCATGTCAAATTACTTGCGTAGTATGAACTGTAAATCGGAAACACTTTTTCCGTTTCCGGGAGTTCTCGTTGTAATGCTGATAAAATATATGGAAAGATAAAACTTTAAGAACACTTTCAGATATGTTTTTAATTTGTTTTTTGAAATGATCGACCTCACAACAAAGTATCTTTATAAAATTGGAAGTGAGTTGCCCACTGCACTATAGTCTTCCTGAGATTTTCTCCACTAATTCTTTGAGATGTTTCTGGAATAGGGAATGAATCAGCTTTCTGCCAACGGAGCTTTATAGGATGTTTTAAGGATTAGTGTTACTGTTTCAAAAATGCTGGGCACGAAAAAGAACATTTTTCCAACGAAAGTGTGCAAGTTATCCAGCAGGTAAAATGTATGAATGTTCAGGGCACGGATGCATCAATGATATTACCCGTGGTAAGCATGTTAACGTATCTGAGTATACCCTTTACCTGGCATTCATCAACATGTATGCAGCTATGCGCGACCTTATTGAGACCCAATTATAAGAAATTACCCATGCTTCCCAGCTCAGAATTACAGTGTTTCTTCGTTCAATCATGTACGTATGCGTAAGGAAAAGCACTATTAGTTGAGCAGCTAATTTCCTCGGTTGACAACTTGAAACGTCGTTGTTCTGAAAGTTAAGACCAGCAAGTATTTTTGATTAAATTCCGTACAGACTGGGTTCGAAACTTTTTTCGAACAGTCAAACTAATACGAGCTCAGACCCACTTAAAATTACCCTGTAAATGGTATGTTACTGTTTCACTGCAATGCTTGTTACATCCGACCTTATGGAAAGCACTTGATGAAGTACTGTAACCGTACACCTTGGATAAATTTCTCCAATTAATCCCTGAATTGAGAGCAAAATGCTTCTATAGAATAGTGTAGAGGCTTCTGCGTTCACGCGATGGAATCGGCTTTAGTTGACACTTGCAGTGCTCTCCGACGTATTTAGAAAGGCAGAGGTTGAGGTTGAAAGAGTTGAAAAAGCTTTGAAGAAAGAAAAACGAAGGCAGGCTATTTATAGACATGTTCTTCTGATTTTAAAGTTCTCGGGCACTCAGATGGAAAAGCATCTATTACCTCGCTAATGGTAGTTCCACCATTTGTCACATTTTTTAAATCACTTCTCCCTATGAAACCTTGTTTTCACATTAGCGAAATGGGAATTTTCTTCAAAGCAAACTCTTCTGACATTTCTTTCATTCAAATGAACATTTCGTAAGAAAGCTACATCGCCTTGTTTGCGGATGTTTTGAGGAGGAGTTTGCAGGTAAACAAAAGATGAATTATTTTCGTTAACTAGGTCTAGTCAGCTTTATGGAATGCGAATACCGAATATTAGAGAGTCAATTCCGCTAGATATTCATTTTGATCAAGTCTTGCACATATAAAAAAGCCTATATTAGATATACTTCACCGTTTACGAGTACTGGTTTGAATTTGGAACTTTCTTCCAAAAGTGTTACGCTTCTTTCCGCTTCTTGCTGAAGAAGATTATTTCTAGCAATCACCAGTTACTAGCTATCCACCGGAAATATTGGCTCTACAATAGGTTTTTTAGGTAAGCGACACCGCTGAAATGCTATGATTCAGACGGACGTTCCTTCGTGGATCTCATTCAGTGATATTTTTATTTTATTTAGTTGTATTATTCTATCCTTGGTACTAGATGCAAAGCTCTAGGTGAGAGTTAAGTTTCTAAGTAGAACCCAGTAAAATCCTCTATGAGGATTCAAGAACTCCCTATTGATGGGTTTCTCTGGAAGTTCACGTCATTCTTGCAAAATAGCAGTTACTTCTTGCTACTACGGTGTTATCTGTTTTGAATGTATCATTCTCCTACTCAGGATTGTGTCCTCAAAAAGTAGATGCTGAACCAATTTTCACAGTGCGCGATAAACTGGAGTTTTACGGGTCCCATCAGAAGGAATGCACTCATGGAGGCGGTTTTTGTTCATTTCTGGTTTCCTCTTATGTTTCCGACGTTTTGCGTCTGGTTGTTGCCGCGCGTCGCGTCGCTCTCGCTCCTCAATGACGCATGTTCTCACAATATAAGCGTCCTTAACTTTTCCTCGTCCTCTCACCTCAGGGTCGCCGACACGCGGCGGTTTTGTAATGGCGTAGCGGGGCATTAAGCAGTCCTTTTTTCGGGCCCGCAAAATTGTCGCATTCTTAAACAGGGTGCGGTGCGGGTGAGTCAGCGATCGCCGGTCTTCAGAATCGCCAGGCGCTCGTCTTCGGTTCGGCACCGGCGGCATCGATTCCTCGACGTCGTCGTCCAAGGTGTGACTCCTTCGTCCTTAGTCGATCGTTCGCTTGCCTTTTATTGTGAGTGGTGAACGCGCGGCCGCTCATAAATGTGTCGTATTAGTATAGTGTGTGTGTGGTGCGGTGTGTGTGTGTGTGTGCGGTCGGTGGTCGTCGGGGTGGCGACCTTGCCTCCCATACGAGTTAAACGCCTCACAAAGCGCTCTACCATCTTAGTATTACATCTTCAGTTCTGCCGATGCGGCGCCCAGATGTGCTCAGCGATGGGCGACGGCGATTCCTGACGACTTCTGGCGATTCAGGGATCGGCTCGTCGCAGTCAGCCGACGGCCTCGATTCACTTAGGACTCGAGCCAGTACAGTCGTTCGCTCGCCGGTTGCAGTTCGCTCGCTGGTCGAAGGCGACCTTGCCTCGACTCGTGCTAAATGTCTGACAAAGCGATGCACCACCATCTTACTAGTATATCTTTGAAACCGCCGACAATGCTAACTTTGTCGATCTTTCGCTTCTATTTCAAGCATTCTATGTGCTCAGGATTCTCATAACTCATGGGAGTCACTAACTGTATAATTTCGTGAATTTTCTTTGAATTTAGCTTCTTCAAATACACAACTGAAGGGATTCCACGATAGCGAAATTTATCCATCTTTGAGCTTCGCTAGTTTTCTCTCCAATCTATAGTTTTGAGGCTGCAGTATAAAGTGTAATAAAGTGGCTCAAACATTGTGATCTTACTACCATGATGAACAGTATCCAGAGAAGAATGTTTCCTTGTTATCTACCATTTGTAGGTCCTATTAATATATCCGACAATAGTTACGTAGTCAAAAACTGCAGTTAATAACGATTTTCCTCTCCCCTTCCGCATAAGAGCTACTTTAGCCATTTCTTGACTTGGAATCTTCAGTAGGATTTCAAGAAATCCGTAGTTGAAGTAATGGGGTCGTATGTGTCGTTGAGATTACTCAGGATAAACATATTAAGGGTCGTCAAATTTACCCATCGTTAACACGGACGTCAACAAGTTTGCCATGGGTAATCTCACTGGTGCATCCGAGCTCTGGGTGCAAGCTGACCTGTGTTTTTTATCGTTATGAAATGCTTTCATTTCTTAGAATGCTCAGTTCTGTTTTATTCTTTAGGTTTTTTTTTTGAAAACTATGCTGACATATTGTTCTTCGCCACGTTTTCTTGCAGATGTGTAGAAAAATATCTTGACTCTTCACTTCTGTAAATACTGAAAAATATAAGTTATTAATGAAATGAGAAGTTGTGTATTAAGCGCAATCTACGTCACACAGTCTAGTCAGAATTCCCAGGTTTCTGATCGTTTCCTTGTACTTTTCTGTGTGATAACGATTAAGGAATTATATTGTGACAGTAGGCTTAAAGCCTCAGATTAACAAGTACTTCAGTGTTTTGCATTGAAAACATCCGTAGAGCCTTCGATACGATTTTGTTTAGAATGGTAGCTTTCTTTTCGAGTGAAACAATAGCTGTTATTAGTCATGTCTTGCTTCGTAAACTTATTGCTTTTCTAAGTGGAATTGAAATGAGTCATTGCCATTTAGAGGTTGTCGAGCACCTTCGCCGTTGTAACGTCAGTAGTTACAGTTTTATATTTTGGTGATGTGGTTTTGTATGATGAACGGAAGCTGTTTTTTTTTCAGTTGCTTCAAAATATTCTTTCTACTTTCTTATGCGATTATATTCCACTGTTTACCGCACATTTCTACGAAAATTCTTTAGATAATTAAGTGAATGGAGAATCCGAACTATAATGTGATGAACGCGGGTTTGTTTTAATTTTTTCTTGCTCTTATTTGGTTAGCGTGTTTTTGAAGTTGACCCAAAGCTTGCGATACGTAGTGATGCTCAGATTGTTTCAAAAGAAGCATGTCCATTTCCATATGATCTGCGAAAACAATGTCAATTTTTTATGTATACATAGTAGAGAAGCCTAGTTCAACTTGTTTAGGGAGGGGTCTTAAGTTCTAAATGGGTTGTATGCATGTTTGGCTCCATTTTTTTTGTGTATCCGTAATTTTGCAAGTTTTATTTTTAGTCTCTTGCAATAACTCATGCGAAAACTAAACTGTTTTAATTCTTCTTCTGCATACCGTCAGTTTTTCAAGTTTTTTTCCGACTTTGGTTACCAACGAAATCGTTGAACATCAATTTTTTCGAGAACAAAAACGAGGAAGTGGTCTACTGGTTCTGCTTAATACTAAGGTGAATGGTTCTGTTTAGTGAGCGAAAGATGTGAAAAATGCGGGATTCCCCCCCCCCCCTCGACGAGCTCAAAATTCTCACCTTATTAAATGAAAGAAACAATTTGCATCTAGTCGAGTAACTGAAGTACCGCAGAAACATCGACGAACGTTTGGTGTGCGACCAAAATGTAAAAGTCAAGAAATCAGTCACACTAGTCAATAATACCTGCTTGGCTAATGAATTACCAAAATTTATGAAGGAAAAATTATCTTAATTTCCGTTTCGCGCAACAACCTCCTATCGAAAGAAAGAGCAAAAGGAGAGCGCCTTTTTTGTGCGCATCGGTAAAGCAAGAAGACTACTATCTATTGGTAAAGTCAAACTAAAATGTTAACTGTAGGTAAAGTCAAACTAGCATGTTAATCTTACAGATTTCTCCCTGTGGAACCAAAAATATGTATAATGAAGCGGGAAAGAATCCAGTAAGTAATCTAGAGAAGTTAAAAATCCAATGAACAAATGTGATTTCAAAATAAAAAGGTTGCATGGTTACAGAATTTCGAGTAAGGCTAGTGAAGGGACAAATATGTGTCATCAAAGGTTAATCGTCATCTTAGTGAGAAATGCACCTGCAGAGTTTGTTTAGGAAATTGTTGGCGCAGTGATGTTATCCAGAAAACAAATTGCTTCCTAATGATCAGCCGACCGTATTTACAACTTGTGCTAGCTCGACCATAGAAGATGACTACCCAGAATTAGAATCTATTTTTATTACTAAATCAGTTTCCATTGGAAAACCAAGTGTTTTTTTTTGAAGATGTCCTTTCTTCAACAGGAAGTACTTTACAGTTATGATTGAATGGTTTTGGTGCCACTTTCAATAGCTACATTACACTTCTGTCTGTCTTGAGAAAGTCCAGTGGTATACCCTTGCCGTTTAAATTGTCTATATTATTCCCGCAGTAACAGAAAAGGTCATTCAATGATTTTGCATTGCTTTGTAACTTTAATTAAGTGGCTTTTACGCTACTGAATGTCCGTGTTGATTTTTCATTTTAATATTGCTACTGGTGACAATGGCCTTTTCTCCATCCAAGTTTGCATTCGTTTCCTGTTCGTGTTGTTTGAAGATGCTAATCACTATTTTGCACTATTTTTTCCTATTTTTCGTTTTTTTTTCATTTTTGTGCTGGGACTGTTATCCGTACAATGATGGTAACTCTGTGAGAAACTATTTGTTCAGTTGTGTGAAGTTTTGTCCTTTTTTTCCTTCTATCGCTTGCTTGGTATCTGTCCAAAATCTGCTTGTTTGCATTCGCTCATCACATTCAATAAATAATTCGAGAGCGAGGATGAGCGAAATTTCAGGCTATTTTTAAAGGTCCCTGATTGCAGGCATTTTCCAAGGCTTTAACTTCCACTTTTTCCGACTTTCCGGCCTTTCCCATAACAAACTTACAATATCTGTGCAGTTTTCTTGGCAGCTACCCAGCGTGTGATACCCGTTTCTATGCCACACTTGCGTTCATCCTTGCTCCGGAGCATTTTGCGGAATTCGCTGTGAATTCATGACGAATGATGAGCCATGAAATTCCATGGAATTGAGAAGTTTGTGGATTTTTCGGGCAGCTGCTTGTTGCTGTCCGTGTTTTCTTCCCATTTCTGGTCGTCATGGGCAGGTGCTGGTTTTAGTTGTGTTCAGGAAGTGTTTTCTCCCATATCGAAGGTGGGGTTAACTTGTAGGTTCTTTCTATTCGCAGTGTGAGGTTCCTTGACTCATCCACATTTCTTACTCAATGTCTGTCACATACAAACACCCCTTATCAAATTCATTTTATTGATCTGTTTCGCATTTGTTGTTTTGTTCGTTTTATCTCCGCTCTGTACCATTGTGGCGGCGTGATTTGAAAACTTGGCGCATTGCTTGAACTGACTTCACCAGATGAGTTCATCGCTCTGCTGCCAGCAGAGCAACAGCAGCCATGATCATCACTCTGTCGGCCAATTTTTTTCGTCCGCACTCATCTCCTCTACACGACTCGTTCACACCACTTAATCTTTTACATTACCGTATACTCTCCCATAATCCTGTGTCATTATTTTGGGCGCCATATTGTCGCTATGGCTTCCGGACCTCACACGTTGTACACGCGATACAGTATGATGCGTGATGATGGTCTCGTGTATGCGTGGACATTCACATGTATTCATCCAATTACCGATGCTCGCCCCAATAGCCGCCACTACTGTAATTGCCGCATTGCTTCAGTGGTTCTTCCAGAAAATTTTAGTGCTTATTTGAAGATGTTGATAGTGACTGTTGTTACAGTAGGTCCCAGTTAGACGTCTTCCATCCTAAAATCTGTTCTGGTGCGGCGTTGTCTTCCTCGAAGAAGTAATTGCCATCTAGGGCCATTTGAACTACACTGAGCTGCCTTTTTGACGAAGAACTTGAGAACGAAGCCGCTGCTGAAGGCGAATTCCGTCGATGTGACATCAACTGTCAGCGAGCGCTACACGACACATCATACGATGGATTACATAGCATGTACAGTCATCAGATAGGCGTTGCCGTGTAGCGAAGATAACCCGACATTGCAGGCGTTTTCGTTTTGACTGGTGCAGGTTCAGTGCTAGGCGAAGGTACTTGGTTGAAATTTTCAAATTAGTATCCTCATTTCTGTTAGACTAGAAAATTTTGTTGCACTACCATGATTTATATAAGAGGAACTCTCCGTATTTAGAATGCTTGATAGTTTTTTGGCATAGACGTTACATCTATTTAATTTCTTCTCTCCTTTTCGTCCCGTGAAAACCTTCTAGTTTGGTCCTCAATGTTTACGTTCGCTTATTTAGATTCTATATGGCTATCTTTCCTGTTAAGAGCTCATCTGTTTATTTCTCTTTACTTTCGCAACGCGGTGGAGCTGTTAGGATAGTACGGCTCCTCACCGCTTTTATCACAATTCTTCCTGAAATTCTTTCTGAATCTGTTACACATTACTGTTCTCGAATGAATTCTACTGGTGTGCAGGCAGGTGCTCAAATTTTCAGCAGAATATAATGCTGAAATTCCTTTATCCCGTGTTAGGACCCGTACTAGTTTCTGTTTTTGTCAGTTTAATTGTGTTTTCTTTGTAGTTACATAGTTTTGCCAGCATTCACACTGGTTTGTTACGGGTTCTCAAGGGTCTGGAGACGTCTGCAGCCCACTTAGTGTTGTTTTTACCTTCCTGTTTTTTTTCTATTTTTTAAAATGTCCAGATTCTCCTGGTTAAGATTTTCTTCTCGTTCCCTTCTTTGGTTTTTTTTGTCTGTGTTTTACTCCTTTCTATTCTTAACAAGTGATAGTACTACAGTTTTGTTTATTCCGAGGAAATCAGCTCCTGGAAGAACTTGTCTATCTGACGGATTGAGAAAGGATGGTCGTGAAGCGCATTTTCGCCAATTCTAGTTTTTTTCATCTCTTTTGTGTTTTTTCTCTTTTACCATTTCGAGCTGCTCCTGTGGAGATGATAGCCAGAAGTGTTCTATCCTTAATGGGTAAGCTACATAACCGTTCAAAGTTTTTTGAAGATTAAAGACCAGTCAATGAAGTTTCTATCAATGAATGAATATATCTGTAGGGTGTGAATTCGATAAAGCATGGATATAAATGTGCAAATGGTATTATGTGAAGCAAGTAAAGTCAGTAGAGCATGTAAAAGAGTGCATTTCAAGCAATTTTTGTCACTGCTTTCTAACTTCATGATATTTATTTTCGATTTTTATACAGTTTCCTGGTTTTATTATTTTTTCACACTCAGTTTATCGTTTAACTAGAATCGGTAGATTTTGTGCCTATCCAAATTTGTTGTCGCTATGCTTGGGGCAGTATCAGTCACTTCCTATTTTCAATCATCTTCATATCATTCGTTTTCCATGATGATTTTGCAGAATGTGATATGATGAAACTATTATTCTGTGCGGTTACTATTTGTATCAACAGCAGATCAGCTTGACTTTCTGACTTTGCATATTCTACGAGATCTTTTTAATGTTATGCGTTGACATTTGTAATCGTAAATCTTCACGTCTACACTGACATTTTAACGTGCATATCTTTCTCAACAACTTTATCTTCAGCATTTCCCGCACAACCACGCAAAACATCATATCCTCGCTGTTTCTTGCCCTTTCGTAATGCTCTGTATCATTTCGAAGCGTACAACTTCCAACTTATGACATTTCTCTCCTATCCGTCGCTTTTTTGCTGTTTTATCCTCTAATCTTCTCATACATATAACTCATCCTCGCTTGGAAGATCTGTCACGCCTACTTTCATTGGGGTGGATCTTAAACTTGGTTAATGTGGGGTTCGGATTGGGTGATCTCCTTTGTGACGGGCTGTGGCGGGATCCGTGGATGCTCTCGGGCGCGGCTACGTCACTGGAAGGACGGGGTATCTCATACTCATTTGTATGATTACCCATGGATAGCAGTTGAGTATGGGCAACGTCACGTATGGGTAACATGTTGAAGCTAGGTAAAGGGTACTAATTTCTCTAAATGTTGATACTGTTTTTACTGGGAAGATGACTTTGGATAAAATTCACTTTTTTCCTGTGAAAAACGTGTCGAACCTAAATTAGTAGGCAATTCGGCACTTGTCTGAAGACATTTACGACTTCCACCGCTAATGCTGCACCTAGGGGATCATCAATGTTTGAGCTGTCGATATTGGCTTTTCGCATGTTCCTTGCCGTGATTTTGTATCGTTTTCGAGGATTTTTCCTTTGTTATGGCATAGTTTTTGTTCTCTGAGTAAGTGTGCTTAAGGCAGGGATGGCTTCAAAAAAGACGAAACAGCACAAAATGTCGACGGCAGCTCCGGGACCGTCGATGTTCGAAGTGTACACCTACGTCGACACGAACAAGAGCATCGACGAGCTGTTTCAAGCAGGACGCGTTAGTGATGGAAAATTATATGAGAGGAAGCCAAATAGGGTGAGCGGGATGAGTATTTTCACAGGATCTTAAAGAGCTTTTATTTCTAGACCATAAATATCTAGAAATGTCTTGTTGTAGAAGTTCCCTATGGCTTACTACGCTCCAAAGCCACGTCCTCGTGGCAGTTCGGCCGGACACTCACCTCAAGGCAGCAGTGACGACGGTATGAGTAATGCAGGGCGAAATGCTCTCAGTCCGAGCGGAAGTCAACAGGTTGGTGTATTTACTTAGGTGTGGCTTATCATGCGTGAAAAACTGCAGTTTTGTAGCTTGGAATTGTACCTAGCACAAGCTAAAACGTCATAGGGAGTATCTAAGACATCAGATGCTTGGTCAAACAACAAAAAAGTATTATTCGTGGATGTTCTCCAGTACTCATGGCCTCCACCCAACGTACTTTATCAACTCGAATAAACGTGCTCTAACTGTGTTGGATACTCTTCTATCCGATAAAAATATGTCTGCGGATATGTGTATCCACTCCTTTCATTGCCGGATATTTTTATCCGGTTGATATCCATGTGATAAACATAATTTTTCCGTTGCATCACCAAAAATTGTGCTATCTATTGACGATGCATCACATTTGCGTCAAGGATAGATTACTTGTATCGGATAGCAGAGTAGATGAAGGCCAGTGGAAACGGGTGTTCATCCATGTTGTTCTTCCTCCCACGGCTAAATATGTTGGTGAACAGCCCAGGAAAATGTCGTTAGATTGACCCTAATATACTTCCCATGCAGTTCTGCTCCTTAATAATCCTCGGAAAATTCTACGTTCGAAATAGCTTATTAGATTTTAAAAGACGAAGTTGCTAATGAGATGGAACCGCTTGGGGGACGTTTATTCATTTACGGAATATATGAGCTATACCTTTGCTCTTTATATTTCTCTTCACCATAACATTTCAAAAGACAATAGTTGGAATTTCTGAAAGAACAAAGAACCGATGTGATTCTTTGAAATTACCGTATTTCTCTTCGTCTTGTCTAATTTTCGAAGGACCACCTATGCTGAGACTCATGGACGTCACTGGGGAAACCTTGACCTACCCACTTTTTTAAAATGGTCGAATGGTCCTGAAGTTCTGGGAATACTCTGAGAGATTCGTCCGATTAAATCATGATAAGTTGTAGTAAATATAGCGTGTTATACTGCATTCCGCTGGAGAAAGTCAACCAATCCAGAAGAGTGAGTAGCTGAGGAGCCCAGGAACGACCCTACAGGTTCTTAAGAGAATCTCATTTTCAGTTCCATGACAGGCCTTTTTCCAACTGCGATTTATAAGCATTCGTCAGAAAAATTTTTCTTCCCTCCAAAAATAGACGAATCAGCTGCTAATTTATTATTGAAGCTAGCGCTTAGAGTTTCTATTTTTACTACATAAGGGCCAATCCTGTATTAGTTAATTCTCCTGAACTCTGAAGTGAATTTCGGGTTCCGGAATAGTATAAATAATCTTGCTAACATTTCCATAATTTTCAATCAAGACTTTGAAGGGCTTCATTCAGGCTGATGACAGAAAGTTACGATTGCTTAGTTGCGTTTAATGAATATTTTTGCGCTAGTAATCTTATGTTGAATAGAGAATGCAGCTCCGAAAAGATGAAAGCTTGTAGGAACGCTGACCAATTTTTTCTTCTCAACACGAATTTCAAGACGGGAAGAACAGGAAAACGATGGAACAACAGTTCCTTGGTTTTTTTGTTATTGCGCGGTATCTAGTATATGCCTAGAATAGAGCATTGGAGTTGCCTTGCTCATCGTACTCTCTTTCTCGATGAAGCCAAATGAGTGCTACTAGTCAGAAGTTCATTCGGAGTGAAATACTGTAAGGATTGAAGAGAGCTAGAGAATTTTTAATAGATTTAGAGATGCTCATGTTTTCTTCATGAGACTTCGTATTTTCCAATGTCTAGGTTAGCCACAATACCTATCGAGATCCGTTAACACTGCTTTGCTTGGGAAGAAGGTCCTAAGCAGTTAATTTTTCTCTCTAAACACTTAGTAACGTAGTGGAATATTTTTAAACCTCGAAGGAGAAGCCTTTGAGTGATGAGCTGTGTTTTTGTTGCTCTCAATGTTAGAGAGCAGCTGTTAATCAGTGGATTTTGCAGGTTTCGACGCCTTTTCATAAGAAACAGGCAAGCGCTCCGGAACTTGACACTCATCATCTCGACTTGTACAATCGGTGTGTCGTACTTTTGGACTCGTAGGGTGTCTTTGTGTTATCACTTAGCAGACACGTAGAAAAAACTAGCTTTTATGGTATTAAGCCCCTTTATCAGGAACAGTCAGCAGTTAATATCTGGAAAGGAACACCTGTGCTCGCTGCTTTGCAGATTGGACAGCTGTACTTAGGCCATAACGGGTATCTGGGCGTAAAAATGGGCGGGGTTGTGGTGCGCTTCCTATTGGTTGTACTTTGATAAATGGGCATCGACCGTAGTACATAGTATAATTGCTACACATTGCACATGCAAAGGGTTCGTCATATTTTGTGAACGTGACAATGAGCCTCTTATTTTGCTGATAAGACTTTTGTACAAGGTATCTTGCTTTATAGCCATGACTGTAAGAAATGTTTGACAGAGAACATAAACGGGTAGCATGTTTAGGGTGCTGCAGATCGCTTGTGGAATAAGAAACTAATGAATATTCTTAAATTGCTATCAACCGAAGCCCTACGAGTTTATGCTTTAAGTTTTCATACAAGGGATATGGAGGAATAGGGAGTTGAAATGATATCAAGTAAATTAAGGGTAAATTTTAGAAGAAACGTACAGGGACGTCGTTTGGAACTTCATTCCGAGCAGCGTTTGGAGCAAAATTGTGAACATTTGAGTCAGTGCAGGAACTAACGTCTTAACTTCTGCCGACTTATACTGACTCATTGCTAAAGTATAGGGTTTTCCAAAAATTTTGTTTTGATATACTTCGCGTGTTTTCTTACCAAAATTTCTAGAAATCCAATTAAAATTAATGTCATCTCATATGAGAGTTACTCTGTTTTTTCATTGATGTTTGACGGCAGTCCTGCTTTCATAAGGAACGTCGATCAACATGGCGTGCAAAGTGTTTGGAGTAATATTCCTTAATACTTCTCCCCTATTCTTTTATTCGATTTTTCTTCCGGAAATGTTTGCGCTGACACAAACGAAATCCCTGGTTCCTTCTTTTTTTTTCCTGATTTTGGAGCTTAGCTCTGAGGCATTCGGGTAGTGAGAGCATTATAGACGAGCAGCCATGAAAATAACTTCAAAAATCGCGTTGGAACTCGAACGTATCCCTTTAGGATCCTGGTTAAATACGGAGGCAGATCCTTATTTCACCAGGCACTTGCTCATCGAGGATTAATGTCTTCGTAAAAATTAGAAATTGAAGCCTAAACTGCTTGTTGTATTCTAGTCACTTAATGATTACTGTGTTCGTGAATAAGCATTGCTCTGACATCATAGCTTCATACTGAGAAATATCTTATCCCGGAAACTTTGGCGTGTCCCATGTACAATATTTCTTTTAAATACTTTTTTTTCGAATGTCCGAAAATCCAAATGCATAGAGAAGAGTTCACAATGGTACACCATAATTTCCAGACCAGTACCTGTTCCGCAAGTGATCACACATCATCATTCCAAATCCGTCTCCGCCATCCCTCCTATGCCAGATCCGGCCTTCACGTAATTTTTCTTCATATTTATTGAGGTAATAATAGTCTTTAGTAATCTTCATTTCAGTGTTCCTCAGCATAATCGATCTGTTTCGCATGAGGCAAACTACAACGCGTCATTCGGAACTCAGCCATCATTCCAAGAGTAAGTCCATTTTGATGTCTTAACTGGTTTCCTTTATATAAGGTAACGTCTTAAGACCCGTCCCTTCGTCACTCTTCGATCCTCGCGGGAAGAGTCACTCATTGGATCCGATGATCGTTGGCATGCATGATCCGGGTTCTCAGGTGTGTCTGAATTTTTGAATGGAATACACTTTTCTGGCATGCGTATCAAAAGCTGAAGCTCTTCCAGATGGCCGATAAAATGAGTTCACTTGGTCCATTACCGCCAAATTGGGAAATGAAACTAGACGAGCTGGGAAATCGCTACTTCGTGGATCATAACACACAGACCACCACTTGGTACGATCCACGAATACGTGAGTGGTTTTCTTTTTTTTTTTTTTTGAGATTCACTGGTATTTTTGTACTTAGTCAAAAAGGGAGTACGTGTCTGGATTTATAAAATCTATCATATTACTGGGCCACTGTATTCGATATCCATTTCGTATAGCAACATTCTGAATTTGTATTTCTATGTGTAGAACATTTTTTTTAAAATTTTACGTTACTATGAACTTAGTTTTCTGCCAGCGTTTCTTGGTTATCTTGTGAAATATTGAGATATAAAGTTACTGCAATAACTTGTAATTCACAGCCCTTTGCGAGTTATCCTGGGTTAATTTCTACCCCCAGAAGGTCCTAAATCCACAAATAAGCCCTAAATAAACTTGATCCATCCCTATCATTTCTGCGAAATTATTATTGATACCTTAGGAACAGAAGAGAAGCTACGTTTGGTGCAACTGTCCGATTGTGCTCTACAGCTGAATTCAATTAAAATCAATGGTCAATCCACAGAAATCAGCTATTTAGTGGTATGTACGTGCGTATTCTGGATAATGTTCTGTATTTAGCCGAACATATGCAAGAAGAGGAAATTCGTCAAAGACACGCATGCCAACAGCAACAACAACAACAGCAGCAGTACCATCAGCATAATGTTATGCAGGTTTGAATGGATGCGTAATTATCGTAGTGGATTTTAAAATTACGATTTTTTTTGTGTAAGGATTGCATCTTATAGCAGCAGCAACCACAACAAGCCTATTTCCCTCCTCAACAGCAAATCATGCATCAACCACAACATGCTTTTGCACAGATGCCACCAACTCAGGTAAAGAAGCGGTTTTCTGGATTGGATATTTTCGTGGATACTGTTTTATTCTCAAAATATCAGCTAGAGGCAAGGAGGTTCCATCTGGACTAGAAGGAAGACATTTGAGGATTTCATCTGTGAATATGAACAGTTCCTCGTACTGATTAGATTCACTCACTATTCTTGAAATTCCGAAGGCGTATTTGGTGTGTAGCCTCATGACAGCTAGGAACAGTGAGGAAGGAGACTTTCTGGAATGTCAGCAGATAAGTCCTTGCATTGGGTAAGGATTGAAGTGCACTCAACATCCAGGCTTAATTCTATTCGCATTCATAGAAGCAGTAAATCCTTATATTGCTTACCTTTGGAAAATAAATGTCTCTGCCTCATCTGACATATTACCTGCAATTATTTTTCGCCCTTATTAGTTGCTCTTTCTGAGACGGGTATTCTTTGCTCGTTCAGTTAAGGTCATGCTTCTCAACAGTGTGTGTACCGTTCACTACAAAAACCTTTCATTTTAGACGTGGTCTAAATTTAGACGTGGGAACTGTAAATACTGAGAGATTACTGTAAATATGGCTTACTGTAAATATGGCTCAGGTCCAGCATGGCCAGGAATATGATTATGTGTAGAGATAACAACCGCTTTTTCACCCAGAACTAGTAAGTGGAGTAGCAACGTACGATTTTTGCGTTCACTAGCAACTCCTTCATCCGTGTGGTTTTTATGCATAATTATCGTTGTGGTTTTTAAAATTATGGTTTTTTTGTGTTTTCTTCCACAAATTTTAATTAATAGTAATGTTCAAAGCGAACTGTGAATGTTTTATTACTGTAAAACGTGTCTACTTTACTGGTTTTACTGCTGTAAAAGTCCAATTTTTATGGCATCTGACCTACTGGAATATCGAAATCCATTTAAAAAGATACATCCAGTAGTTAAGTTGTAGCTTCAAATGACAATTTATAAGAGATGATCTCTGTATTTTATTTTTTCGTGCGCCTGACATATGCACAGCTAGCTCCTTCTATTCCTGATATTTCCGCCTAAGATTTATTCGACTCAAATAATTTGAAGCGAGAAAAAGGTGCAAAAAGCTAGTATTCCGTTAGTCCTTAGTCAATTCCTGTATTTCTCGAGCCATTGCTGGTTTTGTTTGAACTTTTTTTCATTCTTTCCACAGTAATTCTGATCATTAGGTATCCTGTTTCTTGAATTATATTTTGTATTTGATCTTATCATCGATCTCTTGTTGAACTGAAGCCCGATTATTCACTCCAGGATTTCAACTCTTCAACTTACCAGCGAGTACAAGAGCTGCAAAACGAGCGTTCAGTGATGTTGGAGAAGCAGGAGCAGCTACTACGATCGGTACGTCCTGTCGTTTTTCGTTGCTATCGTTAGAGTTTGCTTCCAATCAAAGGGAACAATCGTGAAATGAGATGAAACCGATTTGAGCCGTCAAGGGTTTTCTTCAGGTCAGAGTACACGTTTCGTATTGTTTTTACCCGCGCACCGCTCAAATATTTGCTAACATAACGCCCCCACACATATGTATAGTGGTCGCCCGCAGACTCTTAGTGTGTGTGGTAAGGATGGTCCGATGTCGAGTAGACAGTTGGGGACGAGCACGGGACGCTACCAGCATTGGCGCTGCCCCTGATTGTCCAGAAGAGCGACGAGGCTGTACGAGACACCCTGCGGAGATGTGCGGAAAAGTACAAATTGCGTGACTACTAACGATTGACAAGTTTTTATGGGGTGGAAAAAAGTACGAGGATACGTTACACACTCGAGTAGGCGAAGCTGGGGGGTCTGCTCATTTTCAACTTTTTATCACGTCATGAATTGTTTGCGATAAGAGCGAGCCTCTTATGCCAGCTGGATGTTCTTTTGCAACCTCGTGACCGTCGAGTGGTTGAAGATTTGATTTCCTTTTTTTCTACATCGTTTATTGGACTGGGGGTGAGAGGAATAATATTTATGGATTCAGGGTAAAGTGGTGGCAGCTTATTGCCGGCAAGGTAGTTAGGGTTTAGTTCTTTTCATCAGAAACAACGGGAAGAACATGTTCTTTGATATCCCACTTATTTATGGAAAATTAAGGCTCGATTGAAGGCGGCTTGGCTGAGCAATTTTTGATGACAGAGAATCATGTAAGGCTGATATCCAAGTTAGGTAATCCAAGCCGTTGGGGAATTAACACTGGTTAAGGATACCAGTACTTAAGGAGTAGGTATTTCGCAGTCATATTTTAGCCCACTGTGCTATAATGCTCCTGAGACTTCCAGAGACGTTTAGGATCTAAGTCAGTCTTTGCCAGTGCGCTTCCTTCGCTTTCTCCACTCACGCGGAAAAAATTTTCTGCTTTTTTCACACCTATTTGCACTGACAACCGAGGTAGCTGGCACTGAAAGTCTAGAAAATCAGCGAATTTCTTTATATTTTTTAAGTCTTCATTTTAGTACTTCAGTAATTTAAAAAATCTGAACTTTTGACCATTCATGGCTACCATTTTCCATTAATGATATTTGTCATATCTAACAAATATGATGGCCATCAAAGAGAATCAAAGTATTCTGTCTCATAATCCCTTTTCTCGCCCATTTTTTTCACTTTAAAACTGTTGTGCTTTTAGGGATTACTGGATCAGAGCCCACAGCAGTACCACAACGCCATGTCACCTATGCAAACGACTAGCTTGATGGTACACATTACTTTTTATTTCATATTTATTTTCATGTATCCAGTTTGCTTTCTGGTCGTAAATAATGGTATCGACAGTAGTTCTATTATTTTGACTGCTTCTTTTGAGTTTTTAAACAATCTTTTAGGAATGAATAGAAATTCAGACAATGGCAGCTAAGATCTCAATATAATATGCTAATACCATCTAGGGTGTAGAATGTGATGCTTTTTAATTGAAAAAAAAACAAGTAATGAATTTGCTTATGAACTTTACCTTGAAAATGTTTCATGCGTCGCAACCTGAGCAAACACAGTATCCCGCATATCCTCCAATTAACCAGACTGGCCACGCCCACCTCGCTCCACAATTCGCTCACGATGTGAGTGCTCGGTTTTTCCTTTGATTTTCGGATGAATTCACGGAAGAGCGCAGGCTATGCCGGTTTTTTTTTAGCGAACGATGTCAACCGATAGCGGAGCAGTTCCAGACTCCAACATGGATGTCGACTACACCTCTTCGCTTGGATTCGACCCAGTTGCTATTGCGGTTTGTTTTTGAGGTCTTTCTTTCGCTTAAGCAGTGTTGATTGCCTCTTTGTTGACTGCTTATTTTTGAATTCATTCATTTTCTCGAAGAATTCCGTTCATTTTTGAATAGAAAACTCTTCGTTCCATTTGAATGGAGCCAGCTTTTTTTGTAAAGGTTCTTCTAGTACCAAAACAATAGTAATGTATTATTTTTTTACTATGCATGCATGAGCATAATGGTTAGGTATTGAAACTCATTTTTAGACTCTGCGATGGTTTAAAGGAACATAAGAAATTTGTGTAAGACCTATAACGTCTAAGTACATTATATTTTGAACCAGTGAGTCTGCAAACTGACGTTTGGTGTTTGTTGTGTGGCACTGTAACTATTTAGCAGGGAAATATTTCGCAAAAATGGAGTGTTTCCTTACAACACTTGCTCTATGATAGGAGGTGGTTGAATGAGGTTAAATGGTGTGCGAAAAGTTACTTGCATTGGTAAAATTGATGACCTAGTACCTAAAGAGGTGTAGCTCCATTGCGAAATTTTCCCTGTGACTGCGAAGAACTGAGTTTTTTCAAAGAATCTAATTTCAGGACATAAATCCACATGAATTCGATAAGTATCTTCAACTTTCCTCTCATCGAGGTTCGGCGACCGTCGGTAGATACCAATGACCAAATCATCACTCACTGACTATAAACTGTGGCAAGACGTCATTTATATAGTAATACTACTGTAATTGTTCGTCGTGTAAGACTGACTATCCATCATGCCGGCTCTATACATGCGCATGTATCATTCTCCTCCCTCAAACTGCAAACTGAGGTGTGAATCGATCAATTTGAGGACGACCCCACGTTGTCCACGCCGTCGAACAAAATGCTGCAGTTCGCATGCAAGCACTGAGATATTAATCGATTACTATGTAGTAAATACGTCGAAACTACACGGAATAATAGTGAAAAAATGTACGTGTTAAAATCCATTGCTATGTCTAACATAGATTCATAGAGTTCTAGATGTTTATCCGAAACAAATTCGAGTGTGATGTTCGCCTGACTGATGTGTGAGGTTAGGCTGATGCTTCTGAGTAGTACGGTCCACATTCACATTGCATTCTTATTTATTGTCTTTATTCATTCTCTCTCTATTGATTGATTATTGATTTGTGATCAATGTTTAATCTTATGAACAAATTAAAACGACATGTGTTGGCCAAATGTTTTCCATTTTCTGTCATTTATTCCTTTTTTTAAATTCAGATACAGATGTCATATTCATACATAGATTTCTAACAAATATATGAGTTTTAGCGATACGAGCTTTTCATAGTCATTTTTGTCCAACGAAATTATCACCTCTACTCACGATTATCATATTGATTTTATTGATTTTTTGTATGTTTTCGATGATGTGTTGGTTAGATTTTTCTTCTTCTTCGCGGTGTTTCGTTGTTGTTTGTATATAAAAGTACGCTTGTACAAGTATTTACAAAAACATAGAGCGTGCGTTTTCCAGAGAGTAATGAACATTATTTTCCTCCAGTAGTAAGTACAGGTTCATCTGTGTATTATTCATCTAAAAAATTGTCATTATTTAGTATTATGAGTGTATACTGCACAGCCAGCTTTTTACTCGATACGTGATTCTATTCTTTTTCGTAGTGGACGTGAGCCAACTTATAGCAAAGTGGCAATCCATAGCTCTTGAACGTGTCCAATACTCGAGATTGCTGAAACGCAGATGTCTCAGGTTTCTGAAATGCAAAAGTCTCAGGGACTCAGGTGAAAAATCAAGCAGATTACTTATGCTTTCGGGCAGATTTCGCTTGTTTTTCTCTGAAACTGGTGGTGTGATCAGAAATCGAATAGATCACTATTGACCTGGCGTTCAGACCACTCCAGTTGTGCCCATTGACTAGGTAGATCACTTCCGATCAATCGACGACTGAATATCGGTAGAGCCGATTGATCAAGTAGATCAGGTAGATCACGATTGACATAGTCGATTCGATGCGACTTAGTAGATCACTTCTGATCAATCGAAAATTGAATATCGATAGAGCCGATTGATCATAGATCAGGTAGATCACGACTGACATAGTCGATTCGATGCGGCTTGGGTAGATCACTTCTGATCAATCGACGACTGAATATCGTAGAGCCGATTGATCAAGTAGATCAGGTAGATCACGACTGATATAGTCGATTCGATGCGACTTAGGTAGATCACTTCTGATCAATCGAAAATTGAATATCGATAGAGCCGATTGATCAGGTAGATCGGGTAGATCACGACTGATATAGTCGATAAATCACGAGGCCACCAGTGACACTCCAACTGATCAAGAAGATCAATCAGTTATCGATGCGGCTAAGAGATCAGATAGATCGCTACAGATAGCATTGGTAGATCACCAGTCATCAATGTTACATTCCGCGATCAGATAGATCATCATTGATCCATCGACGACCCAACACCGATGCGGCGGTGGTCGCCGTCCGCGCGACGCCGCGAGTCGCCCGACCGCGCCGCGCATCGCGCCACGTCCGCCGCGCATCGTCGACGACGCCGCGTGTCGCGCGACCTCACGAGCGATGACGCGCTGCCACTAGTACCGCAAATTTCTCGCTTATTCACCGAAACGACACTGCCGCTCGATGCCGCACGCCGCGCCGCATGTCGCCCATGCATTCCGCGTGTCGTGCGGCGACAGCATGCGATTCGCGAGTTCCTGGGGTGTCGCACAATCGCAGCGCCTTGAACTGCGACTTGCTGCAGCGAATATGTATTTAGTCCTTGCGTCGACTGCGTGTTGTCGCACCTGGCAGTTTTCCAATTTTTATGTTTCTATGTATTACAGTAAAATTATTGATGATCAGTGATCTACAGATCAATTCTATAGCAGGTCTAAGTAATGTAAGATTGGTTGCTTGATGAGATTGACCTCTGTAGATCAGTGTCAATGAACACACCATGTAGATCAAATCTCTCCCAAGTTCTGGTTAGCTCAAGTCGATCACGCTTGTCCTAAATACCTACTATATTGTTTGGCTACTGCTTCCTTGTGAAACGAAGCGTCGCGGGCATAACTTTAACCAGCAATTAGCTATCTGTAGACGTGATACCCACTTTTGTTGCAGTCATGACCCCAGCCTACCCTGAGGTACCCGGAGAACTGGTCCATTTTCTGCAGTCTACTCGTTCGAGACCAGTTCTCAGGTGCAGATCGATTGATATCGGCACTAGTGTGGTCAGTCCAACGATGCTGAGGATCTTTATGACCTTCCAAGCTTCACCAACTTCATGAACACCCTTTGTGCTGAGCAGTGATACATCGGTGCCTCACTCCTCATTAACAAGCCATAACTATTCATATTTTATAAAAATATCACACCAAACAACCCAGATGAATTCCTTGTGCTCAAATTTTGATTTGTAAAAAGTCTGTCGTCTCTTTCTTCGCTAGCAGTGCTACACCGTTGCTTCACTCGTCACAAACAAGTCTCAATAGTTCTTACCTCAGAAGGTCAGACCAAAACGACCCCTTCGAATTATGGAGGAAACGTCTTCTGCAGGTATTTCCTCAGATTCATCTGTTCCTCCACAAATAAAAACAAGAGAAGTTCATTATAAATTCCCAAGCTATGCGTGAACTGGGTTGAAATTTGTTGTTTATAAGGATAAAACGGCATAACAGCTATAGCGACTAGTAGAATGGATGAAATATCAACCAATACAACCGGAGAAATGAGGTAAATGTCATTAACTTGCATGAATCTTCAAAGCTGTGGCACTAGACGAATTCAAATACAACATAAACAAAATTGGCTCAACATAACGGCAATCGATACCAATCATCTATGTATGTCCAAGTTAAAGCCAACGCCTATATGTGGAAGGAAAATTCACATTAGTATATTTTTACGATGTGTATGGATTGCTTCAGTTTACTTTTTAAAGCAAACATTTTCAAGCTAACATTTTCTTTTCAGAAGTGCTAAATTTTTAGGCAAGCCATGTCCTAGAAATAGTTTGCGATAATAATAATGTGGAAAAAATCGCTGTGACACTGTCCATAATGCAAGATGTGGCTTAATAGCTTAGATTTTTATGGATTGAGTACGGAGACGGTAATATCATGACAAATCTTTTTAGGCTCTTACGGCTCCGCGAAATATACTATATATAATTGTTGAAATTGGAACAAGAATTATTGTCAATGAGTCCAGATGATGATCATTGATTTTCTCCATTAATACGTGTCTTGCGTAAGCGATTCGGACTGTGGTATCCTCACAAGTATAACATCTCCAAGGACGTAATGACGATGAAACTCTTCACAAAATCATAGACAGGCTTTTCTTATATTCTTTATGATATGCTAGAATGCCAAAAAAATACTGGAGAGAGATGACGGTAGCTCAGTACATGAACTCCTCCTTCCATCACCGGATCTGAGATTTTTAAGCATATGGCTTTCAATGGCTCTCAGCAAGTTTGTGGCATTCAATATGGGAGGTGGAGGTGACAATTGCAGCAGAAAAATCCAGAAAATCACCGAGAATATCTCGTCCTGTGTCATAGCGCTGTAATGATAAAAAAAAATTAAGAGAATCAGACATGTGTGGCAGAGCTATATGAAGTATATGCAATAAGATGCGGAACGAGGAGGTACAAGCCTACATCCTTCACCATCGCTATGTTGGCGATTGACATGCCATGCCATCAATCGTAGTGATGCCATCCGGAAGATACCAAGGACCACTCCTAGGTGGAGGAAAACATTGTGCATAGTTACCGCCTGGCCCTGAATATGTGTTCCCTATGAAGGATAGAAACTAAGATTCCAACAGAAATTCTTACTAATGGGATATGGTTGTGGCGTCGGAGGGCTGTACACGTAGTAATAAGGTCGAGTCCCTGCGGGACAAGTCCAGGTAAGCCTGAATTTAATATTTTACGGAGAATGTTGAGAGCATGGAAAAATTTTGTATTTCTTCTTTTAGAACGAAACTTGGTAATGGTGCGTAGATTAATCACAATAAATTACCAATCTCGAATAAAGCTCACATTCATAGATTTATATGGAAAAATTATGTACATTGGTTACTGCAACGCGTATACAGGGGTGTCAAAAAGTTACGGGCATGATTACTTGCAGATTAGCTGCTGCCGTGGAATTTCAAAGCAAATAAATCCGAATCCCTCGAAATTCAACGCCTTTTCCATCTTGTCATTTCATTTTATTTTCATGAGTTTTGTAAGGATTCCCACTAGTTTCAGAGATCTGCCAGTCCTGACCCATTATTCTGAGCTTGAAAATTCAAATCTTAGCTATCGATTTGCCACTCACAGGCAGTCAAGACCACTACGAAATCTTGTTTTCGCTTTTTACAAATGTCCGAAAATCTTCTTTGAGTGCTCAACTGGAATTTTGACGTCGAGCACTAAGAGGGCTTTGAAGGCACAATGTTCTGCGGAGACAAAAATCATGAGGTGATCCTATCCTATATGAAAGAGTCGTTTCGACGTTCTTGTGTTATTTTTTGCACGCAGTGGTCGGATTGCACAACTACCATTACCGTACAGTTGGCATAGAGCGTATCAGTGTTCATCAGCTTCTACCTTCATCCGTAGACGATTTTACTGGATGCTTCGGATTTGGTAGAGGGCAGCGAGCAAGCGGGGGTGGACATGGCACGTGGGGATACCCGAGCGGGGCGAGGATTTTCACGAAGTCGGGGTTGATATCATAGATTTTGATGGGACCTTCGCAGATGGACGGGGACTAGTAAAGGCACGACGAATCTGGATGAGAATTTTCACATTACGAATGGGTTGCGACGAAAGGCAGGATCGGGGATTGACATCTCGGATTTTGACGAGACCTTCAGATTTTGGATCGGATCTGGCAAGTTTGTCAACGTTGGCATGGTCCAGTCCGGTGCATCTATCGATTGTTTCTGGCGATTATCGATTTTTTCGGGGATTTACAACCACCGGTGAGTAGGTCCTACTCCAACAATATCGCTTTCGTGCGGCCTATCTAACAATCGGCGACTTCGATTTTTACACAACTTTCTAATCTTTCCTGTTTTGCATTCTGGTATAGAAGAACATGGCGGGTGGAGGTGGTTGGGAATGAAGTCTGGGAAAGCTCTACGACTAGCGCCTTTGTGCTTGCAGATGGTGCTCCGTGACTGCGACGTGATAATAGCATCCACGATTCTCTATCGATGTGTCTGGTTGTCGTACGATTTTTCGAAGAATTCGGCGAGTTAAAAGCGAAAATGTGGGGAAAACGTTGAGAAAAGTGCGGAATTTTTTTCAATTATCTTTCTAGCACTCTGTTAATCTAATATTCTTGCTACCCTGGCTTGGCGCTCTCTGACCAGTATCTCATCCTACCCCTCAGTTTCTTCTTCCACGAGAATGATGCCACTCATTTTCACCTTTTTTGAGAAATTGCCATTGTATGCGAGTCGCAGCTTCCTCAATTCAGAAGAGAAAAAAAGAACAGCTGCACACTCGCTCCATGTATTTCACCACCCCACGGATCCCCTCCTGAAGCGAAGAGAAAGGGTTGTACACTCGCACCTTATCTGAGGGAGAAAGTTGTTGCCCGACCCATTTACCCCATCATGTTTAGGCTCCTCTGAGCTCAGGCAAAAGCCTTGAAAAAGGTACACCCTTTCCCCAGTTATCTCACCCATCTCATGGATCTCCTCCCTTCCCTAAAAAAAGACGAAAGCTCAGAGAAAGATTTGTGGATCCGTCGCATTTATCTCAGCTATTCCATGTCTCCCTACTTCCTATAAGTTAGGGCAAAAGCTCAAAGAGAACGTTCCACACCCACCTCATGTATCTCACCACCGCGAGGATTTCCTCTCTTAGGCAAACGCTTAACGAAAAACTTGTGCACCCGTCCCATGTTCCTCACCCACTCCATGGATTTGCTCCTTTCGTTGAGCTTCCGCAGGGAAGGTTGTATCTTACCCATCCCTTCGATTCCCTCCTTTCTGTGAGCATAGACACAAGCGCGAAGAAGTGTTCTACACTTTGCTCATGCTTCTCTCCAACCCATCCTCCCTTCTGGAGCATAGGAAGTTGATCCTAAGGCAACGACTTCCACTCATTTATCTCACGCACGTCATCTTTTTGATAGTTGAAAACTGCTCCGATCGACTTGGTCAAGAAAATTCTTCTGAGCAACACCTTCAAAGGGTTCAGGATAATGTTCTACACAGCTTTGAGGTTTACAAAACTTCCACTGCAGGGCCACTATCTACAAAGAACAACAAAGAAGGGCTTCACATGGTCTCTGTGGTCTACTCCTCTTCCTGAGCTCGAGCAAAAGCGTAGAGAAAAAGTCATCCTTCCCAGCCCTCGTGTGTCTCCCCCAACCTGTCAATTCATCCTGGTCCTGAGTTCAGGCAAAGAATGAGAGGAAAATTGATACACTCGCTCTATGTGTCTGACAGGCTTCGCTGATGCAGCTCCTTCTCTAAGTTCAGGCGAATTTTGAATCGTAACAGGATCAAAGAATGTATATAAAAGCTCACAGAAGTAGTCAGTCCTCTCACCACCTATTTATCTCACAAACAACATGGATCAACTCCTTTAGAAGAAGCTTAGGTAGGAGCTCGGAGAGAAACTTGCGGACCCACCCCATGTCCTTCACCAATCCCGTGGATCACCTCCCCTTTACAAAGCTTGGGCAAAAGCCTAGACAATAACTTGCGTACCCACCCCATGTATCTAAACAACCTCGTGGATTACTTCCGCTCCGTATGTTTAGGCAGAAACCTAGACAGTAACACAGTAACCAGCCCCACGTATCTCACCAACCCTGGGGACCACCTCCCCTTTCTTAAGCTTAGGCAGAAGCTTAGACAATAACTTGCGTACCTACCCCATGTATCTCAACAACCCCGTGGATGACCTGCCTTTACTAAGCTTAGGTAAAACCTCAGACAATATTTGTACACCAGCCCCATTCATATAAACGTAACAGTTGACCTCCTGTCCTGTATCACATATTCGATTCTTACCCTATTAGGGAGCTTCTCACTTTTTTTCTTTTCTCACGCAAAGGTTCGAGGAACAACAGTATAATCGAATATAGGCAGAAGCTTGAAGAAAGAGTCCGCCATGTATGTAGCCCATGTAGCCCACCCATCTCAAACCCCTCTTTCTCCCTGAGTATAGACAAAGGCTTGAAAAGTTACACTCCCACCTCCACATCTCACCTACTCATTCGTGGATCTCCCCTCTTTCTTCAGCTTAGCCAAGCAAGCGAAGGATAACTCTTTCTTCCGCTCCCATGTATATAACGCACCCTCTTGATCTTCTCCTTTCCTTATGCGCATGGTCTAGAAAAGAAGTTAGACATCCACTCCTCATATTTCGCCTACCCTGCGGATCACCTTCTTTCTCTGAGGTTAGGCAAAACTTTCAGAAGAATACACCCGTTCAGTTTATCTTTCCCAACAGCCAAAAATCTCTCTCCTTACCTCAGAATTTAACAGCTGGTCATATATATGAAGTATATCCCTTCTCTATCCTTGGACATATGGTTTTAAGAAAACTTCTGTATTACAGTCTCACGTGTTCTGTTGGTTTAGTTTCGAGGTGTTGCTAAAATAGATTGGCTGCACTATATATTTCATGATGCCGCTACACCGTTTTTCGGAAATGGCGGCTCACGAGAAAAATGTGCTAGCTTGGCTGCATCAAGGGTGGGCCATGAGGCGATCACAGAGACGGTTTTTGATTGCAAATATGAATAAGAGGGCAATCGATGGGTCTTTTGCACAAACAATTTCGGTTCAGTCATACCAGTTCGAGGTCATATCCAAGAATTCAAATGTTGCATGGATCTATGAGGTGGTGGCGGACGCAGGGGGGGGGGGGGGGCCCCCCCCCGAGAATGGGTCGCCAAATTTTCGAAATTACTTTACAATACAAATAAAAATCTTGTGTTAGTTTATTTTTAATTGTTTGTTTTTATTATTATTTTTAATATATTTTTTATTTATTGTTTATTATTATAATTAATATTATTATTAATTTTATTTTCCGTCTGGGTCCCCAAAACGGCGGAGACCCCACTTTTCTTCCCACGCCCCCCCTCCCGCCCACTTTCTGCGTCCGCCACTGCTATGAAGTGATACAGGGAACATTCTCCAATTTTTTTATTTAACATGCGGAACTGCTACGCTGTAGTTTCTTTTCCTCTAACGAAATAAAACACGTGCAGACTATTTCAAAATTTCGACAGGTATCCTTGAGAATTGTACTAAAAATCGACAATGAAGGAGCATTCGATAATTCGAACACCAGAAATTGCGTCATGAGCCTCCGCCTCAGGTCTTAACAAATACTGGCGACTGCAATCGGGATCATATTCATTGAAACAGAGAAAGTCAGCGCGCATTCCCAATTTACCACCATAATGTAAAAGCGAATATTTGTATATCGATTTTTATAACTGGCTAAAAGCCATTCCTCTAGAACCGCATCTGAGCAGGGTCAGCAGAATGTTGCACACAGAGCTGAGGCTCACAAAAAATTCTCATAGGGCCACTAGTCACCTAGAAAATGTCCAAAAAAGTTTCTGATAGCTCAGAGTCCAAAAAAAGCTTTCGATAGCTCAGATCTTCCCATACTTTCTGTTTCTGAGATCTTTCTGCAATGTTCAATAATTTTTCTACTGCTGCCGTACGCTGTCCTCGTCTTGTCTCTCTCTGTTCGTTCATCAGAGGTTGCTCCATTCCTGTCCGATTCTCACTCCCCCAAAACATTGAGTTCTAGAATTTTATGTGGGAATGTTAGAAGATTTTCTCTTTGTTTACAATTTGGGGGGAGATTTGGATTTTATTCGATAACATTCGGGTACAAAACAAAAATTTCATAGTTGCCTCCTGCTGCATAGACATTTTTTGAGCATTGACCACACCATGGCTTGAATGAAACTTATTCTTATTTCTAAAAGGGCTAACGAAATCTCATGGAACTTTGCTAACTAATACGAAAGGCTCTACCCTACATAGTGCTTCCAAAATTGTGCAGAAATATGAAACAGGCAAGCGGAGGTCGGAAACTTTGTGATGCCTCTGTACTTTCATTCTGGCTCATGATTGCGGGATTATACCATAACTCAATAGTCCTCTTGATAAAAAACAAGGACCACCAGTTGAATGGCGCAATAATTTTTAATTATTGATGTACGAACCGACACTCTGTTCCAGTAGTTCTCACGACGGCTGATGCCTCCATTGCGGAGGCGCAAATCATAGGCATATGATAGTTACAATTGTCTCTGTAGTTGGAAGGGCACCAAGACCTGCAGTCTGCAAAAAAAATTTATTATTGTGCTGGTGCTAATGCGGTGGGAAAGAGGGACTTATGAATTTTCAGGATTAAAAATGGAGCAAGTTTCCTTCTCGTAGCAGTTTTTGACCTTAGAAAACTGTTTTATGATGTTTCACAATGAAACAAACTGAAGGTAGAGAAAATTATGTCGAATCTCAATTGAGAAGGTTGTACAACACAAAACTTAAAACTTACTGTCGTCTGAGACAGGCATTCCTGGCACATCTGAAAATATAGCAATGTTATTGAAGCCCTCACAGAACAACAATCCTTTGTGTATCCTTACCGCATGATTTTTTGAAGGCTACCAGAAAATCAGAGGAAAAATAATGGATTAAAGCATACTATTCCTAATGAGGATTTAGTGCAAAGTAGCGGTTTGACTTTGAGGTGGTGTCAGGATTGTTTTCTGGATTTTTCTACGAACGTAAGGGATAGCTTTAAAGAATTTTATATCAAAATAATCTTCAGACGACGCTGATCACAGCGATGTATTTGTTTCATCGCAGAAGTGCCGAGAGCGCCATTTTTCAATCCTTGGTTTTCTGAAGAAGCCACAAGGAGTCACTAGGTGCGGCTGCGTGACAAGAGGTACGTTGCTGCGCTGTGATTGGTCGATTCATGTGCGCGTCGCGGCTGCAGCCTTCAAGGGTAGAGCAGTGGTGTGGGAAAACGAGGAAGTTTCTAGCTTGTGTGGGGCAGTTGAATGTTATCGGAGCCCATAAATTGCAAGGAGGCGGTCACTTATGTCATCTAGTGCGTCGAATCGGAGGAATAACCTGGATCTAAGGAGCATACGCATGCGGCGCGGTCGCGTCGCGGCGTAGGTTTTGACCGCCTACCGCTAGGTGCCAGCGATACATGTCATTAGTTGCACAATCGTGTGGCATTTGTCTCAACGGACCATGCCGAATTCTCCATAGAAAAGAGGTCAAAAACCTGTTCTCTTGCAGTTTTATAAGAGCTCATGTGAATCGCAGTGAGGAACGTCTTCTGAAGAGTCTGTTTTGTAGAGTTCTCACGAACGATCCTCAGATGAGACATTACCACTGAAAGCAAATTTGGAAAATAGTAGTCAACCAATTCCGGAAAAAGAAATTGTGCACGTATCGTGTTACAAAGGTATTTCTGACCATAGATGAGCAGAAATGCTATTATAAATCCCACGAAACCTTAAAAAAACAAGAATACAAAAACAGCTGTATTTTCGTGCAGCCTTGAAATCTCCTTCTCTTTGACTTTACAATTTTCATGGATTAGCCGTGTTAGGGATGCTAATCCTAAATACAAGTAGTTTACTTTTTAGTATGTGGGTTACTTGTCCAGCCTCTTAGTACGGCTACTTATTTTCTTCTCGTTCTTGTAACATTATTTTCATTAGGTTGTCGCAAAAGTCTGGCATCAGTTAGTTTGGTGCATTGCCAAACGTTTCGGGATTGTTGTCGAACTCCCCACCGAAAACATGTATTAATGTTAGTCAACAGCCTACCAATACCCAATTTGTCCTACCTTTCCATTGCGATTTTGCTGCTTTACGAATTCAGAAAACACGGAAACGTAAGCGATGCGGCAAAAAGCATATGTCATGCGATAGGCCTCTCCTTTGTCTCTCAATACTGTTTGGCTCCTCAGGCATGAAGACGACGATTTCGTCTTGAAATGAAACAGGATCTCGTCTATTAGTTGGTGTGGATGACGAATGCCTCCTGCAGGTGATTGAATAGAACGACCGTCACCTATGAGCTGGCAGAGGAACTCCAACGTCATTACGAAACTGTAGTTGTTTATCTGCCTATTCCCAGAGAGACAGGGGGATACGACGTAAGGCTACCTCATTATCTGCGTGAGAGTTAGCTTCAAGAAACGGACGATGCTTACCTAAATTTTTTGACTTTTGCACGGGCTTTCGCTTGGCACGCAAACGTGGTTACCAGTAACGAGAAACGGGCTCCTCAGGTAAACCACATAGGGAGATGTGAATGGCTCGCACACCCGTAACCTTGGATTCCACCGCCGAAACGAGGACTACTTGCCCAGAAAGTAGTTTTTGATGGAATTACAAGGGAGCCGCTCAATGAAAGCTGCAGTCAACAAACCCTACTGTTACCGTTCGACTTCTTGTCAATAATGCTGGCACATATACCACGTCATTGTTAGTTGTATAGAAGAAGAAAAATTAAACTGAAAAGGAAGTCTCGAAACAGCGGGAAACCTTCGCGACAACCTGATAGTAATGGCACACTATGATGTAATTAGCAGGCAGAGCTTAGTAGATTAATAAGGAATAGAATGAACAAATAAATAATAGGAAAGTAAAAGCTCGTAACCAGAAAGAAACTTCCAAGTGGTGGTTGTAGCAATCGTGGTTGTCACAACTGTAGTCGTTGGCATCGATCCAGGAGGCGTGGGAGGGCTCATAGTAGTTGCATCCGCAGGTGGAATAGCGGCTGTAGTCGTCGTCATTGTACTACTTCCACTTCCTAGAATGTGTACTTGTTGTGTCAATGGTTGTGATAGTGTTCATGTCCATAGCCCCACCTCCAGGACCACTAGGTGAACTTGTTGTTGATGTTGCGCCAGTGTTAGTGGTTGCGATAGTGTTGACTGTCATACCTCCAGGGCTATCAGATACATTTGTTGTTGTTGCTGTAGTCATTGTCGCACCTCCACCTCCAGGACCACCAGGTGTACTTGTTGTTGTTGTTGTACCTCGTCCAGGCATTGTAATCGTTGTCGTTGTACCTCGTTCAGGCACTGTAGCCGTTGTCACAGGTAACGTTGTTGTGGTCGCGACATTTGTTGCAGCCGTAGCAACGAGAAACGTTGATGTTGTTCCTCCGTTACTAACTACTGCCAGGACGCCACCACGAGCTACCAGAAATGAAATCGAGCGAACGGCAGAGGAGTTGCTTGGGGATGTTGTGGTAGTTCCTGGAAACGAGAGTAATTTTCAGAATCTCTCTTAGGAATGCACGGTAATTTTGCACAGGACATGTGAGATTATGTAAAGCTGGTTATCAGAATTCCACTTTACCTTTTTCGGAGGTTATTTACGCTTATTCCACCCACAGAAAAACTCCAGAGCAACCTTTGCATGATACTTCTTACTTTTTTCATACATTTGCAATTCATAGAAAAAGGATTGTCTAGGACAACACACTTAAATAAAAGAAATAGAGAAAGCACAGGAAATTGAAAGAAAGCAGGAAATCCTTTCCACACAGATAAGAAAAGAGGGTCTTCCAACCTTTAATAAGCACATCTAGAACAGCAAAATGTCAACACCTGCATCATATTCAGAAAGCAGGGAGAGGTAAGGTGAATGCACCACGACCAATGGATTTATTGACTGATTTACCGGATTATGTTTGATCTTTCTGCACGTCATGACATTGTTGACTTTGTGAGGCAAAAGTACACCTTGTGGTTTTGTTATTTTTCTTAGTCCTGAACTGTTCCATATACGACTGCTTGTTTTCTGAAAGTGCCTATGGAATAACATCACGAATGCTCTCGTTGTGAAAAAGTTGGCGATTTCAAAGATTTTATGCCTTACGGAGATCGGACAAGGCTAAACAAACAGCGGAGACTGAACTTGTAGTTATGGATGATATAACAACTTTCCTTAAGATTGCGATAACCAAATAACAATTAAATGTAATCCTGGACTTCTGGGGACCGCTGCATTATTAACGCTGTGGAGCATTTTGCAGGCACTGCAGCACTAAATGGAATACATAAAGATTTCTTCCCGGTCTTCCTTTTTTTTACGGTTGTTTTGCCCTTCCATTCTAGTTGTGAATTCCTACTGCACAACCGTGACGATGTCACAAGTAATACCATGTTTTTTCTATTCTGTAAGTGACTGCATCTTTACTCCTAAAACAGCTACAAACAATGTTACCCTGAATTTGGACTTCTGATAGCTATCACATAAGCTCTTTTTTGAACAGTCCAAAACTCCTTTATTCACCCACTAAACATGCCGATATGATTTCAAGAACAGTACTTATTCCATATACTGGTTCTGCTTGCAGATGACTAACGTCATTCTCTATTGTGCTGGACATAAGCCAAACTTACAGTAAACAGTTTTATTTACTCCGCCCAGCTTTAAATCCGCATCGCATTCACTATTGAAGATCTTTAGCTAAAAATTCAATATTATCACTCCCTACACAGGAATCGTTTGAATTAGCTCTACATATCAGAAAAACTGACTTCAGCTTGTTATTGGAGAACAGCCAAATCTCCAACCTGAATCTTCTGGCGAGACTGTGGCAATGCAAGCGTAGACAAAGGTAGCTCTCAACTTCAATACGGTGACAACAGCAAGAAGGTAATGTGAGGTCATCGACAATCCTCACGCTTAAGCAGTAACGACCACGTGCGACCCACTTACCAATCGATGCCTGCAATATTATGGAAGGTAAATACGACTACTTCATGTCAAAGATGGAGACGTAGAATATGGGTCAGTCGTCTCGCAACAACTTACTACTGGATGGATCAAACGAGGCAATGAGTGACGGAATCCACAGATTTCATGGGTTCCACAACCTGTTTGAAGAGGCGGTGAAGGAACACAGATGTCTGCGAGTGTGCAAAATAGAGGAAGTGTCCTGCTGTAAACCTGTACTAGTTTCCATAGAAGACCCACCAAAAATAGGAAGCTTCGTGTGAGTATAGTTACGCATTTATAACCTCCCCGTAGGTAAAATCCAAAAACAGAGTGGTTCGAGATGTCGACTACTAGACGTGAATGAAAAACTAAGTTAGAGAGTTAAGTTAGAGATATCAGGGGAGGCATGCCTTCGAAACCCTCACATCTCTTCGCACCTTTCTTCTCACCTCCCTATTTTGTCAGTGGCAATACCCGAATGTCACAGTAACCTCGAACTAGCACACTATAAAATTAATACTCAAAAGTTATTTTATAAATTGTTTGCTTAGTTACCAAACAGAAAGTTCATTTCAAATGTGGACAGTTACCATTCACCTTATTTAGGCTAGTTATTTACTATCTAGAATTTTTGAAAGTCAGTCGAATTCTCATAAAAAGTACTTAGCTCGAAACAGTAGACTGAAACAATTCAGAAATTTGCAACTTACAGTTGATTTTTCAATCAATCACATCATTTCTGATAATATTTCTGACAAAAATCTCACTATTACATGAAGCGGGTAAAAATTTTGAAAAATTTCATTTGCAAATGTTAGCTAATACAGTGTAAGAAATGCATTTCTAGATATAAAATTCCAACACATAGTTCTGTGGTCGGACAAGAACTGGCATTTCTTTCGATCTTTTCGCAAGCACAAATTGTGCAACACAATTTAACTCCAAGACGTATTGTAAAAAAATAGTTCCAGCGTTCAAATTTAGCGATTCACTAGAATCTTGGTACGCAGTCACTCATCCATAGCAAAAGAATCTGTTGGGCATAAGTGACATTCGAGGCGAATATATCCAGGGGATAACTTGTAACGCCAGCACAGTGCCCACAAGGAATACTTCACACCTCAGACGGCGTTCCGACTTGCTTCCACCGAACATCTACATCTAAAAACATGTGAAAATGTGCAATTTTTAGTACTTAATTATTCCGCAGGAGATTGTTCGAGAATTCAATCCGTGTGATCAGATAGTGAGGGGTTCTTGTCACAAAGATTACATCAGAAATTATGTGAAAGTGACAAAAACTGGAAGAATCAACTTTCGCTAGAAAAATAACTGCTGGTTGTAAATTTTTGAATTGTTTCAGTCGACTGCCTCAAGTTCTCCAAATGTTAGTAAAGTATTTTCACGGAAATTTGGTTGACTTGCGAAAATTGTAGACAATGAATAATTGGCAATCGATGAAGTCGTTGTCGAACTAATTGGTGAATAATTCGTAAACTGTAAAATGCCTTCCTCGTAAAATGAATTTTCTGGTGTTTCACAACCTAACAAACAATTTGTAAGACAACTTTTCACTATTAATTTTATGATGTACCAGTCCGACATTGCCGCGACAGCTAACGTTAGCTATTCTTTGAGGAGCACAACAGACTGGTGGGTTTGGGTATCGCCTGGTAAACTAAGGAGTTGTGGAGATGTGTGTGTGTGTGTGTGTGTGTGTGTGTGTGTGT
The DNA here is from genome assembly GCA_037903475.1 of Ancylostoma caninum. Lineage (NCBI taxonomy): Eukaryota > Metazoa > Nematoda > Chromadorea > Rhabditida > Ancylostomatidae > Ancylostoma > Ancylostoma caninum. The sequence continues at coordinate 72,439 of JBAJFG010000473.1, read as the reverse complement.
GTGTGTGTGTGTGTGTGTGTGTGTGTGTGTGTGTGTGTGTGTGTGTGTGTGTGTGTGTGTGTGTGTGTGTTTTCTAAGGCCGCGCACCCAGATATCAGATATTCAAAAGACTCTCACCTTTGTTCCTCTCATGACCACCTCCTGGAACGAAGTTCGTGTTTTCAACGTATCATCTTAGGTCACCTTATTCTACGCTATTCATTTTTATTTCAAAAGATTCGTTGGTTTTCGCCTAGGAAGGCAAGGACGTCGTGCTGTGGACCCCGCACACTGAATCGCACACACTTCATAGTACATAGATACTTCTCTTAATTTTGAATAACCACCGGACTAGAGTCATCAAGAGTGGGATTAATGTTCCACCGCTTACTGATTCAGCCATCCGGTCATGCCCTAAGAAACCACTGCTGTTACCGCTGCAATCTTCGCTACTGTTCTTCCTCGCAGCTCCGCGATCTTTCGAGAAGAAATTCGAAGAAACGGCTGCGGATGATTGCTTAGACGAGGAAGTTTGGACTTGACTTGTCGACTTTTATTGGATCACTATATTTGAGCTGGGCGATGGTTTGGGTGACGGAACCGGTCCAGATTTTTGGTGCTCGGGGTGAATGGCGTTGAGGGGAGTATAGCTGTTTTTGTAATAAGTATGAGGAATAGTTACAGTCAATTCCTACTAAATCTAGAAACAGCCAGCCAATTATCCACTAAATTAATCCTGATTTTCTGATTGTTGTCTGTCATTAAGTGTTGTGATATGACTATATTACATCTTGGGAAAGAAAGGCCTGGAAATCTCTTTATTGCACATATCAACAGTTTTCCCTAAGATGATCGCACGCAGACCAATGATGAATATGTTGGGAGCAAGAAAGAAAGAGAGACAGAGAGAGGAGAAATAGAGATCGTGATGTCTTATAATATACGTATCGTTTGAATTTGGCGCCCTCGTGCGTCGTCCAGATTTTTGAAAAAAAAAGTGCTACTATGTCTTATACGTAGATTGTGTTTCTTTGAGCATCAAATGTACAACACCGGAAATGTAACCTATGAGAGTTAGTAGGAAATTCAGAAAAATTGTAATTATATCCCGCCCTCTTAGAGGGCACATGTCACTGTGGAAAATTCAAACGAAACTGGTAACATGTTGGTTGAGCTGATCCAGTATTGTCAAGATTCCTCGGTCGTCCTTATGACTACGGCGGTGACTGACATGCCATACCATTAATCATAGTGGTACCATCAGGAAGATACCAGACATTGTTCGGAGGAGGAAAACATTGTGAATAGTTACCATCTAGATAAGAATTTCTTATGTACTTCGAACGGTAAAAAATATGTTTTAAAGTCGTATTCTTACTAGTAGGATACGGTTGGGGAGTTGGAGGAAAATACACGTAGTAATATGGTGCAGTCCCTGCAGGACAAGTCCAGGTGAGCCTAAATTCCGATTGATTAGGAAGACAAACAGAGGTTTTCCAGGCCATCGTAACTGGTATTTCTGGTATATCACAGCGCTTCACGGAAGATCCGAGATGAAGCTCACAGTTACAAGTATTTCTCCAAACAAGCAACAGCGTTTTTTACACTGTCTACATCTTTTACAGCCCATTATTCTGGGATTTCCTCGCATACAACGTAAAAAAAACAAGATTCTATTGTTTTAACTGCCGATGGCGTCATAACTTGTGAAGTACGAACCGGCATTCAGTTCCAGTACTTGCGACGACAGCCGATGCCTGTACTGCAGTAGCACAAACTGTTGCCATGTTATTGCAATCATCCTTATATGTAGTCGGACACCAAGAGTTGCAGTCTGCAACAATTTTTTTCGTACCTTCTCATGAGTTGACATGTTGAGCAAATTTGTGGATTTTTAGATTTGAGAAATGAGCAGATCTGTGCTTCTACTGAGCTATCAATGCTTCAGAAAACGTATTTTCCTTGACCGAGAATCAATATGAAAGACGTTAAAAGTCAAATGTTTGTTGTCCGTACTGGAACTTAAACATCGAATATAACATAATGCGAATATAACATATGAGTGGAAACTTACTAGCATCTGAGACAGGTGATCCAGGGATATCTGGAAAAGAGGAGACTGTTACTACAGAATGAAACGTGCTCTTCCACACATGTGTTCGGGAATTCTTGGTGATAGCTCTCAATGGTAGCATAGGAAACCTTATCAGTTCTTGCAAAAATTTCCCTCGGCTACATAGATGTAATAGTCTGGCGAGTTCTACTACTATGAGGTTACTTGGACTTACTGTTTTGATAAAATTGGTTCTAGAAAAAATCATGAAAAATTTATGCACGTATGTAGGACAAAACAGCTGTTCAATTCAGGAAACACTTAGTGAGCTGGACGATAAATCTTAAAAGAAAAATCTGGCCATTTCGTGTCAAAATGAAAGCATATATGGTTAGTACAGTAAAAAGAAAGGATGATTTTCGTGTGTTGTGAACCATCACTGAGAAAAAAATTTTTACCAGCCCCAACAAGTGTAATTTTCTGTACTGTAGAAGTAGAACTTTTGTAGAAATCACTTGGAGATCTTAGAATTTTTAAAGTTACTCAAGAAACTGAGCCTCAGCTGCTTTAGGTAAAAGATTTGATTTTCATTTCAAGTCTTCTTTTACAATAATTTTTCTAATTAGTGCTCGCCATCTTCTCAAAATGTATTTTTTCGTGTTGCTCTAGTTTTCCTCAAGTATTATATGTTTGATGGTCATGGCACACAACAGTATTAGCTATCTATTAGAATAAAAGGATAGAAAATAGAAGAAATTACTTTTCTCATTAAATACTTGTATAACCACAAAGTAACTTGCATGTGGTTGTTGTGATAGCTGTTGTCGTAGTGTTTATTCCAGGAAACCCGACAGAGGCGGCTGCAGTACCACCGTAACTTGGAGGGGCGGCTGTGATCACTGTCCCTGAAGTGGTACATAGTTGTCATATTTGTATTACTGGTACATTTGCAGTAATCCCACCCAATGTCGCTCCTCCACCTCCAATTGAAATTGCTGTTGTATAACCGCCTGACCCTGTCTCTGTTGCTGCTCCTGCTATTCTTGTACCAACCACAGCCGTTCCTCCACTATCAGCTACTGCCAGAATCCCCCCGCCAGGGAGTACCCGGAACGAATTGGTCGGAACAGCAGAGCGACCGCTAAGGATTGCTGCATTTGCAGCTGCAGCATTTGCACCACCTGTACCTGTTCCTGTTGCAGCAGTTGTGGTGGTGGTAGTTGCTGGAATGGAATTAAATTGATGGTTCACGTAATCATAGAACCTTCGAAAATATTCTGTACTTCTAGAAGCACCTGAAAGACTTCAGATTACTTACAACTGTTTACTATGTATCGGGCCTTTGCGAACACAATTGTCGTTTTGCGGTATGAGCAAATAAACTTTCCTTTTCTGTCAAATTTGAACAACTCAAAGCCAATTTCTATGATCATCTGGCAGAGCTTTTCATCCTCTTTCAAACGCTTCTCGAATATTCTGGCTAGCCATTTCTTGCAGTTTTTCATGGGGTCGCGAACAAATGATGAGACGCTACGATTTTCGAATGATAATGTTTAATGAGTTCAAAATCTATCACTCTGTTTTCGGGGTGCCGGTAATCCTGCATTTGTTCTGGATTAGAATCAACCTCGCAGTGGGCAGTGATGTACGTACTTGTTCGCGAAGTTTTCTTCTGACCATTTTGATATTTTGAACCTCAAGGCACCCATGATCTTAATCACAGGCTATCCCTTAACGAACAAATGTTCAGGATAGTCGTAGAGCCTGAATCGGGTCTTGCCATTTGAATGTCAACATGGGATGGATGCTCATTATACTACACTTTCAAAAATTTGAACTCAATCGGCAGGGTAGGTAAAGTGCGCAAGTGAACGAACAGCCCATAATTTGAGCGACAAGGATAGTTTCACCCTGTGCGACATCTTTTCTAACACAATTTTTCTTCAAGAAACGACCCTTTTCCAGGCCATGCAGGTGCTGGATGGAAATAATCACGTTTGTGTATGGGTGGAGAAGTTTTCCGACCTCTTAAGTTCTCCTAAACCAGACCTTCACCTTACGGAGTTTATGTCCTGGGTTTGGTGATGCTGCAAAGGTGTGATCCACTGCAGTCGTCTTAGCCTAGTCAGAAATTGACAGCATAGTCACAGTATTGTAATTTCGAGTTCATGTCTGAATATCTACAACAGATGGTCAGCAGTGGTGAACAGAAGCTGAGTTTTTCCTTCTCCAGGGTAACGCTATGCCTCACACTTTAAAAATCAGCCGGCAAAAACTGAAGCGGCGAAGCATCGCGTTCTCACTCATTATCCTTGTTTCTCAGATCATTACCTTACTGTATACCCTTTCTCCGAGCTCCGGATCTAAACCTGCAGACTGCTGGTCTCAAGTATATCGAAATCGCCAACCAAAAATTTGTGAATTCTTGGGACCTCACTTCTTGTTCTGGAGGCATGTAATCTTCACTTCCTTATTGGAAAAGATCTACAGAATTGAATGGGAGCTAAAACGATGAACAAAGATGTGCTTGAGCCGAGTTATAACACATTGGACCCGGAGTGCCCATTTCAGCAATTAATTTCGCAACAACTTGATACATCACTAAATAGAAAGTGATTCAATGTATTTACTTCAACCCAACTAGAGTTTTCTGTCTCTTGTGGGTGTTCTTGGGGTTTTCCGCTGATTCAAGAAAACCAGGGCATTCTTACGGTTCAGACCGACTAGTCAGCCTGCGCTCAGATCATAATCATCTGTGAATGAATTCCATTCGAATCTTAGCTCTTATAATGAAGTACAAGCAGATTTTGTGGAGGTAGCATATAGTAAGGATACAATATGCAATACATATAACCAGTTTCATCTTTTGAAAGATTAGTCTATCAGTGGTAACAGTAGAGGAGGAGGAGCGGGGTCTCTGCTATAAAGGGGATACAGATGAACGGTCTCCGAGGTGGTACCCAGAACCTCCCTCCTCGCAACTAGGATCTGAATTGGGATTCAATCACTAAAAAAGGCGATCAACGCAAAAAAAAGCACTGCTCGGGATTACTCTCCCAAAAGATTACTGAGTAATACATATTGTTTTCCAGGATGTTTCATTTCACACGTTGTTTTGCTGTTCCGCTTTTCAATTTAGCATATCAAAGAAAATTCAAAACCTTATTCATTACTGCAACCCAACATGTAAGCTACTCAGAAAACTAAATGTAGGTAATTGGGAACGAGTAATTATTCAACACAACCATTCACTGGTAGGTTTCTTTTTTCTTTTGTTCTCCCAACTAAGAGGGAATAAAACGAATTTCATTTGTGAGTGCACAACTACGACATAGAACGAAATTTTATATCCTAGAACTTCATCCCTATTATTTAGATAAAAAAATGTATCCAAATCTCTTACCTGGATCCTCCGGCGAAACAGTAGCAATACAGGCATAGGCTTTCGACTTCAGTACAGAAACAACAACAAGGTAATGAAAAGAGGTCATCGGTATTCTTCACGTTACTCGAACAGGTGTCCTCATAACAAAGCAGAATAAATAAAATTGGAAATAATTGTGTCTACTATGTCTTTAAAATGCAATAGTAGAATATGGGTCACCCACGTCACAATAACTTACTATTGAATGGATGAATTGAGGTAGCGAGTGACGATATCGGCGGAATTTAGGAGTTCCAACCGGTCCTATGAGTGTCTGTTCGAATAGGCTTGCATGTGATAAAGCAAAGACAATGTCGTGCTATAAAACTGTCCTCGTAGATGCGAACGTGGAGAAAGCGTCAGCAAAATGGAATAACAGAAGGAAATCTGGTCAGTAGTCCTTCGAAAAGAAAGCGAAAAGTAAAAAACGAGGGAAAGTAGTGTATGTTACAGAATGACTCTCATTTCCTTCAATGCAGAACGGAAACGGTTATAAATGTGAGTGTGTTCCGATCGCTATCGCCGATGGAAACTTGTAATAAGTATGGTCAATGACATAATAGCAAGAACCGGAAGTTGCAAAACACCTCTGTCGGCACTTTTTTCCTCCTAATAATCGAGGACCTGTGGATCACTGGAAGCAGGATCTATGGAAATTTCAGAAAGCTTAACATAATCTGACATACGATGGGCACTGTTGAAGTGCTCAAACTTCTCAAGATAAGGCAAGCCGCGCTTCCTACAGACCTTCAACTTATTACTTTGAAGAAGGATAGAGCAAGTTGCGCGAGCCTTGGGGTGTGGAGCAATGGGAGAGACTCGATGATGCCATCTTTCTGGCCACTTCTTATCTTGCATGATCGCTAATTAGCTTTGTTTTGCATTTTTTGGGAGGAAAAAAAGGAGGCATTGGAGGAAATGCAGCAACAAATAAGCAAGCCATTTACAAAACAAATAACCTCAAAATAATCCAAGAACAAGATTTGAAATAAAATTCGGATTCTGCCACAAAAAAGAAGCTGAAGCCATGAACGGCTTAGTAATGTTTGCAAGAAAATAGAATGAAAGTGGGAGGTGGGAAATATGTAGATTAACCCATTGATGACCGCACGGCTCACCGGTGCGCCGCATCTTTTTTGCATTGTTCATTTTGAAAGATCATTAGGTCCTGAATATTCGGCCGTTTTCTCAGAGGGTGGCAAGGTAAGACATCCACATCAACGTGATTATGAGAACCCACACTCGATTTTCTATTAAAAAAATTGGGCAAGGAAAGGAGGCAGAAATTGAAAAAAAATGTGGAAAAAACGCGAAAAAGGGCATGACGCCAGTGGGTTAATAAAAAGTAAACAAAAAGGAAAGAGACGTCAAGAATGGTAAATGACGATTGGAAGGAGGGGAAAGGAGAGATTCGATATCTGACATTACCCGCGCACTAGTATTATAAGTAAGCTCTAGTTCTAAAGCGATAGCTCGCACAAATGGGCCTGCTTACCAGTCAATCTGATCTTGGGCATTGCTGTGGTTGAACAACTCCACTGAGACTAGTGTCACGAGACTGTTTCCACATCTCAAGAATAATGAATCCAACGAAGCATCCAAAATGAAAATTTTCCTGGAATGCTGTCTTCAGTACTAATGTAGCTCACCTCTTTTGTTTGCTTACATGTTTTTAAAAATAGTTTAGGTTTTCGTGCTGCCTTTGGTCTCAACCTCTTCGTAGTCGTTGGTTTCCTACAAATGTTTCTTTTTTCAGTTTCTTCCTATTTCAGCTCTTCCAAATTCCCTTTCCTGTCAGATCCTCATTTTTCAGCTCAGTGCTGCCTATAATATCCAAATTCTCCAATTATGTCTCAAACCTTGCCATGATACTTTGTGTGAGAGATAATTTCTACTTACGCAGGGTTGGATTTTCCTTCCTTCTTAATTTGCAAGGCACAAAAGTTGAAAATGAGAGGTTTATTATAGTTATATTATGTACAAGAAAAACAAATTGGTGAGCAGAAATAGAAGCTGGGTAAACCACACCGATGCTTTTCGGCACTCAAATCCATCAGCAAAGTTTGCCTGCATAGAATCCAGTTTCTTGCCAGTGTTCATGACTGTACAGTGAAAATGAAGTGGTTGAATCAACTTGATGAAAATGAAGTAACATAACAGTAACTAGCATTTGTGAAAGTATGTCCACCAGTGTTATCCTTGACACGCCAAACCAGTAATCCGAGTGACTCCATCAGGGAGATAATAGAAGTTGTTCGGAGGAGGAAAGCATCGTGCAAAGTCTCCAGCTGGAATGAAAAGTATAAAAGTTGACAAAAGGGGAAAATCCTCCGAAAAGTAAAACAAACCTGGGTATGCTTGGCCAGCTGGATCAGCGGTTGTATAGTAGAAGGGCATTGTTCCGGCTGGACACATCCATGTTTCACTGAAGGAGAATACATTTTTCTGAGCGCGGGTTATTCTTCGCTCAGTGAAACAAAGTACGTGAAAATGTCCAGCATCTTCTGTGCCGAATAACTAACCGACATTCCGTCCCAGCGGGGGACACCATATCTGCAGCTTGAGCACTGGTAGCACATACCGGTGGCATATTACCATTGCAGTCGTCACTGTATACCGACGGGCACCATGCATTGCAGTCTGAAATGATTATTTTGAACGTTTGGACGTCAACACTGCAATGTAGCGTATCTATTACATGATATTCGTTCGGTGATTGCATTGGTCACACAAGGAAACAATCTCCTACCACATTTCCTCTTAAAGGCAGCACACACGGAAATTTTCCATCTCGAGATTTCGGTACAGTTCGGGGTAATCGGGGCGCTTAACACTGTTATAACGTTGAAAACAGTCGAAACCGTCGAAATCCCTATTTTCTGGAACCCTTCAGTTCATCGGTTTCGAGCAGGTTGGGCCGAGTCGCGCGATCTGTTCGATGTGGACCGATCCAAAAAAAGTCAACAAAGTCAAGTGAACCGACGCTCTTTTCTATCAGCAGTTTTGCGGGCAAAAGAGGTTTTTGGCTATGTTTTGCGGCTCTCCTAAAGTTTATGGAAGAAAACAAACTTTGGAAAAGATAGCCTGACCTGTCAAGGTGTAGCAGAAACAACAGTGAATTCTAAAACAAACTCTGAGAAATGAGAAAATTCAAAAACGCGACACTGGCGAAGATCAACCATACAAGTAACTAAACCAGCACATTTCTTGTGAAGTAACAAGTAAAAATTAATCGTGCTAAAAAAGGAAAGCTAAGGATCAAGAAATAGCTCTGCAATAACAAGGAAAAAATGGCTAACTACCAAACCAGCTGGCAGCAACGATCCGTTGCCGCCATAACTCGATCGAACGACTCCACGCTGATCCTGCTGATCAAGGATCTTGGACATTTCACTAATTATATCTCAGAAACGGGTGAGTTTTCCGCGCTACTTTCTTCGTCTTTAGAACTGTTGCTAAGGTTCAAAAACGATCAAAACCTCAGATATGAAAATTTCTGTGGGTGCTGCCTTTAAAATTAAAGGTAACAGGCTCTGGATGCGCAATGGACTATCCAAGGTGTGGCTTGTGCAGCTCTCATAGGAAGAAATCGTTCCGTGGCAAAACCATGTGAGAGCGAGAGAAAGTTAGCCAGCGTACATAATGTTCTTCATTCTTCCCAGAAAAAAACGCTACTTGAAAACTTTGGAGCGAAAGCATGGTATGCACTCTATACTGAAATTATGCTTCTTTTGATACTGTTATAAAATTATGCCTCTTTTAGTACTGTTATATTTCTGGCCGCTGGATCTATCAGGTTGGTGCGAAATTAATTGCCGTTTTGGGGTATGCACAAATAAACTGTTCCCTTCCGTGGAATTTGGAAATTTTCGAGTAACTTGTGTGACCTCCTGAAAGGGTTTTTTCTCCTCTTTCAAGTGCTTCCTGAATATTCTGACTAGCTCTTTCCTGCGGTTCTTCATACAGTCACTAACAAATGATGGGGCGAGGTGACTTTCGGGCGATCATGGTTAATGACCTCAAACTTGATCACTCCGAATCGGAGACGTCCGGTAATCTTGCGTTTGATTTATCTTAGAATCACCTTCCCAATGGACAGTGAGATAAGGGTTCGCGAAGTTTTCTCCCTACGATTTTAAACTCAAACACAACCATGGTCGTGGTCGCGGGATGTCGCTAGACGATCGGGCGTTGCTGCCGTGGAACCTTAACCGGATGCTATCATCTAGACAGTGAGAGCAGGGATGGTCACTCACTATGTATACTACAGCTTCAAGACATCTGACTTGAATCAACAGGGTAAGCAAGGTGCGGATGTGAACACCACGTGATCACGATATGGGCAGAGACGATCTCCCACTTCTAAGTTTTCCTGAACCAGTTCTTCTCTCTAGGGAGTTGTGTCAGGAGTTTGGGGGTGCTGTAAGGGTGTGATCCGCTGCAACCTTCTCCATCCTAGTCAGCCGTTGACATATCTCAGTTTTCATTGTAGACGCATAGCATTCTCACTATATTGTAGGGAGATTTAGCGAATTCAATGGGCATACTAAACTGATGAAGAATGTTGTGTTTCAGTCAAGTTATAACATTTTGAACTGAAGGGTTCGTTTCGGCAATTGGTGTCGCACCAAACTGATATAAAATAATAAAAATATCCATGTTGGAGATTGTAAAGCTATGTATGAATGAGCGTTTGCGTCCAGAACAAAAAACAATAGCTGCTATTCTTCCTTCTTCCCTAATATATACAAGACATACAACTATAACACGTTTTACTTTCTGTTAGGGGGGGGGGGTAGGGGGGGGGGTTTATTTCTTAAGCACAGAAATCGCCACTACAAAAGTTTCCAAACAAAAATTACTTAGACTTGAAATAGAACTCACCGATTGTTCGTTAACTCTCTACATTCTTTTGAAGTAACATTATAGAGGTACATAGAAGAAAACTCACTGGCACTCGTTACAGGTGATCCAGGTATATCTGAAATTAAGCAATATACAGGACTGGAAAGGCAAGGGCAAAAATTGGGGACGAGGTACGAATTCCGCTTATCTCTGGTTATTTACATTCTAGATGGCCGACCACGTAATCCACGGGCTAGACAAGTCTTGCAGGCCTTACCTACTACCCGCTGAAGCGGAGACATTCTTGTTCCCTGAGACACAACCACTGGCTTATGCGATTACATGAGATACGTTCCCCACCTGCGCTGCGGCGGCCGCGCGGGGCTAGAGCATAGACAGGAGGGTGGTGGGTGGAGGCAGTACAGGGACCCATTAGTAATCAGAGACGCAGAGAGCGAGAGGACTCGCGGTGCGCGGCAAGCTCTGGCCGTGGTTGGGGAACGTATCTCGTACAACCGGCTTATGCATCCCTCGCAGGAAGCGTAGCACCACTTGACGTGTGACAGTACGGAGGATGTGAGGAGTAGAGGACAGGTTTTATGGCACCACAGAAAGGATTAATCGGGCAAAGTCCTGCTCACAGCACTTGGGTTCCAGCAGTTCATCGTCGTCGTAGCAATGTCTGCTTTGTTCGCGGCTTATTACTTTTGCAGCACTTCTCTCATTCGTGTATCGCAGGCAAAATTCTCACTTAGGCAACTAGGATTAGGACCGGTCCACAGCTCTAGCTTTCTTCATTATAGAGGAAATCGTTATGACGCAGACCAAAACTTACAGGTTGTTGTTGTAACTGTACTAGTTGTAGTAGTTGATGTGGTTGTCGTCGTAGTAGTGGTTGTTGTGGTACCTCAATTCACTTATGCTCATAATACATAATACCTCAATTCACTTGTGCTCGTAATACATAATACATAATACATCATACCTCATCCATTCAATAGCAGGTTATATACATATTCATCATTCCCCTCAGCACACTGTTGGGAGTTTTATTGTATCACCAATTTTATTTACTAGACGGTGGAAAGTCATACAGTGCGTTTCATAATTATAGGGACACCCCAATTTTTGACCGTAGTGAGCTTCATCGCAAACCAATCGACCTGATTGCTTCTCCATTCGATTCAGAATGTGAAATTACCTCTAGATGCTTACTCTCTACCACTCTACGTCGATTTTTAAAATTTCTATAGAATTTTTATAGAAGAAGATAAAAAAACCAGTGTTTCATAATTATAGGGACACTCGGCCTTAACTGAACAATTTAAATAGAAAGCAGCAACAAATTTTACATTTGTTACTTGTTTGCTCTTCCTTTTTTAATGTTAATCCAAGTATGCTATCAGGTTGTCCCATAAATAATAGCCGTTTTGGTTGTGCGCATTCCAAGGTGCGTAACTCAGCCCTAACTTGAGATTTTCCCTCGAAATAAAAAGTATTATGATCAGCATTTCCTACATATTTGAGCAGTACAGTGAAACTTATGTAAAGAAAAAATCCAAAATCACAGGATTCAACGAAGCGAAAGGTCAATTTTCAGTACACATTGATTTGCATGAATTTTCTAGCCGAAAACTGGATTCACCGCAAGCTCGAAAAAATACCCTAATTGGCAAAGGCTGGCTAACACAATATTACAAGGAGAGGTCCAACGTCTCACTCAGTGAAATTTCTCTTGGTAGGATGTGAACCTGTGTGGATTTGCTTGCCAGTGGACATGCACTTCTTCGGCTCACCAGAACTGAGGCATTTTCAACCGAATCTCTAAGCCGAGCCAAAAATGGTAACAGACGAGGCATTTAGTAAGTTATACTCTTGGCCTAGTCTAGCTACTGTGAAACACCTCGAGCAGTAGTTCATCTATGAGAAAAAGTCATCTTCTTCTGGGATGTCGAGGTTTGCTGAATTTATTGAGATCTCCCTCAGCGATACAAACAGAACAAAACTCCAATTTAACAAGCAATGCCTTCTCATCACTAAAAGTGACCCATTTTTCCGGGAAATTTCGCAACAGTGTTTTTTAGATGGATTAAAGTAAATGGTGTCGCAAGTTGAGCCCTGACCAACAATGCTTTTGTTCAAAATCCAATTTGCCCATTGCTTGTGACGTTTGGTTGCCAAAAAGGCAGAGCGACCAGTGATTTAGTTGGGTCCAACCTGGCTGCTAACATTTTTACGGTCTTTTCAGAATTCTCATCTCGCCTCCAGAACTATGCCTTCGTTTCCGACAAGTTTCGTGACCATCACTTGGTCAAATTTGAGAATTCGTATCGTTCTGGAAGCGTTTCTCTAGTCCCAGCTTCTGCGCGATTACAACACAAGTACCTGACCAATGCAAACCTAACACCAAATCTGGCTTTATCCTATTGGGGCGAAAAAATAATCTAAGATTTGGGAGAACACAAAAACGATTTTTTGCCTCATCGTACAATTTCTTCTGCCGGAACCACAGAAAGGGCAATTGAGGAAGCCTTTTTAGGATACGGATAGAGTTCTTTATGATAGTTTAAAGCTTGTCTATCTAGTTTCTGAAATAATGGATTTATAAACTTCCAAAAATTCATTACCAATGGCCGCCATTTGTTGTGGGACAACGTAATATTTGAAAGGCCGGTACAGAGGATCCAGTCGAGATTTGGCAATAGATTGATCGAAGTGTCTTGAATTGTCTTTTCCAATTCTTCAACATAATAATTTCATCTGCGACGAGCATTTTACTATCTAGACATTGCGTAAGAGAATTTTTCTGTTGGAAAAAAGTGTTCAGGAATATTTTGCAAGTACATGGCATCGGGTCATCGGGTTTGGCCCAGCTTTTCCGGGCTCTGATAGCCTGACTCACAGGGATGACAGCACTTTCTTCAATCAAATCAAGACTTTATCACAGATAACCTGTCAGGTGTAATGTTGAATGATCAGACATGGTCTTCTCAATGTCACTACGCTCAATTCTGATCGATACAGAAGCAGTAGACAGCCTACACTGTGCAGAAAATTTCTTCATAGAGCAAGCCACAATCGCTTCCCAAGTGGTGTCTCGAAAAACTAATTTTTTCTCTTGCTAACAGTTGCTTCTGTTTAGTCTAAATAGACAATTCCTCACTGGTGCCGTGGACCTGCTTCGCGTTAAACGAGATTTCATCGCTTTGTGCGAGGCAGAAAGAAATAATACAACTCACAAGGCGCAGATAGATGGTCTTCTGCAAAAGCTTGGTAGGTGCAGGCCAGAAAAGAGTGGCTTAGAGCGATGCAAAGGATGAGAGATGCTCGCTCGTTTTGAGCCAGAATACAAGTTAACCAGTAAGAAATACCGAGTAGCATGAATAGATAATAGTTGAACGTCGTCATTGCCGAGCGATAGCGCTAGTCTGGCTTGACGCGCTATACAGTAAGCGTCAATGGCGGTGCTTTTTTCGCGAACTCAGAGCGCATGCCGCGCAACCGCTCCGCTCGCGCTGGAATAGTCGCCGCTATTGCAAACCATGGCTTCACTTGATTATTAGTTGGTATTCTTGATAGTTAACATCAATCACGAGGAACACTGCCAAGAAGCCAGCTTGACACTACGGCGACCATTCCAACACGAGCGCTGCAGAGCTCCCAGCGTCCTTGAGAAACACCGTCATCGACTGACTCTCACAGCACAGCGCCGCTAAACGCGTGGCCTTACCTCCACTACTAACGAGAATGCGTTGCGCACACAGCGAGCAATTGTCTGCGAAGCATGATAACTGTGCATGCAAGATATCCGCCATATTTGTTGATGTCGATGTTAGAGTAGTGTCACCAACTGCTGCCAGAACGCCACCTGATGCCACCACCAAAGAAGAAACTGCGGCGGCGCTACCAGCGCTACCAGAGCTCGTTTTTTTCTTTTACAAACGAGCTACCGTTGAAAAAAAAAACAGTGGTGGCGGTTGTCGTAGTTGTTGCCAAAATTTTTCTTCGAAAATGTTGATTCAGAGAATGATGAGTACGAGTCACGTGATAGACCTAAATTTCGTTCGGATAGCATAGAGCTGGTTGGTCAAAAACGTTCTCTAAGGAATGCATGCATGGAAATTAGTCTAGGTTGGTTGATTTTGCCATTTTTCCCACTAGGCCTGCACATGTCGTAGAATTGTAGGAGAAAGAAAATTCAGAAAGATGCACTTTTAGATAAGCAAAAGGTTGTCTTTCTCTACAATTCACAAGCGTCGACCCCCTTCTATATATCATAGAGGCTTCACAACCACTGGGAGTGAGGCCTACCTACCCAAAGCCTCAAATACCATAAACTTTTTTTTATACGTTAATTACATATTTAGCACTGAAATTAAGACTTCACTGTAAAATTTCTGCTATCTGGGTCATAGTGGCATGGACCTCGATTTTTTCACGTTTTCTGATTGTCCATGTCTGCGTTCACCGCGAACAGATGGGGGGGGGGGATTCCCCGCTACTTTGGAGGCCAAAATGGAATGATTAAGTTACCAAAAATATCAGTTTTACTATTGAATAGGTAAAAATAGATATTTAAGGAGCAACAAGAGGTATAAAAATTAGAAATAAGCCAATATAAAATTTTTAATTGTCCTCAACAACCAGTAGAGCACTAATGTTGTGTAGGGTGGGCCGTAAAAACCTACCAACCAAGTGGTAGATTAGCAGAGGAATGTTTCCTTTCTTACAGGTCCCGCCATATTGAAGAGACACCGTGAGCGGTTAGCTATATTAGCTTAATGTCTTATATGTGGAAATGAGACAACGAAATGAGCAACTAGGCATTGTTTTACAGTCTTGTGTATACGTCACACTAGCAGAATTTTTTCTCTTGTAAATGCTTTTGTTTCGATAGCTAAATTGGCAGTTTGAACGCAGTGGTCTAGCTGGTAGTGAAAAGCCCCTCGGGTGCTGCAATAAATCAAGAAATGTTAACATTCCGGAAGTAATTACTGGAACTGAGAGACCATTCACTGCTTTCATACTACGACCGCTGTCTTATTCACGAAGGGTTCAGCTGTATGAAGTTGTTACTTTGTGAGAATTAAGGAGATCTTCTGGTGAATTTTACTATTGGAATTCTTCAATTCCTCACATTCGCTAGTTCAAACAATACTGACACAGAGAGGATCTCACGAATAACTCTACCACCTGCAGGAAAACGTAATGGATTTGAAAACTTCTAATCCAGTGCTGCGGTTCATGAAACGAAAATCAAACAAACCAACTATTGCTAGCGTGATTGGTTATCGTATAGACTAGGAGATGAATGTTGGTTAGCTAATCTGGTTTCGCCTGGTCATGCATTCGTTAAACCCAGGGCACCACCGTGTAAATTAAGAGAATTGGAGAAAAGGAAATCAGCTCTGGCACGTTATGCTGACTGACCAAAAATTATTAATATTGTTAGCCGAAAAATGATAAGGAAATACTAAGGAATATGAAATATTACTCAGAATGAAACACAGCTTCACTGGAAATCCAATGAAACAGTGGAGCAAATTTGAAGTTTCAGAGAAGTTTCAGTAAACCGTAAAACTACATACTTGTGTCCTCCGGCGAAACCGTGGCAATGCAAGAATAGACAAATGAATACTTCGACTTCAAAACGGCGACAATAGCAAGATAACATAGTAAGGACATCATTCAGCTGAAACGACTGAAGATCACCTTTATTCAATGAAGTAAAAAGTATCTATAATAATATAGTTCAGAGTAGATTAAGCCAACTTTCTGTTATAGATCTAATCGCGCTATTCGGGTCATACACGTCATAATAACTTACTATGTTATGATTGATTACGCATAAGAAGGAACGAAGAATTTCCACGTCCGAACATCCATCACGTCTCTTAATACTGGAGATGTTGCAGCACACTCGCTTAACGCTATAAAGACCTTGACTATACGAGAAGGAATAGAGTTTGAATAGAAACTCAGTAATGATCGATGTAGCAAACCTTGTTCTTTATGATGAATACCTCCCCATCGACTTCTCTCACCATATTCCGATCAATTCTTATATGAATAGTGAATGCAGTGTGCTTTCTGTAGAGATACTTGAATTAATCAATAACTCTGCTTCCAAGCGGAAATCTATCTTCACGAGAACAAGTTTTAAATATGCCATGTGCTTCGAAATAAGCTAATAAATTTGCGCCCTGCACTTTCCCGACTAAACAGCAGACAGTTTTTGTCGGCATCAGCTTTCATACCATTGGAAGCTACATCTGCCTTGCAGTGGTTCTCACCAGGGATAAGGGGATTATCCGTATCCGGTTATCCGTCCAGCCATTATCCGTACGTTTTGGCCAATTCGTTATCCGCACCGTTATCCGGGCTTCCGGTACCAGATAACGGTACGGATAAGAAAGAAAGTAATAGCTTCATTCCGTATAAGAAAAGCCGTTGTATTACGCGATCTAGCGCGTTTTTGTTGATAAGCGATCAGAAACCCTGAAGTGAGGTGGGAGCGGATAATACAGTGGTAATACAAAGAATAGCTAATAGAAGGCAAACAAATAGGTAATAGGAGGTGATACAACAGACTTGTACTTGCAAAGAAAGGAATGCTCTTGCGCAGTTTTTCCGAGTTTTCCGACAGTGTGAGGCAATAACCTTGAAACGACTATTTAACTGTAAGATTACCAACAATGCTGACTAATCTGGTGACCACTAACAAAGTTGAAATTGATGACATCGCAATCATCGATGAGCGGTGCCCTATGTCTCGCATGATTCATTTCGACAATTCCTTGAGCCCTACTGTTCTCAACAATTTTTGAATCTGTAATTCAAATAGCGTTCAGGAGTCAGTACTATCAAAATATTCAGTCAGTACTAAAATGTCTATCAGAGTCCCACAAAACATTTATGAAGCAAAGCTCCGGCTTTGTGAGTGCACCAAACAAAAATCGCGTTGCCCGTCACTGAATATGTATAGAGACGAAGACTTGGAAGGACAAGCTTTCGTTATGGGGATCTTCCTACTGACGAGGGAAGTGCACGAACTTAAGTTGCCAATCCGAGACGAGACCTATATGGTTATTAGAGGCTATACTTGATATCTGCTAAATGTTTACAGAAGCCCAGAGTTCCACATTAATGACTTCCAACCATGCTGATAAAAGAAGGATACTCTGGCAGTGTGGCACACGTTCCGTTCCTTCCATGACGAGTAGTGGATTGCTTGTGCAGCTCGCGACGCTGATTTCAAATCTGCTTCTGCCATCTCTGAATCTTCTCTACATATATCATGAGTTATGCCCATTTTTCGCACGAAATCGCACACAACAGGGCCGTGCACGTGTAAAGCGCGCAGTTAGAACGCAGCAGTGGACGTAGGGTAGTTACGCAAAATCTTCGCAATTTTGGTTCATAGAAGTAATTTCAGACGCTGATTACGTTTATCAACATCTTTTTGCATGAACATGTTTGCCATCTTCCCGTCAAAATCAGCAATTTTTCTTAGTTTCTGTGGTAATTCTGAGCTTCTGGAAACCAGTTAGCAGATTTCAAGTATGGCCTTTAATATCATGTTGGACAGGTATTCTAATCATATCGGTCTCGTTCTGAGACGACAGCTTAATTTCGTCTGCTTTCCTTGTGAGGACGTCCTGGACACGCATCATTTTATGCAACTAGTGTGCTATTCAAATTATCGAATATCCAAATATCATTGCGAACTGTTGTTTTCGTGGTAAACTCTAGGTACTATAATTATATCTCCTTATAAGGGCACCATGCCCAGCGTCGTTGTGAGAATGACGCGTTTGACGACTAACAATATCAAAAATTTGTGCTATTTCTTATTAACAACATTCAAGTCGTATTTCCCTTCTATCATCCTTGATGTTGTAGAAGGTGGTGCCTTGTAGCATCTGGAACACTTATCCGTTTCCCGGTCATTTTTGGCCAATCCGTTACCAGCACCGTTATCCGGGTCGTGGAAAGTATCGTATCCGCTCATCCCTGGTTCTCGTGCATGGGGCTTCACAAGTGTTCCGAATGAGTACAAGCCATCCTTCTGGTTCGCGTTATCCATCCAATTCTGACAATCTATAGATATAGGTCGATGTAAGGATTTGAGAAGCTTAAACACGAAAGTCTTACAGTTCTTTGATTCTGGCTCGTAGTATTTTATTCTTATAATAGCTTTGTTGTTAAGATAAAGCTAGCGTCTCATCGTCAAGATTTGCCTATTCATGCACACTTTTTTCCAACTCCAAGAGAATCAATGGAAATGCAGTGCCGGTCAATCACTGAATACCGCCATTCTGACCTGCTACAGCTTACCATCTACAAGATGCAGCAGAACAGGCGTTGCTAGTACTTGGATCTTCCTTATGTTTTCACCCAAGCATTCCGAGATGACGAGAGAGACACAAAGAAAATGATGGAAAACAGCGCCCGACAATAAGGAGACCTTGCCACGCCGCGTAGGTGGTGTTGCGGGCAGGGTAAAGCACGAGCGGCGATTTGGCGTTCTCGAATGCGTACCCTCATTTTGCTCCCACCTAGACGTAAACCACGCCCATGCTTTCACCTTTCTTGGTGTGGTACACGTTTGTTGCACTGTGAACAATTGAATGGCTTTTGTCCTATTTTTGTTGCATTTTTTATCAGTAATCACTCTTTCTCAATCTGTAATACAAATTCCAGATAAACCTGTCAACTATAAGGGAACGCATCCAACAAGTACTTGTTAGAAGCAATCTAGCACGAAGAGTGACCAGGTTGATAGAAAGCATAACTTGTTTGGACAATCGCAGACATATCTTAACATGTTTTTACACAAACTTTCGTGTCCTCGCTGTGGCAGAGTGATATTGCCCATTCCGTGACTTGTAACCACACTATCGAACTCGAAGCAGGAATGGACGTTTGCTGTCTATGAGTGTGTTTCGACACTAAGAAAAGTTTGAGAAGATGGAGTTTGGCCCAAGAAAAGCTCGCGAGAGCTAAAACGGATGGACAGAATGAGAGACGCGTTTCTTAGTGATTGCTGCAGTATAATGTTTGAGTGGGTATATAGAAATGCTGAGAGGAGAGGTTTCCAAGTTGTGTAAAGGAGAAGAAATTATTTGGAGGTCTTCCATTTTATCATCATTCTTCTTAAAAGTGATAGGTGATGCTTAAAACGACTGCGGAGTGAAAATGCACATGTCCGTCCCTTGCAAAAGGAAATTTCCCAGTAGAAAGCTACGCCAAGCATATGTACCCGATTTGGCTTCACAAACATACATGCCAAAATATGTACGTAAAGGTGGTTTGCATTATCGTAACCGTGCTTTACCCTGGCTGCGAGGCAGACCAGACATACGATATTCTCTGATGCAAGTGGGATTGACCGGCACTGTTATAAACAACCTTAGATATTGTCTAGTTAACTTGTCGAGGATATGTGTGATTCTGTCAATGAAATGTATTGTCCTTGGGTAATATACATTGGCACATGTGCGTGCCCTACATTCTCAAGTAATTGGGGTATGATCCCCTATCATTCAGGTGCTGATAGGGCGCGATACCGCCTTGAAACATTCCACTCCACTATCTGGCCCCCTGCGGCAAACTCACACGAAGTAGGCCGGCATCGCCCCCTGCATTCTGAATATAAACCCCATTTTGGGCATGTTCATGTACTCGTTCCATTCGACGAGACTATCGTCGACTTCAGGTCACTAACAAACCTTTGTATTGACGACTCCTACCACGGACTACACATTGGTACATCGGCTGTGGTAATCTATTCCAGCCATCTGTCCCCGCGAGTCCACCCTGAAGAATCGGATAGAACTCGGCTTCAGCACTCCTCTAGCTAGTGTGTTAGTGCTTAACTAGTGCTCCAACCCAGTTCTTATGCGCGAGTCCTCCTTGAGGCACCACAAGAGCAGAGGTTGCTCATTCCTGAGCTTTCCCAACGAGAAACAGGATGAGCACGAAGTTCTTTCCACTCGAGTTCTTCAACCGCCTTCATTATTGCCTTAAAGGCAGCACGAGTCGAAATCCTCGACTCGGACCTGAGCTGCGAACCCTAAAGTAGGCGTCGCGCACATCACGAATCTGCAAGGAACACACACAGTAACGACTTACCTGCAGAAAACGGCGAACTGCCGTCGCGTGCACGCCCGGTCGGCCAGTGCTTCGGAGGGCCCGACGCGCCAGCTTACGCATTTAAACGCATGCGGGCTGCTGCTACTGATTCCCTGCGTGCTGGGACCCATTTGCGCACGCAGGGGAAGGCAGCTTTCCCGGCTTTCTCGGGTGTTTCACGCGATTTCATCACCGAATATGAGCAATACACCCCCAAAAACCCCAAAATCCGGCGAAATCACCAACACGGTGGTTTCGTCGGGTGTTGCCTCTGAGAATACAGAGGCTACAAGTCGCTCTCGCTTGTAAATCATCCCTGATGAACCGCGAGAATTGACTTGCTCCCTTCTTGGGTTCTCTTCACAGAGAATTCGAAGGAGTCTATCTTTATTGCAATCCAGCAAAAAACTTCCACAACTTTCTTCTGCGATTCCTCCCTGAGGGACCCTAGAGCACGGAAGTTCGTTCTTCGTTGCCAGTCCTCCCTGAGGATCTACGAGAATGCGACTAGCTCACCACATTCCGTGAATTCTCCCTGAGACACAAAGTGATGCAGCACAATTTTCTCCTCCTTTCTCAAGAAAAGGAACGAGGCAGCAAAAGTCCCACGTGAAGGAAACATCCTACCCTCTTGATGAAGAGCGAATAACCTCACTATATCAAGGAGGATAACTACAAAAGATCAGAAGATGACTCAAAGTGTTCAATGCAAAAATCACGAGCATTTCTCAACACGAATCAAGCTGAAATGAACCAGCTTGAACAACCATTCGCACTTACCACCGACACAAAGGAATACCAGAGCTACATAACAGATAAAATGGCATCTCTAAATCAAATGTAAAGAAGGATCAACAACGCCAAAGAACATCTTGACGCTCAAGTCACAGCTGCCATCAGCAGTTTCAACACTCGTCTGGAGCTGAAAGACAGTGTCGTAAACACCCTTAAATATTGCCTAGCTAGCTTGTCAAGGAAATATATGGAGCCTAACCCGGGGCTATTTATGTCACCAAAATGAGAGCGTGCCTATGTGGCACGGGGAGAGGGGTAATCCTGCTCCGTATATTGTGCAGCATGAACACTGTCTCACTCATTTGCGGCGCGACGGCCACCGGAGACGCTGGTCCCACCGCGAAGACGGGTCCCAGCGACCTCCACCACATCTATGCTCTTCTGATGAAACATCGGCCGAATGTCGCGTAAGCTTCGCATCTTCACGAAGCACTGTCTATATAAGTTTGAGCCTCATGAAGAGCGCATGCGATCACATGCTGGTCCCTCCACGCTTGCGCTCTACGAAATTATATAGGAGGATATTGTGATATATGTAGGTGACTCTCTCATCACACAAACCAATCCTCTCAATCCATTCTGTAACATTTCTACTTATCTCATTATTCTTCCCCTAGTTTCTGGCATCAGATGCGGGATAAGCAGTACTTCGACCGAACTCTTTCGACAGAATTTCTCTTCTATATACCTTATTCCGTTACTTCTCTCGTATTAATTTTCCTTCAACTCAAACAACTATAAATTTGTTAACTGCAGGTCATTGCCGAAAAACATCACGACAACTCAATGCTCCTGAACTTTTGATAATCTTCTTGATGCGAATGCTCTCAAACTCAAGACTTCTTCGGTTGAGCCAGCTGATGGTGCACACTTGACTGAGATAATAAGAATTCGAATACGTGGAAGACAGCTCGAGGAGCAGAGTTGAAAGCTGTATCAACTGCAAAAACTATCTCAAAGTTCCTTGTTAAATTTTGCCGTTATAACACTCCCTGTTCATCAACAGTATGGTGAAGAAAATGCGGAGGTAAAAAAAATCAACATAATATACCATATTAACAGTTGAAAAAATGCGTTCATTATCACTGATCATCATTACGACTGACATGCCAAACCAGTGATGGCGGTAACCGCATCAGGAAGGTACCAAACATTGTTAGGGGGAGGGAAGCATCGAGCGAACATCATGGCGACTAAATGGTAAAAGTACCTAAGTAAAAAAATTTTACTAGTGATAGTTTTCTGAATTGACAAACCAGGGTATAGTTGCGGTGCGGGATTAGCGGCCGTGTAGTAGTAAGCCGAAGTTCCAGCCGGACACACCCAGGTTTCTCTGAATTCGGATGCACTATGAAAAACATTTGCTTTTCGGGAAGTTTCCCACACAACAGCAATGCTGCGAGAATACACCATCTTTGCAAGCAGCGATCATAGGAAA
The DNA here is from genome assembly GCA_037903475.1 of Ancylostoma caninum. Classification (NCBI taxonomy): domain Eukaryota; kingdom Metazoa; phylum Nematoda; class Chromadorea; order Rhabditida; family Ancylostomatidae; genus Ancylostoma; species Ancylostoma caninum. The sequence goes on along the minus strand of JBAJFG010000473.1, from coordinate 49,771 downwards.
AATCAAGAGAAAGGCAAAGAAGAAACTTGCAAGGAGGATAGACATTTGAATTACTATGTTCTAGCCATAACATCGACATGCGAAAAATGAGTGGAGAAAATGAGAAGGAATAAAAGATAGCATGGAACTTATTGAGCTTCCACGGACTACAGCGATTCCGTATGGTCCACCATTCTTGCTCCCTTAGAGGATTCTGAGGACATCGCTTCGCTAGAGCGTCGCGCATCTAAAACTGCCTATCTCAATTTTTCGGCCGCTGATTGCTCATGGAGGCCCACTCAACATTGGCTGGCAAGGATGCTCTGTGATCCATCTCAGACAAAGTGCCGTGTAAGCGGGCCCCGGTAGAGCGGGTCGCGAGCGGGCTGCGACAACCGTGCGAGCGAACCGCAAAATGTGTCCGCGACCCGGTCTACCGGGGCTCGCACGGCACTTTTGTATAATTTCTTTAGAAATACGGTTATCAATGCTCACAGTTTGTCTCAGCAATTTCGGTAGGTGGCTAGAAGAAGGCATCACGCGCGCGACATCGGGTACCCTCGGATTTTCTTGTTAAATCTGTGGACCGGCACTATTTTCTAACTTTTGCTGTCTACGTCTCATGGCGAGGAGATGGCGAACATGGAAAACGTGGTTCTCAACCACTTTCGCGACACTGTCATTGGGCTTAGCCCCCAACTATATCGCGACATTAACAAGAACGCGTGCATAATTATAGGATGTTCACAAACATCACGCGACAAATGCGAGCGAGACTATCACCATATGTTGGCAGCTTAGAACTTGCGACATCAAAGGTTTACTACCAGCCCACGCATTCACTGTTCTCAGAACGATAACAGGCCTATACTTAGTATATGAAGTCAACTCGTGAACGGAATCTGTTGGTAACACATGGAAAGATGTCGGCCGATTTTCGGAAGTTGAAGCTGACATGGCAAATTTTGTGGAAATTGTAACAATTTTCCTCGTGAAGCGATTTAAATAGACCATTAGAATATCCATTTCGGAAATTAAGTGACAATATCGACTGTTTTCCAAAACTAGCCATTTTTGCAAGGAGAAGGCAACTTGTACGTAGAGAAGAAAAACAACACGAGCTAGCACCGATATCACCCAGTAATATCTTTGCAGAGCTCTCACTTCAAACAAAACACGAAAAACAGATCATTTGGTAACTTTTGAATCCGTCATCAAAAATGTTTCCAGCAGCGGCGGACGCAAGGAGGGGGGGGGGCTTGCCTCCGCTTCCCCCCTCCAAAGATGGTTGGGCCGGACTTTTGAAACATGCATTATAAAGTAATCAGGAACTTTGACCTTCTTATTTTTGATTTTTCTACTGTTTTCGAACTTGTCTAGTGTTGAAACCAATATTCCAGTAATTTTGTCGTTCCATTCGGGTCCACAAGGTGGCGGAGTCCCCAACTACTCATACCACTCAACAAACGCGTCTTTCAATCAAGATTTAAATGATCCCATAATATACTTCAATGCTCGATCCATTTGTAATAAATTATCAGAACTACACAGACTTCTTTCGCTAAAACCATCCGTGGTACCGGTTGCAGAGCCTTGGTGCAAACCCAGTCTGATCAACAACGCCGCCCTCTCGTGCCCTCTCGAATGCCCATAGCTACGACGTCTACAGATGTGATTGGGAATCCCAAGTTTTCGGTGGAGTTCTCGCTCTAGTTCATAGCAGCATACCCCACAATGAAGTTTCTTCTTTGAATTTCTCTCCATATTGCCAAGTGCTGGCACTCAGTTTGAATAGAACTCCTCGAACGCTGCTTATCCTCCTTTATCGTAGTCCCTCATTTGCGCTAGAGCATTTCTGTGATGCATTCGACTGTACCCGTGAAATTCTTGATAGAAATGTTAACTGCGTTATCGTCGGAGATTTTAATTTACCCGAAATAGTCTGGTCCAGTCAGCTTGAATTTTCTGAGGGAAACAGTGTTATTCTCCACTCAAATACCCCATCTAATCCTTTTTGTCACCTAGTTTTGGAATAATGGCTTTCTCAACTGATTCATGCTTCTACGCATGGTGCTAGCATTCTTGATCTTTTATTGACCAACAGTCCAAGTTCAATTCAAAACGTTCATGTCTGCTCTCCATATTCAAATTCTGACCACTGCGCTATAACATTCCATATTTGCAACGTCAGTGCAGTTGATAGTAGGAATTGTTACTCCATTGACTATGCAAATGGCGACTATGACGGCATCTGCAGCAAACTGCTAAGTGATAACTGGCGTGATCTCATCTTTCAAGCCGCATCAGCTGGTGGTTGCTATCAGCACTATTTAGAGCTCTGCTCAGACGCAATTTTCCAGTACATCCCAGTAGTCACCGCTGAGCAACACAACAGAGTATACCCCTTGAAATAAGGAAACTTGAGAAAAAAGTCTCTCGACTTTTCAATCTTCGATCAATAATTGGCAATGAAAAATTCGCGTGCTTCTTTAGGTCAGTCTCCCCCAATTGTATCTTCAGGTATCGCCGACTCACTGCATTCTCCGGAATTCTTACAAACCGCCGATTTTCAAGGAAGTTATCGAATAATAAGCGTGTGTAGTATTGAAATGACTTTTTTTCAGATATCGAACCTCACAGTTTCAGATTTAATAGAAAATCTGCAAAACGAACATCCCGCACTTCCACAGTGGGGATTTTTAGCATTTTTCAATAGCAATCCAACCACGAGTTAAGATCTTTAATTTTTTTCTGTGAAATTTTCACATTTCTTGATTTTGATTGAAAAAACACATTATTCTCAAAATTTGATGAATTCATTATTAGAAATTCTTTTTTTTTTGAATTTTTTATGTGGTTTTCGTGATTCAGGTTAAAATGTCATGGTTTTGCAGAATCAACTTTTTTAAAATGTTTTATTTATCATAAGTGGTGTCCACAAAATTTTTGGTGCGGGAATTCACCACAATTTGGAATCAAAATGTAAAAATTCAATGTTCCATTTTTAATTAAAAAAATACTGTTTTCGGGATTTGTGAAATAATCATCTTTTTTTTTCATCTGTTGTTTAAAAAAATCACTGCTTCGTTCGATCTACGATTAGCCAACACTTCTTCAATTATTCATGTTTTGCCATTTCAAGTGAAAATTCACTGTTTCACTTCATATATATATATATATATATCAGTGGCGGACGCAGAAAGTGGGCGGGAGGGGGGGCGTGGGAAGAAAAGTGGGGTCTCCGCCGTTTTGGGGACCCAGACGGAAAATAAAATTAATAATAATATTAATTATAATAATAAACAATAAATAAAAAATATATTAAAAATAATAATAAAAATAAACAATTAAAAATAAACTAACACAAGATTTTTATTTGTATTGTAAAGTAATTTCGAAAATTTGGCGACCCATTCTCGGGGGGGGGCGCCTCCCCCTGCGTCCGCCACTGATATATATATATATATATATATATATATCATGACGGGGTCCAGTGCTGAGTGCTCGAGAGGAGGGTTCTTTGGGCCGCTGTGGAAGGCATCTCTGACTTGATATTCATTTTTTTACATGTGTCTCTGTTTCAGATAATCTGCATTCGAATGGCTCAGGTAAGTTCCATTTTTACAAATTCTTGCCACAATCAGAAGAATGAAAATTTTACTGAATGCTCGTTTCAGTCAAGGCACCAAATGAAGAAAATGGGTTTTTGATAGAAAATGCATAAAACTCGAGTTTCATCAGGTAAAATGGAAATTAAAATCAGAACACTGCATTTTCCACTTCAACATGTAGTTGAAGGTATATATTGCAACAACTCACGTGTTTCTTCCATTTTCCACAGCTTGCTTGAAAGCTTTGCTACTGCATTGCATCCAATTTATGGCACCCCTATGATTCCCAAACCGTCGCGAGAGCCACAGCGAGGGCTCGCTAGCGCGGACCCTTTGCCAGCGCTGCGTAGCCTGCGGTCTCGCACCGTATTATCGATTATAAAGCTGATAGCTGGGAGTATGTTGCACAACTATCGAATGCACAAAATTGTCAATGTATTTGTCTGTAAAATTTCAAACACACACTGCACACAATGCTCCAAAAATGGTTGTCATTACGAATAAGTATTTATGCAGTTAATCACAGTTTTTATCCAATTCAATGAAAATTGGTGTTCAGCCCCTTGCTGAACAAATAGAATCCAACATAAATTTGAGAAAATGCTTTTTCCTCTCTTCAAAGCCCGTCATCCATAAAGTCGTAGGGGTCTCTAGCTTCGCTTCCTTCCTGGGCTCTGGTTCGAGAGGGAGTGCTGGGATTTGCTCCTCCGGCGCTTCGCACTCGGCGAACTCTTGAGTTTAAAGCTGCCCTTGCTCCTCTCCAGACATTTTTACGTGCTTCAACTGGTACCAGGTAATACTTGTATATGCACTGAAACTAAGATTTTGTCAAATTATAAATTAAAGGAAAATTGAATGAAATGTTGAATGAAAATGAATGAATGAAAAAATGCCCTCAAATATTACCCCTTTTATAAAATCGACCTTCGTCGCTGACATCACCCTCTTTTCCACCTGAACTGCCAGCTCCGTCGTGTCATCAGAATAGACTTCTTTTTCGAGGTCTAGTGCAAATTGGTTAAGATTCCCTCCGCACAACTTCCGTAGGCCTTCTAGGAATTCACGGCTGGCGTAGTCGAAGGAAAAATTATCTGAAAATATTTCATTTTTCAACCACACGTAAATTATTCCAGTGGAGAAAATTCCTTACCTTCACGTTGAGCATCTCTCGGGGTTCTCCTCAACAGCTCCTGAGTGTTCACTTTCACTTCAAGAAGTGCTTTTCAAAAGCGTTGATTGTGCTGCAGACCCTCAGTTTGCATCCTCCTTGTTGCAACATCGTTTTCAAGCCGTCCGATCCGTTCCAATATCTCCTTCACAGAATTATTGAGGCTCTCGAGCAACTCCCGATCTGTGCGCAGCTCTGGGGACGCAGAACGGCTTAAATAAAAGAAATTAGAATCACTTATTGAGAGATTATATGCAGTAAAGAACAGGATTCTTTAAATCCCCATCCGTCGATACCATTTCAATTTTCCTCTCACAGTACTCTCGCTCGCCGCCACAGAGAATCTAAAAAGTATAAAAAAAATAAAAAGCGAACAGAGAAATGATTTCCAAAATCAACTCCACTTCATTCACTTGCAAGAAGTGTATGCAAAAATATGAATTTCTCACTTTTTTATTGATTTTTGGAGGGATTCATGAAATAACAAGGAGAAGGGGCGGTTTAGGCCAAGAAATCCACTCCAATCCATTCACTTGCAAGAAGTGAATGCAAAAATATGAATTTCTCACTTTTTTATTGATTTTTGGAGGGATTCACGGAATAACAAAGAGGAATAGCGGGAAGGAGTTCATCCTTGAGAAATCAGGCTAGGAGTAGGGAATGGCCACAGAATCGCCGGCTCTATGAAGGGGCAAGATAATTCATGAAATCTGCTGCAGGCATAGCGAATGATGTGAGAAGTGCCGTTGGGATTGTGTCGGATAGGAGTGGATAATGACTTCACAGTTACAAGGTCAACGTTCTGTCTTATTAGGGTTGGCGCCAAAGGAGTGCCCTAGAGGTACAGCCTAGCCTAGTCCAGCGCCAGAGGAGTTTTGAGGGCATGATCCCAACTGCTGTCACACCTAATATAATTCCTTTCGGAATATATAAGCAAAGCGAATTGGTACTACAAATTAAACTCGATAAACTATCATGACTGCCTTATTCGCTGGAGTATTCTTCCCTGGAAGCAAAACGTCGGACGATATTCCTATCGAAGATGTGATTGGTCAAGCCTCCGTTGGATTGGCCAGGAAAGTTTGCTGGCATGGCAGGACCTACACCGCAAAGGTAGGATTTACTTGTTTCCTAGAGTAACTCCGGCCATTCCCTATTCCTAGCCTGATTTCTCAAGGATGAACTCTATCCACAGGCGGATCCAAGAGGTATGTGAAAGTGAACGCAATCTATTTATAAACTTATTGCAACTTTTTTGCCACGAATGAACTACAGAAGGACTCCACGATATCAATGCACGCGAATTTCACTCATCAGAGCGCCTAACCAGGAAAATCCCTTATCATCCTAGGAGTCTTGCTGGTAAAATGCACCTTCCCCGAAAGGAACATGTAATCCAACCCAGATTGTAGGCAATGTATATTCTTTTTTGAGCTAACATCGAAGTCATTAAAAACGAGATCCGCAAGAGCTATCGAGAGGACAGCTCAGCTACAGCGGCAGAAATTTCGAGACGTCTGAGGGCTCGCCGGATTCGTGTTGGTACCACACAGATCAAATTCTGGAGGGACCGACTAGGGTTCAAGCGAGCCTCTACGAAGTACTGCCAGATGATTCCGGAAGAAAATAAGGTAAAAAGCTAGAATTTTGCGAAGATATGATTGCAAGAAGGGAGCGTTTCCTGGACTGCATTTTCACGGACGAATCGACCTTCCAGCGTATGTGAACAACCCGATTTTGTGATTTGTTGATTTTTTTTTGCAGACTAGAACATCTTTCAGTTGGATGTTCAACAAAATATTGCTATATAGAAGATGGAAGTGAAACAGCAAGGCTCAGGAGTCGTGCTAAGCATCCGGGAAAACTCCATGTATCTGGAGGCATATCTTCGAGAGGCACCACGGATCGTGCCCTCTTTAACGGATCCATTCGAATGGACTCCAAGCTCTATTGTGAAATATTGGAAGACTGCTATCTCGGTTTTCTAATAAGGCATTTAATGGTTCGTGTGACTTTCTAATTCTCATGATCTTATCAAAAACTGGGATTTCTTAAGGATTCTCTAAGCTGGTCCAAGATAATGCGCCTTCTCATAAAAGTGTCTACACCACCAGGCGTCTTCACCAGTGGGGTGTGAAGGCGGTTAACTGGCCAGCAGAATCCCCGGATTTTAACCTAATCGATTTGGTCTGGGGAAGCATGAAATCATCGATAAGGTTCGGTTTTCTTCTCTTGTGATAGTGTGTTCGAATAATCCTGTAGTCAATGAATTGAATGGAACTTTTTATAATATGAATTTGCTAGAATTTCTAAGCCTTTCTAAAAGGATTGAAAAAAAGAAAGCAGCATTGTAAATTAAGCATACCTTTTTCTCCAGAAGACAACATCTGCGTACACTCGGAGAGCTGGAAACCGCAATTCGGGATTACTGGCGTCAACTAACTCCAGACGTCTGCCGCAGATACATAGAAGGAATCCAGTGGAGAATGCCGCTAGTTGTTTCAGCTCGTGGAGGGAATATCATAAAAAAATCCTAATAGAAAAATAGGCATCCATAGGGAAGACGAGGAAAGCAGTAGCGATGGTGAAGAGGTCGACGATTGGTTCCAAGTTCTTTTATGTTATGTATAGTGAATTATAACAAAGATTTCTAATAGGTTTATTTAGGGTTCTAGTTCAATCTTCTGTGAGTTTTTTTTTCTGCTCGCATGAATTTGTTTGAGAATGAAGCTATTTGAACATTTTGTGCAGTGTGTGTTTGAAATTTTACAGACAAATAAATTGACAATTTTGTGCATTCGATAGTTGTGCAACATACTCCCAGCTATCAGCTTTATAATCGATAATACGGGTGCGAGACCGCAGGCTACGCAGCGCTGGCATAGGGGCCGCGCTAGCGAGCCCTCGCTGTGGCGCTCGCAACGGTTTGAGAATCATAGGGGTGCCATAAATTGGATGCAATGCAGTAGCAAAGCTTTTAAGCAAGCTGTGGAAAATGGAGGAAACACGTAAATTGTTGCAATACATACCTTCACTACATGTTGAAGTGGAAAATGCAGCGCTTCTGATTTTAATTTCCATTTTACCTGATGAAACTCGAGTTTTATGCATTTTCTATCAAAAAACCATTTTCTTCATTTGGTGCCTTGACTGGAACGAACATTCAGTGAAACTTTCATTCTTCTGATTGTGGCAAGAATTTTTAAAATGGAACTTACCTGAGCCATTCGAATGCAGATTATCTGAAACAAAGATACATGAAAAAAAATGAAAATCGAGTCAGAGATGCCTTCCATTGCGACCTACAGAACCCTCCCCTCGAGCACCCAGCAATGGACCCCGTCACGATATATATATATATATATATATATATATATATATATATATATATGAAGTGAAACAGTAGATTTTCACTTGAAATGTCCGAACATGAATAATTGAAGAAGTGTTGGCTAATTGTAGATCGAATGAAGCAGTAATTTTTTCAAACAACAGATGAAAACAACAGATGATTATTTCACAAATCCCAAAATCAGTGTTTTTTAAGTTAAAAACGAAACATTGAATTTTTACATTTGATTCCAAATTGTGGTGAATTCCCGTACCAAAAATTTTGTGGACACCACTTATGATAAACAAAAAATTCAAAAAAGTTGATCCTGCAAAACCATGACATTTTAACCTGGATCACGAAAACCACGGAAAAAATAAAAAAAAGAATTTCTAATAATGAATTCATCCAATTTTGAAAATAATGTGTTTTTTCAATCAAAATCAAGAAATGTGAAAATTTCACAGAAAAAAATTAAAGATCTTAACTCGTGGTTGGATTGCTATTGAAAAATGCTAAAAATCCCCACTGTGGAAGTGCGGGATGTTCGTTTTGCAGATTTTCTATTAAATCTGAAACTGTGAGGTTCGATATCTGAAAAAAAGTCATTTCAATACTACACACGCTTATTATTCGATAACTTCCTTGAAAATCGGCGGTTTGTAAGAATTCCGGAGAATGCAGTGAGTCGGCGATACCTGAAGATACAATTGGGGGAGACTCGACGCGCCCCGTGTTGTCACTAACGCCAGCCTGCTGTGACGTCACCGAAAATGCAAAAATTCCCAGAAATTCGAAATTTAAATAGCTCATGTGGTAGATTAGAATACGCTGATTCCGACTGTGCTATTTTCATTGCGAATGGTTCACAATGAACAGAGTTATGGCGAGGCGGCGCTTCCGACGCGACATTGCGTTTATTTTGCAGATTTTAAAGGCGGCACCGACGGGACTGTAGCTCTCGACGGGGGTTGAATATTTCCAATGATAAAACAACTTTCATGGTGATTAATGGATCTCGCCACCCAATAATGCCGAATTTACACATCAGCAATCATGAACGGAAGCTATCCCACCAACTTCGTGACCTGGGCATACTCTATACTGATAATTTGAATTGTGATGAATATGTACACAGTACACTACATGTAAATGAAACTATACCCACTCCGGCTTTCCCTCGCATTTGACTAAATAAATGAATAAATAAATAGATGAATTTTCTCCTACCCCCTCCCCCACTCCATGGTTGGGCATTTGACGATAGCCTCAGCATGATGGTTCCAATGTACGCTGTGTTGCCATCGTGGACATTTTCATTTTTAGCAGAGAGAGAGGGAGAGAGAAAGAGCTGTGCACACTATGATGCAGAAGTCCGATTGTCATCGGAGGATAACTTCAGTGCCAAAACGATGATGAAGGAAGCGGATAGAAAGCACATGTTTTCAACTTTTTAGCAGAAGTCTGTACCAGTATTAAAAACTATCTTCCATTCTTGATAACTAACCGACATTCCGTCCCTGCGGGGGATACCATATCTGCAGCTTGTGTGCGCGTTGCACATATTGCTGGCATGTTGCCATTGCAGTCGTCACTGTACGTCGAAGGACACCATGCATTGCAATCTGCAATCAGTTTTTTGAACGCACTAGCGTCACCGCTGATTAGCATGCTTCTTCTGTCCACATTTTTTAGAGAAAGTGCCTCACTTTGGTGTCAAATTTTATACTTTATCATTAATAGAATCTTTTCGTGACGCTCATCATAATATAGATATGGGCGGAAAATTGGAAAATCCCTTTCCCAACCGTTTCATTTTGTAGAGTTTGAGGCACTCGTCGCGACAGCTACCACAAGCAGTTCCGGATTTGTGGCATGGTAGCAATAATATTGCTGGCGCCTAGCGCCTGGCGTGTTGGAAAAGCAATTGCCTATAGTAGTTATCAGGACGGCTATCTTGAACTTTCCATAAGGACAGGGTATTCCCATTTTTTGAAGGTGATAGGTATGACATTGGGCACAGCGTTAGTTGATTCAGGGCTTTTTGTCTGACGTTGTTAGAAGATGTCCATATCCCGAGGTTTTGTGGATTGTTCTTATAGATAATGGTAGATGGCCTATAGAAGCAGAAAAGAAGAAACTCAAGAGGAGATTACACCGCCAATGTCCACATATTTTTCTAATTCTCAACAGACCTGTAAGGAACGGGCTGTCGAGGAACAGCATACCCAAAACGAAAATCGATTTTAGAAACCGAGTGAAGCTTAGATCTGATTGTAGATCATAGTACACATTTCTCATATTTAATGTGCATTCTCAGAGACAGAATTTTGGTTCGGCAAAAACTACAGGCTGACGATTACTGCTCGATTTCATTTCTTTTTTAGCAGAAATATTAGTAGATCGAAACATTCGTTGCCTGTTGGTGTTAACAGCTTTTCTACACTAATGCGCAAATATACTTGTGAAAAAAACAGGCTTGCTACGAACGGCCTTTGAATTTACGCAGAGCAATGATAAATAAATATGTTAAAGTAGCAGCAAAACTCACTTGCAAGGGTCACGGGAGATCCGGGTATATCTGAAAGCAAGACCAGTTAGTTAAATATAATATTAGTTTATAATAATATAAGAGAGTAAGTGGCGGACGCGGGGGGAGGCGCCCCTCCCCCCGAGAATGGGTCGCCAAATTCTCGAAATTACTCCACATTACAAATAAAAATATTGTATTAGTTCATTTTTAGTCGTTTATTTTTATTATTATTTGCAATATAATTTTTATTCATCATTTGCTGTTATAATTAATACTTTTATTAATTTTATTTTTCATCTGGGTCCCCAAAGCGGCGGAGACCCCACTTTTTTCCCACGCCCCCCCCCCCCCCTCCTGCCCACTTTCTGCGTCCACCACTGAAGAGAGTCTGATGATGTGAAAGAAATGTTGCAATTTGAGGAGGCCCGCAATATGGCAAAAACTCTATTCGTTTCTCTGCGAGCGACAAAGTTGGAGGATTTGTTGTGCTACCTCAGACGCTGGATCGAGACATCACTGAATTACCTCCCTCGGGTGCCACCATTTACTTGTGCGCAACAAAGAAAGACTTCCTTGTCCAGTGTAGAGGATTTAACGATATTTGAATCAGCGTGGGTAGGTCAGCCGGGCTAGAAAAGCTTTCTTATCTATTAAGTTGAACAACCCAAACTGCATCGTTTTCTACAACCTGGTGAAAACAGACAATATCCTCTCACAACCAATACATTCTATTCAGCCGAGATGTACAGAGTAAGGTCTATAGTGAACTACGTGTGAGCGTTCGTATCTCCTGGTTCATTGCAAACATAGTGAGTCACTTACTACACAAAATACCCTCGCATCTGTCCAACACAAAAGCGTTCGCACAGTACCTGCATTATAGCAGATTTGACCAAAGCTGTATAGTGGTGTCGTTACTTCACCCCTTTGATCACTAAGGTCTCGCAGGCATTATCCGAATTGCTGGACAAACATGCGCGAAATAAACCTTTTGATTTATGGAAAGCATGGAGGTTGTGCACGCACCAAGACTAAAGCTATGAGTTGCGAAGATTAGCAATACAAACTGCAAGCAGAAACGGTCACTTGATTCTGCCATATCACCATAAACCACCTCGTGTTGGTAACCAGGGTCGAACCACTCACAACAACTATCAAACCACTCGCAACAACTAGTCTCCACTTTATATGCTTTTCGTCTCGAAAGAAGTGAGCGCACCTTTCAGCAGAGCATATTTCGAGCTCAACCGCAACATGATGTTTCCTTGGTGGATATTCCCAACGACAACATCAACAAACAATTAGTTAGAAATAGGTTCTAAGACACCACCGAGTTGGAAATAACGCATATTCCAATACCTGCAAATAACAAGTGTCCCCCGTTCCTTGAATGTGAAGTCGAGGCCGCTCTCAAAAAAATGATATCAGGAAAAACACCCGGTTATGACGGAATCACAACAGAAATGATGAAATGGGGTGCTGAAACGCTTACTCCTGAGACAACGGAATTGTTTAATCAGTGTCTTAATACGGTCAAGTTCCTGAGAAGATGGCCGATTTTGTAATAATCCTTCTGCACAAGAAAGGTGATCCCTCAGAACTGAAGAACTATAGATCGATTTGTCTACTAACGGTCTTATACAAGCTTCTGACAAAGGTTATAAACAAACGAGTCGAAAACATGTTGGACGCGGAACAACCGCGAGAGCAAGCTGGTTTCCGAAGGAGCCATTCTACTATTGATAATCTTCATACCACCAACGAACTGATCGAAAGGTACAGTGAATATCAAATACCACTGTTGATTGCATCTGCAGATTACAAGGTCTTCGATACAGTAGAGGTGAACTCGCTTTGGAACGTCCTACAGGAAGTAGGAGTGCATGCTCAATGATTGCTTCACGAGTAATATACACCAACGCTCACACAATCATCAAAATTCGCGATACAACAATCCTTATAAACATCTGTCAAGGAGTTCGCCAAGGGGACACAATTCCACCAAAATTGCTCACTGCAGCTCTTGAACACATTTTCCGAAGACTGATCTGGAACGAGTACGGACTATCTTCCAATGGCATGCAGCCGAATAATTTACGCTTTGCTGACGATGTTGTATTGCGAAAACAGCGCAAGAACTGCAGACCATGATAAATGATCTCGAAGAACATTCACGGAGCTGTGGCCTGAAGATAAGTCCTTCGAAGACGAAGGTCATGGCGTGAGATGGATCAGCATTCACCTTTAGAGGCGTGCAACTCGAATGTGTGCAATCGTTTATATAACTCCGGCAAAAGGTTGCACTAAGTCGTGATCACTAGGATGAATGACGCGGCGAGTTCAATCTGGATGGAACTGTTTTAAACGATATAAGAATTTCTTTTCATCCAGAACTGTCGAGATGAAGTGGAAATGAACCCTGTTCAACAGATAAGAGGGCGTTTGGGTCCCGTCGAACAATGGGCGTGGCCAACGATGTTCCTGGACATGCGGATGCTGCGCAGCTTTTGCTGAAAGTCACGCGCACTCACAAGGAATGGAGTGACTACTAAGCGTTTGCAATCCTTCTGTAACCAGAAAAGATGATTAACATAAAAAATTCAATCAATGAATACAGTAAGTTTTTGATGCTTCAAAGCTGTTAAAATTACGAGTCCGAAATCATGGTTAGTGTTTGCATAAGTGGTTTTACCGTAACCGCTCAAAAATGACAGCATGTGATGGAGTGGATGGGGATTTTGTGAATAGCACAGCGACTACCTTCTACAACAAAAAAAAATATCGCAAAATCTTCCGTGAGTACATATCTCAACTCAAAGTTTACTCTCAAAATTTTCATTTTTCAAACCTAAATAAAAATTTCAAAAATAAAAATTTTCATTCAAAATGCTTCTTAGCATCCATTCAGCGTTACCGGTAAGAAAAGTGTCCAATAGTCACCCCTTTCTTCGTGAGTGTGCGTGGCTGTCAACAGAAGCACGCAGCACCTGCATATCTATGGGGCATCATATGCCACGCCCATTTTCCGATGGGATCTAAACGCTACGGCGCCGTTCAACATGTGCGTTTCACCAGAGATGTTATATGGGGTCGAGATATGGACGTTGGCGAAGCCTGCCAAACACAAGCTTGCCCGTGCCCAGAGGCGCATGGAACGATATATATATATATATATATATATATATATATATATATACAGTGCGTTTCATAATTATAGGGACACCCGATTTTTCGCTGTAGCGAGCTTCACCGTGAACCAATCGATCTGATTTTTTCTTTATTCAATTCAGGATGTGAAATAACCTCTAGAGACATATTTTCCGTTAACATCATCAATATATAAGATTTTTATAGAGAAAGATAGAAAAACCAGTGTTTCAAAATTATAGGGACACTTGGACTTGATGAAACGATTTACCCAGAAAACGGAATCTGTCAGTGCAGTTGTTACCAGTGGGTTATTCCCTATCCATTGCTAATCCGAACCTTCGGTTCTTCAAACTGGTGAAGGTGTTCCAGATGAGGTTCGGCCCAACATCGACCTTAGTTTCTTGAACTGTGCTTTAAAGTTTTTTAGCATAAAAGTTCTAGACGCATTAAGCATGGAACCATCTAGAATTTGTCGTAGAGCCATTTTCCGCTAGAAATGAATTTTATAATCGCTTTTATAGTACAAGGCGTCGAGTTTGTGGCACCTTTATCGTGCTGTGGTGCCTTGACCCACGGGGACAACTGCACTTTCTTGAACCAAAGCAAACTTTTGTCAACGATAACCACTCAGATGTGATGTAGAATGATCACACAGGATTTGATGAGTGCCTCTATGTTGAATTCTATTTGATACAAAGGCGATGAACAACTTACGCCGTGCACGACATGACATGCTCGAACAAGCCATTTTGCCTCCCAAGTACCGTCTTGGGAAACTAATTCTTTTCTCCAGAAATATTATCTGATCTTATGAATAAGAGAGAATTTGATCGATTCATACAGAAAAGAGGCCTTATTGAAGAATTAAGGCCACAATTATGTTTCCTTTTTATGATGGGATTTAGGAAGCGACTGTGTGCAGTGTCGATTGGATCTCGTGCATGTGGTAGGCTGTCCATCGCCTTTGTATCAACTAGAGTTCAACATAGAGACATTCACCAAATCCTGTGTGATCATTCTACATCACATCTGAGTGGTTATCGTTGACAAAAGTTTGCTTTGGTTCAAGAAAGTGCAGTTATCCCCGTGGGTCAAGGCGCGACAGCACGATAAAGCTGCCACAAACTCGAGGCCTTGTACCTGAAAAGCGCTTATAAAACTCATTTCTAGCGGAAAATGGCTCCGAACTTCATCTGGAACACCTACACCAGTTTGAAGACCCGAAGGTTCGGATTAGCAATGGATAGGGAATAACCCACTGATAACAACTGCACTGACAGATTCCGTTTTCTGGGTAAATCGTTTCATCAAGTCCAAGTGTCCCTATAATTTTGAAACACTGGTTTTTCTATCTTTCTCTATAAAAATCTTATTTAATGATGATGTTAATGGAAAATATGCCTCTAGAGGTTATTTCACATCCTGAATTGAATAACGAAAAAATCAGATTGATTGGTTCACGGTGAAGCTCGCTACAGCAAAAAATCGGGTGTCCCTGTAATTATGAAACGCACTGTATATATATTTGGAGCACGTCTTGTGGATAAAAGAATAAATGCATGGTTACGTGGAGTCACCAAGGTCAAGGATGTAACAGCTTGCGCTATCGAAAGAAAGTGGATTTATTTGTGGGAACTAGCCATGTCAACTGATGTGAAGTGGAAAGAAGAACTCGTAGAATGGTGTCCACCCTTGAAGCGTCTACCAGGTCGACCAAAAACGCGATGGCGCGATGAATTCCAGAAGATACTTGGAACATGCAGTTGGCAGCACATTGCGAGAGAGATGACAAAAAAAGGTTGGATTGATCTAAAAAGGTGCCGCAAATTGTAAAATATTGATCGGCAAACAAATTCTATGTTCTAAGACACCGAATGTGTATTAGAGAAATGCCTTATCTGCCTGCATAAAAATACGAGTCTGTGCAAAGTGGGGACCGTGCACTGGTTGGAATGCTTAGGTTGTCATAGATTCTCTATGGGAGAAACGAGAAAGCCGTGTGTATGCATGAAAGGGCATATGACAACAAGGAAGAGAGGATATGTGCCTTCACCGCTAAGGCGCCGCAAGATTGAGATACAAGACGGTGGCGATTTCACGTGCAAAATAGTAGCACGAGAATGAAATTTTGTCTAGGGAGGGCGCTAGTAGCGGCCTGCATCAAAATTCTGGTTAAGAATAACAGAAATAAAAGCTTCTCACTGGAACGTGACCATCCTCTTTTCACATCATTATAAGAGCCATCCGTACGCCGTATGGACATAAACTGACGTCCACCCGTCGGTTATAACGACCACGAGGAAGCTGAGCGGACTCTTCCGCAGAGAGGTGGAATAACTGGTGGGTTTGACCTTAACTCCGGATATTCTCTCTTCTCTATTATGTCCGACACAACGTCGAGAACTGACAGAGTATAATAAGACATTTAACCTTACAGATCCAAGATGGAACAATTGAAGCCATTTCATGCTTCTGATGACAACACTCTTCGTGCAAACCAGGGCCAAGCGTGATGATGATAAAAAGTGGATCCCCATGCGACCCCCCCCCCCTCCTCCTGTCCCTTCAGCCGCCAAAGATACCACCCCCTCCCCCTTTCGCATACAAATTCTCAAATGTGATGAGAAATGAGAACGAAAATGCGGACAGTAGAGGAACACTAAAAAGAAGCTGAGTGGCTATGGAAAGAGATTTGGACAAAAACAAGAAAAACAGACAGGTTAAGAACTCTCAAGAGCAGGTAAGTGATTATACAGACATGCATTGTGCGCTCGATTTCCAGTTGGGCAGCGTTGGGACCCAGATGTGATCAGTGGATGGCCAGGAACGTAACGAAAAGGTAGAAATGCGCAGGAGCACTTCAACGAGTGTTTGGACTCAAAATCCAAACGTTGCAGCAGCAGTAGGAGTAGCCACCGCGTATACCGTCGAGGGTTCGACCCCTCCTTTTCCAGAGTTTTTGCAAAAAGTTGAAACGTACACGGGTGGTGAATATCATTCCAAAAGCTTGACTTATTCAAGCAATTTGCTTTGAATTTGTCTTGAAAAATATCGATATACGTCATCTACACAGTCGAGGGTTCGATCCCTTCGGGGTTGCAGGAATGGATGCTAAATTTTTGCACGACGTAAAATAGAGTGCGCTTGTAGTGAACTCAAGACAATTGATTGTAGTGCACGGAATGACTCTTTATCGAGTTGCAGGACTGACTAGGACTAGCGGTACGCACGTGCAAAATTGTTCACCTACAGTTTTGTCTCGCTCAGAGGCATGGTTGCAGATGGACATGAATAGCTGGAGATCTTGCCCGTTGAGGTACAGTTTTTTTTCCCAGTTCTAAATAGTCGAAGGTTTGCACTTTCAGGCCATTAGTTGCCATTAGTTATTTTTTCCGTCGTGATTCGACTCCGTCGGTAAAAACAAGTAAAAAAAGGCCATTTTTATTGATTAAACACCACACTCATAGCTCCTGTGTTGAATCCTTCCTATTTAGGCTGGAGAGCTGAAATTCGGAGGCAGAGCACAGCAAGGTAGAATCCATAGCAGGACTTGTCGTGGGCTTCCAGGAATGCGCAAGACTAGCAGTACATATAAGACAGTGCCAACTAAATTTTTGCACAAAACGCTTCTGACGAAGCAGAAAGTATTTAAGATGACATACTGACACAAAAGTTAGTTCTGCTAAACGGGGTGAAATATATTGGAATTGTAGGGCGCTGATTCCCAAAAATCATCTTGCTACAACTGTGATTAATAGAAACGGATATTCTACGTGTGATATACAGCTGCAGATCTTAGAAATGCGAGCTCCTTATCCAAGTTATCTCACATTTACAAAATCTGCAGCCATATTTTGGCAGGCCATCGTTTGCAACAATTTTCAGCAGCGAAGTGCCCTGTAGCTTCCATGACGTTCTATCAGGATCACTTACTGAGGGTTGGCGGTAGGGTATGCCACACTTTTCTTGTGGATTGTTCATATCAAGACAGATCTGACTTTATTGCCTTGTTGCCCTGACGTCAACCTTGTTATACGATACCTTCTTTCTTTCATTAACCAATCAGTTCCGAATCAAATGTACTGCGTGAGGGTTCTGACGCGTAGGTATGTGTTCATCTAACAAGAAAAGTGCACGAAATTAAGGTGGTAGTCTGAAACGAGACCTACGTGGTTAGAGAGCCTATCCAACGTAATATTACAAGCTTTACTTGGATTCTGCTAAATGGTTTACGGAAGAATTCCACCACGGTAACCTCCAGTCAAGCTGACAAGGGAAGGATACTTTGGCGATGTGGCATACCTTCTGCAGCATATTATAGACTGGCTTACGCAACTCGTGGCTCTGATTCCGAACCTGTTTTCGCCTTTTCCAAATCTTGCCTCCATCAGGAGTTACGCCTGCTTTTCTCAGGGCACATGACAGGGCTGTGTACGAGTAAGGGGCACACTTGGAATGCAGAGGTGAGCGTAGGGTGGTTAAGTTACCCCATAAAATCCTCTCAATTTTTACACGGTGGGGTATTTTTAGATGCTCGTTACGATTATCATTTTGCACAGTATGTACTACGCCAGAATCCCGATGCATCCTCCTCCAGTCGCCGTGGTTGGGAATCACCTAGGTCGAAATTCTGAGCTTCTGTAGACCATTAAAGGCTAAATCCGGGTAAAATTCCATCTCCCGAATTTCCATTGGATTCGTAGATCACGGCGATGGCTTGGACGAAAACTATAGAGAAATCCCTGAAAAGGTCCCACAGCGAACGCTTTCCCTCAACCAATTCCGGTACGGCGTTTGCGGGTTTGCGGCGTCCGTGCTTTCAAATGAGGTTATACGGTGCGCCTTACATGCTGTCTGTTGTGGCGTAGCAGGAAAAATTCATATTCAAAGGAGCGATGTTCCGTTTGATGGGGTGACGAAGGTTTCAGGAAGTGTTCGTGAGGCTGTATGTATGTATCTGAGCGTCCATTGTCGTTTAGTATGCACACAGCTTTTGTCAGCTGGAGCGTGTTTTTCTATTTTTTTATTTTCTATTTTTTTTCTAGTTTTTCTTAATCCTCGGACGTGTTGTCCAATATCTAGCGGTAAAGCTTATATCAAGGTGTCAAACTTGAGATACGTGTTACACATATGGGTTGGACTCCAGAGAGCCAAAAAACTGGGTGGGCACGATTTGACCGGACCTTGCCTTTAAGCAGATTATTGATTGTAACATAATATAACATATAGCAGATTGTAACATGTTGGACAGGCCTTCTAGCCGCGTAGGCCTCTTCAGCTTAGCCCGAAATTAGTAATTCTTGCCCAAAAGGCTCAAAAATTGAAAATGATTAATTGTTACCGCCTGGGATCTCCACCACATCGCCGTAAAGTTTGTAGAATGAACCATCTAGCTGATAATAAAGAGATTGCAGAGTAGTGCAACGCAATAGTGATAACGTTCACCACATTTGTAGATGGAATAGTCTGCATTTTGTTCACCATTGAACTGAGAAGCGGGGGCTCTCATCGAATTTCTCTTGAAGTCTTGCGGCGCCTACGTTTACAACAGCACATAACGTCAACCTCGACTTCGAATTCACCATGATTCACTAATCTCTTGGTGACTTCGGAAACTCGGCTCCGTCTGTCCTGCCGTGTGGATGAACAGCATCGCGGTCAGCAGTATCCTTCGACATTTCCTTATTTGACACCCAGGACAACTCGTCAAACCGTGGCCTCACTGACACTGCAGTATTTGTGATTGTTTCGTGATGGGCGGGATATTCTTCACAGTCATGAACCATAATTTATGGTGCTGAGCTTTCAAGACCTATGAAGGGAAATAGAACAATTCATGGGGGCGTATTGATCCCACCTCGAGCGTATGGCGGGTCCACCATATGCAAAAATTCCAGAGTGGTGAAAGAATATGTGTGTGTTGCAAGACTTTCTCACCGACTCGACAAAAACTGAAGTGGCCTGAAAAGCGGTGGAACTTCCATGAAGAGCGAGAGGCCCAGGAGCACACGATCACCACTTCAAGCAGCGGCTTATTCCAGATTTCCAACAAAGACAGCTGCCAAATTTGGAAATCTGGAGAACACTCCTAGTTTTCCAAAATGACTGCCTAATTTGGAAATTCATTGCAGCCACCGATAGATTTTGAAATTCCAAAATAGGCAGCTGCAGAACGTGTGATTGTGAAAATCATTTCTCATTTTCCAAAATGAACAGCTGGAATTCCAACTTCTGCAGCTGCAGATTAATGGAAATGCTTCACATGTTCGAACCCGTTGCACATACGAGTGTTATGGAAGAAAGAGCACTGTAAAGATTCAAGGCTATAGACTAGGTAGTCCAAAATTTGCACGAAGGGGAAGGAAATGTGAGTTCCATGAGACGGACTCTGAGTTTTTCCATAACTTTCCATAGCTTGTAGAAGCACTATTTAGAACAAGCCAATTATTGGCAATAAAAAAATTTAAAAGATTGGAGGTGCAGACTGTTTTGCTGAAAAAAATTGGTTGGCACTGTCTTATATGCACAAAATTTTGATAGTTTATCAAAATACGCTTGACCCTGGTTCAAACGTAAGGTCATAAGGTCACTAAAATTTCACCGGTGTAGCATGGGGTGACATAAAACAAGTGGTACGATTCAACAGGCTCAGGTTCAAAAGTGCCCAGATTCGAAGTTGTACGAGCATGAAAAGAAATAATTCATACACAAAGAACTTACGTAATAATTATCGTACAAAAAACTTACAAGTCGTTGTCGAAAGGGTACTAGTAGAAGTAGTAGTGGTTGCTGTGGTAGTAGTAGTAGTAGTAGCAGTAGTAGTAGTTGTTGTTGTTGTTGTGCCTGAATTCTCCCATGTTAGGTATAAACGTTCAGCAAACAAGTCAGTTAGATACAAAACTACCACATCCTACAGTGCGTTTCATAAGTATAGGTGCACTTCAGAAAACACTGGTACACAGTTCAACGTAACTTGTTGGAAAAACCACGAATGTCAATCGGATCAGCGTGCCCGAAAACCCTAGATTCCGCTGTTTTATCCAAAGTTATGGAAAAAAGGCGAGTAGACTCAGCATTTCCCACCTCATAGGGACCGTTCTATAAGTATAAACGGACTTTCAAAAACCAATATTTTCACAGCGGAAACAATCTTGCAACAGCAGTTTGGTAGTTAATAAGCCCTCACAAATCTCCACATAACTCAGAGAACGTGGGTTGGCATAGATCCATCCATCCCTGCCAGCAAATGGCTATCAAAACGGTTTTCAGAAGAGGTGATGGAGTTTTCGAGATTTCCTGCGCCAGAAAATGTTCAATCCCAGCCAAGAATGTCACCTAATAGGACGCCTCGGGGATGCTTCGTGAGGTTTTTCTTTCAGTGCGCTGCAAGAAAATGCAAGAGTTGATTACTAAAGGTGCTCCTGTGGTTTAAGGAGTTCGAATATGTACACATGGAAATAGTGTCAAGGAAGTAGTTATGGCAGAAACCGTCTCCAACTGTGGTAGCCCCATCTCCAAATGTGTCTTAGCTGAGAAAGTCTTGCTGTTCTTCTGTATCCTTCCAGCAGCTCGCTTTCATCACAATCACACCAAATCAAGCTTTTCTTACCCTGAAACATTACGTGAACATGGTACGGACTTTCAAAAGGTCCAGAACAAACAACTAAACTAGTTTTTTAAAGGCGACGATCACCACGTTCCTTCCGATAGGCTTGAGGCTTTTCAAAACCAGATAACCTTAAGTAAGAGGCAGAGACGACAATGTGCTATGCTGATACTGCGGTTGAGTGCCTTTTAAACTGTTATACCGCATGAGGGAGCTAACACAACGTCTCAGAGACCGTTCTTGGTAATCCTGCGATTTCATCAGCCTGCAGCATGATGCATATCCTTCAACTGGGGCTAGCCTTACCTCAAAAAGGTGTGATCCATGTTTAAGTGCAGATTTACGTTGAAGACGCCTATCAGTTCTTAATAAAATAATGAGCTCACTTTTTTTTTGAAGATAAATTTTATTTGTATTTTCCGTCTATACTTATGAAGCGGCCCACTGAGGGTGAGATGCCAAATCTATCCGGCATTTTCCATAATCTCAAGTGAAACAACGTAAACTTAGGTTTTCTGGCATGCCCGATCAATCGAGTTTTGTGACGTTTCCCGAGGAGCTGTGGTGAAATCGGTAGCGGCTTTATATGAGGTGCGTCTATAGTTCCGAATCCCACTGTATCAGCTCTCAAAAACCCGGGCTCTCACCTTCTTTATTCGTGTGAGCTGCCGTCGTGACAAGCCGGCCCATTAACACCCCATGTCACATCATATGATCAGTAATGTCAAATGGTTAAAGAAAAAGGCTACTGCATTCACGACGCGCATTTGCAAGGCCCGGCAAATGTGGAAAATATGCGTCCTCGATGTTTTGCGAAAAGCGCCAGGGGAGGGGGGGGGGAGGGGAGGGCAAGCAGGCGAGTTGTTGAGGATCACAACGTAGCCAAAATGCGCATGCGAACGTCTGCACGTTGACAGGCCGCTCACGTGAACTGGCGGCAGCACTCAAATGTCCTTGGATTGACGTGAGTGCCAAGAGATAAGAAAAGTTCCACGGGGTTAACGACGAGCAGGAAGTAAAACGCAAGAAGGCGACGAACAAGTGGTGTGACTAAATCTTAAAAAATTTCAACAAAAAAGTTTAGGCATCCACCCATTCTACAACTACTGTCAACTTATGGTCCTATTCAGCCAATCACGGTTGAAGAAGCGATTTATGCGGCGAAGCAGATGAAGCAGGGAAAGCGGAGAGTCGCGATGATGGAGCGGAGGGATAGGGAAGTTGAGACATTGAAACTCAGTTGAATGGCTGAGGGCGTTCTTCAAGCAGGTCATCGCAGAGAAGAAGGCTCCTGTAGATTGGCAGAGGGGCACCACAATCGCGATCTGGAAGATGAAAGGCAACCCTGCAGATTTTGCAAACCCTAGACCGATACGTCTGCTGCCTCACAATATGAAGAAACTCGAACACGACGCCGATTGCCGAATCCGCTATATCATCCGAGTTAAGAGGAACCAGTGTGGTTCCCTAAAATTTCCCACCACAGTGGACCCATCATTATCTTGCGGTGGACCTCAACTGATGGTGGCTCCACCGTTGTCCTGTGGTTATTCCTCGAGTGTGGTATTCGTCGCCATTCATCCCACCGTTAGCCCACCATTGTTATCAAATTTGTGGTGCGCCCACCATTACCCCACAGTGCGCCCTCCGTATGCTCGTCGTTCCGTAACTCGTCGTTACCACGATGGAAGCTCCGTATGCTCACCATTTGCCCACCGTAAGCCCACCGTCTCTCCATTCCACAGTGGAACCACCGTTTGCCCACCACACCTCTTCCCCTTCTTCCCTTTTACGTCGGTTTGCCCACTGATGACCGATTTCTGCCCACGTCTAGTCTTGGGACCACCTAATTCCAGGGACTCTGTTTTTTTTTTTTGGAGAAAAGTTTTTTTCCGCAAATGTCGAAAGGTGTAAATTGGCAAGATCCGCAGTGGCCGAGAAAAAACGACCACTTGGCTTCTGACCACGAGTTGGTTCCATACAGCAGAATCAATCCAGAAAATGCGCTGAACATTAGTTGACACTTGCGAAGACAATGTGAGGTTAGTTCAGCAGTGATCCTCTGTTGATATTCTGTCACTATTTCACTCTATCAGCTGTGTTTGAAAAGAAGCTGCCGAAGTTTCTATAAGTTTAATTACAGGATTTCGGTTTCAATGCATTTCGTTGCTCCCTCGGAATTTCGGAATATTTCGGTTGGTTTCGATGCAGCCAGTTGTGCACATCAGAGAAAAGAAATTTTGGAATATTTTTCTTGTCGCAAAAAAAGGAGACATTTTATGAAATTCTTGGGATATTGCTGTGTTTATGACAGTTCATGTCTCATTGAATCTTATGAGGTAGGTCTTACAAAGGCGCAGTGAACTCGACGAGATACTACCGAAGTGCGATACAATAAGCTGGCGTCATAAAAATTGGCTTATTCAGTTTGAACTAGATGAAGCAAATTCAGCGAGACTGTTTTTAAGCGAAAGCTCTAGGGTAAGTGGGAAAACTTATGTGTGGAGTAAGCGCGTACACGCACTAGTCTTGCTTCAATGAATCCAAGGTCCAAATAGCACATCTTTTCACATATTTCTTTATGGCTTTCATTTGTTGTGGAATCCAGAAAAGCTGAAGCGCTAGTGCTAGTGTTTGATCATTGCCACAATGAGCATTGTTGTAATGGATGTGGGGGGTCAGTATCAAACGAGCAAGATCCGAAGGGTTCGGAATATAGATAGGCGATTTCGTATCATGAGGTAGGAATTCTGGATTCATGACGTACGATGCCATATCCGTCCTGGATGGTTTTCATGTTGTGAAATAGCTTTTGTAGCTCTTGCAATGGGATCTTTCTATGAATTGAAGCGATTAGTAACTTTTCTCCATGATTTATATCACGTGCAGTTATTTGGTGTTGGGTATCGAACTCTGACATTTTCGTGTCCATCTATTCGGTAGTTTGCCGATAATTGCCATTGTCCGTAATACTTCGGTGTGCTTTGAGAAGTGAGATAAATTAGTAAATTCTTTCTTGTTGTTGCTCTCTGCAGGTGCTGAGACTGCGACGTAGGCCTGAGTTTCTTCGCCGTAGTCATCGTCCGTCCCAGCACTTGCTGCTGTAATCACCTTGTATGGCCATTTTTGGGCACAACCGTTAGCCATCGTGGTCCACGAATCTAGTCATGCTCTTTAATTGTTTCGCCAGTCAATCCGCGTGTGCCAGCCTCCGCCGGATTTTTGTCCGTGGTAACATGATAGAATTGCACCTGCACTCCTTCACTTACGGGGTGAATTTTCAGTCTGGCAATGCGGTCCCTCTGGCTGGACACGAAAGTGAGTTTCGTGTGGACGGAATCCACGTCACTGCGATTGCGCTGTCACTGGCTTTTTTGACATTTTTAATGTTGTCACTTAATGTGCTCTTTATAGTTTTGGCTAGTCTCATAGCAATCAGTATTCCAAGTAACTCCAACCTAAGGATAGTTTGAGTAATCTTTCTTGGTGTTAATCAGGTCTTACCAATTATTAATTAGGTGACCTCTTGATATCTTTCGTTTTGCAAGTATGCGCTAGTAGCGATCGCATTTTTGCTAGCGTCCGACCACCCACAGGGTATGTCGGCGGTCATCGTAGTCGTGACCTGTCAGAGCTTTCCGAGTTACCGTGATTGACGTGTTACTGATTTTTTGACACGTTTTGTTCCATTTCTGTGCTAGGTGGAGAGGAATCGTGTCTTTCCAATCCGTTTTTGTATTCTAAATAACTCGCATGAGAAATTTAATTTTTACTAGTACTGGACCTGCTATGCCAGTCGGGTCGTATACTGAGTCCAGCTGGACGACAATATCGCGCTCCGTTAGTTTCTGCTTCGTGGGTATTTATATATGTCCAATCCGCAATTTTTTCACGTCGTACTTGACTCCAAGAATTGTATTACTTTTCCTTGTAAGCGGTCGTTTTCTGGGATTGCTTCGTTAACTGCGCGTGAGTTTGATATGTACTCGCGCAAATTCATGCCTTTTTCGCTCTTGATTCTTGATATTTTACGATGGCCTCTCCATCGTTGCTAGCTTTTAAGATGTCGTCCACGCATAGATGGGAGGCGATATCCCTCGCTAGTAGGTTTGAGTACACTAGTAGGTATCACCGGGTTGGGTATTCTTGGTGCCGCCGTTAAACCAGAAGGTAGCCTTGTGAAACGATATTCAATGATGTTGTCACGTGTGAGAGGTTTATCAGCGTTTTTTACCTATAGAAATCTGCACAAGTCTTTGTACGTGTGATGTATTCTTACCTGAGTGAAAGCTGCTTCTACATCACAGCAGTATAAATCCGCTCAGACGGATGAGTATCATTAGATCATGTACAGGGTGGTCCAAAATTACGGAGACAAGGGCGCGATACGCGTTTTTCGACTTATCTCGGGTTTTGGCGTTTTGCATCCAATCTGTTGCTGTTCATTTGTTCAATTGTACAGCTTCTTCCAAAACATTACCTAACACTACGATTTTTAGGAACAGCTAGGCCGCCAGTCAAGCTTAGTTTTACCACCCAACTACATTTTTTGTGTAGGCTTGGCGCGCATGTTGTGCTAATGTGTAAAATTTTACAAGGGACAAAGCAGCACATCGAAAAGTACAAGGTGTGAGAAACCGAAAAACGTTAAAGTCATTGTGAATGGCCGCCCACCTTGGTTATGAGATCTGGAATTTCGTGAGGATGCGCCGAAATTCAACGCGGGCTGAGGGTGCTTTTCAATTCTTATCACCATCATTAAATGTATTATGAGGAAAACACTCCTCAGAACTTTGAGATTGGTAGTTGATGAGCCTAATAAGTTCCGTTCCCGTTCCCGCCCTAAGCAGTGAAAAAAGAACCAGAGACAGTCCTAATATACGTTTTCGCTCTGTTTTTGCGTAGGAAGCCATGTCCGCTTTCTTATAAATCTTATTTTCAGTACTCAATCGAGAGATTTCTCGTTATGATATTAGGACAAAACTGACTTCACTCTCATAAAAATTGTTTAATTCTTGGAGCGACGCTTTTGGAAAGGGCAGATTATCTAGGAAGACTGAACTTCCGCGCCACAGCTGGCGACTAGTTCGAATTCTTCATGTGTTTTCTCGATGGTGGTAGGAGAAATCGT
Organism: Ancylostoma caninum; assembly: GCA_037903475.1. Taxonomy (NCBI): domain Eukaryota; kingdom Metazoa; phylum Nematoda; class Chromadorea; order Rhabditida; family Ancylostomatidae; genus Ancylostoma; species Ancylostoma caninum. Next base: position 23,262 of record JBAJFG010000473.1, on the reverse strand, counting down.
GAGATGTGATGGTAGATTTTGTTCATTGTAGAGTGAAAAATATCGTATTGGAAACAAAATCGCCAACTCGTTTTCCAACGTTAGATATGAACCTTTTAGGGTGTCTCTGTAATTTTGAACCACACTGTATTTTGTCGACGAAGGTTTCACCAGGTAGTTGACGTCATTTAAAGAGGAGCACGCTTTCCTTTTGGAGGACGCATCGAACATTATTCGTAATGGGACAGCTTTGCTAGGACCCCAAACTCCCGAATGTGGCATGTAGCTGCAAAGCCATCTTTGAACGATTACTTTTTGAATAGGATTAAAAGTATGAAAAAGTGCTTTCATCCTTTCAGAGTTTTTCTTGTGAAATCGCTCCAACTCGTACATTTTCTCGAGAATTTGTGACTCATTGGAGTTCTTAACAACTGTGAGTTGGTGAATTGTGGTATCACTGCTTCATCTACTCCTTCAATGACTGCTAACCCGTGCATTGCGGTACATGCTTTTGTGGTGAGCCTTTTCCGTGTATGCTTGGTCCAAATACAGTATCAGTAACTTTTAGTTGCACAATTGTTTTCTTGGGAGGTACCAACTCATAGTAGTAGAAGAGACCTATGAGGATATGTGGATTTGGAACTCCCATGGCACTCTGGGATTGCAAACAAACATTTCCTTGAATTGTACGAACTGCTTGTCTTCTTCGGACAGTCGAACAGAAGAAAATCCATAAGTTATTATGGGTTTTGCGCGTACAGTGAGGTCAATTTGTCTGCCGAATGTTATACTTACTCTCAGAGTCACCAGACTGCTTCTGAAGCGCTCGGTGTGTCCGCTGATTCCGAACATAGTGCAGTGTCCTGCCTGCTGGCTTACTGGACTGAAGTCGTCTGCAGTGCTCTCCCTCATGAGGTTTTTGCGCATCAGTGTCAAAGAAAAATAGAATTCCCGAACTGGTTTGTTTTATGATTCCAGAGATGACCTTCCGCTGTTACAAGGACTATTTGCTCTACATTTCTTGTTATCTGAGAGCTGTTGTTTGTTCCCGTTTCCAGGCAAGTGTTGTTTACAGTATGGCTGCGGTTCATCTTATCTCTTTCATCATTGGACTGATTGTTGCGCCATGAAGGTTCGTTTGTTCTCATGTCTTGTCCTTCTTCTGATCGTCCTTGCGGCCTCTGATAGCCCGAATGGCGGTTAGATGGCGTAACACGTTGATTTGGATTTCTTTCCGTGGTGTTAGATGTACGAAAACATAACGTAATGTCGTGCATTCGCCCACATCGAGTGCAATTTGGTTTTGCACAGTGGCTACTGTTGCGCTCGTTGGGGAAGCATTTCCACCACAGTTTTTCGACTCTGACCGTGTTTCGCCGTGCTCGAACATCGGTTACTGATTTGCAGTTGAAGACTCGTGGTTAGGTGCTTTATAGAAAACACAGCTTTTGTGCTTGAAAAATTTCTTTTTGTGTTATCCTATCTCTTTTCTGGGTGATCGAATTTCGAGAAATTTCGTAGACGCGATTCTACATATTTTTCGCCTCAATTTGTCCCTCTAGGGCGTCCATGATAACATCTATCTTGATCTCATCCTGTTCCTGAGTAGTGATGAGCATGCTTTAAATATGCTGTAGGGGAATTTTTCCAGGTTTTCCTCAGTCTATAGTGCGTCTTGCATTCCGCGTATATCTTGTCTTGCGGGAACTATTTGGTTTATCAGCACCTTTATTTTGTTGTATACATAGGTGCAACTTTCGGCATTATTTGCGGTCGGTAGCGAATCGACGAGTTTTTGAACAACTTTGGCTCTGTTGATGGGTTTATTCCCGTATTTCTTTTTCAGAGCATTTGTCATCCACGGGTAATTTTTGGCACTGTTGTATGCCTTTAACCGCGAGTTTTGCCATTCCTCCGAGGCTGTCCTTCAATCGTAGCAACTGTTCGATTGTGCTCAACACCTTATTCTCATGTGCTAAGCTTTCAATAACCGCCCAATACTCGAAAAATTCCTCCTCGTCTCCGTAAAATCTGGGTAGCTTTAATTGTTGTGGTTCAAGGGTTCCTCACATGATGTCTTCCCTTTCCAAAAGTCCCGTTTCTGAAACGTCTTCTGGCAACCACGCGGCGTCATTTGCAGGAAATTCTCCCTCAGTATCGTAGTTGCATAGATTGTCAGTATTGAGTATTTGAACTCGCTTCGTTCACAGGTGTTTCTAACACATAGATCATGTCCAGAGTCAAGCGTCCGATGGGAATTTCCCATGAGGGGGTCGTATGGTAGGGCGCTGGGAAGGGGGGGGGGTCGTACTGGAGAGAGAGCTGGGGGTGGGGTAATTAGAGGGGTGGCCTCGTCATTGAAAGTAAATTCATGAGTGTTCTATGACATTATGACAAATGACGGTCCGCCCTTGCTAGCAAGAACTATCACGTCATTACGTGTTAAAACACGACTGGTTGGCAGTGTATGAGAAAAATCGGCTTCAGCGCATCCACAGGTTCGATTCCCGGCACCTTCAATAGATTTTTTGCACGAGTCGTAATCACTTCAGAATCAAGTGTGGAGTAGATAGGGTGGAAGTGCTGACAAAAAGAAGCGTGGATAGCGAGATCGATGGATTGTACGTGCGACAATTCGCCTGCAGGACCCGTCAGAACGTGGAAAAGTAGCGTGCACAAGTTCTCTCACCATAAATCGGCAAATGCTTTTCAAATTATCCATAGAGGACGATCAGCTCTATCTCTTGCCAGAGTTTCATTTTCTGGCACTGCTATTAACGCTCACTGTAAATAAGAGAAGATCCAAAGAATCGAAAAGAAAGCTTAAGTGGATGCCTATAACAGGATAAGCAGGAGATAACAGCTGCTATCCAAGAAGCAAAATCTGCAAAGGAGTAGAAGTTTTTCAATCAGTAAAACGCTAATTTAGGCACGGCCCCATTCCACAGCTTCATTGACAACTCGCCAGTGTAGTTAAATTCATTTCAAAATTTGAAAAAAAGGGTAAAGTAATAATTGGATTTTAACGCAACCTGTATCTTCCGGAGAAACTGTGGAAATGCAGGGGCAAACTCGAAGATATTGAGACTTTAAAGCGGCAACAATCACAAGTCCACAGAGTAAATACCTCATCGAACTGAAACAATAAGTAAGCAATTCATATATAATACATATGCCACACTTTATGACCAATACTTAGAATGACAACACCAATGAAGAATGAGTATGGCTAAATTGTATTACAAATCCTATCGTCAAATTCGGGTCATGCTCGTATAGTAACTTACTTTGCTGTAATTGATAACGCGATAAAGTTGCGGTGAGTTCTCGAATCCGCCATGTCTTCACCCTTCAGAAGAGGTATAGGTGCTCTTACAAATCATATTAAAAAGGAAGTAGTATGGCAGAAAGTTGTGAATCTATCATCAGTCCTGTCGCATTTGTATCAAATGTGCTGTTCACCTCATGTAAATGGAGATTTCAGGAGAGAGCAATGAAAAAACTAATGGCTAATGAGGAGCATTAGCCATTAGTTTTTTTCATTAGCATTAGGTGGGCCATAACAGGGACGAAGAATCCAATAGACGCCAGTAGGGACTGACCGGTCCACTGCGGTGGTCAGCAATCGACAAATCTGTCGATCTCCAATTATGAAGGATTCGGATGTGGTGGATCTGCAAAGAATTTCCGCATGCATATTGTTAGGCTGTCCACTACGATTGCTGAAAAAATTCGTGTAAAAAACGAAAAGGAAAAGAAAGTTGAGCGCTGTTCTTTTTTTTTTGCAGAATTCGGATGCACGAAAAGAGAAGGAGGGATGAGCGGAATTCCAACTTCTGAAACTTCCGATATTCCGGTGTTTTTTGGATTTCCTATTTCCGAGATCCAACTTCCAAAAAATAGCGAGAAAAGCCGGGAGTTTTCGAAAGTCTTGGGGTGAAGTAATGATGTAAATGCGTTTTCTCTCAGTTTGCCTCAAGGTTGCCGCTAATTTTGGGCGGTTGTTCAAGATCTGAGTGGCATTGTGTAAACAATACGGTAGTCGCGAACCAAAAGTTATGCTTCCTAAGCGTGCTCTGTTTCCACGCAAGTTTTGCTGTCTTAGATGAGATGTCATACGAAGTAGAATTAGTATTTAACCAAAACTTTCGTTGCGGTTTTTTTTCTGAAATTTCGGGAGATGAATTTATGTTGTCCTAGCCGCCACTTTTTTGCTGTGGGTTCGATACTGCACATCAGTACATGTATTAACGAAATCACTTCGCCAAAAATTCAGCTAGGAATGAGAGAGGATCTACTCAACATTACCACTGGCTAAAAGAATCGATGAAAAATTTGAAGTTGTTCGTTCTCATTTACTTCAAGCATGATGTTAACTAACTAAACAGCATGGGATCAAACCAAAATCAGGCAACCCTCAGTTCTTTCAAAGTAGGACAGCCGCACTGAGTACTGCTGAAAAGATACTAAAACTCAACAATGTGATTAAGGGGAAGGCACTCATACTACTCTCAACATTCTCCTCCACAGGATATTTTCCTGTGGAAAACATAACGCATTCACTTTAAAGGGTTGTTGTTTAAATGCTATGAATTTTTTCATATCTGGCGAACCTTACTGCGTTACTTCTTAGAAGTTTCTTTTCGGATCTAACCGTTACTAAATTTATTATTTGAAGGGTTTTGCCAAAAACGCAATCGCAAACGTGGACGACAGCTCCAGGGGCAAAATTGAAAGCTAATTCCATCGCAAGTGACCTCCTAAAGTCCCTTATCAAGTCTAGCCACTATACAATTCTTTGTACATCATCGATATGGTACAAAAGCGAAGATAAAGAAAAATAGACATAACTTCATTATGATAACAGTAATTAACAGCTGGAAAACTCGATTTCATGATCATCCCGTCTGGCAAGCTAAACCAGTGATGGCTGTAACCCCATCAGGTAGGTACCAAACATTGTTCGGGGGAGGAAAGCATCGAGCGAACTCCATGGCTAAATGGTGAAAGTACTTAAGTATATTTAAAAATTATATTCGTGATAACCAACCAGGGTATACTTGCGGTGTGGGATCAACGGCAGTGTAGTAGAAAGGCAAAGTTCCAGCTGGACACACCCAGGTTTCCCTGAATTCAGATGTGCTGTGAAAAACATTGCTCTCTTAGAAGTTTCCTTAACGAGAGCCATGCTGCTAGAATGCACCTCTGATGCAATAAGCGATCGAAGGAGAAATTAGGAGAAATGCGTGGGGAAAACTGACAGGAAGAGCATAAATTTGAGTCAGTGAGTTTTACCCATAACATACAAAGAATGAGTGGAGAAAATGAAAAGAATTAAAGGAAAACTGGGTTGGAAATTCTATTCTGGTATTGTTAAATGTCCAAATTCTAAATTCAAATGACCTTTATAAAGATATATCTGTTTGACATGTAAAGCGTCATCGATCTGAGAAAGTGGGTCTTAGAGTTCGTTCCCCATCGTTAGGTGAAGGACAAGGCCTATCAATCAGGTAATGCAACTGATGTAATTTCGTCGGAATGGCTGCCTATCAAGCAAATTGGATTTTGGTTCCCTTGGCAGTTCTTCCCCTTCCCTCTGTCTGTTAAAATCATTTGAATTCCATGTAATGCTTCGAGTTCTCTTGCCTCCAATAAAATTGCCTTATCCACTGTTTTTTCCCCAAACTTGTTTTCCCTCCTATTGTCTCGATGAGTTTGTTGGTTCTTCACTACAAAGATACTCTCAGATAGGGGCTATTCGACTCTACCACGCTTTGATTTAATTTCCATTTTTCTTTGCCTGAAATTTGACATACAGTGGTAACATTTTCTCTTCAACACGATTATCCGCTTCTCGCAGTGTTCTGAGTTATCTATGAAATCACACCCGTTTTACCTATTCTTTTTCACCCAGAGTTGTTGATTTACCTCAGACAAGACATGTCTATGACATTACTCATAGCGATTCACCCTATTAACGTCCATTATGCTGACCCATCACGTAATAACGCGAGCAAAGAGCAAAGTTCAATTTCTAAATCTTCTTTCTGGCTAGAATGATTTTTATGCATTATAATTGCCTATCTGCAAGCAATTTTCTTGATAGTTTTCTCTGGCCGTTCTGAGCAGTATCTTTCGCTTGATTTCTGTTGAAGGAAGAACCCGGTGAGCATCCATCTGAGTTTACGTCTGGGATCAAAGAGTCGTTGACGCGACCGTCTCAGAATGACCCGCTAGTTGCGTTCTCAGGTCGTGATTATCTTAATGGGCCTATGCCTTCTCACTGTAACAGCATCTGTTATTGCCTGTGAGTCAAAAAGGATCACATTTACACTGAGATTTGTGCCTATGGAGGACTATGAGATCTCTAAGTGAATTCCCACGAAAAAAAAACCCAATATCAAGCATTGGTTGCATATAATTGCCCAGAGAGACGTGAACTGCCATAAATTTCTCCAAGAGTAGTCAGTGTTGCCGGCTTCACTGTTTTCTGTTAGGTTTTAATATAAGTTCTTGCGCTTTTTTTCGGATGCATTTTTCTCCACCAATTTGCCACTCGAACGGAGTCGTTTTCAGGATTTCATCCATTCTTCGATATTCATGAATTTCTGCTGTTTTTTTTTTCAATGAAAGTGTTGATCTCCAGTGCGTTTCATAAGTATAGACCCCAGAAAATGCCGGCACCCGATTGGGAGGGTGTAGAAGAGGAACAAGAGTTTCTCAGAAAAGGTACTTTTGGAGGCGAGCGCTACCAAAGTTGAAGACGGTTTCTACCACAACGACGTCCTCGGAATTATTTTCATTTCCAGCTTCTTAAACCGCAATAGCTTCTTGGTGTTCAATTCTCACATTTCCTTGCAGCGCGCAAAAAGAGAAACCTCACTTTCCATCAAAAAACTGACGTGATCTATGCCCGTCGCTCTACGAATAAGTACGTTGAAAAGCCCTAGCTGACAGTCGTGTTTACATTTTGATACCAGCAACACAGGACACCCTTGATCGTCCTATTAATCCTATTAATGACTGTCGTTTTTTTTTTTTTCAAATTTTTTGCTGATTATGAAGCATAATGTGGCGATTGTGAATACTATTAATGGAGTTCTTTATTAGCTGTACACTAGAGGGAATTTCTCATGGAAAAGTCGAGAAAGGCCAGTTTTTAGAACAAAATGTAGAGAAATGCGAGCTGGATAATTGGGCACTGACCGTATGAAAAACAAACAGGCTGCACACTCCCTACCGCTCTGTGCATTCAATACTGCTCACGGGATCGCGAAAACCGACGGTCGCTTCGCAGAGCCATAACCTTCGTAGAACTGCACCAATCAAACCGATTTGCTGACCATTCGATTTGTCCCAAAAAGGTCTTTTAGATAACCTACTTAGTGTAGAGGAAAACTTTTGATTCACTGGTTTTGTCCAAGTAGTCGATATATCGACTGGTGCCGTGTAATGGATAGAGTGAGTAGTAGCTCAAGCTATCTAAATATATATGAAGGCCAGGCAATAGTCTTTTCATAGCAAAATTCCGTCCGCATTCCGTCACGGTTATGGCTGGAAAAATCGTCATTGACTAGAAGCATGTTCAAGTGCTTCTGCTCTGAAAATTCATAAAACATGGTAACGAAGGCCATGCGACGAAAAATATACGTCGCAAGATAGGCGCCCCCACTGGCTCTTACTGCACTATAAATGTTTGGTCCCACAGGCTTGAAGATGGCGATCTCTGCCTGAGATAGACCAAGGTTTGGTCGACTGGTGGAGTTGGTTGGAGAGTGCCTCTGGAGCTGTTTTAAGTTAGTCCCCGGCGTGATGAACGTGAGCTAGTGAAGGAACTTCAATGCTGTCATAATACATTAGCTTTTCATCTACAGTCTTTCTCAAAAATTCTTGCCTAACGCTGGACCGCCCGTCAGCTTAGCCACGTCACACCATGTATGATAATGCATAGGTGATGCCGCGCGGCTTAGCAGATGGGCGGTGAAGCATGAGGCAAGTATTTTTGAGAAAGGATGTACGTCGTATCAGAGACAACGGAATGCGACGCATGCATTCATCCTGATTTGAGCTGCCATGGTAAGAGATGTGTGCATAAAGTTTTTGACTTTTCCACAGACTTTCGCTTCGCTCGACAACTTGGTTACTAGTGACGAAAAGTGGACTTCCTAGGCAAATCACGTGAGAAAGTGCGGTTGGCTTGGTCGCTGGCAAGCTGATATTCTAGTGTCAAAACGAGAACTGTATCCACAGAAGGCAATGCTCAGTGTTTGGTGAAATTAAAGTGGAACCATCCACTCGCTGCTGCTGTCGATAAGCCCCGTTCCCACCGCCGGAGTTCCTATCAGTAATGATGCCACATATATCGTGTAATTATTGATTGCGTAGAAAAAGAACAATAAATTTGAAAAGACAGCTCAAAAGTGGCGAGAAACTTTCTCGACAACCTAATAGAAGGTTCATCAGGATTCCACAAAAGATATATGAACAGGGTCAAGCGTGTGATGATAATGTATCAAGGGGGGGTCGCCTTTGAAGGTTGAGGGGGGTCGCCCAGGGGGTCGTCACTAACAGAGAGGAGGTGGAATGTGGTCTCTAAGAGAAATGGAGTGAGATTTTGGTTTCAATAACATTGTATTTATGCTCTTATTAATAATATTGAACTGGATTAACAGTTGACAATTTGTTTAGCAGTAACAGTGTTAATATTCAAATAGTACTGAAGCTTAAATCAATCATGGTGTTGATTTGCTGGAATTTCAGAACAAGTGGGTAGTGCTGGGCTATAGGAAAAGCGATTTCTGGATTGCTGATGGATAAACCGATCAGTAGGTTATTCACTCAGTTATCAGTTGCCGAGGTGATTAGATCATAATTGTAGATTAGTTTCTGTTCAGAAGTGGAAGCTACGAGGTGAAGAAGATAGAAGAAAGGAGGAAGCTCATTTTTACACAACTGAAATGGTGATGTATTGAGAAATCTGTTGTTGGTGAACCAGTGAATGCTCTTGTCGATAAAGAATGGTTTATTGCTGAGGTGTTTGCTGCAATGAATGAACTGAGCCAATAGAGAAAATAGTAGACTTGGCTCTCTCGGTTTGGAGCAGGCGACGTCTTATGTCCTCAGTGTCACTTCTGTGGCTCAAGCCGTGCAGGGTCATATAACGCTTCACATGTAAAGCTATCAGTTCATCAACGTTACCTGTAATCTGATGGTAAGCCCACGAAAATGTATAAAAGAAATGCGAGAATTCGTACCACTTGAAAGTGCAGTTTTGACATCCTTCATAATACTTCCTTCCTTTTCAAAAGTGGAAGGTTTTCCTGGGCTCAAACCTAAAGCTGGTTGTGGATGAATCCACTGGTATGCTAATTGCTCCGGCTTCACACTGAGTAGGCTGGGCCCATCACGCTGCACCCTAAATTACAGAGATGTGTAATTAAAAATGCATGAACCCGAGTAATACATTAGAGGAATATAAAAGCCAACGTCATAAGATCATCAAGTGTGTCCGTGTTTATATTGCTTCTCTCCTCTCTGGAAAGGCGATTAGCTGCGGAAAAGCTGCGCTCAGGGTCAGCATTGCTGGCGGGAATCACAAGTACGCATCGGATGGCCTGAAAGATGTCACATATTAGAAGTGATGGAATCGACGTAGAAGACGTGGGCATGTACCTGGGCTACTTCGTTCGGCACGAGAAGAGCAATCGTATTGTTCAGAAGAACCTCGTAGAAGTACAGGCTGTCGTACATGTCTCGAAGTCCTGGAGGCCATTTCCGAAAGCGTGCTACTGCTCCATGAATATTGTTGTACTAACTTGCTAACAACAATAACTTGCTAGCAAAATCAGTTGTATCTCTGCCTTGAAGGTGCACTAGCATGTAGACGTTGTGGCCATCACGATAGTGGTCCTCGCTGAGAAGTGGTGGAAGTCGTGTGGAACGAGATGACGACGCGAACTCATGTAAAGTCCTCTGCCCAGACTCCGGCTTATCACCTGGTTTGTCACAAAAGGGCCAGTTCACAAAGCGATCGCATTTAGCAGCTCCAAATTTCGGATTGAAGAAGTTAAAGTGGATTGTTTTGCGTGCTCGTGGAGAGTTGCCGGGTGGAACAGTTCCATCGCCACCCTGCCGACTGCCGAGCACGAAGAACGCGTAGAATTCCTCTTTTGTTCGCGGCCACCTCTGGTTATTGAAGTCTGCGAACGTTTTCATGACGACTCGACCTTCGGGATCAATCTGAAGACGGGGATCCATGTTAAAAATAATCAATCAAAGTGATACGAAAAATGTGTTATAAATAAATGACTGAAACTATAGATGATTTCCACCCTTGTGCATGAAAACTCAGCATAAAGTAGTTCCATTTCTCTAAGAAAAGCTGTATGAATAATTTAAACCAACAAATCGATCAATTCGCATAATAAAAATAAGCAATGTTAAAAATTGCGAGTGAAAATCGGAAGAAAAAGGTTTCAACATAAAAAAGACTCACCAATGGCGATTTAGTGTTGATCACCAGCAGCCCATACCTGTTCAATCTTAGGGCAGCCATTAATTTTCCATTTCTGCGGCATTCCTCTGTCACGGCTAATTCGATGAACTGGAGATCTCTTGTAGAGCGAAATTGGAGCGTTGAGATCTCACTGAAGTGCGGGTGGCACACCACTGCTTCATTCGCTGTTGAACAGGGATGGAGAATAGTGAAAAGTAAAAGAAGCATGAAGGTGCCAAAGTCACTCGCACGTATGGTAGCTGATGAGAGTTATGTGCAGTAACTAGCTTAATGGTGACCTTTGGTATTGATTTGCTGTTAATAAGAGCGTCACTGGGCTAATTACTCACGACCATCCAGGCCCAATCACCTTCAGTAAAGCTTGCGAGACCCACAAGATCTCGGCGTGGTGTGGTGCAGTGGCAGTGGTGGCTGATTCTACTGGCGAGGCGGTGGTTCGAATCCCGCCCGCGGCTGCACTTTTGCAATTATCGCGAAGGAAGTTTTCTTGTTATATCTGACACTCCAAAGTGGATTAAAAATGCTACCACACTCCTCTTTGGATTGCTGACAATTTTTTGGTGCTGATCCGCATTTGTAGAACTCATCCTTGCACGTTCGTGTGCTCCGAAAGTGGATATTGTGCAGCTACCTGAATATGGAGCGAATGGAGGTCTATTTTCTGAGGTGTACTGCTGATACAAGTACCTATAATTTCACTCATCTCCACCCATCTACACACCTGACTGTGGACTTAATCTAAGAAAACACCTAGACTGCGCAAACGCAGAAAATCGCCGAATTTCCGGCTAGTTTCTCGCTTAATATCTCTTCAAGCATGAGAGCTTTCGCGAAAAGAAACAGAAGAGAAGAAAGTGCAAATCTTCCTCTATTTCCTCGTATCAAGAAGTGCTGCAGTTCTCGTCAAACTCCTATGCGATTCAAGCTTTGATGAGACCATACGTATCCATAGTGGGAACCGCTATGCTCCTAAAATTCTGAGAATATCTCAGGTGAAACTAAACGAAACGAGGAGATCAGCATTGCTTATTAAAGAGCTTTTCAAGCTCTATTTCCTTCATTCAAATACTGCCTTCCAAATCTCTTTATTGGAGTTTTTTTCCCGTCGATAAAGTGTCGATAAAGTGTCGATAAAAACGCCTTTTTTATCGACACTTTATCGACGAATTTTTCAAAGCGAAAAAGGAGAGTTTCAGGAAACTTCAAATACGTTTAGAACCAGAAAATCATCCTCTTTTACCTCGTTCCTAAACCGTTTCAAAACATTGAGTGTGAAGCCTGCAATCAGTTGTTTTACAGAACCATGTCTGCCCACAAGGACAGCTGCCAGTGCCGAGCGTCACAACTTCCTTCTACAACTCGCAGACTCTATTATGACCTGTCCATAATTCCACACAGCCTCAGAAACTAACGTATGTGCAGATTCTTCCAAAATAACTTTTTGCAAAAGTGATGACATCGGCGGGGATCGAACCCTTGACCCTGGTTTCACATAGTTCTGGTGTTGTAGCGCATGGAACATGCACTAATGACCTGCTCAGTGACAGATACATTCAAATGGGAGTAACACACTAACGCACAGACACAATTGTATTCTGCAAAAATAGTGCGCTGGCGGAGATCGAACCCTTGCACGTGTTCCAGCCTGATACTCGTGTTGTACCCATTGGAAAATCTGTTTTCCACTTGTTTATTTTCACTGTCCGAGGATTACCAATTTACCTTACCTTCATTTTCTGTGCTTGGCGGCGCACGGATTCTGACCTTGTGACGACGTAAGGCGCCAACGCGCAAACGTGCCTTCTGGATAGGCGTGGGGGCGGAGAGGTCATCATGCTCACTGCATCATGACTTGTGAAGGAATAATCGGATATAAAAGGATAAACATGGCTGTCTTGTCTCACTCTACTCATTTCTACATTGATTACGCGCCTACTTATCTCTTTTCACCTTTACAATGCTACTGTCTTGAAGCATGATAGTTTAATATGTATTTGATTTTCAGTCAGATCATGTTCCACCACCAATTCTCGATGCCGCAGTCCGGGCCCTGGTTCCATGGGATCGCATCAAGGACAACTACCACCCCCAACCCGCTGCAGAGCACGGTGATGTACATGTGGATCGCAATAATAGCCATCGTACTGGCCTTCCTCAGTTTCGCCATAGGAGTCCTTGTGAGTTGTGAAATTAATGCCTATTTCGTGCACATCTAGTTGTAAAGTTGATTCTTTTCAATAAATGAAACTATGGCTTTTTTCAATGTGTATTATTTCCAGGTGTGGTGCATCTTCCGACAGATGCGGATCCGCGAGCACAGACGGCAGCTGCAGGCACATAATGATGAAGACTTCGAGATAGGCCATCCACGCCCGACCCCGAGAATTCTTCTCGAATTTGTGGAATAACTGCACAAAAAGCTGTATATAGATTTATTATATTTATATAGACATCTATTTCAAAAGAACCACATAATAAATTTTTTGATGCCGCTGTTGTCTTCCACCTCGTATTGCTCCCTGAAAATAACGTATTGGCAGGATTCCTTCCAGAAACACTCAATTATAGGCACAGTACCGCAGTCTGAGGGAGCCAAGCACAGGAGAGAGACACGTGTGTGAATTCCATTAGTAAGCCTGAAATAAGTGTAAAATGGAATAGTGAAGAATTGTGTGTTAAAACTGAATCAAAATTAAAACTGAAGAAAATTGAAAGAGAAACCGATTGAAGGGTTTTGAACTTACTTTACATTTCAGTCCCGAAAACTGCCGTCTGAGGCAGCCAGGCACACGCGTGCGAACATTCCAATATTAAACCTGAAATAACCGTATAATGAAATTGCGAAAAAATAAAACAATAAGCATGGAAAGTCCCTGTAATCAGATGAAAATGGAAATATCGATTTTCTTTTCTTGTAAGGACTTCTTTTCTTGTATGGACCAAACTTCTCTACGGTGCAAGATGAAATTATAATTCAAAATTTTTACGAAAATAATTCACTTTCAAAATTTCTGATTCACTTTCAAAAAATTTCATTTTTCAATTATAGAAGGAATGGGGGGGGGGTCGAATAGGTACGGAGGGGGGTCGCCTTGGGATCCACCTGTTATCGACATCACGCTTGACCCTGTATATGAAGCAAGGCATCAGCTTATGCGAGGGCATCCAAAAATAGCGTTGTCATCAATGGATTGGTTTAGAGAAGAAAAATTGAAGGGATTAGCTTCCGTTATGGGAACCTTCGCACCGAAGACGTCATAGGCACGTATCATCTCATGCAACTAGTGTACCAAATTAGCGAGCATCCAAATATAAGTGGGAACTGTTGTTTTCCTGGCAAACTCTAGGTACTATACTCATGCCCCATAACAATGCCGCCTGCTTAGCGTTGTCATGAGAATCATGAATTTTAATGATTAACTAGATGAAGTATTTGAGCTATTTCTTATCAAGTATTCATATGACATTTCCTTTTCATCATCTTTAATATTGTACAAGGTGGTGTCTTGCAACATCTGGAACGCTCATCCGTTATCCGCTATTCGGTCATTTTTGGCCAATCCGTCATCCGCACCGTAATCCAGGTTATGGAAAGTCTCATATCTGCTCATCCCTGCTTGGCACCCACTGTTTTCAGTACGATAATACTTACTATATGAAGTTGACCCGTGAATGAAAGCTTTCGCTAACACATCGAAAGGTACGATTTTTGGAAGCCGACGTGGCAATTTCTGAGCTATTGTGGAGATTTTTCCTTAGAACGATTTTAGTAGATTACTTAGTGAGCCGCTACAATATCCGCTGTCGAAATGGAAGAGTAACATCGATTGTTTTCTGCAACTCTACGTATAAGCAAACTATACGTAAAGAAAAAACAAAGGAGAACAATATTTGCCAGAACAGATATCATTGAATAAACTGAAAGCATGCACTGAAACATGATCTTGGAGATCTCACATCTCCAGAAAAAAACACGAAAAACTAGATAATTTTGTAGCCTGCAAATCCTTTAACAAATGTGGTTTGCTAACAACTATCCCCGCCAAATACCATTTGTTCGGAGCCCTGAAGCTACATCTACCAGAAGCGAAATTCGATGATCGGACGAAACCGAAAAGTGAGATTTTGAGCATCTTAGAATCGCAGCCGCCAGAGTTTTTGACTCCTGGAGCTGATGCTCTAGTGAAACGTTGGCCACACCTCTTGAACCATGAAGGTAATTATTTTGTTGATTGATATCTATTCACAATGAACTTAACATCCTTTGAAAGAAGTATGAAATTGGGTGCAAGACTTCCGGAGCAACCTAATATTTTGGTAATTTTGTTTCCACATCACCCACATTTTATTTGCTTTCAATTCGTAGATGGACACCGAAAGACTGCTCCCATGCATGCACACCTTGCAAACAGGCTTTCCATTGTTTTGTAGTCTTCTCCGCCAAAAATTTGCTCGTCCCAATCATTTCAGCCCATGTGATGAATGCAACACTACTGCCAAGGAGTAGACTCTCATCAAGCTTCAATAAGATGTGGATGTTCTCGCACCCAAGTCGATGACGATGATGTCTTCAATGGCAAATTATTGTTCATCGCTTTTTTGACAGCTGCGTGCCTGTGCACAATGCCCCTACAGTCGCTAAATCTGTCGAGTGCACATGGCTTCGTGCCCCATCCTCCAAACTGATGCAGCTCTGCAGAATCTTGAATCAGAGACTTTACCATCGTTCTCTTTCGCTACTGCTACAACCGGCAAGGTCTCACAAGGATTTTATTAATGAAGCTCACACAGGAGATTTCTTGCCTTAGCAAAGGAGCATTTTAGGTGAACGATCCTACATCGATAACTGCCGCTTCTGATGTGCTTCTTCAGCACTTTAACACATTGATGACCGAGCACAGTTTCGCACGGCGAGTGCCCGTGGCTAATCGGTATTTTTTGGCCGAGCGAAGTGAAGCACCATGAGCACCACATGGTCACAGGAGAACGGTTTTTTTTGGATGTTAACAATACACTTCGCGTTTTTTGCGGCTTTTTTTTTTGCTAATAACATAGAGATTGTCTATTGTTCTGTATTTTAGTAATGCTTTCCTAACCTGTTAGAACGATGTGACATGAATCCGGTGTCCAAGGAACACATCATCTGAGGCTTCTGCCAAAGTAAGAGCTCTAACCGAGCCCATCTGCATTTTTGCTCCCTGTGATGAATACTGGTGTTGTGTGAAAGGGCGGTTGGGAAAGGTGCAGTTCCCAACTCACAGGAGTGGCGTGATGCACCATGTGCATCACATTGCCCGCAGTATGTTAAAAATATCATCATCGACTGCTGCGATTATAATTTCCTCTTCCTCCGCTTGAGCTGAGTTTGTCAATATCCCTAAGATTGAGTGTGGCTTGTCAAGAGAAATGCTTTTACGTTTCGGTTATTACTAACTTCAGAAGTTTTTTTTCTTTCTTCTATGTACCAAATTGGCGATGATATAGCTGTACGCACTTCCAATCAAGAAGCCGCCCAGACATCTTCTCCTGCGTCCATACACAGATCTAGTCATTTGGCGACGATGGGTCTTGCTCACTAAAGAGCATCTATCAACGATATAGTTCGTGGAGTTGTTGTAGTTTTAGATTTCCAGATAACGATGGTAGAACGACGGTTCTTTGGCAGGACCAGCGCGAAAACTTACAAGTCAATTGAAATGATTGAGAAATGAACAACTGAATGAAAGAAAATAACTTTAAGTTGTCAACAGTAACAAGAAATCTTTGGGAAACATCTGTATATATAAAACTGAAAGTTTGTTTGTGTGTTTGTTTGTGTGTTTGTGTGTTCCGAATAGAAATCGCGGAGGATGAACCGATCGGGACCAAATTTTGCAGGTAGACTCTCCACTGGCTGGCGGAGGTTATAGGCTACTTTGCACCTAGGATTATCGATTGGTTTATCGATTATATCGATTTTATTGATTTTTCGCTCTTCTTGACCAGGGACTAGCGAGAACATGCCTACTGGGGTACCTCAATGCGCTGAACACGAATATGACAACCATTTTGCGCCAATTTATCGATTTATTGATTTTATTGATTTTTCGCTATTCTTGACCAGGGACTACCGATAACATGCCTACTGGGGTACCTCAATGCGCTGAACACGAATATGACAACCATTTTGCGCCAATTATCGATTTATTGATTTTATTGATTTTTCGCTATTCTTGATCATGGGGTGGTAAAAACATGTCTACTGGGGTTCCTCAATACGCTGAATAAGAATGACAACCATTTTGCACGAAATATTGATTTATTGATTTTATCGATTTTTCCCCATTTTCGCTCGGGGACGGACAAAGACATGTCTTCTTGGGTTTCTCAATACGCTGAATAGGAATATGACAAACATTTTGCATGAAATATCGATTTTTCGATTTTATTGATTTTTGGCTCTTCCGCCCAATGGAGCGGTGAAGACATCTCTCCTGGGGTTCCTCGATATGCTGAGTATGAATATGACAACCACTTTGTACGAATACGTCGATTCAATGTCACCGAAATAGCTTTGCTAACTTTTCGCCCACAAGTCGATGGGAAACGTCACCTGGGCTTCGCTAACATGCTGATCACCAAAATTGTGGAGATTTTAATGAATTTGTCGATGATAGTAATTGGCCTCAGCAGTATGATGTAGCCAAGGTAATAAAACACCCGAGCGAAGCCGGGTACGGCAGCTAGTATCAAATATGCACGAAAATTTTCTACCCATCTTGACTAAGACTGCGGACGCTATGATACGCTCTATCTTCGGAGGAAAACTTGAGTGTCAAAACTGCCACAAAAGAAGCGAAAAAAGAAGACAAATTTTCAATTTTCTGTCGGTATTTTAGGCAAATATTCTATATATTTATATTCTATACTTATGTATGTATCTGTATTTCTATCCTATTGCCATCTGCATAATTCCCAAAAATGCTCATTCGTTATCTCTGTCAATGATTAATGATAATAGAGCTACAGCCAGTTTTTATTCAAGGGTCCCAGTCAGCTATCTAGCTAACCTAATTATTTACTACACTACTTTCAAGTCACACCAACTTTTGCTATTTACTCTTTAAGAGTATAACGCGTATTGCCTTCTTGGCTGGCCACTATTTTTTTTTACATTTTTATGAAAAAAAAAAAACAGTGCATAAAAGTACACAAAAATAACCAACCGACATTCCGTGCCTGCGGGGGATACCATATCTGCAGCCTGAGTGCGTGTAGCACATACTAGTGGCATGTTACCATTGCAGTCGTCACTGTATGTCGAGGGGCACCATGCATTGCAATCTGAAGCTAGTCTTTTGAAAGCACTGGTATCAACGCTGATTAGTATGCTTTCCTGGTTCACATTTTTCAAAGAAAATGTCTCAATTTAGTATCGGATTTGAGATTTTAGCATCTTGGCGACGCTGATCATAATGTAGATCATAACAGAAAGTCGAGAAACCCTTCTCATAACCGTTTCCTTTTAGCGAGTTTGAGGTACTTGTCGCAACAGCTATGACAAGCAGTGTCCTTCTAAGAAATGGGCTGTAGAGATAAGTCATATTCACAAAAAAAAAACGATTCTAGAAAATAGGTGAAGTTTGGATCTGACTGTACGTGTTATTGCACATTCCTTTCATTTTTTATGTATCGTCAAAGATAGAATTTTGGTTCAGCAAAAATCTGCAAATTGGCAATTATCGAGCGATTAGATACCTTTTCTAACGGAAATATTAATGAAACGAAACATTTGTTGCCTTCTGTTATAAATAGCTTTTTGACACTAATACTTGAATATACTTGTAAGAATACAGGATTGCTATGAACGTCCTATAAATTAAACTAGTAGTTTGAGCAAACAAGCTATGTCAAATAAATATGTTGAAGTAGCAGCGAAACTTACTTGCGAGGGTCACGGGAGATCCGGGTATATCTGAAAGCGAAACCAGTCAGTCAAATATAGTACCAGGCACTCAAAGTTATAAGAGAGTCTAACGATGAGAAGAAAATATTGTGATGCAAGGGTTTCCGCAATTCAATTTCTAAGAACACTATTCGTCTCTCTATGAGCGAGAATGGTGGAGAGTTTGTCATGCTACCTCAGACGCTACACCGAGACATCACCGAATCACATCCTTCCGATAGTACTGTGTACTAGCGCGCGACGAAGAAAGGCTTCCTTGTCCAACGTAGAAGACCTAACGATACATATTTGAATCAGTGTTGTTAGGTCTGCCGGGCTAGATGACAGGTTTCTCAGCTGTGTTAGAACTGGATAACTCAAACTGCCCCATTTTTTTTCAAACTCGTGAAAGCCAACAGAATCCTCTCACAACCAATGCATTGCATACATGCCAAGGTGGACAAAATAAGGCCTACAACAACGTGGAAGGATTCGTATCTCTCGGTCCGTCGATAACATAATGAATCACTTACTACCCAAAATACTGTCGCATCTGTCCAACACAAAACAGTTCGTACAGTAGATGCATGACACCAGGTCCGATCAACGCTGTGTAACAGAATCGTTACGTCACCTCCTTCATTACTATGGTACAGGCCGTTTCAGTCTTACAGGCATTGTCGAAATTGTTGTAGAAGCATGCTCGCGATATAACCCTTTAGGGTTAAGCTAAGCGCGGAGGCTGTGGCATGTAACATGACGCTATGAGTTGCGAAAGTTAGCGTTAGGAATTACAGGTAGCAACGGTTAAAAAGTGAGCACAGCCCTTCAGCAGCGCATATTATAAGCTCAACCGCAAGATGATGTTTTCTTGGAGGATATCACCAACGACAACATCAGAGGGCATATGGCAGCAAACAAAACAGAAAACTATTCTCATCGCAAAGGCACCGTAGGATTGGAGTACGATTTCAACATCGAGTGCAAAACAGTACGTAATACAGTGAGATTTGTTCAGGAAGAGCGCTAGAAGCGTCCTGAATTTTCACCAAAAAATCCGGGTATGAACAAAAGAAATGAACACCTCTTACTGGCACGTGACCTCCTTCATTTTACATCATGTAAGCTCCGGACATCACGTGACGTCTACTCGTCCGTTGCAACGATAACGAGCAAGCTGAGCAGATTCTTTCGCAAAAGGTGGAACAACTGGTGGGTTCGCTCTCAATTCCGGCTATTCTCGTCGCAATATGCTTGTGACAACGCTAAGAACTGGCAGAGTTTGATAAGACATTTGACCCTATAGGTCACATTTGAAACAACTGAAGCTATTTTCACACTTCTGACGACAATGGCTCCCTTTGAAACACAAGGCCACTAGAATTCCACCGTTACAACGTGTTGTGACATAAAACAAGTGGTCAGTCAATAACTACTCATCAAGTTCAAAACGGCCCAAGTTCAAAGATGTACGGACATGGAAATAAGTAATTATTTCACGAAGAACGTACGAAATATTCATTACACGAAAAACTTACAAGTTGTTGTCGAAGGTGTACTAGTAGTAGTACTGGTAGTTGTTGATGTGGTAGTAGTAGTAGTAGTTGTTGTTGTTGTGGTTGTTGCGCCTGAATTCAACCATGCTAAGGAAAAAATTCAGCACACAAGTTGGTTAGATAAACGCCCCCTCCTCTCCTCTCCCACATCCTACCAGCTCTCAAAAGCAAATACATTGATGGCCGTCATCAAGTGACCACTTCGCATAGATTTTGGGACCATCTCTACGGTGAGATTTGTAAGTTCACGAGCAGGACCTATATGACACACAATATTTCGATTTTGGAAAGAATTACACATATCATTGGTAGCTGAAGCTCTTAAAGTGCAGCAAAGCAGCAAAGAGTTGATGCGGACTCGAGAAATATCCACTGCTCAGTTTTTCAAAGGTGGTTCGAATAGGCTCTGTGAAGAACTCAGATCTGGTCACCGCCTAGCTGGAGAGAATATGTCTGAAGTTCTTTGCTGTCGTCGGTCTTGAACGTACATCTTTCACTTTAGGACGTCAAATCTCACGCCTTTCAGGGGAAGACGCTGGAAGCATACAGTATCGAACTGAACCCTATCTGCCATATTTGTTTGAGATCCCGGCAACTGGTTACCATGTTCCCAGTTCTGTGAGTCTTCTTCGCAGAGGAGAAATCCAAAGATACGGACGATGTCAGGGAGAGTGCGAAAGAGACTACGCTCTCGAAGTCACTCAACGTCTCTGGCTGAGGAATCTATCGGGTTGGGCAATAAGTTCGCATGATTTTTTAAACTCAATTTTTTGTGTAGATTTGATATAACTCCGATAGCCTAATCTTGTAGCCCTTGCTTTGCTCTTAACAAATAATATAACCAATTTCTCCAATTCCCACTACATCTCATCTTCCGTCGCATGTGACGTTCCAATTCGACAAGAGCGTACATCTCGGACACCTCCAACTCTTCCACTAAAACAGTAGAACAAATGCAGCTCACGCTGCTGGGGATATTAACAGCGTCTAAGCGGAGGCCATTACTGTTGAAAGGACAGCGCAGAAGTGGATGTCTGCTTCATAGAGGTCGATTGTGCTGGAGGGTGCACCTTGCTTTGTACGCACAGCACGTAGGGTTATGAGACGATTTACTTGCTTTAGATCCGAAGAAGAAGTACTGCGGATATTAACTTTCAGAAAAACCTAAGTTGAACGTGAAAACAAACTTAATGCTCAGAATAACCGCACGAACTGATTGCCCAACCTAATACTTCTCCCTAGACAATAGCACTCTGTGGGCCGGACACAATGATTACTATTAGATTGTAACATCAATTTCCGCTGTTCTGAAATGTTCGACAAAAAAAGTTTTATAAAACATCAAATAACTATAGGTATCAATCGTGGTACAGGCGCTAGTTTTTTCCCGTTTTTACATGAGCTCGACTGCTGTAAAACTCGGGTGGTGCTGGAGGTAGCTAACTTTGGCAAATCGCTTCTCGCACAATAGACATTCTTGTAATTTGATGACCGGCTCTCTGTTAGAGACAGGCCTGTGCTACATAGAACTCTTTTAAAAATCCTCTCCAAGCTCTTTGCCTTCCCGGAGAGTTTGACCAACAAAATTAAGGCCCCTCCACAATGCACCAAAATGGTATTTATAATTTCCATAGAAGCTGATGTTCGTATTCAAAGTGGAAGAAATCCAACTTCAATTCACTTCAATTCCGGAGAGAAAAAACGGCATAATCGAAATTTCGAGTTACCAAGTTGAGTGCCTCTGCTTGAGACCACTCGACAATAAAATGGCAAGGGAAAGTAACATGTAGAATAGGAATAGGCTCGAGATTACTCCGTCCAAATACTGTTGGCCTTATTCAACTTTCCCTAAAATTATTATACGTGCAAGTGCAATTACTGAATTGGCATTTTTGAATGGTTAACTCTGAAATTAATTACATTCTCAAAACAAGAAGAAAAATACGTATCACTTTCCTGAATGTTCGCGAGACCATGCGCTTTAAAATGGTATGTGGACATAAGCAAGATCCAATCGGTAATATTATTAACAAGTGCTCCGACTCGCCTCCGGCGAGTCTCGCACTTGCCCGCTTCGCGGGACCTTGGTACTCAGCTACCTTTACTTTCCATCCGTCAAAACGGATGAAGCATACAGCTGCGAAGCTCGCCGTAAGCGAGTCGGAGCACTTGTTGTATATAATTGATGTTTGCATCATTCTTTCGTTAAATGCGTCCAGATGATTCACTCAGAATCGATCGAAACGTAGTGCACTCGGAAAGGAGTGAGTATTTGCGCTATTCAACTTTACATAGCCCCAAAATCTTCGAAAAAAATTTTTGGCTGAAACTTCACGTAGGGGGGTTATTCGAGGTGCTGAACACGAACATCGTATAAATTTTGCACGACAACCCCATTTTTTAATGGTTACGGTAGATGTACTGTAGATATGGTACTTCAAGGAACCCTCTCAATTTTTGCGTAGTGGGGTTTTTTGACGCCGACGACGAAAACCACCATTATTTTTGCAAGCCACCTCCGTTTTCTACCCGATATCGGCATTTTCTCTCAATTTCCTACCGTACACCTACCGTAACCCATGCAAAAATGGGGTTATGGTGCAAAATGGATACGATATTCGTGCTCAGCACCTCAGACAACCCCCTCCCCCTCTATGGAAAGTCCCAGCCAAAAAAATCTTTGAAGATTTTGGGGCCAGTAAAGTTGAGTAGTGCCGTGATTATTCGTCCATTCGTCCACTCACAGAAAGAAGTTAAGCGGTATGCTTGTGCACTCTAAATCATGTTGCTATAGCAAGTTGGTATATATAGGTGTACTAAAACTGTGTTGCTTTGGTTATCGCCTAGTCTTGCATAGGAAAATAAATTCCCCACCCAACCCCTTCCAAAACTCTTGATTGCACACGGAGAGACCCCCAAGGATTCAGTCACTGAGCACAACTCTTCCTTGTTTTTCTCGTTGTAGACGAAAAGATTCGCACATGAAACCTATACCGTTCGACTCAGAATTGTGCCCTGCAAAAATCATTGTCATTTAAGAGAAGCGCGGCGAAGCTGCGCTTCGTATGAAAAGACCCTGACATTGCACAGGATAAGAATTCCGAGCTCAGAACGGGTATAAGTTCTTCATGTGTGTTTGTCCTCTGGATCGTGAGATATAAGCGATTACAGACAAACACACAAACAGATGAGTTTTACTATATAGTGATTTATTACAAGCGCCCAAAATCCTCTATTCAAAAACAACGGAAACTTATGTTGCAACCTAATGTTCTGTTTACTGATAT